>OZ059904.1:12038063-12728063 GCA_964057215.1 Oscheius myriophilus
GAGTGAGTGAGTGAGTGAGTGAGTGCGTGAGTGCGTGAGTGAGTGAGTGAGTGAGTGAGTGAGTGAGTGAGTGAGTGAGTGAGTGAGTGAGTGAGTGAGTGAGTGAGTGAGTGAGTGAGTGAGTGAGTGAGTGAGTGAGTGAGTGAGTGAGTGAGTGAGTGAGTGAGTGAGTGAGTGAGTGAGTGAGTGAGTGAGTGAGTGAGTGAGTGAGTGAGTGAGTGAGTGAGTGAGTGAGTGAGTGAGTGAGTGAGTGAGTGAGTGAGTGAGTGAGTGAGTGAGTGAGTGAGTGAGTGAGTGAGTGAGTGAGTGAGTGAGTGAGTGAGTGAGTGAGTGAGTGAGTGAGTGAGTGAGTGAGTGAGTGAGTGAGTGAGTGAGTGAGTGAGTGAGTGAGTGAGTGAGTGAGTGAGTGAGTGAGTGAGTGAGTGAGTGAGTGAGTGAGTGAGTGAGTGAGTGAGTGAGTGAGTGAGTGAGTGAGTGAGTGAGTGAGTGAGTGAGTGAGTGAGTGAGTGAGTGAGTGAGTGAGTGAGTGAGTGAGTGAGTGAGTGAGTGAGTGAGTGAGTGAGTGAGTGAGTGAGTGAGTGAGTGAGTGAGTGAGTGAGTGAGTGAGTGAGTGAGTGAGTGAGTGAGTGAGTGAGTGAGTGAGTGAGTGAGTGAGTGAGTGAGTGAGTGAGTGAGTGAGTGAGTGAGTGAGTGAGTGAGTGAGTGAGTGAGTGAGTGAGTGAGTGAGTGAGTGAGTGAGTGAGTGAGTGAGTGAGTGAGTGAGTGAGTGAGTGAGTGAGTGAGTGAGTGAGTGAGTGAGTGAGTGAGTGAGTGAGTGAGTGAGTGAGTGAGTGAGTGAGTGAGTGAGTGAGTGAGTGAGTGAGTGAGTGAGTGAGTGAGTGAGTGAGTGAGTGAGTGAGTGAGTGAGTGAGTGAGTGAGTGAGTGAGTGAGTGAGTGAGTGAGTGAGTGAGTGAGTGAGTGAGTGAGTGAGTGAGTGAGTGAGTGAGTGAGTGAGTGAGTGAGTGAGTGAGTGAGTGAGTGAGTGAGTGAGTGAGTGAGTGAGTGAGTGAGTGAGTGAGTGAGTGAGTGAGTGAGTGAGTGAGTGAGTGAGTGAGTGAGTGAGTGAGTGAGTGAGTGAGTGAGTGAGTGAGTGAGTGAGTGAGTGAGTGAGTGAGTGAGTGAGTGAGTGAGTGAGTGAGTGAGTGAGTGAGTGAGTGAGTGAGTGAGTGAGTGAGTGAGTGAGTGAGTGAGTGAGTGAGTGAGTGAGTGAGTGAGTGAGTGAGTGAGTGAGTGAGTGAGTGAGTGAGTGAGTGAGTGAGTGAGTGAGTGAGTGAGTGAGTGAGTGAGTGAGTGAGTGAGTGAGTGAGTGAGTGAGTGAGTGAGTGAGTGAGTGAGTGAGTGAGTGAGTGAGTGAGTGAGTGAGTGAGTGAGTGAGTGAGTGAGTGAGTGAGTGAGTGAGTGAGTGAGTGAGTGAGTGAGTGAGTGAGTGAGTGAGTGAGTGAGTGAGTGAGTGAGTGAGTGAGTGAGTGAGTGAGTGAGTGAGTGAGTGAGTGAGTGAGTGAGTGAGTGAGTGAGTGAGTGAGTGAGTGAGTGAGTGAGTGAGTGAGTGAGTGAGTGAGTGAGTGAGTGAGTGAGTGAGTGAGTGAGTGAGTGAGTGAGTGAGTGAGTGAGTGAGTGAGTGAGTGAGTGAGTGAGTGAGTGAGTGAGTGAGTGAGTGAGTGAGTGAGTGAGTGAGTGAGTGAGTGAGTGAGTGAGTGAGTGAGTGAGTGAGTGAGTGAGTGAGTGAGTGAGTGAGTGAGTGAGTGAGTGAGTGAGTGAGTGAGTGAGTGAGTGAGTGAGTGAGTGAGTGAGTGAGTGAGTGAGTGAGTGAGTGAGTGAGTGAGTGAGTGAGTGAGTGAGTGAGTGAGTGAGTGAGTGAGTGAGTGAGTGAGTGAGTGAGTGAGTGAGTGAGTGAGTGAGTGAGTGAGTGAGTGAGTGAGTGAGTGAGTGAGTGAGTGAGTGAGTGAGTGAGTGAGTGAGTGAGTGAGTGAGTGAGTGAGTGAGTGAGTGAGTGAGTGAGTGAGTGAGTGAGTGAGTGAGTGAGTGAGTGAGTGAGTGAGTGAGTGAGTGAGTGAGTGAGTGAGTGAGTGAGTGAGTGAGTGAGTGAGTGAGTGAGTGAGTGAGTGAGTGAGTGAGTGAGTGAGTGAGTGAGTGAGTGAGTGAGTGAGTGAGTGAGTGAGTGAGTGAGTGAGTGAGTGAGTGAGTGAGTGAGTGAGTGAGTGAGTGAGTGAGTGAGTGAGTGAGTGAGTGAGTGAGTGAGTGAGTGAGTGAGTGAGTGAGTGAGTGAGTGAGTGAGTGAGTGAGTGAGTGAGTGAGTGAGTGAGTGAGTGAGTGAGTGAGTGAGTGAGTGAGTGAGTGAGTGAGTGAGTGAGTGAGTGAGTGAGTGAGTGAGTGAGTGAGTGAGTGAGTGAGTGAGTGAGTGAGTGAGTGAGTGAGTGAGTGAGTGAGTGAGTGAGTGAGTGAGTGAGTGAGTGAGTGAGTGAGTGAGTGAGTGAGTGAGTGAGTGAGTGAGTGAGTGAGTGAGTGAGTGAGTGAGTGAGTGAGTGAGTGAGTGAGTGAGTGAGTGAGTGAGTGAGTGAGTGAGTGAGTGAGTGAGTGAGTGAGTGAGTGAGTGAGTGAGTGAGTGAGTGAGTGAGTGAGTGAGTGAGTGAGTGAGTGAGTGAGTGAGTGAGTGAGTGAGTGAGTGAGTGAGTGAGTGAGTGAGTGAGTGAGTGAGTGAGTGAGTGAGTGAGTGAGTGAGTGAGTGAGTGAGTGAGTGAGTGAGTGAGTGAGTGAGTGAGTGAGTGAGTGAGTGAGTGAGTGAGTGAGTGAGTGAGTGAGTGAGTGAGTGAGTGAGTGAGTGAGTGAGTGAGTGAGTGAGTGAGTGAGTGAGTGAGTGAGTGAGTGAGTGAGTGAGTGAGTGAGTGAGTGAGTGAGTGAGTGAGTGAGTGAGTGAGTGAGTGAGTGAGTGAGTGAGTGAGTGAGTGAGTGAGTGAGTGAGTGAGTGAGTGAGTGAGTGAGTGAGTGAGTGAGTGAGTGAGTGAGTGAGTGAGTGAGTGAGTGAGTGAGTGA
The DNA here is from genome assembly GCA_964057215.1 of Oscheius myriophilus. Lineage (NCBI taxonomy): Eukaryota > Metazoa > Nematoda > Chromadorea > Rhabditida > Rhabditidae > Oscheius > Oscheius myriophilus. The sequence goes on from OZ059904.1 coordinate 12,041,134, forward strand.
GTGAGTGAGTGAGTGAGTGAGTGAGTGAGTGAGTGAGTGAGTGAGTGAGTGAGTGAGTGAGTGAGTGAGTGAGTGAGTGAGTGAGTGAGTGAGTGAGTGAGTGAGTGAGTGAGTGAGTGAGTGAGTGAGTGAGTGAGTGAGTGAGTGAGTGAGTGAGTGAGTGAGTGAGTGAGTGAGTGAGTGAGTGAGTGAGTGAGTGAGTGAGTGAGTGAGTGAGTGAGTGAGTGAGTGAGTGAGTGAGTGAGTGAGTGAGTGAGTGAGTGAGTGAGTGAGTGAGTGAGTGAGTGAGTGAGTGAGTGAGTGAGTGAGTGAGTGAGTGAGTGAGTGAGTGAGTGAGTGAGTGAGTGAGTGAGTGAGTGAGTGAGTGAGTGAGTGAGTGAGTGAGTGAGTGAGTGAGTGAGTGAGTGAGTGAGTGAGTGAGTGAGTGAGTGAGTGAGTGAGTGAGTGAGTGAGTGAGTGAGTGAGTGAGTGAGTGAGTGAGTGAGTGAGTGAGAGTGAGACAATGAGAGAGATTGAAGTCTTTTATGAAAGAATTGAAAGAACTCACCCATGTCTGTTGGAAACTACAGATGACTGGTAAGGGCAGGGAAAGGAGTGTGTCGAACCAACCGGTTCCTATCTGTATCAGTCAAAACCACGTCAGCGCTGAAAAATACACGCGTCACTAATGGGCAAAGGAACGTGTATGTTTATAGAGATTACTCAGAGACAACCACATTGGATACAAGAAAATGAGGATATTAGGAAAAAGATGAATTGTCTGGGAGTGAGACGGAGTGCATTTTCAGGAAAAGAATGCCAGTCACCTGACGGCCAGTTGCCAGTAGACAAAATTTGAACGGAGATCACGTGGTTTTTAACCAACTGGAGTGTGTGTGGGAAGGAAAACAGACGGAAACACACACATACACACACGCACACATACACACTGACACACACACTCACACACTCACGCACGCACACACAAAAACACACATATACACACACGCACACACACACACACACACACACACACTTCGAGCAACCAGTTTGTTAATTAAAAGATTCAGCACACAATGTTTCATGAGGCGTAAATATTTGCACAGTGACTCCGTCCTACTGTTGTCGTTAAGTTTTTCAGGAGGTTTCTCATAAATATTTCTCGGTTACAACACATTTGGTTGACATCTATAAATTTCTTCAATTTATCCTATTGTTATGCTTTTCTCGCTTTCTTGTCCATTCAATCAAAGTAACAATGAAACAAGCGAAAGCCCCAATTTGTTGACGCTAAACAAAGACAGAAACGCTTTCACATCGCTTGCAAAGGCCTTTATAAGTCGGGCAACCCGTCCCAGATCATCATTCGACGAACTGCCCTTCTCGGAATCAGCTTTGCCTGATTTTTCTCCTTATTTTTTATGTATTTAGTGGAGAATTTCTCTAAATTTTGTTTTGTTCTGATTGATTCTGATATCTCTGTTTTTGAAAAACTTCATTACCTACTACCCCATTTTTTCTTTCATAAAGATTTCGAAAGTAAGTAAAAAATGACTGTTTTTATTGTTGCAATCTCTCTTACCGTTAGTTCTTATCAAGCTCACAAAATCTCTAACCTTAACCCGTTAAACCCCCTTTTTGTACTTGTTTGTAATAATAACGCAAAATGCACCGTATTGCATTTTTTGCAAGCGGAAGATATCGCTTTATCCGAGTGCTTTCCCTTCGCCGCGATGACCACACTTGGTTTTTCAACAAATTCCTTCCGTGGTCCCGTCGCTTCTCCCTTTTTCAAATTTTGCCTAAGACACCGCAAGTTCCAATTTCATTCTCTAACACCCTTCTGTGAAGTGAAATCATATCCTCATGAACGTTTTTGTATAGTTTAGCCTTTATAACTATATCTTCTTCAGGTAAACCAATTCTCTCTCTTTCAATTTAAAATGGCCCTCCTTTCTTCCCCCGAAGAGATTCAGCCCCTTATGATGACCATTGTCAGCAAGGACGGAAAGAAGCTTACTCTGGATGAAAAGACCGCCAGGAAGTCTGAATTCCTCGCCAACATGATCGATGTAAGACACAATTCCATAACATTGCATGTTTTCTGTTTTAGAACACCGGTGCTACTTTCGAGTCTCTGCAGGATTTGGAGGTGGACTTCGAGGGAGACACTCTGAAGAAGGTGTTCGAGTGGTGCGAGAGGAACAAGGACAAGGCTGCTCGGGTGAAGGACCCCGTGGACAGGAGACTCACTCTGACCGAGGAGGAGAACAAGTACGCCTCCATGCCCTGCGATGAACTCACAAAAGTCCTCCTGTGCGCCAACTTTCTCAATATTGAGGAACTCATCGACATCCTCACTCAGAGGATTGTCAACATGACTGATGTGAGTTAAACATGAAAATCAAACGAAATCTGAGTTTAGGGCATGAATGTGGATCAGATGAGGAAGTTCTTCTGCTTCGAGGACGACCTGGATGAGACGACCAAGGCGGAGATTAGGAAGAAGCACGAGTGGTGCAAGATGTAAATAAGCCTCTTCGAGTAAGATCAAGAAGAACTCTTTTTTTGTTGGTTATGCTGGTAATAAACTATCCTGACAATTCTTCTTTATGTTCTGAGAGAATTATGGGGAGATGGGTTGATTTGTGGGAAATGTCTCGTCGGCAATTCCTCCACCCTTCCCTGACAATATAGTCTATTTCCAACGAAAGGTTGACAACTTTTCAGCGACTTAGTTTTCCGGTCGTATTTATCCACCGACGATTTGAAACATTGAAGTGAATAACAATAAAAAAAATGAAAGCGCACTGTGAAAGAGGAGTGCTCAGACAATTAACATATCGCGACGGGACCTAATGTGTCTTCCTTTAAGGATTTGGCAAAAAACTGGTGCCGTTTTTCGTAAACACACTATACCTCAATTCGCGACAATTCCTCCCTGCGGTTCACCGACGTTTTCTTCTAGACTTTTTCTTCTGTGGAAATGAAAAATCCTCCGAAATTTTCTAATTCCCCGCCAAATGCGACAGTTTCTCCGCGACGTCTTCTCGGAAGGGTTTCCCTGGGTTTAAGTCAATTCCATCGTTGCAGTTTAACACGAGCCGCATTCAACAATATTCCTCCTTTTTCGTTTTTTTTCGAGTTCAATTGAAAAAAATTCTTATTGTTTCCTTGGGTGTATGGTAGATTAACCCTATACATACATACATACATACATACATACATACATACATACATACATACATACATACATACATACATACATACATACATACATACATACATACATACATACATACATACATACATACATACATACATACATACATACATACATACATACATACATACATACATACATACATACATACATACATACATACATACATACATACATACATACATACATACATACATACATACATACATACATACATACATACATACATACATACATACATACATACATACATACATACATACATACATACATACATACATACATACATACATACATACATACATACATACATACATACATACATACATACATACATACATATAGCTGTCGCCAAAATGAAATCGTATGCTAATTGCGGAAATGTGCAATGCATGCTCTGTCGTCTAGTGATTAGACTACGAAGTTCATTGTCAACAGAGGATCACTAGAACATTCTAATTTTATTGGCATGATTTCAATTTGGCGACAGCTATACATACGGTTTATTCTCTAGGGCTGTTCCCTGAACCGCCAGAATGAATCACAGTTGGCGGCTTCAATCCCACGACCTTGACTTGTTGATCCCATTTTCCGTTGATTCGGCTTCAAATGCCTCTTGGCCAAGTTGCTGGTACAGCTCTCCTTGGAAGAAGCAGCGTCTTCTCTGGTTTCTGGGACGGTCGGGGAACAGTAAACGACTTCGATCATCCATTTGGTTGGAGCTACGTCCTCACGGGACTCCACTCCGGCTTGAGGACGGGCAATCCAGGCTCGGTTGGGAGAGCGGCGACGTGACCGACCGCACGGCCGCGCGGGACGCAGGAAAGTCAATTACATGCCTAAATCTAAATGTTCAGTTTTTGGACCGACGTCGCAAAAACTGAACATAAGCCTTGCCTGGCCCCTGCTTACGAGCAACACAAGAATTTAAGATTGCGGTTTTTCTACTTATTTTCACGATATGATGGCGAATCTACTCCGAAAACCTGCACTTATGTTACGTTCCACAGGCACACACGGGTCGAAAATGGAAAAGGTTGATTTCTAATGGTCCAATGGTGTTCGGAGCTGTATTCTGCACTTAACTCTGCTAACGTATTTCTTTACTGCGAGAAGTCACCTTGTCGCCTCTCCAACGCGGATCAGGCACTATTTGCTCTCCATGTTGCCACCTCTGTCGCAGCGTAGGTCGAAAAACGCTTCTCTCGCTGCCAAAGCTCGCCGCCTTCGGCAAAAAAGTGTGTGTTCTTCTCGCGTACCACCGGTTGTTTCTCAACCCGTTAGTCCTTTAAATACAACCTCCTCGATTCTCTGGCATCTTCCCCATGTTCTCTTCCAAGATGTAAATCCCCCTCCCTCCCCTAACCCTCCCTTTTCAGCCTCGCCCTGTTCTGTGTCTCCTTGGTGCTGGCTGTCTCGAATGCCCAATACGTGGCCTCCCCCTACTACTACCAGTCGGCTGCCTACTCCCCCTATGTCTATCCCTCCGTCTACAGTACCTACGCACAATTCCCCGCCTTCTACGGATGGGGAGCCAACAAGGCAAACACTCAGACACACACTGCTAGGAAAATCACCAACAACCAATGAAAACACGGGAGACACTTTTTGTACATCTTGGAATGAATTATCGATCGAAATGCTTGTTCAGTGACTGTGTCTAAATCTAGAACACAATTAATATTCAAATTTGTTAATACATTTGTACCCTGACTGTAATGACTAGAGTGAGCAAAACAATGAAAGGACAAAACACTCTACCGGGACTATTTCGGCGACAATAAAATATAAATAAAACAGAAATAGGTCAAACGAGATCACTAGGAGGGGGAGTTACACGTACGAAGGCTTCGTTTCTATAGTAGGGAATATCTTGATAAGGAAAGCGTTGGATACTCAGTGGAACATCAGCTACTGTTCGAATTCGACTGGCTGGAAGAGTTGGGGCTCTTTCGAAGGGGACATCCTAAAATAGGGATTTTCATAAGTTTTTCATTTGAAAACGGTACGTCTGTTTGCTGCCTTCGAGGTACTCTGTCGGCCACATCGTAGATATGAGATTCCACGGAGGAAAAGGTGGATTTTGGGCCGAAATGACGAACAGGAATTGCGTCAATGTCCTGAAATTTGATTTTAGACAGAGAGAGAGAGATAGAGAGAGATAGAGAGAGATAGAGAGAGAGAGAGAGAGAGAGAGAGAGAGAGAGAGAGAGAGAAGGCTAAAAAGCTTTTAACGTACCCTCGTCTCTTTCCATGCAGGCCCTTTTCCATTCCTCCATTGAAAGTACAACCTAGTTGCACAGTAAAGAACGAGTAGCACGGAAATGATAGCCAAGATGGCAGCAGCTGAGATAACAATTCCCGAACGACGCCAGATGGGTTTCTGTGCTTCAGAGCCCCAAGAGACTCTTCCAACAGAGTTTGTAATAAAGATATTCGGCTCTTTCAGTTGAGCGTTGGGTTGTGAATGGAGGTCTTGTTCACGATCTTGGACGAAGAAATGACGGATACAGCCGGAGAACCTGAATGTTTCATTCATATGGGCTCTCTCAGTCTCTCTCTCTCTATCGCTCTCTCTGTGTATGTATGTATGTATGTATGTATGTATGTATGTATGTATGTATGTATGTATGTATGTATGTATGTATGTATGTATGTATGTATGTATGTATGTATGTATGTATGTATGTATGTATGTATGTATGTATGTATGTATGTATGTATGTATGTATGTATGTATGTATGTATGTATGTATGTATGTATGTATGTGTGTGTGTGTGTGTGTGTGTGTGCTCAGCTTCATTCTCAATCTTTTCCTCTCTTCTTACCCTTTGCCCCGTCCATCTGATCCTAAAAGAACCCTCTTCAGATTCTTCGCAAAAAGAAGAGGCAAGGGTTGCCGTGCCTTTGCCTCTCTTCCAACTCCATCCACCTCCACCAGAATCCTTTTCCCCTGATTCGTCATACGAAGAACAAGGCTATGCCACACATTGTCAGAGACCATCGTCGTCAGTGGAATTTCAACTGGCGTACGGTAGCCATCAGAAATACGGAACATTGGAGAATTTCCAAGAATCTAAAACATCAAAAGTATTTAGCTAAAATTGGTATTTTATGTACCTCCACACTCGTGGTGAGACTGTTGTCGTAGTACTCAAAAGTGATGAGAGATCCATCCGAGTTGGTTCGAAAATCGATTCCAATCAAAGTATCGTTGCAATTTGGAGCCGCAGAAGGGAGGGAGGACAAATGGGAGGTCGGACGTAATTCCAGGAAACCTTCGGAGAGGGAAACTGCTTGGGGATCTAAAGAAATTGTAGTTTTTACCAAACTTCTGCCTTACCTTCGCAACTATTCTTTCGCTGTTCGTAGACACAAGTAGCTTCTCCTCCCTTGCCAATGCAAGTGCCTCCCGGACAAGACTCTTTAGTGCAATGTTTGTTTGACGGTTTGATTGAATTCGTAGTTAAAGTTGAAGGTGAACACCTAAAGAATTCAAAGTTAAACGTTAATTGTATCTAAGCACAAACCTTGTCTCAACTCTGCCTTCTGGAATCATCCACACAGTTTTGCTTCCTCGAAGGCTGAGATGTCTCCCGGATGTTATAATTTCAGTAGTCTTGTTCTGCTTTTCACAGCTGACGTCTTCAAAAGGAAGAATTTCGACCAGTGGGTGACTGCTTAAGAACGAGTCCACCACGGAGCGGAGATCTGAATATTTGATATATAAATATAAAAGATTTGGGAAACCTTCTGTTCCGACTGGTCGCTGGAATCGGTCGATAGCTGTCACTGCAATGGAGTAGAAATATCGAGATGTCATTGTAAGTGAGACCGGGAAGAATTGCTGAACAAAACTGTATAACAGAGTTTCATAATTTCTTACCAAATCGGGTACTTGTTCCTCTAGTCCGGTCAAAAATTCAGCCAACCCTGATTCAGGAGCAAAAAGTCTCAAAGGGAGAACCGCCTTGAACGGAGGAATTATGCGAGTGGAGATTCTGACATTGTAAGGAAGTTTGGTATGGTTTCTGACTGCTGTAAGAGACAGGGAAAAGTCAGGAAGAGATTTCTTCACGGCCATCAAACACGAAGGAGACACCTGAAAAGAAGGAATCACCAACTCAATGAAACGCTCACTTTAACTCTCTCTCTCTCTCTCTCTCTCTCTCTCTCTCTCTCTCACAGACACTTATATCTCCCATACTCACCTCAACATCTCCTTTCCTCACAGGTTCGCATTCAAATGAATTCGTTGTGTCAACAGAAGCCGGGTGAATCGGAAACTTCTCCTCTTTTCCAATTGTGCCTATCACCAAAACAGAGAGGTCCCTGTTCTCAGGAATAAGAGAGTCCACCACATCGTCTACGATCACCTAAACCAAGTTTTAAAAGAAACCTGTAAATTCAACCTACTTTGACTTCGAACCGTTGCCGATCAGAGGTTTTAACAGGGACAGAGTACCAAGCCCGTTCCTCTCTGTCCAACCCTCCGTTGCTGCTAAGAACACCATCCTCTGAGATGGAAAAGAGCTTTTTGAGGTTTTGATCATCGATGTAGAAACGACGGTGATCCTTCGAGGGAAGGCGGGTGATGGCTTGGGGAGACGATGATTCCCTCACACTTGCAATGAAAGGTGGTGTGGCTTCTTCTTCTCGCTTGAAATGAATATCCACCTGATGTTCATATTCGTTGCAGAAAACCTAAAAAACGTTTTGTTGACCATACCTAAACCTTAGGTGCTTTAAGCCCTTAGACATCAGGTGTGACAAGCTAGTAAACTTTAGGTGCGCTAAGCCCCTAAGCCTAAGGTGCGCCAAACCAGTACATTTTCCGTTAACGTCAGAAGCGGAAAGCCCGGAAACGCCCTAAAACTCCGCCCTAAAACTTTAAATGCAGTAGCCCAATAAACCTTAGCTATGCCCAGTCCCTAAACCTAAGGGGCGCTTACTTCGTAACCCGTAAGTGCGCTAAAGCCAAAACTTTGCATTAGAACATTGTTATGCGTTAGAACACACCTTAACGGAAACGAACAAATCCTTAGGTCGACCACAAAGCGTCATTGAAGTTTTGGTAGAACAAATACCCTGAAAAATTTATTTCTTATGATAAACACTTTTCTACCTTTGGTAGCAGTTGCTCAGCCAGTGTGCAGTTCTCCTCCAGTTTGTGCAGAATGGAGCCATCAGGAGATGTAACATTCACAAGCACAACTTGTTCCGCTGTTCTTCCTTCTTTCCACAACATCGCAACAGTTCCCTTCGTCTTTTCTTCAAATTCTCCATTTCTAGCCAAAATTTCAACTTCTTCTGGAACGTTCCCATAGAAATCGAGGCATCCATGTTCATCCACTGTGACGTCATCTGACGGTGTGCTGTAGTTTGTAGTTTTGATGTCAGTTGAAAAGCAGATTTTATCCTTCTGTGAGAGTAAAACTCCGGTCCAGTAGGGTTCAACTTCAAACGTCGGCCGATGTTCACGTGAATCCAAAACGTCCAAAACGACTTGAGCTGTGTCTTTTCGTCCTTGAAGGTCCTCCACCGTCACATTGAAAATGTGTCTGTTCTTCTGGTGGAAGTCAAGTTGTTCCGATAGAATGAGAGCTCCAGAATCCGTAACAAAAAGAGGTTTAGAAGAAGTAGAAGAGAATGTGGTCCATCCTTTGCCACCCACAGAAATTCTTCCGATTTCTGTGCCAATAGGGATTGTTTCCATGAGGGTGTAGTGGAATAGCTTTGTGATAAAGAGAGGAGGAGGAGACGGCTGGGAGAGCAGATGAAGTTCCAGAGAACGGGCGAAGACTCCCTCTTTCTCAAAAGTGACAAGAGTGCCCGCATCTCTTTTGCTTAGGTTGGAAGCGGTTGACCGAATTAAGCCTTCAGAAGAGATATTCAATGAGGCAGATGAAAGGAAGGCCTGTAATGCTTCCATGGAAATCTGGTGCTGCATAAAATTTACCTGTGATTTGAGTTTTCCGACAACTTCTCCTACTTCAGATGACTTTGACGCGTATATGACAACAGGTGGTTCAATCGTTGGGTTGTTCAGGATTATTACATTTGTGTACGATGATTTGGAGGGAATTCCTCCATCTCGGGCGACCACCATGATCTGGAAAAATATAATATTTAAGAGAGAGACAGAGAGGAGAGAGGGGAGAGATCGGGAGACTGATAAACCAAGAGAAAGAGATAGATTAGAGAGAAGAGCGAGGGCGAGGCAAGCTCGAAACGACAATAGCTGACGCCAAACAGGCATCATGCCAATTTTGTTCAAGTATTCTCTGTTGATAATAGATTAGCATCAAATCGTAATATCAACAGAGAACGAAGGCACAAATTGGAATGATGCCCGTTTGGCGGCAACTATAAGTTCTTTTTGCTTATCAGTCTCGCGATCTCTCCCCTCCCTCTCTCTCTTATACAGAAAGAGACCGAGACAGACTGATTTAGATTGAAAGACCACGAGAATGAAAGCACAAAAGAGAGATAGAATTAAAGGAAGAGAGAGAACATAAAGAGAGACAGAGAGAGACATAGACAGATACATATAGAGAGAAAGACAGAGAGAGATAGAGAGATAGAGATAGAGAAAGAGATAGAGATAGAGAGAGATAGAGATAGAGAGAGAGAGAGAAAAAAATGAGAGGCTACCTTCAAATATCTTCTTGACAACGGCGCTATTTGCCTAATGGCTCCTTTCGTGGCATCCACCGTAACAAACGGGCAGTCGGTCAATAGAGAATACTGTATTTTCCCATTTTCTCCCTCATCGGGGTCTTTTGCAGAAACAGTGCCGATATTCTGAGAATGACCATCGATCTATAAATTCAAGAATTAGTGGCTGGTAGCAAGTGGTACCGTGAATATGTAAGTGTCCATTTCAAAATGAGGCGAGTTGTCGTTCACATCGAGTACCGTCATCTGTACACTGGCGAAGATTGTCCACACGCCGTCTTCGAGACGAACCCTCAGACGATAAGAAGATGTCTAAAGATGAAATGTGTTTACTTAAATTGTTCGAAAACCTTTTCTCTGTCGAGCTCCTTTGCCAAATGGATCATTCCAGAGGATTCATTGATGAGGAAAGTGCCGTCTCCATCATCCAAATGGAAGGAGTGGTTGCCATGGGCGTCAGAATCAGAGGCAGAAACCAGGACAACCTCAGAACCGATCTGAAACAATATTGAGGGAGACTAGCTGGACCAACCTGCAGATCTTCGTAAATCTCCGCATGGAACAGTCTTGTGAATCGAGGACTATTATCGTCTTTATCTTCCACTTCAACTCTGACTATGGCTATGTTAGTCAGGGGACTTGAGCCTCCGTCCGTTGCTTTGATGACAAGGCGGTGGAGAGAGGCCACTTCACGGTCAAGAGGGCCTGTGGTTCGGATGGTACCCCGGGAGTCGATGGTGAACAGGGAATCATCGTTTCCTAAAATTAAATGGGAAGTTTAAAACGGGAAAAATATTTTTTCAGTTCAGGAAATGAGTCAGTTTGTCTGGCTGTGTTTCGCGCTCCTCTCGTATCTGTCTCTCTGTCTATCTATGTGTCTCTGTGTCTCTGTGTCTCTGTGTCTCTGTGTCTCTGTGTCTCTGTGTCTCTGTGTCTCTATGTCTCTCTGTCTATCTATGTGTCTCTGTGTCTCTGTGTCTCTGTGTCTCTGTGTCTCTGTGTCTCTGTGTCTCTATGTCTCTGTGTCTCTGTGTCTCTGTGTCTCTGTGTCTCTGTGTCTCTGTGTCTCTGTGTCTCTGTGTCTCTGTGTCTCTGTGTCTCTGTGTCTCTGTGTCTCTGTGTCTCTGTGTCTCTGTGTCTCTGTGTCTCTGTGTCTCTGTGTCTCTGTGTCTCTGTGTCTCTGTGTCTCTGTGTCTCTGTGTCTCTGTGTCTCTGTGTCTCTGTGTCTCTGTGTCTCTGTGTCTCTGTGTCTCTGTGTCTCTGTGTCTCTGTGTCTCTGTGTCTCTGTGTCTCTGTGTCTCTGTGTCTCTGTGTCTCTGTGTCTCTGTGTCTCTGTGTCTCTGTGTCTCTGTGTCTCTGTGTCTCTGTGTCTCTGTGTCTCTTTGTATCTCTCTCTCTCTCTCTCTCTCTCTCTCTACCAAAGCTACCTTCAGCAATTGAAAACGATATAACAGCATTTCTCCCGATGTCTTCATCCGATGCAGTTACCGTAACCAGCTCACTCGGCCCCTCATTTTCCTTGAGAGCTACGGTGTATGCAACCTGAATTTTATAAACTGCACAATCCTCTAATCCCTTTACCTGTCCGAAGGTAGGTTTGTTGTCATTCTGATCAGCTACCCTTATTTCCACACTTTGGATCGAACTTTTGGCCGGAATGTCATTGTCAGTTGCCATCACCCAGATACGGTAGAAGTCTTTGCATTCACGGTCTAACTCTTTCCTGAAGATGTTCAGTTTAGTTACCGAAGTTTATCTAAGAGCGTTAAGGCCTAAATCTCTTAAAAATCTACCTACCTTGTTCTAAGAACTCCATTTAGAGCTCCAATTTCGAAAGAGCCATCATTTCCCGCCAATATGGAATATTGGATCAAATTCTTAGGTGCTGCTTTAGAAGAGGTTGCGTTGAACACTGCGATGATTTGAAGAGTGTTTTCTGGGCAAAGGACCGGTTCTACCGGTTTAAATCTGAAATGTGCTTCAAAACGGGCAAGAAACTATTTTTACCTGGGGAAAATAGCATCGTCAACGTAAAAAGTGAAAGTGGCACTGGTGCTCTTTCCTCTTTCGTCGTCTGCAATGACAGTAACTGAGTAGAATGACTTGGAGAGGAGGGAATCCATTCGAGAGAGGATCCGCCCGTCCCTTGAGATTTCGAAGAAACGAGAATCTGTTCCGGAGAGCGTGAGGGAGGGTTCGTCTCCGTCTGCATCCCAAGCATCCACCACGTGAACAACCTGGAAAGGAGGGTTACTGTAGAACTACAATGTCAGAGAAGTCTGAAGCCATTTTGTAGCAGTTTTTTCCCTCAATTTTTCAAGAAACGGTCCTTTTTTATCATTTTTCAGGCCGGTTTCAGTTTTTCTTAAAATTTTCAAAAAATCACTAGTGTTTTTGAATAATTCAAGTATTATCGGACAACTTTTCTTTTAACATCTTAAAAATCTGCGTGAAATAAAGTTTTAAAAAACGCGTTTGAAAAAGGTTTTACCCAGGTGCCGAGTTGCTGTGCGACATCCCCCGCACTTGTTTGTTTTTCTAATTTTGGAAGGCTAGTGATGTGAACCAGCGAATTAAATGTTTTTAAAGGCAGAGGACCGCGAAAATGGCCAGGGGGACCTGGCCATTTTTTTAGCATAAATCTCTCCTCATCTCACCATTGAAAAGTACGATCTCTCGTCTACGTTGCGTGATGAATTTGTTCATTTTCTTTTTAGCGGTCCTCTGCCTTTAAAACGATTTGGATGGATAAGAGTTCAAAAGAACAAAAACATTGGGACGCGAATGTCCGAAAATTGGGGTGCGTAACTGTTGGAACGCTCACTAAAACGTTTAAACTGCTCTGACAAACTCCCTGTTGGATGATCTTTTAAATAATACGGGTCTGAAATGGAATGGAACCCTTTGAGACCTTCAATATTCAGATATATCGGCGATCGCACTATATCACGCCTTGTGATCCGGCTTAAACTGAACTGACTTCTCCCTTTTGCAGTTTCCCATCCACAAAAACATCCATTTGTTTGTTCCGAATAACTGGAGCATTGTCGTTTTCATCTTCCACTCGCACTGTCACAACCGTTTTCGTCACTCTTCTTTGGAATCTGAATAAATGTTGGATGTTTGCTGTCACTGGTTCATACCTCCCATTGTCCATTGCTTCCACTTCAAACTCCCACTTGTCCTTTTCCTCCCGATCGATCGATTTCCCTACAGTAATCTGGCCCGTGCGGGAATCGATCAAAAACGGAATGTCTTTTCCATGAATGGAGTAAGAGATATCAGCATTCTGCCCATCATCCTTGTCCTGAGCCTTGACAGTTAGTACGGAAACTCCCAAAGGAGAGATTTCACGAATCTTGGCTGTGAAATAGGGTTGATCAAATTCTGGAGCATTTTCGTTATCGTCCAACACGATCACCTGAAAGTATTTGAGTTGACAGATAAAACAAATAGGTACCGTAATCTCAGCCGTAGCCGTCATCCTTGGTCTTCCGGAGTCTGTGGCAAGCACAGTCAGTTGATGTCTCTCTTGTTCCTCTCTATCCAGATTCCCCAAAAGTAGGATGTCTCCTGTTCTGCTGTCTACTCCGAAAAGAGTCGAGTTTCCGCTAAGCAGGCTATAGGCCACCACATCGTTCACATCTTCATCTTCAGACACGGAGTTTCCGAGGATCAAGGGAAAAGGACCAGGTACGTTTTCGTAGACTTCGAGAGATTGGGGAGAGCCTCTGAGGAAGCGAGGAGCCTCGTCGTTTTCATCTTCCACTTTAATTGTGATGATACTGAAAAGGTTTGAGTTTGCGTGATAGGAACGCTGTGAGTATGTGAGACAGTGATGTGATACTCACGTTTTCGTAACTTCTCCTCCAGCTATGTTTTTGGCAAAAACTGTCATTATGATCTCTTTTGTAACTTCGTAGTCGAGTTTTCCAGCCACGTAGACTATTCCGCTTCTGGGAGTCACTTTGATTGAATTTTCGCCTCCTTCACTCCAAAATTCACACAAACTGTTATCCTCTCCCTCCAAGTCTTCGATTTCAAGACGTGTCACGGTATGCCCGACCGGTGCAGTCTGAGAAAATCTGCATATAACACAGAAAATGAGACAGTCAGAGAAATATAGACAGAGAGATAGAGAGAGATGCATATAGCCATAGACTGACCTCTTTAACCAAAAACGTCTCATTTCCTTTCGCAAATTTCGGTTCCACATCGTTCTTATCGACAACATAAACCCGCAATTCCTCAGTTGTCACAAGTGAACCATCGCTTATTTCCACAAGGAATGAATAATTTCTCGTGACTTCGTAGTCGATATCTCCGTTGACCTAAATTCTCCAGTTTTACGAATATGATTATCTGCTACCTGTAGGTACCCGTAAATTGGATCAATAACGAATTCGGCGAAAGGAAGAGATTGAGGGATGATTCTGTAGGAGAAGAAGGCAGAGGAGTCTCTGTCGACGGCTGTAACTGCCCCCATGGTTGTGCCTTTGACGGCGTTTTCTTCGACTACGAAGGAGGATGGTGACGTCATCTGAGGAGCGTTGTCATTTGCGTCGATCACGGTAATGAGCACTTCGAATTGGACTGTGTGAACTGAAGAAGAAGGTTAAGTCTCTCTGTCTCGCTGTCTTTCTACCTCTCTGTCTCTCTGTCTCTCTGTCTCTCTGTCTCTCTGTCTCTCTGTCTCTCTGTCTCTCTGTCTCTCTGTCTCTCTGTCTCTCTCTCTCTCTCTCTCTCTCTCTCTCCCTCTCTCTCTCTCTTTTCCTCACATGCAAGGGGAGCCACTCCATCCTGCAGCGTCATTTTCAGTCTGTGCTCCCTCTTCTTTTCCCAGTCCAAAGGCGCTTGTAGGGTTAAAAGTCCCTTTCGATCAATAAAGAACTGTCCGTATTCATTTCCTTCGACTATTTTGAAAATGAAATAGTTGCCTAAAACTATAAAAGTCCATTGAAAGTTTAGCCTCTCACTTGAGTCACTGTCATTCCATCTGATTCTCGTCAAAGCTGATCCAACATCCAAATCCTCCTTCACTTCAATGTCTATCCTCTCCTTCAATAAGACAGGTTTGTTGTCATTTTCATCTGCCACAATCAATCTTGCACGAGTCTCTCCAGAAGTCGATTTCAGAGTGAAGTTGTACTCCGAGATCTAAAATATCCTATTACCTTCAAAATCTGCCTTTTTCCTACCTTTTCTCTATCGAAAGTCTCCGTTGTTCTCAAATATCCTTCAGAATCCAGCTTCAAAGGCACATTTCCTTTAATCTCAAAGGACTCTGTAAATATCTTACTTTAATAGTCTTGTATTCCGTTTACCAGATTCAGGAATTGCTCCAACAATTGTTTCCCGTGGAGAATTCTCAGGAACTGAGAAAATAACCAAGTCAATGGCATCAGGGAGTAGGATGAAGACCTAATACAAAAAATAGGAGAGTTGATTACTGAAGGATACCTTGACTTTGCTTGAAATCCTCCCTTTCCTTGCTTCCAACTCTAGGGTTAGCAATTTTCCCTGAAACTTTGTAATCCTTGGGTTAATGCAAAACAATTGACGAGAGTGGGATTCGAACCCACGCCTCCGGAGAGACTGGTGCCTAAAACCAGCGCCTTAGACCACTCGGCCATCTCGCCACGAGGTTCTGCGCGACTGGGGCTATTTTTCCTCCGGCGCCGGCCGATCAATGGCCGTGGACGAACAACAGCTGACCGTAGCGTTTGAAAACTTACGTTCTCCTTTTCGGGGATTCTTTTAAAAGAAAGTTGTCTTCCCTCCAGGGAAAAACGATCATCGCTGTTGTCGAGAACTACGTCCTTTCGGCCGATATCGATTTTTCCGACAGGACCTCCCGGAAACACTCTTTGAGGAGTCAGAAGGAGGTAAGAACGGGGAATGAAGAGCGAATCTTCCACGATTTCAACTCGTATCTGAATTTATGATACTTTTCATACCTCGGAGATTATGATACCTGAACAGAGGCAATCCCCACGCGGCTGGCAGCAACGAGGATGACGTCACGGTTGACAGGGTTCGAAACGATGTCGGAACTGTTTTTGACAATTAGTTCTCCCGTTTCCTTTTGAACTCCGATGGCATCTGATCCTAAACACAAATTGATCACAATAAAACAAAATCACCTTTTAAGGAAAATACTAGGACCCAAAAGGTAAGAGAAAGTACACGAATGATCGCGTTTCTTCCGTGAAACGAATAAAAAGATGTTAAACTTTTTAGGTATGTTATTTACGTATTCTGCAAAATCTACGCTTTCAAGCAACAAAATATATCGTTCAAAGCGAAACAAACCTAAAGAAGCGCGCACGCACCTTTCGAAATGCTATCCTACACAAGTAAACACACCCGGAGAAAAGTATAGTTCAGTTTTTTATTGGTTTAGAAGTCATTTGTGGGCTTCAGGAGTGATATGGGAATATTCATTCGATTAAGAAACTTCTTCGGAACAGATTCAGTTGTTAACACCAGAAATTTATTTGCACACGACGCCGTCAGTTGCCTTTTGCCAAAATGCACGAAAATTCAATCGAAAAAGAAATCTTTGGGGCATCGTGATAGGCATCATTGGAAAGCCCTTTAAAAGTTGTCTTTGGAAGTGTTTTCGCTAAAATTCGGAAAAAATTGAGTTTTCGAAGAGACAAATTAAAAAAAAATGGAATCTTAGTCGGTATGCAATAGCAAATTTTGAAAATCACCATCTTGTTTTCAGAAAAACCAAAATTTTTTAAAAGTTTTTAAAAAGTGTTTGAAGCCCATAAATCACTTTTAAACCAGAAAAAAATGGAACTGCACTTATTTCCCGGGGTGTAGTTGGTCTTTTAAGCTTGCAACTCATGGGCCTCGATAGCTTCTACACGAGAATTTCAGGTCTCTCGGACACGCCATTTTTAAGTGGAAAAACCTTACCAATCACGAAGTACTCCACTCTTGCTTCCGATTCTGCCGAAACTCTGCCAAACGACTGATTGTTCGCCAAAGAAGAGGACAAAAGAAGATTGAAACTTGGCGAAGGAAAGCTGATGGAATCGTCCGTCTTGTCTCGGATCAAAGTCACAGTGATTGGCAGAGGTTTCAACCTCCTATAAGAGTTTGGCCTATGTTTTTTTTGATTGAACTCACTTGTCTGTCACATCCACTTCAACCACAGTAACCACATCGTCCAACTTATCGATTATCAGAGTCCCGTCGTACTTCAAAGACATTCCATTTTTCAGTGTTTTGGACATAAAGTGCATGGAACTGTCGGTGTCTGGGTCCCAGCACGAAAGATGAACGACGGCTGGAAGACTGCCGACCAGGAATGTATTCGAACCACAGATGGGGAGGGAGTCGGGAGAATCTTCCACCTCAACTTGGATCAGGGAGCGTTTTCTGAAACAAAATACTCAATTGTTGAAAAGATTCGCACAAAAATCTCGTATTTTCATAAGACTTACCCTTCCTTCTCCACAACTATCGAGTACTTCTGATTCATCTCCTTATCCAAAGGCTTCTGAACTATCAAATTCCCTCCAATCACTTGAAAAGCGTCCGTCGGAGGGTTCACAAGGGCAATCTTCGTTCCATTTTCCACCGCCTGCACTGTGATGGGAGCCCGATTTTCCTGAAAAGTTGAAATAAACTTAGTTTTAAAAGAACTGAACCTGTACTTTCACTGAGTCTGAAACAACCATAGGCCGATGAGACACAGTTCCATTGGCATTGAGTTTCAGGGAAAACTCTTTTGGGAAGGAGGAAGACCTCGCGAGGAGACGGATCCAACCGAAGGAGTCGACGGAGAAACGAGGGTCTTCAGATCGTAGTTTGATCGAAACATCGGAATGGGGCAAACAGCGACCGACGATGGAACCAACTGGAGTGGAAGAGGAGATTCTGAAATTATGGAATAAAGATATAACGCGAGAAAGGACTGACCGAATCGTGGAATTATCCTTGAAAGTGATGGTATGTTCCTCAGGTGATCCTGTCCTAACAATGAAGAAAGTGGTGGAATTGAGCAAAGGGGAGCCATTGTCTCTGGCCAGAATGGAGACATTGAAAAATCCGTTGGGAGGGAGTTTGGAGTGAACCGAGAGCTCGCCGCTGGTTTTATCGATCTGAATGGGGTTTTGAAATGGAATGGAATGTTTCGAACTTGGAAATAATGATGAAATGACTGCAAATGGAAAGTGAGACCAGTGGAGTCACGGTCGGGATCTGAGGCATCGACTGAACCAAAGACTCCAGAAGACGTTCCAGGAGGGAGATGCGTACTAAAACAAAGATCAACATTATTCTGTGAAATGCTAATCTCTCTCTCTCTCTCTCTCTCTCTCTCTCTCTCTTTCTCTCTCTCTCTTTGTCTCCTTTACTTCTTAGTTCTCGTCTCTCTTACACCTTGTCCCCCTTTCTCTACCTGTCTCTCTAAGTCTCTCGGTGTCTTTTCGCTTTTCCCTCTCTCCCTCCCTTGATCTTACACTGTCTAACATCTTCTGTCTACACTTCGTCTCTCTGTCTCCCTCTCCCTTGCCTCACTTACCTCTTCTGTCCTACATCTCACATCTCTTTTTTGTCTACTTTTCGCTGTCTGTCTCTCTAAGTCTTCCTGTCCCTTGCCTTCTGTTTGTCTCTCTCTCTCTCTCTCTCTCTCTCTCTTACCAGTAAAATGCTTTCCCAAAAACTGGAGCAAACTCGTTCTGATCCTCCACAACCACAGTAAAACTGCAGCGCGTTTTCTTCTTCCCGATTATAATTTCAACACGAAAAGAAATATTCCTAGTAGTTTCAGCATCGATTGAGTGTAGCAGAAATACCTAAGTTAAGTAAATGGCTCAATTCCAGTTACACATGCCTTTCCCATAGGAGTAACCAAAACGTTTTTGAATCCATCGATCTGCTTCAACCGGGCATTCCATGGAATGTCTAAGAAACCGACATTGGCACCTGCTTTGTTATTTTCCTAAAAGGATACAACTGATTGAACTTCAAAAATAACGAATACCTTTACATAGAAAGTTAAAGTACTTGGGCAAAATGGGTCCGCTTCCTTCGGCTCTCCTACTCTTACCCACACTTCTCCTCGGTGTTCGTTCCCAAGACGTCTGAATCAGAAGATGGTTGATAGAACGTGTGCATGTGACATGTGTACAAGAAAAAGGAAGTACCTGTGAATAGCCTTCACACGAAATGACAACACTTCAGAAGGCGATAAAGGTCTTCTGACGTAGACAACCCCATCAGGAAAGATTCCAACAGAAGTGATATCAGGAGATGAATAAACGTAGACGTCAGAAGGCGGTAGATGACCAATTACAGTGCCCATTGGTAGGTCAGAAGAAACGGAGAATTCATTGTGCGATCTCAGGCGAAAGCCCTGAATATGCGTGATTAGAAACAGACAGAGCAAGTGTGTGTGTGTGTGTGTGTGTGTGTGTGTGTGTGTGTGTGTGTGTGTGAGAGAGAAGGTGAGTGAATGAGTGATTGAGAGAGAGAAGAGGAAATCTCACCTTATGCAATTCCTGCTCCTTTGTGATTTCCACCTCCATTCGGTCTTCTCTATTCAGAATATCCTTGGCGCTAATAGTACATTTGATGCTATCCACAGTCATCAGCTTCGCCAGAACAACACTTCCGTCTTCTTTTACGACGAAAGTGGGACAATCAGTGGAAAGAAAGCAGAACGACTCCTCACAAGGAGTCAATCTTGTGAAGGTACTCCCAAGATGAGTAGATTCATCCAGTTTAAGATCCAAGCGCCGTTTCATGAATTTCGGGGCTGAGGACTTCTTTGTCTTCTCAAAATGGAAACATTGCGACACGGCGAGGGTTTGAGACTTCAGAAGTACTGCAGCGTGGAAATCATCGGAAGATGGTAGGGAAGCTAAGGAGACGGCGCCGGAGGAGGAAATAGTGAGGAGAGGGTTCAAGGAGGCGAAAGAGGAACCGTTGCCTTTGAGGTGAAGAAAAGGGTCTCCTATACGGACGGGGTCGGGGAGGAGGATATGCTGAGGAGAGGGAGCAAAGCATGGAAGAGGGAGGGAAGAGACATGGATGAAAAGAGTGACGTTGTTGGAAGAGACGAGGCCTCCGCCGTCAGTTGCACGGAGACGCAGCTAAAAGGAGATTTCACTTTTATGTCTCTTTACTAGCTCTCAGTTTTCGTGTCTCTAATCTTAATGTTTTCTTGTCTGCATGTCTCTGTATTGCAATGTTCCATCCCAATAACACAGTCAGTGTTTCTATGTCTCAGTCTCCAAATCTCAGTCTTTAACTCTCTCTCTCTTACTCTCTCTCTCTCTCTCTCTCTCTCTCTCTCTCTCTCTTTTACACTCTCTCTAACCTCATAAGTTCGTTCCTCCAGTTTCCCAGCGCTTAAAACTCTCCCATCTTCCGAATGAACGGAGAACTCCGCCGTCGGATCCAAAATAGAGTACGAAATCCTTCCGAACTCTCCAGAATCTCCATCTTCTGCCTCAATTTTTCCAATTTCTGTGCCCACTGGGGTCAAATGAGATACAGATACGTGGGTTTCAGCACATGGAAAGTAAGGAGCATTGTCATTGGCGTCCTAAAACAGACTTTATAAAGAAAATCGAGAAAAACCAACCTTAACCATAACTTTTAAAACAGTGGTTGAAGAAAGAGGTGGTCTTCCTCCGTCGACTGCCTCCAAAACAAGATCGAAGCTCTTTTTCTTCCCATAGTCCAATCGACAATTGAGAATCAACTTCGTTTTGACCACTTTGAAACACTCCTCTCCCTCGAGAACGGAAACTTTGACTATTGCGTTCTCCCCAAGGTCCTAAACGGAATATCGATTGGTTCGAAGCAAGTTTTACCTGATCTTGCACTTCGAAAGAAATTACTTCTGTTCCAGGAAGCGATTCTTCAGAAATGTCCAGAATCGATGGGATTTTGATGACAGGGGCGTGATTATTGACGTCATCCACCGTTAAATCGATACTGACGCGGTAGGGTTCAATAGACGGAGGTGGCGGAAGAACCGCGACGTCGATGGAGAAGCGACCGGGACCAGGAAGAGGGCCAGAAGTGGTTACAATACCTGAAAACTCACTGTAAACAATAAAAAGACGCTATGTTTGCTCTGTTTGTGTTTGTTATAAAGGCGCGATACAATAGACTAGACGGTGATCAGGTGGCCGAGTGGTTAAGGCGATGGACTGCTAATCCATTGGGATTTTCCCGCGTGAGTTCGAATCTCATCCTGATCGAATGTTTTGCTTTTCAAATAAAATCTATTTTTCAAATTTCTATTATTTCTGGTCTTTTTTCTACCTGATACACTGTCGATTTCCAAAGTAAGGTTAGATGCGTTTCCCATTGAAAATGAGTATCCAGGCGTAGGCGATCCAACTTGGACAAGAAAACTTCCAATCGGAGCATCTTCCCGCAATCGAGCCATCAAATAGACGGGTGGCTTCTTCGCCGTTCTCTCCTTTCCTCCGATATAGACTTTCAGTTGTGTTTGAGTAGTCCGGGGAGGTTTCTGGCCATCGGAGGCTTCGAATGAGAGAAAAAGCTCCTTCTTGACGAAGGTTGAGGCATTTCTGGCTAGACGAAGGATTGAGAGGGCGGGGTTTAGTTTGGTATCCAAATGGAAGAGACCTTCTTCGTCGTTTGTCACTCGGAGATAGCCCGAATCTGAACGGAATCTCGTTAATTTCACTCTCCCACTTTCAGTCTCTCGCAATCCCTCTTTTCTCTGTATGCTTCTGTCTCGCTTTCTGTCTTTCCTGACACTATCCCTGTCTCTCTCACTCCCTCCCTCATCTCTCCCTCTTTCCCTCATCTCTCCCAACAGGAACGTCGTTCCCCAGACAATAGTCGTCCCGTCACGGGCCACAGCCCTCTCCGCGGTGGCTTTGAATGCCCTGACTTACCTCCGAATGGCCCGTCCTCGTCTGTGACGCTCAGAACGGCTACCGCCTTCCCCACCCCATCGGTTTCTTCAACAACTGCGAAATCCACATTTGATGGCTGGAGTCTAAAAAGAACATTTGCTGTTTGTCGGGTTCATTAAAACTCACTTAATATGAATGACGGGATCGTGCTGATTGTCTCCATTGAGATGCACAGTGACTTCTACTGTAGTTGAAAGCGGTGGGTGCCCTCCATCCTCCGCACGAATAGCAAAAACGCATTCAGCACAAGGAGGGTGAGGACAACACAATGGGGAATCAACCTTAAAAGACCAATTAATTCTTTACTATCAATTTCTACTATCAATTGCAAAACATTCGCTCCCGGGTGGGCTCGAACCACCAACCTTTCGGTTAACAGCCGAACGCGCTGCCTATTGCGCCACGGAAGCACTCTAGCCTGCCACAATCGGCGCC
Organism: Oscheius myriophilus; assembly: GCA_964057215.1. Taxonomy (NCBI): domain Eukaryota; kingdom Metazoa; phylum Nematoda; class Chromadorea; order Rhabditida; family Rhabditidae; genus Oscheius; species Oscheius myriophilus. Next base: position 12,063,371 of record OZ059904.1, read on the forward strand.
TTTACCCCGCACCGCCGCTCCGATATCGGCACAGCACCCGAGAGAGCCCCTTTTGCACAGCAATTTGACTGGGACAATACGCGGCGACGAAGGTCGAATGGGGTCGTGTGGCCGTGAATAGAACTGTCACTCAGAAACGGATTCCTATCACGTTTTTCTCAAAGAAATCGGCATAGAATGGGTGTTTTTCGCACCGCAGATGGCCGTTTCTAACGCCCTTTGAGTTTTCCTTCGGCCGTTGTGTGTTCAGGTCTTAATGATACTGCGTCTCCTATCCAAATACACCTGTCACCTTGATTGAGGACGCAATTGTGCGTGTGCCGAAGAGTGTTTTCGAGAGGAGATCGCCCGGAATAGGCAAAGACAAACAGAACACAGTGCGAGTGTTAAAGACAGCTGAGAAATCAAGCGAGGTCTTAAATATCATACCTTTGAGTACACATTTTCCCCTCTGATCTCGAAATCCGTGTGTTTTTCGACGATCTCGTAGCTGATATTGGCGTTTTCGCCTTCATCGTCATCAGTTGCGTCCAAAACGAGAATTGGCGTTTCAGAGCGACCTAGATTTTCATGATTTGATTGTTGTACAATGAAAGTACCGTTCCAGAAAACTTCCATTTCCTTTCCGACGAACTTAGGCGCGCAGTCGTTCACATCTACAACTTGGACGTAGATTGAGGTCCAGCCAGTTCTAAAAAAGAATGTTTAAAAGTTGCTTAGTTACGATTTGCACTACTCTAACTTTCCTCTAACTAAATTACTTGAATTTGGAAGGTTCGCTCCTCCCTCCAACATGAGAATTCATTTGAGCGCCTCACTTCAGGCGCAGAATAAGCAAGTTAGATCAACACCTTTAGTTGTTTCAAGATTTTTTATTTTCAAGTAAACACCAAGCGTGGGCATAACGGAAATGAACGGACAGGGGGATGAGGTTAATCTCATATGGGGGCTTGGTGGATTGCAGTTTAGTTGAAGAAGTTCGGAGTAAACCAGTTGACCCCCCATTTAATTTGGGGGGTTGGAGGGGAGGGGGCGGGGGTTAAACTGAATTCAAACACCCCCCCCCCCTAGAACGCGTCAGTGAGTTACGCCCCCACATTCAGACGTTCATAAATTTTCATTGATTGGATAGTCAAACCAACCGTGAGGCTATACTAGTGCGGGGGACACAAATGAATTTTCCCGGATCCCCTTTGAAAACGGCTGAATTATGCAGTTTTTGCCGAAATCGCTTCACCATGTTGATTTTATCCAATTTAATGGAAATGACAAAATAGAAACGTTTTGATAGTATCATCGAATAACTACGGATGGTATAAGTCTCACTGACACACAAAAATCGGGAAAGGTCATTAACAAGACTCTACCCGGAACTTTGGAAATTTTTGAAACTAATGCCACGTGAATAAATTTGAGCTTTTTCCTTTTTTTTCCCCCTCCTTGTGCCCTTAACAATGGTTGTTTACTTTGTCCGACCTCTAAAAACGTCGAAGAGGCGCCGAATTGTGCAACAACTATGCTAATTTCCGCTGTGACCCGTGTGCGCCGGGGATTATCCGCGCAATTTGGAGCGCCGCGCACGGAAATTAGCTGTTTTTATGATTGTGATCGAGGCCTACGGACACGCCGTGACAGCCGGGTTTTTAGGAAATCAATGGGATCGATAAATGCATATTCTTACCTTCCGCCTCCATCGGTTGCCGTTAAATTGTAATTGTAGAGGTGCCGCCGTTCTCGATCCAATGGTTCTTGTAATTCCAAGAAAAGCACATTTTGCGATTCCTCAACGAGATGGAAAACATCGTCTCCAATTATTTCAAAACGGGAGACTGTCCCGAATTCCCCTTCGTCGAGATCCGTCGGAGCCAAAATGGGAAGTCTCGTTCCAACTGCCGCAGTTTCGAGTACAGAAACATTCTGAAATTCGAAATTTTGACTCATAAAAGTATCAAAATCCCTCATAATCACATGCATAAGGATCTTGTTGTTATCCCCGTGAATGATCCGTTCGCACAAGGGCCCTGGGGGGTCAAGTGGGCCGAGAGGCCACTGTGTTGCAATATTAGGCACCCGGACGCGTGAACAGGTATAGAGGCAATGAAGGATACATGTAAACAAACGGGAATTCCACAAGGGTTCCTTTGAACAGAATTGGGACAACAATTCTGTTTAATGAGAACAGTTATGTCGCACATTGCAGAAGCACAATGCTCTCAGTTATTGGGACATATTCATATTCAGTGTTAAAAATCCTAGAAAAGCTAAGTATGACGTGATTCACACGAATTTCTTTTAAAGGCAGAGGCCCACCTAAAATGAAGAGGGAGGCCTGTCCATGCTAATCATTAAACTCTCTGCATTTCATCATTGAAAATGACACTCTCTCGCCTACGTTACGCTATGGACAGGTCCATTTTCATTTTCTCTGCTTTTAAAAAGCATTATATTTGGAACCGATTGAAGTTTTGAAATCTGTACAGATAATGTTTGGGGGATTCGATGCGTAGGTCCCTCCCCCAAATAGTGTCTCCGAAGTAACGTAATCCCGCTTAACATTTTTGATACCGTTTTCTGTGAAACGCCGAATTACCTAGGTACTAAAAGCACCACACGACCTCCTATGGTTGATATACGATCAGTCTACACCGTCAAGCGCATTTTCTCCAAAGAACTTGAAGACACCCATTTGAAACGGAATTTGCCTAGGCCTCGACCCAACAATCATTCGAAAGCCTATTAAAAGTTGTTTTGTATCATATTTTTGTTCAGATTAAAAAAGGTGCCGTTGGCAGAGAAATGAAGAGTTCGAACATGGAAAATTGTTGCGTTAACAGAAAAATCACAGAGTGTCATCCCTACTTTGGTTATTCTTGGAAACGAGTAAGAATTCTAGAAGTTGTTATTCCAAATACCCGGTATAACATCAAAAGAAAAGGGTATTAAAAAAGTGTAAGCCTAAGCCACAGCCAAAAAATACTATTGTCGATTAACATTTATTTAAATTTGATTCCAATCTGCTTGCAATGAAATGTCTAAATCTGAACAAAAACAAGATAACTTTTCATGGGCGTTCGAGTTATCTCATTCTCGTTCTAGACTGTATTTTTACGTGCTTTGGGGGTAAATTGTCTTGTCACGTTGCCTGTTGATAAAATGCTGATATAAACATCGTACAACCGGAAAATGCAAGCTAACGTGTTTCTAGACAAATTGAACGCATAGTGTCTCCATCCTTTCCCGTTCTCTTCAAAGTTCCCCATATGTCTGGTTCCCCATATGTCTGGCTAATTATCTCGCTTGGAGTCAAAAGATGCGTACCGCGAGAAGACGACCTCGCGGCTCGTTTTTCAACGGCGCAAATCGCCCGACGCACATTTCTAATTGTCGAGAGAGGACAGTCGGGATCCGGCGGGAACCGCCCGAAGACAAATTGGGAGGAGAGGTAAAAGTGGGGCAATATGATCTCTCTCTCTCTCTCTCTCTCTCTCTCTCTCTCTCTCTCTCTCTCTCTCTCTCTCTCTCTCTCTGAAACATACCTGGAAAGCCAGTGGAAACGTCGGAGAGTTGTCATTAACATCCTCGACATCGATGTGAATATGAATAATAGAGGGTGGTAGACTTGAAACCAGAGAAAAGTTGATGGAAGGATCTTTTTCCCTGTCTATTGAATTTTGGAGCCCCAATTCGCCTGTTTTGAGATCAACGAAGACACTCTGTGACACTCCAGACAATCGGAAATCGACTCCATTTGGCAATGGAACTCGACCTATTAGAGTACCCGTAGGAGAACCTAAAAACGGTTTTTAGAGCAAAAGGTAGGTTTAGATTACCTTCGGAGACAGAAAATGTGTGGGTTGATTCGCTAAAAGCGGTGAGAACCGGGCCCACCAGGGCCAGAAGAAACAGCATTGAGCATGGGCGGTCTGAATGTACGAAAGAATTGTAAAAATACAAAGAAGAGAACAAGATCACAAGAAGACTTGGCATTCGATGGGGTTTCGGTGCTATCGCAGTTGGGGGGGGGGGCATCCACATTTGCATATACGTACCCCTATTGCTGATTACCTTACGTTCCTATTCTAATGTATCTCACAATCAGAGTAATCGACAATTTCAACAAAACTATTTAATCGGCTAATGCATCTTAGGTAGCCAAGGTAGGTAAGGTAACTTACGGGGTTTCAAAGATTCTATTTTTCAGTGAGAGACTACTTATTAACTGAGGTATGAGGACATCAAGAGGTAATAAGTGATCTCGAAAGAGTACTTGGAGAACCCAGCCAGGGCAATCGAGAAATTATGATTGGGGCCACACAACTGACGCCTCATTTGGAACCTTAAAGGCCGATGCCCATGTAAAATGAAGAGGGGGACCTGCCCATGCTACTCTCTGCATTTCAACATTGACAGTCTCTCGCTACGTTACGTCATGGACAGGTCCATTTTCATTTTTTGACCTCTGCCTTTAAAGAGGGCTCAGGAAGTGTTTAGTCTGGCTGGTCTACTTATATCAAAACATTGTTGATGGGAATCAAGCTGATACAGGTATCACTAATGATTAAAAGACTAGCGTAAGAAGTATTTAACAGGTGAAAATGTTATGTTCTTGGTCTTATTTGGGGGGAACGGCTAGTCAATACGAATTCTTCTGAGAAAAGGAATGTTCATACTGGAGGTACTCTCATTTCATGAAAATTGCACGTACCTCCAAGACACTGTGAGTATCATAATTTAAAACAAAAATGTAATAAAGGGTAAAATCTGAAATTCGAATTGTGGAAGAAAGTTAACCTCGTTAAATTAGGTAGACCGCATGCCAGCCTAGAGTGAGTGGAAATGCCCCGAGTTCAACCACCGGTCAAACAAAGAAAACGTAAGCGTAACTTAAGGTTAGGGTCGCATTCTTAAACTGATGAGGTTGTTGTCTTGATAAGGCGGTTAGGATTTGGGGCTTGGGATAGTGTCGTCATCTCGGAATGTCACTTGAAGTCGCATTGTTTAATGTGAATGTACCCCAAAGAGTTCCTGGTTTTACCCTTTCTATAATGGTTGGGTAAAATTAAATTAGTTGGCAAAAGTTCCCTTTTTACTTGGTTGGGATCACTTTTTTCAACAGATGGAGTAGTTTTCTTGCAATGCGGTAAGAGTTTTGAATGGATGGAGTCATCTTCTTAGAATGTCACATGGGCAAAGATTGTATAATGTGAATGTAACACAAAACACATGAGTTCCTGGATTTACCCTTTCTAAAAAGGTTGGTCCCCGCTTGGCAAAAGTTCTGAAAACTGTGATTCGTGACGCAGCAGAAGAAGAGCAGACATGTGTGTAAATGGTGATTTTCGGTGAACCCCTTTAGGCGGTCCTCTGTTGCAAACAAATAGTAATGAATAGCAACGAAGGTCAACTGCGCCGTGCGACGGGCGGAAATGCAGATTGGAGGCGGTGAGGGTTGGAAAAAAGAGAATACGACCTTTGTCGGACCGAACACTCGCTTTTTCCCTTTTTCATATGCAAATCAGCAGCCAATACTGATTGGGTGGTTTGGTAGAGAGAGGGAATGAAAGCGAGAGAGAGAGAGAGAGAGAGAGAGAGAGAGAGAGAGAAGAAAATTTTTCAAGATTCGTTCGTCGAACCACCCGTGAAATTGTGGGAACGTAAATTTTCTCAGTCGAAAGGGCGTCGAGAGCAGCTCCCGATGTCTTGAAACTGGTTTCGGCTTATCTACGCGAAAAGAAACGCTTGTCTCGGCTTTTGAGCAGCCGACAGCCGATGGACTAATGCGTTGTGACAGAGGAGATTACGGTTACAGTAATCTTTACTATAACGAAAATAGTCTAGTGGAAAATTCTATGAAAACATTTAAAGAGGTGGGAAACCCCCGCAATTTTAGAATCACCGGCTGTCAGGAAACGAGGCCAGCTGCCAGAAACGGAGTGACAGCCGGTAGTGGTTTTAGAATCTCCATTGTAAGTGAAACGTTGACCTACAAGAGACTAGTAGATCACTTTAACTGAGCAGCGGCTGTCAGCAAAGAAGACACTGGTGACAGCCGGATGTCATGATTGAATTCCCGGGAGGACCATTCTCAGATTTCTTCACAAAGAACCCGTATAAGCGAGGGAAATTGGAAAATTTAGACTTAAAGAGGGAAGCTTATAGACAGCCAGCTGGCAAAAGCTGGTTCGAGCCAGCCGTTTGCCTCAAAACCGTATACGAAACGATTTTACAAAAAGGACAGGTTGCAGTCGAGAAACAAATTAGAAGGAATAACCAGACGAATGAATATAGAGAACAGCCGGCTGTCACAAGATTCACGTTTTGTGAAACGAATGCGGAGCCACAAGTAAAGCTACAAGAGTAACAGGAAGTGGCCGGTTGGCACCACCCGGCTGTCACAGTGCATTGGCGCCAGCTGGCCAATGTTAATCCTGAAGGTGTCCGTAAGCGATAGAGATCGGGACGGACATGAATAAACAGGGAAGAGCGCGTGTGCCGCGGCCACCCACACCGATCCCCGGCTGGCGATAAGGGCCAGGGAGGCTGAGGACAGCCGGCTGTCACAACTTTAGAAGAAGAATTTGACAGCTGGCAGGATTCAAAGTTAACTTTAGAGATTTATATAAGTAGGTTATTAGCGAGGGTCTACAAAGGGAAGATCTCGCATGGGAGGGACACAATAACTTGAGGCTAGCCCCAAAAGCATTGTAGTAAAAGAAAAAATCGGTAAAATTGGGATGTTTTGTGTATTCAGAGTGTGTAAGGCTTGAAGTGTCCTCCATCGTGTGCGAGGGATGACCGTGGCTGGCAGGTGAGGGGCGGGGCAGGTGTCCACCAGGTGGTGCCGCCAATCTGTTGCCGAAACGGAGGCTGACCCCGTAATTGGAGGGACACGGGATTTGGGCTCTTTGGGAAAACCGAAGCGATCAGTCAGAAGAAAGCAACAGGTGGCTTCGACGGTCTCTATGCTATAGACAAGGGGGAAATTGAGATTGGAAAGGAAATGAAGCTTGCTTGGAAGAGGAAGAAGCACATGATCACGAGTTTTCAAAAGGTGCAAACTGTATATGACACGCCGTAGTTATCGTGAGCAGTGTTTTGACTCATCGCCTGCATAATAAGCGCAAACACACGACCCAGCATATCCATTGGCCTAAAGAAACAGGGATCACATAATAAACTTTTGCCATTTAAAAGTTTATTATGTGTCCAAGGTAACATAGGTGTCATCGTATGAGAACCGATAGGATTTCTTACGCTCCAATGTCAGCAGAATCTATTAAGCCCCAAGAGCAATGGCAACTTGGCACTGAAAACAAAGAACTGTACATTTGGCCGGTGAGAATTTAGGGGATTCCTTCGGTCTTCAGTAAGTGCAGTTTTGTGAATAAAAAGGAGCTGTTTAGATTTTCATGCAACGATACGTTTCATCTGACTGAGCTACTGATTGGAGATCATTGTGTTTGAAGAGGAAGGTGGATATGATGGTTATTTTCCGGTGCCAATTGCAAATGCTTTGGTCAAATCAGGCAGAGGCAACATATGTGTGCAACATAAGTTTTCTCAAAATGGACTGCTCGAGACGTCGCGAACTTTTGTAGCATGGGGGACTACTACGGTAAAAGGAGGTCACAAATACATACCTTGGGTTATTCCCTGAACGGGAAGCAGCTTCTACTCAGGCTCTGGAGCGGTCTGGGAACTGCAGACGACTTCTGCCATTTGGTAGAGTAATGTTTTCACCGGGCTCCAATTCGGCTTGAAAACGAGCAATCCAGGTCCTGTTAAAAGAGCGTGAAAGTGACGACCGCGCGGTACACCAATCAAGAGGAGAGTGCATCAAGGTGGTTCCTAAAACATTGATGAATAGAAAGACAATTTCTTACCAACACGTGTATGAACGGTCACTATTGAATCGTTATCTCCTGCAAAAGAGAGACTATTTCCGTCTTGTTGGGCGAAGTCACAAACGAGGTCCTAGTGTTGTTGAGATCTTATTGCGGCGTTTACTAGGTTTCTGTTCGCCCTGGCAGTTAAACCACTCAAAAAACTGTTTGATAATAAAAGATTCATAATGTCCGAGTAGAGATGCGACCTGACGTTTTATAGGTGGTAATGCTGAGATTTTCCGGCGCCTATTACAAATGTGAATTATCTGTCAGAGACAACATTCACATAGGTACACAAGTTATTCAGAAACGCGCTGGAGCCGTCGAGAGCTTCTGTAGATGAGGAAACTTAGGCAACAAGAAGCCCACTGCTGCACCAAATTCGAAGGCGACAGGGCTTCGAAAGAGACAAAAAAAAAGGTATTTTTGGCAGGAAAGTGTCGTTTGTTGGTTCTTCAATCATTAAGCGCACACCAGTACAGGGTCCCACAAGGGAGAGGCCTCCAGAGAATAAGCAAACATCTTTTTATTAACACACCTTTGTCACAAACGTGTTGTAGGTTCTCTAACCGAACGAAGTCACAGACGAGGAGATCTCAGTTGTAAACCAGGTCTCTGTTCCCGGCAGACCGAGTAGCTAGAACACTCAAAAACCTTTGTCATGATCCCCAAAGAACCCCACCAAGACAAACAGTTGATTGCAAGGAATCTTCATATAACCATCATATCACAGATAATACAGTCAATTTCACTGGAGACACCACTCGTGTCTCTTCCTGATCTCCTCCTTGGTGGCGTCGTCCAGGTCGTCCTCCAGCATGTAGATCCTCCTCGCCTCTTCCACCGACTTTCCCTCGATAAAGCTGGCAATCTTCTGAGTGATGATCTCGATCAGTTCGCCAATGTTGAGGTAGTTGGCGCAGAGGAGGATATTGAGGAGTTTGCTGTTGGGCATGGCCAGATAGGCCTTCTCTTCTTCGGTCAGCGTGATTCTGGGGTTCTCGGGGTCCTTCACTCGGGGAGTCTTGTGTCTGGCCATCTCGCACCACTCGAACACCTTCGTCAGCGTCTCTGCGTCGTAGTTAGGTATCTCCAGGTCGGTGAGCTTGTCCTGATCAGCATCGGTTAGCTGAAAAACGAAGATTAGTGAAATAGTGAACACTTAAAACATAATTTTTCGGTTAGCTTTCGAAAAGTAATGTACAGTTTTCCGGCAATGGGTCCCGCCGCGATAACCCATGATCTACTTGCGCGCAAGATTTAGCAATAAATATCCGCTTAACTAATGCATTACGACAGAGGAAAAAACGGTTACAGTAATCGTTCTAAAAATTAATGTTGGGATAAGGTAGGAACTCATTCAAAAAGTGTGAAACCAAGCAATTTAGAACCACGACTGTCAGGAAACGAGGCCAGCTGCGAATAACGTAGTGACAGCTGGTAGTAAAGTTAGAAATTCCAAAACATACACTACGTACTTATCCTATAGCCCAAACACGAATAAAAGCTGCTCATAAATGTGAAATAGACAAAAACTCACTTCCAGCATTGAAGAGAGAAATTGGGACTTCCTGGCGGCCTCCTCTCCGATCTGCAGCTTCTGTCCGTCCTTGGAGACGATGGTGAGGATCAGGGGCTTCCTCTCACACTCCATTGAGACCGATTGTTGCAAGTTCTGGAAACATTTATCAGTAAGTGTTCAAAGAGATACAAGAATAAAGAAATACACAAAAACGAAAGAAGGCAAAATGGTTTAAGAAAACATAACCTCAACGATAAAACCCACAATAAAAACTTTCAAATTTGAAAGCACATGTAAAGCATATAGGTGTGAACTCCAAGGAAACACAACTTAACAATGAACCCCCCAAGCATCGCCCCGCTTTGAGGAATAAAAGCGAATATGGCTTTTTTCTGCTTTGTTGCATTGGTGACCTGGTAGTTCGGGTTGCCATTAGTGCAATTAAGGGGTTTAGGGGTCATGCTGATGAGGAGAACTTTAATTATCAGTAAGTATTCAACAGTAATATAAGAATACATAAACATTAAGAGAAACGACAAACGTAAATTCATCGATAAAATAACAGCAAAAACATAAAAAATAATTATTTGAAAAGGAGTAGGAGTGACTCCAAGGAGACACAGCTGACGAATGAACTCTCCAGCCATCGCTTGGCTTCGAGGAATAAAAGCGAAGATGGCTTTTTCACCGTTTGTTGCTTTCGTGACCTCATTGATCGTGGTTGCCATCAGTCCAATTAAAGGCAGAGGCCCACGTAAAATCAAGAGGAGGACCTGTCCATGTTAATCGTAAAACTCTGCGTTTCACCATAGAAAATGATACTATCTAACCTACGTTACGCCATGTACAGGTTAATTTTCAATTTCGTGGGCCTTTGCCTTTAAGGAGTTTAAGAGGTTATGCTGATAAGAAGAACTTGAAAGTGTCACTCAAAGGTTTTCGTATAACCGACCACCCAAAGTGATGTTGTGAAATTCGGGACTGCCATAGTTCAACGTTCAATGCGTGGTTTGTTTTAAAAGACAACCACAGAGCAACCGTCCGCCAAGCGAAGGCATCTTTGCGGATGTGTGTTGCAGGTGGTTTAGCTGCTATTCAATCTGTTGAAGGGATCGTGTAAGATCCTTATCACTGGGTACAATCAACAATGTTCCGACAGACAAAAGTTTAGGAACCGTGTACTACACTAGTAGAGGAAAAATCCCAACTGCAGTGGATTCAATTTGATAGCGGACCTGCGCACTGGCTGCAGGCAGTAACTAGGGATTAGATTTCTTTGCATGCACATTTGGGTATTATGGACGTTCGACCAGAACCTCAGGATGGTCCCCAGCGAGGAATCCACTTTAATAAACCTTCAACCCCATTTCCCTTGTTTTTATAAAAAGTCCCTTAAGGACATCGTTGTACACGGAATTTTAAGCAATTGACAATTCAGTGAGTGAGGGTGAGAGCCTTTCACCGATACTCCCTTTTTAACCATCAACAACCCGTTAGGTCGCAATTTCTCACAGGGTGCCTCTTCCTTTTTTTGTGGGGGGGGGGGGGGGGGGGGGGGGAGGGGCGGCATATCCACGGTTTTCAGACTTTGAGGCGGATATCAAATTTTTTCCACTTTTAACCTACCAGCAAACGGTATACCACCCGAAAAATCGTCACTTTTACTGTCATATTCCTTTTTTAATTAAAAAAAAGGTCTCATTTACACGTTTGGCGGGGCCCCTTCTTGTTCTACTTTCAGTGCGGAAATGAAACCAAACCACTGAATACTACTCATTTTCCAATTTTCTTCCCAGGGTTCACCAAAAGGATATTTCAAAATATGTAGGCTTAAGCTAGTAGGCTAGGCTTAGACTGGGCCTTGGCATTCCCATCTTCGTTTAAACAACCGTGGTCCTATGTGATTGTGGCCCTAAAGGCGGCGCCACATGGCCATTCAGGCGCAGTGACCTTGTGCTCTTCCGGCCGAAAACAGCCAGCTGTGCCAACTAATCACCACCTTCAGCCGTGAAATGCACCTCTGCCTCCCCCAGAAGAATGAAACATCGGGGGAGACATTTATGGAACAGTAACCGTCTATAACAATCAGATGAGGGTCGAGTGCATGTCGCAGTCGGGCATCGTCACTCCCAGACTGTCTCTCGTCACCTGAACAAGTTTTTAGTTAAAAAAATAAAATAAAGTTACCGTGGATACCAGTTTCCATGCATCTTGGCCACATTTGTTGAGAATTATCGGCTGTGAACAGCGGAGGTAGCCATCCATTGCACGACACATCTCAGAGAGGTAGGCTTCTGTTGAACCGCCCTGGAAAAAGATTGCTAGCTGTATTTTTGTGTAAAACGTGCTTGAAACCCCGAGCAAAACACTTTCTTTGTGTTTTTATTTCCCGAATACCGTGAAAAACCATCATAACAATTGGATTTGAAAACCATCACTATTCCAAACATGTGCAATCTGTTCCTACATTCGGCCTGACGACTATTTATTCTATCGTCAAAAGATCGGTAGTGGAAGGAAAAGCGAAAAAGAAGGTTCAGCTATAAGACCCCTTTGTTTCTACGATCCTCGATGAGGTTGGCTTCTTGAAATCTTAAGAATCTGAACAAAATCACGCTTTTAACGTTTCATGTGGTTGAAGAAGGGGTGGTGGGTTGTGTTTTCAATCAACCAGATGCAAATTCAGGTTTGGCAAATATATTCAGTCGTTTTATAAGTGGATCCAAACAAAGTAACAAAGCTAGGGCGAAACTGAAAAACAACTAAAAAGAAAAAATCGGGTCGAATGAACAGAGTGAAAAAAGAAATCTTTATACAACCCTGCCCCTCACATTCTAAGGACCATTTATGAATATCTTGACCATGTTTTGCATGCGTACGATGAACTTTTTTGTTGTCATACCACACCAGTTTAAATGGAGCCCCCGGGGGCAGTGTAGATCCGTGGATAGTTCTCAAAGTAAGGGTTTTTAACGTGGTACTGCCCCTATATTTCTGCCTAAATAAACCTGCAGGCGCAAGTTTAGAATAGATTTTTTTTTTACAAAAAGACTTCTCAAACATCCTCGCAATTCTAAACTTGTGTAGCTGCGTGCACTCAAAACAAACCTCAAAATTTGAGGCCTGTTTTGAAGCCAGAAAGTACTCTTTGATAACCCAGTGCTAATCGCTTTTGCAATGTGTTTTACCAAAAAGAATACACGCTGGTGGACCTAAATTCATATTTTCCTACTTTTGGGAGATAAAAGGTGATCCTCACTACTTTTGGCAACCCTGAATCTCTCACGTAACTGCTGGGAAATTTCACTGTGAAGCACACAATGATGAGGGGGCGAGACTTCTATTTTACACTCACATGTAAGACCGATTTACTATGCTGAGCTGAACATCATCTAGATAACCAAAAATAGGGTTTGAAAATAGGGAGAACCTTTGTACTTAGTAAAAATGATTTTTAAAAGACCTTGTCGAGGCCCTTCTTGGGGGTTCTTAACTCAAAGTGAAGGAGACGGTCGCTCCCAAAATTCAAACAGTTGAGGATAGAAGGAAAGCCCACAACTGACTAGCTTTCTCACAAACCTTTGTCTTCTGTGCTTCTGTGATAGCTTCTGTAGCAGCCGTTTTGCAACTGATGTACTCCTTCTGTGTCTCCACTCGAGCGAAACAGGCCGCGTGTTTTTCAAAAAGAGGCTGCCCTGACCCACACATGTACCCATAAGAGGCGTCTACCGCATCCATTGACAAGGAATCACAAGTGACCCCAGTTACACAATTCTAAATGCATTTAGTTTTAAAAAGAAGAAATTGATTACTTTAAAATCAGCGTAGATCCCGCATAATTTGCGAAAAACATCGCCTCCCTGCAGGGGGAAATGCATGCCCGTGTCGTCTTGAAGCTTGGCTGCGTATTGGAGCATTGGCTGAATTTGATACTCAGGCGGGAAAAAACAAAGGCAAACCTGAAGACATGAGTTGATCTTCATTTCTTGGGAATATTCACATCTTGGCGCGTCGGAATGAGCTGAGGCAACCCCGAGGGTTGCGTAGACGGCGGTTAGAAAGAGCATTTTGGAGGGGAGATCATAGAGAATGGGACATGGGGAATCTGGAAAACTTGTTTGATATATGGCGAAAAGAGAGAGAAAGACTAGGGATAGAGTAATATTGGGAGAGATACAGAGAAAGATAGAGGGATGGGGATACAAAGTGTGCGAGAGTGAGAGAGACCTAGAGAGATATAGAGACACTGGATGGTACAGAGGGAGGAGTAAAGGAAAGAAAATGAGAGATGGAATGAAAGGGAGAGAAAGAGAGGGAGAGAGAAAGAGAAAGAGAAAGAGAGAAAGAGAGACAGAGGCACATAGAAAGTATACTTTATACTGAGCGAAAGAGTGATGAGTGAGTGAGTGAGATTGTGTGTGTGTGTGTGTGTGTGTGTGTGTGTGTGTGTGTGTATGTGTGTGTGTGTGAGAGAGAGAGAGAGAGAGAGAGAGAGAGAGAGAGAGGGAGTGGGTTCTGAAGAGACGACGTATCATTTAAAGGCAGTGTCACTACCATTCGACCTTCTCGGAATTTAAAACTGATACTTTGCAAAATTAGATCTTTCGAAGACCATCCCAACAATGTATATATTTTGTCAAAATCTTTGCTTAAATTTGGCTCCTCAAAGTTTTCCCGCGAAAATTTTGAACTGAAATTAGCATGCCGCTCTCTTCATTTCTAATGGTAAAAATGACTATCTCGCCTCACTGTACGCAGTATTTTCATTTTTTTTTCATTCATTTTTCATGGCGCACTGCCTTTAAAGGCAGAGGACCGCGAAAATGGCCAGGGGGACCTGGCCATTTTTTTAGCATAAATCTCTCCTCATCTCACCATTGAAAAGAACGATCTCTCGTCTACGTTGCGTGATGAATTTGTTCATTTTCTTTTTAGCGGTCCTCTGCCTTTAAGCAAAGAACAGAGCTCGTTGACATAATAAGAGCGTTTTTATTTGAATATTAAATGTGAGCAATTTGGGACTCATATAGATCAATGTTCATAATTAGCTAAACGTTCTGATGCTTAAATAAATATACAGAATCTACATTTGAAGCGTTATTGTGTAGTTTTCGGATTTCTCTGTGAGAAATTTGTAATAGTTTTAGAACTTCTCCTGATATTTTTATCATTTTCCTTTCGTCAACCAGCTGAATCAGCAGGAAAGAATTGAAGGAGCGTAGATTTTGAAGTAGTTTTCGATGTTTTTACTTCACTTCGCTTGCGAATGCCGCTGCTGCTGCCAAAACAGCGAATTTAATTCGATTTGAAAACAACTGAGGAACGCTTGGGCGCAATTTGCGAGTGGTTCTTAAAGGGAAATAAGAAAGACGAATTTTCGTTATTTAGCTATTTTCTGAAGAGATTCATAGTGCGGTTACTGAGGAATCGAGGCTTCGAATGGACTCTTTATTGGCCCAGCGGGATTCCTCTTTTCCTCCTAAATGTGCATCGATGCACACGTTCAACTGGTTACTCAAATGCCAATTAGAAGTCGCTTTAGTGTTTTAGAAGTATTAAATATTCGCACATTACAAAAAAAAACACAGAAAAATGAACCATATTTAATCTGAACATTCGTCGTAAAGCCAACATTTACTAAAGACCCTAAGGCCTTGAATCTGGACCATAAAGAGATCTTAAGGAATCGAAGACCCTAAAACTAAATCCAAACCATCTTTTATCTCAAAAGTTAACCTATAGAGGCTACTAAAGATTCTTCGGTCTCATTACAGACTCCCATGGTATATTAGGTCTTAAAACAAAACCTAGAACCCTGAAAATCTTAAGGCTCTATGATCAAAACAACTGAGTCGTAAACATTTCTTAAGGGCTTGATGTTTTAAAGTCACTGGTCTCTGAATGACACTAAGGCCCTTATGTGAAACATAAAGGCCTCTAAAGTACACTAAGATTTAATTTTCGGCTGAAATAGCTCTCTTTTCTTTTCCATCAAAGGAACTTCTTTCGGAGAGATCAAAAACGAGTGATTTGCAATGTGTGTGTTCAGATAAATACTCGTGAGTAATAGGGCCAAAAAGAGGCCGAAAACACTCGGAAAACACGGGAAAAGGGGCAGTCGACTGGCGGCAAAACGACGGATGGATTCACGCTCAAATGGGCGCGATTAATGGGATTCAGTAGTGGACGCACGGCGGTCCTTTGGGAGATGGGTCCCGACGCGAAAACACCTTATAGCCAGGAAATACATTAGGGATTTGGTATTGTTCGGTTACGGATTACAAAACTCAAAAGGTGGGGTACTTTTCCCATTTCTAGTTGCCCCATGAGACACCCCAGTCTGAGTTAACACAGACCAACAGTGCTGTTAACTCTGGAAGCCGAAAAAATAATGGAAGCGTAATTTGTACTGTGTCGTTGGTCGCTGGGGGCATTGAGATTTTTAGGATTTCACATCACATATGACCAAGTGGAAAAATCTTCTATGGTAAAATCTTCTATGAGACAATTCATCATATGCAGAAACTGTCTCGCTTTGCGATATCTTTGGCAACAGTTTTCTGAAGTACCTGAATCAGTGTGGTTATTTCTCAGTTTTGTGTTAACACAGTTCTACAAGCTTAAGGGGACCATCAGAAACATTTTTTTCGAATTGGGTGATGAGCCGAATGCAAATCACGTCATCTCAAATAAAATGATTCGCGCTCTCACGACATTACTGTCAATTTTGTGTTTTCGTCTGTTTTATTGAGTGTGGAAATGGTATCGAACGGTACCATTAAGAAACTTCATCGTAAAAAATGGAAGCTCGGAATTTTAGGTTGTTATCTGCAGAATCCTGAGCTGTAGAATCAGTGTGAAGTGGTTGTGAGGGTGAAAAGTAGAGTTGCGACTGCTGCCGTTGGCCAAACGCAATCAGATCTAATTGAATCTAAAGAGTCAGAGTCAGGAAGCCGGCGGACCTCGTTTGTGACAGCCGGCCTAAAGCACTTTGCGCGTTTCCGGAGATCGCGCGATTCAGAGAGAAGGACAGAAGAGAGAGAGAGCAATCAGAGTAGCCATTTCACAGGGGTGGGATGGACTTCAAAGAATTATGAACCCTGGGAACAAAAAAAACAAAGATATCGAACTCCGAACCTTCCGTGTTCTGGACGTAAGCCGCCGGGATCATATTTCGCACACAAAACGTTGTAAACCGATGTTTATCCTTGTTTACATAGCCGCTGGTCTGGGAGGTCACTCGATGAAAAGACCTTTTGGTTCGATAGGGTTACAAGATTATTGGCATTTGGCCACGCCGTGAAGGCACGTCATCTGTCCATGCGCGCGAAAGAGAAAACAAGCAGAAAACAAGCACCAAGGGAGACAGTTTCTTCGAGAACCAGCCATATTTTGTTTCAAAAAGGAAAGATTCATAAGATAACTATGGTTTTGGTTGCATAGGAACGAAATAAAGTGTCGTTGTTAATTTTTTAGTAATGCATGGCTGAAATGAGTGCCTAGGAGGTACAGTAGTGCAGAAGTGTGTTGAGAGAAGTGTCACTCGCAGTGGCCAGTGTCGATTCAATTACGAAGCCGTGTCCCATCCATCAGCATCGGCCACCTGCGGCAACGGAATTCGGCACATGCATTCCGAAGCGATTATGATGCAGCCACGAAATGGCTTACTTTCCTTTAAACGAATTGAAAGGCGATGATAATCAGATGACTTAGCGATACTGAACCTACTCTTCCAAGTGATTCTTTTCACTTATATGCCTTTCAACTTTCTAGAAACACCGCTGGAATATGCGGACCCGTCCGCTTTTACAGGAAGGGTCAGCTCTTAAAAGCGCTTTAAAAAAAAACAATATCACAGGGAAGATTAAATTGTGGCAGCCAGTTTGTAGATAGTCACCTTGAGGACGAAACCTGAAACGACATATGATAAAGCGAGAATGTTTTGTATGTCTAAACGTAAGACCACCTGAATGAGGATTCGCAGTTTATGCGCATTGTAGTAGCTCGCCATTAGCGTATGCAAGACGCGATGCCTTCATAAGCCCGTCTTGCCAACCCACCAGTACGACTGGATGGAGCAGTGCCACCGGTTCACCCGATCGGTCCTGGGATCGATCTCCGCCGGTGACAATGGTCAGGATTTCAGTGGCAGTGTGGGATGCAATTTAGCTTACCAAGGAAGAAATTTTTAGATTTAGATTTTTAGATTTTTTCGTGAAACGAGCCGCCTGGTATCACCTTGGCCAAAATTCGTGAAAATTTTTAACGCAGTTTCCCCATCACAGGAGTACCGCAAAAAGAAGCCCACGCATGTGTGCAATTAGCCAGGAAAGTCGACAAAAACCAAGATCTTGAGCGATGTAGTCCAACTGTGCTTGTGGTAGGAAGTCGGTCGAGCGTACAGTTGATTCCTACAAAAACAACTTTTAAAAAACACAGTTTCGCACAAATTCTACGTTTTAGTTTTTAAAAACCCGCCCATAAATTACAGAAAACTCCAATTTTGCGAACACGCAAGTAACCACTTCTGGCAAAGACCAAACCGTGCTATTTTCACGAATAAGTACATCGACAGAGCGATTGGATGCTTTTAGTCAATGCAAGAAGAACTCGGATATTTATTAAGCTTTCATTGTAGATTGAAGACTATCAGATTAGAAATAATGTTTTACAACCATCAGACGTTAATTGAAGGTAGAAATTCTCTGAGCATACGGCAGTAGCGTTATTTAGCGTAGTGTAATAAAAAGCGTTAGGGATCTTATCCTCCGGGGAAGATATCTGGACGAGAGCACGGTCGGGGTGCCATCGTTATAGCCGTAATCCTAGCTTCATAACCTCGGGAGAGTCCGGCAACTGACGTACCCACGCTTAACTTTTAGCTGTTAAAACTGGGTAACCACCCTTAACTTTGGGACTCTCAGAGAAGCTGTAGCCGTTTTAAACAAAAATAGTCCCTAAACACCTTTACCTATCGCCACTCGTTGTGGTTATCACCCTTAACCTGGAGAAAGTCGGATATATACTCCCGAGGTATGTCTAGCTCCATGTTTTCATTCTGATTTTGGACAAGGAACTCATCTAGGTAGTCATTTAGCACAAACGCCACGTCTAGGCTGGGCGAGAGCAGCACGCTACGTGGAAAACTACAAGCGCAGAAAGTGTTAGGGCTACAAACTTCTCGCCAAAAACCCCCAGCAACTACGTCAACTAAGTAATTGAACGTTGTATTCGATGGAACGACAACGGCCAGCAGCATCAAATTTTACAATACCTTTTGGATAATTAACACAAAAACTAACCTCTTCCAAGACACCCCTCTGAATTTCTCATTCGCCTTCATTGATATTGCAGTCGGAATCGATGTGAAGACAGTTACCGATGACGGAGAGCGAGTGAGAGAGGACAGTGGGTGGGAGAGGAAAAACAAACGTGAGGATGGATTGACAGACCTAAGAAGGTAGGGCAGGACGTTAAACCTATAAAAAAAAGAACCGCAAAACGCGTAGTTACTTAGAGGACGATTTGAAGAAAAGTTCGATTGAAAGAAAGGCCAAGCCCAGATCTCTCCGTGACCAACACTGCCCAGCTGTCTGTGTTTCGGAGGGTACAGCCTCTATCCTCGTCGACCCTCTACAGGGACGTAGGGGCATGCCCCAGTCGCATCCGGATTACTCAACGGGTAGGGACCTCCAGACAACTTTTACCCACCGAAACACAGACACGAAGGGAGATTCGTCATAAAGACAGGTGGGAGATTGGTATTTCTCCCATTCACACTGTTCTCCGAAACGTTGGGACCTACAAAATGGGCCTAATCTACTGAAAATAGAAAAACACTATAAATGAAGTAGGGTATGAACGAAGAGAGTGGACAAGCTAAGAGGGGCCGCTCAGATGGGAGGGGAAGAACAGTGAACTGCCTAGGGGAGGGAAAGGGAAAGAAATGAACGGACAATGAGAAAACACGGGATAATTAAAATATTATTTTTTTAACAAAAATGTAAATATTAAAGACATAAAACACCGTTAAACAGTTTTAAAATAAAAATAAAAATAGCGATTCAAATATTTTGGCCAACGAAGTGCACAAATGACGCGTAAACAGCAGCCACAATCCTACCAACAGTCGCTTCGGGAGGAAGGCCACACCAGACGACCAAAATCCGCAGCAGGGCCACGCCAGACGACCAAAATCCGCGGCAGGGCCACTCCAGACGACCAAAATTCTGAGCATGGCCACTCCAGACAACCAAAATATCTCTGGTGGGCCACTTCGGTCGGCCAAAATAGTGAAGTGGGCCACACCAGACGAAGTGGCCCACCAGAGAAATTTTGGTCGTCTGGAGTGGCCCTGCTCAGGATTATGGTCGTCTGGAGTGGCCCTGCTCAGAATTTTGGTCGTCTGGAGTGGCCCTGCTGCGGATTTTGGTCCTTTTGTGTGGCCTTCATCCCGAAGCGACTGTTGCCACTGTTATGGCTGCTGTTTATGCGTCATTTGTGCACTTCGTTGGGCAAAATGTTTGAATCGCTATATTTATTTTTATTTTAAAACTGTTTTACGGTGTTTTCTGTCTTTAATATTTGCATTTTTTGTATGAAAATAATGTTTTTGATTATTTGTAACTTTTTAAATTGTTGATTTTGTGAAGAAATTTAGTATGTGGACCGTTTTAGCATATTTCATTTGAATTCCCGTGTTTTCTCATTATCCGTTCATTTCCATCCCTTTCCCTCCCCTAGGCAGTTCACTCTTCTCCCCCTCCCATCTCAGCGGCCCCTCCTAGCTTGTCCACTCTCTTCGTTCACTCCGTGCTTCATTTATAGTGTTTTTCTATTTTCAGTAGATTAGGCCCATTTTGTAGGTCCCAACGTTTCGGAGAACAGTGTGAATGGGAGAAATACCAATCTCCGACCTGTCTTTATGACGAATCTCCCTTCGTGTCTGTGTTTCGGTGGGTAAAAGTTGTCTGGGGGTCCCTACCCGTTGAGTAATCCGGATGCGACTGGGGCATGCCCCTACGTCCCTGTAGAGGGTCGACGAGGATAGAGGCTGTACCCTCCGAAACACAGACAGCTGGGCAGTGTTGGTCACGGAGAGATCTGGGCTTGGCCTTTCTTTCAATCGAACTTTTCTTCAAATCGTCCTCTAAGTAACTACGCGTTCTGCGGTTCTTTTTTTATAGGTTTAACGTCCTGCCCTACCTTCTTAGGTCTGTCAATCCATCCTCACGTTTGTTTTTCCTCTCCCACCCACTGTCCTCTCTCACTCGCTCTCCGTCATCGGTAACTGTCTTCACATCGATTCCGACTGCAATATCAATGAAGGCGAATGAGAAATTCAGAGGGATGTCTTGGAAGAGGTTAGTTTTTGTGTTAATTATCCAAAAGGTATTGTAAAATTTGATGCTGCTGGCCGTTGTCGTTCCATCGAATACAACGTTCAATTACTTAGTTGACGTAGTTGCTGGGGGTTTTTGGCGAGAAGTTTGTAGCCCTAACACTTTCTGCGCTTGTAGTTTTCCACGTAGCGTGCTGCTCTCGCCCAGCCTAGACGTGGCGTTTGTGCTAAATGACTACCTAGATGAGTTCCTTGTCCAAAATCAGAATGAAAACATGGAGCTAGACATACCTCGGGAGTATATATCCGACTTTCTCCAGGTTAAGGGTGATAACCACAACGAGTGGCGATAGGTAAAGGTGTTTAGGGACTATTTTTGTTTAAAACGGCTACAGCTTCTCTGAGAGTCCCAAAGTTAAGGGTGGTTACCCAGTTTTAACAGCTAAAAGTTAAGCGTGGGTACGTCAGTTGCCGGACTCTCCCGGGGTTATGAAACTAGGATTACGGCTATAACGATGGCACCCCGACCGTGCTCTCGTCCAGATATCTTCCCCGGAGGATAAGATCCCTAACGCTTTTTATTACACTACGCTAAATAACGCTACTGCCGTATGCTCAGAGAATTTCTACCTTCAATTAACGTCTGATGGTTGTAAAACATTATTTCTAATCTGATAGTCTTCAATCTACAATGAAAGCTTAATAAATATCCGAGTTCTTCTTGCATTGACTAAAAGCATCCAATCGCTCTGTCGATGTACTTATTCGTGAAAATAGCACGGTTTGGTCTTTGCCAGAAGTGGTTACTTGCGTGTTCGCAAAATTGGAGTTTTCTGTAATTTATGGGCGGGTTTTTAAAAACTAAAACGTAGAATTTGTGCGAAACTGTGTTTTTTAAAAGTTGTTTTTGTAGGAATCAACTGTACGCTCGACCGACTTCCTACCACAAGCACAGTTGGACTACATCGCTCAAGATCTTGGTTTTTGTCGACTTTCCTGGCTAATTGCACACATGCGTGGGCTTCTTTTTGCGGTACTCCTGTGATGGGGAAACTGCGTTAAAAATTTTCACGAATTTTGGCCAAGGTGATACCAGGCGGCTCGTTTCACGAAAAAATCTAAATCTAAAAATTTCTTCCTTGGTAAGCTGAATTGCCTCCCACACTGCCAATGAAATCCTGACCATTGTCGCCGGCGGAGATCGATCCCAGGACCGATCGGGTGAACCGGTGCCCTGGCACTGCTCCATCCAGTCGTACTGATGGCTTCGCAAGACGGGCTTATGAAGGCGTCGCGTTTTGCATACGCTAATGGCGAGCTATTACAATGCGCATAAACTGCGAATCCTCATTCAGGTGGTCTTACGTTTAAAAATACAAAACATTTCAGATTTTGATAGCTTTTAACAGTTTCTTATGTATTAATTTCTCGTTTTAACATGTGTCGTTTCAGGTTTCGTTCTCACGTTGACTATCTACTAACTGGCCGCCACTAATTTCATCTTCCCCTGTGATATTGTTTTCTTTTTTAGGTGTTTTTAAGAGCTGACCCTTCCCGTAAAAGCGGACGGGTCCGTAGTTTCTAGAAAGGGTTAGGGCTATTGGAGACACTGGTCGCAAATGTGAATTTTCTCCAAGTGAAACTCGGTCGGGCGGTATAACCCTTGTGGGTTTTTTTCCCTCAGGGGCTTAAATGGCTATTTCCAGAACTACAGGCGGTTGTAAAGTTTACTGAGAATTCTCACGGAAAATATTTAACCAAAAGCGATTGTACAGGAGAAGAAATTCACTTCTGCTCTGGAATTCGTGCCTTCGATGTGGATTTCTTCTGTCTTTCACGCGACTTCGATGCCTTCTTCTTCGGCTTTGAAGGATCTCTTCTGAAATGTGAACGTTCTCTTTTCAATGCATCTAAATTATGTTATTAGGCACTTTTAGTGATAAAAGTAAGATCGAATCTTAGGTAACACGTCTGACTGCTATAGTTTTTTTTTCTGTTGTGCATACTTACTCCTTTTTAGCTGAAGTGCCCTGCTTTTCCTTCACAGGCACTTCGAAGGCGATAGGCTTTGGTTCTTTCGGTTCCCTTGGTTTCCTCTTCTTCGCTGGAACTGGGATAGGAATTAGTTGCGCCTAAACATTTCATCTGTTCCAATTTAACAAAACCCGTACTGGTGTTTCAGAAGGCTTCCTAGGCTGTTCAGATTCTACATGAGACTCCTTTCTAGTCACATTCCTCGCCCTCTGACTGCCCCAGATCATAACATTGAGGTTCGAATGCTGAAGGTACTCCACTAACTGAAGCTTAACTTTCTTAGATTTCTGAAAACCAAGACCTCTTTCGTGACTGAACGGTAAGTGAACAGTTTTTCAAATGCGTAGGCAGGGTTTTGCCCCGAAATCGACTGAGATTCGAGGTCTTCTGAACCGAAGAATTTGAATTTGCAGCAACTCTGAAGATGAACAAATGGGCTGAAAATGTAAGGAAGCTACCGTAACCACTCTTCGTGGAAGGCCCACGGCCGCGAGAATTTTCACTTTGAAGGCTAAGTTCTTTCCAATCTGAATCAACACATATCACTTATTTCGCTCTCTGTCTCTCTGTATGTCTTTCTTTCTGTTTCTCTATTTCTTTGTCTCTTTGTCTCTCCGCCTTTCCCTCTCCCTTTTCAAAGAAGTGAATAAGTCGAACGGTGGGTTTACAACTTCTACCGCAAGGATCGCCTGCTTGAGAAGATAGTTTCCTTGAAAAACCTTTGCAAAAGATGAATCACCTTGATGGTTTGTTAGACGAGGAATCGTTATTGAGTAGGGGTTGGGTCATCACTTTGAATGTACTAGTACCAACCAGCTCAGAGGGGTTTTCCACGTACTCTCCTCGTATATCCTTGCCCGCTGGAGTACACGGCTGGAGAGCTACCGTCAGCTGTCCTAGTTCGTTTCCCTGAAAATGGGTTTGATAAAAAATTATCATAGAGAGAGAGACGCGGGAGAAGAGAGGAGGGAGAAGAAGTTCTCACTTCAAAATCATTGATTGGAAAAGAGTCTTCGGAGTCAATGAGGTAAGCCAATGGTTGAAGAAAGACGACAGCCGATCCCACGAAAGCATTCGAATCCGCTGATTCGTAGAATGGGTCTCTTGACTGAAAAATTTCATTCCTCTCAAATCAAAGAGAAAACCTCTGGAACATTCCAGTCCTCCCCATCCACCATTTTCTCGTACATCTCCTGCATACCGTAATATCTGTTGACAAAACGAGCTTTCTCCCAA
Organism: Oscheius myriophilus; assembly: GCA_964057215.1. Taxonomy (NCBI): domain Eukaryota; kingdom Metazoa; phylum Nematoda; class Chromadorea; order Rhabditida; family Rhabditidae; genus Oscheius; species Oscheius myriophilus. The sequence goes on from OZ059904.1 coordinate 12,087,390, forward strand.
ACGAATTGTGTATCTTCCAGTTCGTTTCTGACTTTCACCCAGATCTGATAACTTCTTTATAACAGTGTGTTACTTAGTAACTTACTTCAGTGATGCCCTCATCTAGCCCTCTCATCTCGGCTGAGACCAGAGCAAGTTCGAATGTCACGGGTCTCTTGAGCTCCTTTGCCATGGCATTCGCTCTGTTCACCATTGGCAGAATGGAGATCAACTCTTCCTCCAAAATCAGTTCTTCTTTTGTTTTCCCACTGCCGTCAGAGAGACCGATGCCCGCGTGTTGGGCTATCTCTTTTTGAGCTTCTTCGTACGTCATTTCGTGGTTGCCACCTTTCTTTAAAGGATTTAGGAAGACGTAGAGGTGGTTGCCTCCGAATAAAATACTGCAAAATGACCTATTTCTAATTTTTCTCTCCGTCAATCTATATTCTTTTCGTTTATTTACATCTCTTTGTATATCTCAGTATCTTTATCTCTTTGTCACTCTGCCTCTCGGTATCACTGACTCGCCGTCAATCTGTTTCTCTATCTTCCGAACTCTTTCTTGTGATCTCTCTCTCTCTCTCTCTCTCTCTCTCTCTCTCTCTCTCTCTATTTTCCTCTCCCCCTCTCTCTCTCTCTGCCGTGTGTTGGGGGAGGCTCATTTTCTGGAATCGCGTCCTTCAGGCGGCCGAAGGTTAACGTAAACGGAAGAAGAACTGGAGAGAAGGGATATGCATGTGCATATAGAAGAAGAATGTGTGAAGAGTTGCTGTCTGGGAGTACGAAACCCTTAGAGAACAGGTAGACCAGGTAGAAGTTGTTCCATTCAGGATAAAAGTCAATGTCTCTTTGTCTCTCTGTCTCTCTGTTTCTCTGTTTTTCTGTCTCTCTGTCTCTCTGTCTCTCTGTCTCTCTGTTCCTCTGTGTCTCTGTCTCTCTGTCATTCTGTCATTCTGTCATTATGTCATTCTGTCTCTCTGTCTCTCTTGGTTTGCCTGTGTCTTTATATTTGTCTCCCTCCAATCTCTCTATGACTCTGTCTCCCATTCCGTCTCTGTCTCTTTATCTGTCTCTTTATTTGTCTCATCTCTGTTTGTCACTGTCTTCTATTTCTGTCTTGTCTATCAATCTCTCTGTCTCTCTATATGTCACTGTCTCTATAACTGTCTCAGTCTCTCCATTTGTCTCTATCTCTACATCTCAGCTTCTCGTCCTCTTTCCACTCACCGATCATTTTGCTGCAGCTCCGTCTCCCCATGAACAATTTTTCCATTAACCAGAATATCGGCCCCTTCTTCCGGATTTACCGTAATCTTTGTATTCTTTTTGTTATTCACAACTGCATGCCTCGCAAGAATGGATAATCCATTCAACTGGATAGCTGGTGCCGGTTCCGCCGTCTTATTACCTAAACCGTTCCTTTGATTCAGCTCCGTTACAGTATTCCTACCTACAGTAACCTCTCCCTCTGGTATGAAATGCACAATGACGTCTGTCAGCGCTGGATCCTCATTAAGATTCCATAAATGAGGAAAGGCCTCTTTTTTCTTTGCCATTTCCGCCCATTCGGCCGAAGTGTTGTTCTTAACCCTCTATTCTTCAATTACCTCTTCTCTTTCCACCGTACCTTAGCCGCCTCTTCTGCGACTTTTTGTTGCCAGGACTTTTCTAGTTCAGCCATTTCCTTCTGATTCTGCTCCAGCTGACGTCGCAGCTGGTCCAACTCTTCCTAAATTTCGGTTAATTAGATTGAGATGTTAGATTCACGTTCGATCCCCCTCCTTGAATTTGGGACTGAAGACGGGTGTTTTCTTCTCGGAGTTCTCTGATCAGGCGATCTGTGGCGTTTTCGTTGACAACAGCGTTCGTCTTGATTGCCTTGGCTCGATCAGCGAAACGTAGGGTGGACAGGGTCTCTTCGTAGTTGATGTCTGCAGGAGAAATAGCTGCCATCTGGGAGGAAAGTTATCCATTTAGGCAGAGATATAAAGGGAGAGCGAGCGAGAGAGACGTGGGAACGAACCATGATAGTTTTGCTGTTTCCACCCAAGGCGTTCTTGAGAAGGGATGTTAGCACAGAGTCTCGGTAAGGTACCTGAACAACAGTACATTCTTTATATCCGAGGCTTTACCTGAATCTTCTTTTTACTCATTTGCTGTTCATGTAAAGCTTTGATGACTCTGCCGAGAGTGGAGAGGGACTGGTTGATAACTATTCCCTCTTTTAGACGGTCTCCTTCTGAGCCGGCGTCTTTTTGTCTCTCACTGCAAGTTTACATTCATTTCAAGATTCACATCCTTCTCTTTTTCTATCTTTTAGTCTTCTGTGTCTCTGTGCCTCTGTGCCTAACTTTAAAGGCAGATGACCGCGAAAATGGCCAGGGGGGCCTGGCAATTTTTTAGCATAAATCTCTCCTCATCTCACCATTGAAAAGTACGATCTCTCGTCTACGTTGCGTGATGAATTTGTTCATTTTCTTTTTAGCGGTCCTCTGCCTTTAAGTGTCTCGGTGTCTCCCTCACTGATCAGCTTTTGTCTCTGTCTCCGTCACTGTCTACGGTTATGCATCCACTGCCTTCTTCCTCTCTCTCTCTCTCTCTCTCTCTCTCTCTCTCTCTCTCTCTCTCTCTCTCTCTCTCTCTATCTCTCTCCAAACCTTCCAGCCAGATCGACGAGGTTGATCTCGCTCTTCTTCGAAGTTGTTCCTCCTCCTGCCTTTGGCAACTTTTGAGTGAATACAATCTTGACAATGGTGTGTGCTCTGCTACTGGTCGCATTCATATTCGTAGCAGCTATCGTTCTGTTTTTGGTTCCTTCGTCGATCTTGGCCTCGATTTCTTTGTATGAGTTCACAGGGGAGGATGAGAGGTTCTCCACTGAAAGTGAACTGTTGCTACGAAATATAAAGAGCCGAATACTAAATAGAGAGATAGAGAGATAGAGAGATAGAGAGAGAGAGAGAGAGAGAGAGAGAGAGAGAGAGAGATGCTCTGATAAGTAAAGACATACCATAGAATCCACTTTTTGGGTGTTCCCTCACTTTCAGTCCCCCTTTCGGTGGTTCCTTGTTGGACAAAAGATCGCGAACCTAAATACTTTGAATCTTGCGCTTTTCTTCGAATGTTACCTTTTCGCAATAGATCTCAAACATTGAAACTTGAACTTCATATTGAGACCCTTTCTTGTCTTTCTTATACTCTTCGATTCGTTTGAAGAGTTCCTCACAGACCACCGGCACAATTCCTAAAACACTCACTCACTCATTCACTCACTCACCTTTGTTCTTTTTAAATCCCACAATAGAATAGCTTTTTCCGGATCCGGTCTGACCATAAGCAAAAAGAGAACAATTGTACCCAGCACAGGCATTGTCGAGTACTCCAATACCCAAGTCCCCAAAAACCTTCTTCTGAAGCCAATCGACTGTCACTAATTCCCATTTCCACCTCACCTGGTCGGCGTATTTAGAGTCAGCCGGTGCCAAATAACCGCCCTTTTTCTCAGTGAATCCGTCGTGTGACCAATAGGAATGGTCAAAGGTGAACCATTTCTCATCGGAAGGATTGTTCGGGTCACGTACACACGTCCTCACGCCGTCCGGCATTTCGACCACGTTCACGGCGTTTCTCTTTTTCTCTCTATCGTTGAAGGGACGGACACGGACGGCCACGACAACATTGTCGCCTTTGGGCGATCCACCCATTGTTTTCTTAAATCCTTGGATTAAAATGAAATAGAAAAGAAATGTTTGGATTTGAAAATGTAGTATAGAAAAGTGTAGGTTAGGGCTCGGCGGAGTGGCGACTGCGTTGCTTAGGAGCGGCTGCTGCCGCGTGGAAAAATCGGAGATGACAAATCCCGAAATTGGACTTCTGAAATACGTCGGCTGCAGTGATTTGTGATTTTAAGTAATACACCTAATGAATAATTTTAAAAAGTGCAGTTTTACCAGTTAAGTGTTCCGCCCATGGCTGGACAGGGAGCGTTTGCCCCCCCCCCCCCCCCCCCAAATAGTGCGTCCGGGGTTACGTAAGCCCCCTCTAAGTTTTTGCTACCATTTTCACCCAACTGCCGGATTAGGTAGGTACCGCAAGCACATCATGTCCACCTATGGTTCCGCCTTAAATTGCTCTCCCTCTGGGCTTCAACGACGTGATGCCATAGACTTTCGCTATTACCTTTCTCTGTAGTTTTTAAAACGACAAAGCCTTAACTGGGGTGGCTGTAACACAAATGTGTCACAGCAAGGCCGCATTTCCCTAAGGAACAAGTGGAAAGCGACCCTTAAGCATCTAAAGGACTGAAGACCAACAGGAGAAAACGCCTCAGGAAGTGTTTTCTGTGAAGAGGTATACCCGACTCCACGTGATCTGACCTGTCTATGTACTGCTCGTTTTCTTGTCTACAGTCGTTCTCCCCAAACTCCAGAAACACCAATGAAACAACTGGCCCGACCGCTTTTACGGGAAGGGTCCAGCACTTTCAAAGCAAACCCCCACAATATAAAAGAGCCATAGTTAGGGGGAAGAAGCAAAGGACATGCGGCGATTGCAGGATCCACGAAGTTTGCTGGATCTTGAGGAACGAACCTGAAAGAACTGTTTAATAAAAACAATAACAAGTATATGTTTGGTGTCTTCAACAATTTAAGAGATATTCTAATAGCAGGGATTCGCAATTGTTTTTGCGCATTGTAATAGGTGGTTCATTAGCGTATGCAAGATGCAACAACGGCCCGCGACGACTTCATAAGCCGGCCAAGCGTGGAAACTCTCACGAACGAATGGAGCCGTACCAGAACGGTGGTCCACTGGCAGGATCCCGAGTTCGGTCCCGCCCGGTGACATACGGGTTACCCTCGAAGGGAGGTGAGAATGTGGCATCACAGGAGCTGAATTTTAAATTTTTGGTTTTCTTCGCGAAATCGAACCGCCTGGTTTCGCATTAGCCAAAAAACGACAAAAATTTTAACGCAGTCTCCGCTTGCGAGGAGTGGAAAAAAAAAATAAGCCCACGCCAGTGTCAAAGCATTCCGAAAAATTGACGAAGACGCATACTTTGAGCCATGTTCCATGTTCTTCCATGCCCACGTATTCGCAGCGATTCAAAGGATTCCTAAAAACTACCTTTTAATAGGAACTGCAAACATTCTACGGAATAATTTCAGTTTTAACAAAGCAGTTTCTAAAGGATTATAACAAAATCCAAATTTTAGCATTTGATATAAAAATACGTACTTGAACACAGCCCAAATCAAGTAAATTCGACGCAATTTTATTGCGAACCTATACAAGCAGCGCACGGACATTTCCAAACTAACTGAGAAACAGGTTTTTAAAAACCAGAGTTGCATTTTGCTGGGATTTAGCGAAATTCCATCATTGCCGGTATGAAGCTACAAAATAATAATAAACAACCATTTTTTCTGACAAAAGGTATCGATTCTGGAAATTCACATCCCACAATTTTAAATTGCTCACATCCTATTTGAAATATTGTTTAGATGTGCGGTGGTATCATACATTGTCAAGCTCCGCTATAAGCGACGGTAGGGGCGTTTTCGGCAAATGTATTGTTACAGAAGGAGGCCCGTCGCACATTTTCCGGATTTTTCTATAATTGAGGGGGTTGTCGCGAAATGGACCCGCAGTGGGTTGCCTAAATATGTGAGATGTGTTTGCTTTTAACGCTTTAATATCTGGATGAAACAGCATCGAACTTTCGACAGCACCTTATTTTAACACGCCAACTGAACGAGCATCGAGCGGAGCCAATCTCTACGATTATCAAAAGATTTGAGGCTGAGAAGAAATACTCCAAGTTTCAGATTTGCAAATAAAATTACAGAAAATAAAACAAACCTCTTCCACAGTTATTCTTCGACCTTCTCTCCATTAATTGTGTAATCGCTGATCCATTCAGCTTCGCCGTGAAGACATCCATAGAGGAAACAGAGCAAGAGGGGGACATGGGTGGGAGAACTATGTGGGGAAGAGTTAACTAAACCTACGTAAGTGGGGAAAGGGACTAAATCCTATAAAAAAGGATAAACTAGACCTAGGTAGGTGGGGAAGGACGTAAAACCTATAAAAAAGAACCGCAAAACGCGTAGTTACTTAGACGACGGTTTTGAAGAAAAGATCGATTGAAAGAAAGCCCAAGCCCAAATCTCTTTGTGACCAACACTGCCCAGCTGTCTGTGTTTCGGTGGGTACAGCCTCCATCCTCGTCGACCCTCTACAGGGACGTAGGGGCACACCCCAGTCGCATCCGGATTACTCAACGGGTAGGGACCTCCAGACAACTTTTACCCACCGATACACAGACACGAAGGGAGGTTAATGACAAAGACAAGTGGGAGATTGGTATTTCTCTCATTCTAACAGTTCTCCGAAACGTTGGGACCTACAAAATGGGCCAAATCTACTAAAAAAGAGAAGAAAAAAACATTATAAATGAAGTAGGGTATGAACGAAGAGAGTGGACAAGCTAGGAGGGGCCGCTCAGATGGGAGGGGAAGAAGAGTGAACTGCCTAGGGGAGGGAAAGGGAAAGAAAATGAAATGAAGGGACAATGAGAAAACACGGGAATTTAAATGAAATATGCTAAAACGGTCCACATACTAAATTTCTTCACGAAATCAACAATTTAATAAGTTACAAAGTTACAAATAATTAAAATATTGGTACTATTCCACCTTTCCCCCCCCAGACCCAAATTTTTTTTTCGCGTCGAAATGACTTGAAAAAATGTCAGAATAGGTTTTCGAGTATGGGGAATTTAAAAAAAACACTTTTTAGAAAAAAAAATTTTTTTTTCAAATTTTTTTAAAAAAAATTTTTTTTCCTTAAATTTGACCCTAAGGTCATATTTGACCTCCTGAACACGGATATGATGTCCGTTTTCAGTTTTGAGGTCGCTCTGGGTGGCTATGATGAGTACACTCCGGCAGATCTTAACGCGCTGAGAAGCTCCGCCCCTTTTCACTCACTTGATGAGTTATGCCACGCGTCCCCAATTTTCCAACAAATGTCCAAGTAACAATATTCATTAATAACAAATTACAAAAACAACATCAAGGCGTGTAGATGGCGGCAACTTGATTCCAGAAGTGGTAGAACGCGTCTTGCCCGAACTCCTTCCTCCAGAGAAACTCCGAGAGATAGTCCCGGTACCTCTTGTTGTTGATGCCGTACTTCGTCTTCGCCATCATCTTGAACTTCTGCCAATGGCACTCAATCGACTGCGTGTTGGCTCCAGTCCTCGGGCAGACGAAATTAACCGAATGGTTAACCGTGAGGTGAACATACGCTTGCGGCAGAGTGGGCAGGCGGCTGTAGGCTCTCCAGCAATCCGAGACGATGGTGCTTCCGGGGTTGATGTGCTTGATGATGAGGCGGAGCAGGGTGCGAGCATCTCTCTTCTTGACGAGCTTGAGGAAGGAGCGACCGCTGCCCCTCTCAATTCCTCCGAACAGCCACTGGTGCTTACGAACCAGCCTTCCTCGGTTGTACTTCCTCCTCGTCACACAGGTCTCGTCGATTTCGATGACGTGGCCGGGTCCTCCGATCTTGATCTTGTTCTTCTTGTAGTACTCGCAGCAGACGTCACGAAAATATTGCTCTCATTGGACGAGGCTTGTGTGGCCGACGTTCAGCTCGTGCTCCTTGTTGCGGATCCGTCCCATTCCGGCAGCCCAGAAGTAGGCCATCTCGAAGATCTTTGAAGCAGGGAGATTGGACCGTTGGAAGAACGACTTCTGCTTGGCGGGAACGTAGGGCTTCGTTCCTCCAGAGGGACCAGATCGGCAGGCACGGCGGTGGCAGATGTAGGCGTCGTCTCTCTCCTTGAACGACATCGAAGATGAACACTTGGGACAGAGAGGGTGGTGCAGCAGTCCCATCTTTCTCAGCCAGTCGCAGAAGTCCTCCTTGGGCATGCCGGTGATCTTGAGCAGCTTCTTCAGGTTGATTCCGCGCAGCTCGTTCTCCCTCTGGCGTTGGTAGACGGCGTTAAGGGCCATGATGACGGTTGGCGAGGGAACGACGATGTAGCCTCGGGTCATCTTCCTTCAGCTTATGTACTCTTTTTTCGAAACTCTTCGCACGTTCGAAACTCCTGAGCGTGGGAAAGGGGCAGGGTTTTGTTGCTAACTCAAGCAATATCCTCTGTTTTACCTCTATTTTCGTAAGTCTTCGCAGGTGGGAACCGACAGAACGTGGGAAAGAGGCGGGGCTTGGTAACAAGTATAATGCAAGTGAGACAAAGTAACAAAGAAAAAGAAAACACCAAAAGAATCTGAATGAAAGAAACTAGTGAAATAACGTGCCTGGGTTATGGTAGGTGCCCCAAACAATGAAACTAGGTAAAACACAAAGAAAACGGACATCATATCCGTGTTCAGGAGGTCAAATATGACCTTAGGGTCAAATTTAAGGAAAAAAAATTTGAAAAAAAAATTTTTTTTTCTAAAAAGTGTTTTTTTTAAATTCCCCATACTCGAAAACCTATTCTGACATGTTTTCAAGTCATTTGGACGCGAAAAAAAAAAATTTGGGCCTGGGGGGGGAAAGGTGGAATAGTACCAAAATATTATTTTTTTAACAAAAATGTAAATATTAAAGACATAAAACACCGTTAAACAGTTTTAAAATAAAAATAAAAATAGCGATTCAAATATTTTGGCCAACGAAGTGCACAAATGACGCGTAAACAGCAGCCACAATCCTACCAACAGTCGCTTCGGGAGGAAGGCCACACCAGACGACCAAAATCCGCAGCAGGGCCACGCCAGACGACCAAAATCCGCGGCAGGGCCACTCCAGACGACCAAAATTTTGAGCATGGCCACTCCAGACAACCAAAATATCTCTGGTGGGCCACTTCGGTCGGCCAAAATAGTGAAGTGGGCCACCCCAGACGAAGTGGCCCACCAGAGATATTTTGGTTGTCTGGAGTGGCCATGCTCAGAATTTTGGTCGTCTGGAGTGGCCCTGCTCAGAATTTTATTCGTCTGGAGTGGCCCTGCTGCTGACTTTGGTCGTTTGGCGTGGCCCTCCTCAGAATTTTGGTCGTCTGGAGTGGCCCTGCTGCGGATTTTGGTCGTCCGCTGTGGCCTTCCTCCCGAGAGGGTGTTGGTAGGATTTTGGCTGCTGTTTACGCGTCATTTGTGAACTTCGTTGGCCAAAATGTTTGAATCGCCATTTTTATTTTTATTTTGAAACTGTTTTTTTTATGTCTTGGTGTTGTATGTACATTTTTGTTTAAAAAAATAATGTTGTAAGTATTTGTAACTTTGTAACTTTTTAAACTGTTGATTTTGTGAAGAAATTTCACGGTAATTGAAATGCGCAAGTGGCAGGTAAAAGAGACATCCCGCCAGTCGCACGCGACACGCGCCGCGTGCGAGACGGCGACGAAATAGCACGCTATCAAGTTAGACGCAGAACCGGCGCCCTTCTAACACCCTCCTGTCCTGACATGCTCTCTCGCGTGTCTGCGCTCTCCTCTGATTATATGCTTTTTCGCTGATTTTCAGCGGACGCAGCCAATTGCGCTCCACTTGCGCTATGCACTTGCCGTGATTTAGTATGTGGACCGTTTTAGCATATTTCATTTGAATTCCCGTGTTTTCTCGTTGTCCCTTCATTTCATTTTCTTTCCCTTTCCCTCCCCTAGGCAGTTCACTCTTCTTCCCCTCCCATCTGAGCGGCCCCTCCTAGCTTGTCCACTCTCTTCGTTCATACCCTACTTCATTTATAATGTTTTTTTCTTCTCTTTTTTAGTAGATTTGGCCCATTTTGTAGGTCCCAACGTTTCGGAGAACTGTTAGAATGAGAGAAATACCAATCTCCCACTTGTCTTTGTCATTAACCTCCCTTCGTGTCTGTGTATCGGTGGGTAAAAGTTGTCTGGAGGTCCCTACCCGTTGAGTAATCCGGATGCGACTGGGGTGTGCCCCTACGTCCCTGTAGAGGGTCGACGAGGATGGAGGCTGTACCCACCGAAACACAGACAGCTGGGCAGTGTTGGTCACAAAGAGATTTGGGCTTGGGCTTTCTTTCAATCGATCTTTTCTTCAAAACCGTCGTCTAAGTAACTACGCGTTTTGCGGTTCTTTTTTATAGGTTTTACGTCCTTCCCCACCTACCTAGGTCTAGTTTATCCTTTTTTATAGGATTTAGTCCCTTTCCCCACTTACGTAGGTTTAGTTAACTCTTCCCCACATAGTTCTCCCACCCATGTCCCCCTCTTGCTCTGTTTCCTCTATGGATGTCTTCACGGCGAAGCTGAATGGATCAGCGATTACACAATTAATGGAGAGAAGGTCGAAGAATAACTGTGGAAGAGGTTTGTTTTATTTTCTGTAATTTTATTTGCAAATCTGAAACTTGGAGTATTTCTTCTCAGCCTCAAATCTTTTGATAATCGTAGAGATTGGCTCCGCTCGATGCTCGTTCAGTTGGCGTGTTAAAATAAGGTGCTGTCGAAAGTTCGATGCTGTTTCATCCAGATATTAAAGCGTTAAAAGCAAACACATCTCACATATTTAGGCAACCCACTGCGGGTCCATTTCGCGACAACCCCCTCAATTATAGAAAAATCCGGAAAATGTGCGACGGGCCTCCTTCTGTAACAATACATTTGCCGAAAACGCCCCTACCGTCGCTTATAGCGGAGCTTGACAATGTATGATACCACCGCACATCTAAACAATATTTCAAATAGGATGTGAGCAATTTAAAATTGTGGGATGTGAATTTCCAGAATCGATACCTTTTGTCAGAAAAAATGGTTGTTTATTATTATTTTGTAGCTTCATACCGGCAATGATGGAATTTCGCTAAATCCCAGCAAAATGCAACTCTGGTTTTTAAAAACCTGTTTCTCAGTTAGTTTGGAAATGTCCGTGCGCTGCTTGTATAGGTTCGCAATAAAATTGCGTCGAATTTACTTGATTTGGGCTGTGTTCAAGTACGTATTTTTATATCAAATGCTAAAATTTGGATTTTGTTATAATCCTTTAGAAACTGCTTTGTTAAAACTGAAATTATTCCGTAGAATGTTTGCAGTTCCTATTAAAAGGTAGTTTTTAGGAATCCTTTGAATCGCTGCGAATACGTGGGCATGGAAGAACATGGAACATGGCTCAAAGTATGCGTCTTCGTCAATTTTTCGGAATGCTTTGACACTGGCGTGGGCTTATTTTTTTTTTCCACTCCTCGCAAGCGGAGACTGCGTTAAAATTTTTGTCGTTTTTTGGCTAATGCGAAACCAGGCGGTTCGATTTCGCGAAGAAAACCAAAAATTTAAAATTCAGCTCCTGTGATGCCACATTCTCACCTCCCTTCGAGGGTAACCCGTATGTCACCGGGCGGGACCGAACTCGGGATCCTGCCAGTGGACCACCGTTCTGGTACGGCTCCATTCGTTCGTGAGAGTTTCCACGCTTGGCCGGCTTATGAAGTCGTCGCGGGCCGTTGTTGCATCTTGCATACGCTAATGAACCACCTATTACAATGCGCAAAAACAATTGCGAATCCCTGCTATTAGAATATCTCTTAAATTGTTGAAGACACCAAACATATACTTGTTATTGTTTTTATTAAACAGTTCTTTCAGGTTCGTTCCTCAAGATCCAGCAAACTTCGTGGATCCTGCAATCGCCGCATGTCCTTTGCTTCTTCCCCCTAACTATGGCTCTTTTATATTGTGGGGGTTTGCTTTGAAAGTGCTGGACCCTTCCCGTAAAAGCGGTCGGGCCAGTTGTTTCATTGGTGTTTCTGGAGTTTGGGGAGAATGGAAAGCGACTTGGAAACCTATTAGATAGACTGTGGATCTGAGCATTTAGGGGCATTGAGTTTCTTAACTAACTGGTTGACGAGTTGCAAGTAAGCGTAGGGGTTGCTTTGTGGAATTTGTCAGACTAATCGTTAGCATTTACTTACAGATTCCTTAGACTATAAATCCTTATTAATCGGACATATTTACTCAATCTTTGCACTTGGTCCATCGCATCCCCCGGAAAAACAAGCAAATCCCCGCCCAGTTACGCTTCGTCGATTAGCATGCGTCGCCAAGTGTCATAAACCGGGCATTTGTGTGGTTTTACCCGGTCCCCTCATCGGCCGACGCGCTGACCCCCCGCGGGTTTGTTTACCGCAGTCGGCCTTGAATTCGCCTGATCAGCGCCTATCAGACCTCCTATCACACACCCTAAATATACTAGTTAAGGATCAGAGAGAGAGAGAGAGAGGCAAAGAGGGAGTACAACTGCTTTTGAATCCATTTGTATCAGTCGTACCAATAGGAAGTAATAAATATAGAGAGATAGGCAGAGGGCGAGGAAGTTTAGCCTGAGACAGAGAGAGAGAGACCAACCAGTATAATCTTTTTCCACTGTTTCTTCTTTCAGAGTAAGCCGATTGCTGTTCCATTTTCTCCACTTTTTGTGCCGTTCTTACAACCAAAGATAACATCTCTCCTGTCGCAGTGCCGTCTAAATCTGATATCGAAATTCTTTTCCATGTTGCAATTACTGAGGCCCTTTCTAATCCCCCCTTTGGCTCTAGCCCTCTTGGGCATATATTCAGCTGAGAAACGTCTTCGTATCAGCTGTATGCGCGTTTAATTGGCGGCGTCTGACCGAGATTTTCGGAACGGACCGCAATTCTCGAAGTGATCTGCCCGGCGGCTTTCTCTCATTTGCATTCCATTTCTGAGATCGGAGAAATCCATCAAATTTGCACTTTCAACACCGGTCGACGCACTTTACAAGGGGATGTTTTACCTTCTTTCACGCTTTTTGAGTTTTAACAGGTGGTTTTTTGTGTCTTTTCACGCATCAACACTTTTACACAACACGAACACAAACACGAACGCACACACACACACACACACACACACACACACACACACACACACACACACACACACACACACACACTCTCTCTCTCTCTCTCTCTCTCTCTCTCTCTCTTTCAATCTCTGGGTATATGTGTCTCAGTCTCCCTTCTCTCCCCTCTTTCTTTCCTCCCCTCTCTCTCTCTCTCTCTCTCTCTCTCTCTCTCTCTCTCTCTCTATCTTTCTCTCTTTCTTGCTTTCTCTCTTTCTCTCTCTCTCTCTTTCTCTCTTTCTTGCTTTCTCTCTCTCTCTCTCTCTCTCTCTCTCTCTCTCTCTCTAAAGAAATTCAGCAAAAAATGTCTCTGTTTTTTGAAATTTTTGCACTATTATCTCAATGATCATGTAGCCTCTGTTGTCACCTGAAACCGCTTAAACTCAGATTATAGTCTCAAACATTGCAGAGTGCTTGTTTTTCGATTATTCGGGCTGCTATATTTATATTATTTTGTAAACAGTTCTAAAAGTGTGTTCTAAAAGAGTACCGCCCGTCGTTTTTCCGTGGATCACGCGCATCCATGAGTAACACTGTTTGTTCGAGCGAAGACGCCGCGATTTCCGTGTTTGGAAAAGAGGCGCTGAATTTCGTTTTTACAGACAATTTTAGGCTCTAGCTTTTGAAAAGATATCTGTTCTCTTTCTAATGTATCACAACATTTCTACTCTTTTTTTATATATATCTTTCTCTGCCACTCGCTTAAAAAACCGCGAAATTGACAGTTGCCTTTTTTTTTTTTTTTTGAAAAGATGAGAACTGTGGAGTTTGCGAAACCACCAGAATCTTCCATAAAACTCTACTCTCCCTCGAATGTTGCGACCCCTGTCGACCCGTTCTTCCCCGATATCACATGCTCGGTTTCCAGGTGATTTTCCCTGCATCTGATAAGGCAAGGCTCGGCACAGCCACAGTTGTCACTCCGCGCCATGGACGCCAACAGCAAGGTGAGCGGACTGCTGAAATAGAGAGGTTAATGAAAAAGCACCTAAAGCAATTAGTAAAGCTCCTTTTAAGCCCCTAGGTGCACTACTTCTTCAAAACATTCCTTATCTCTCCTTCTATTGCTTCTTTCCATACACACCTCTTTAATTCCTGCAACATCTGTTTCGGCTTGATAGCGGCAGATTTCGGATTCAAAAGATCATCCAAAGCCTTTTCAACATCTAAACTTTTGAAGTGATTCTCTATTTCCAAGGCGGTGTTAAATGAGAACTGTGGAGTTTGCGAATCCACCAGAATCTTCCATTGACGAAAGTGAAAGTGAAAGAAAAACATTGACACTTAAATACAAAAAAGTCCTGTGGTCTGCGGCATTACCGCGACCGCATTGCCACTAATAGAAGCCCTAGAAATGTAACTGGTATTCAAGTTTAAGTTGATGAAAGCGCGATCACTTGTTCATTTTTTTTAACCCACCGAGAACGTGGGGTTCTGTGGAGCACGAGATTCTTCTTATGACGAAGAGGAAGTATTTCTGTGAATCCACCCACACTGAAAGTCCTTTGAAGTGTTTATGGATGTGCAAACACAATCACGCCCTGCTTCAATTGTTAATAGCCTTAGTCATCAAGGACATCCGCGTGAAGATTTTGGGGTCTTCATTGACGTTCGGACTATTTTTTGTTCGTCACAGTCACCTCATAACGAAACGTTCGAAGTCTTATTTGAGACATAAATTCAGAACCAACTTATGCATACAAAGGTCGATTTTATAGCGTTCACGAGCTGAGTATTATATATTGTACGAATGAAGAGAACTCTATCAACAACATGGAAACATTGGCACGCTGTGACGAAGTCGTTTTGGCAAAAATTATAGAATTAGCAGACTTGGGATTAGAAAAGACCGACTTTTTGTCGAAAAACATTTATGACTATGTTGTTTAAATCAGTCGTGGCAATAGGCTGCGCCCGTTCTGGAACATTTCTACCTCTCTAAACGGGCTGGCCCGTTATTTTTGTTCAACGTCAATTGAAAAAGCAAAAGTTTTTTTGGATCCATTCCAATTTTGACATTGTTTGTCCAAATATACAAATTTTTAGGAATGGTACTCAAGTTATAATTTTAGGGTTTTGATTTTACTGTTCTTATCGGTTCAGATGAGCAATTTACACTCCATGTGCGTACTTTTAAGCAACACGCGTAAACACTACTGACATTCCTTAGGCACACAAACTTTTTGAGTCACAAATTATGAAACCCCTATGAACTTGAGTTTCTGAAGTGGGTACGTGCTTCTGTTCAAGACAAGGTTAGTCACTGCGAAATAACTTCGCTGGTATATTTTTCTCATATACCAATGTTAAGTGCTTTAGATAGTGTTATATTTTCTGGGGTTTCACTTTGCACATATAATACTCAGGTAACATGAGCAGCCGGAGTAACATATATACTGTGTCTCGAATTTTAAGGTTTTGGCCTAGGAATATGATCCTTTAACAGAGCACCACGGTGTCCTTACGATTTGCCGAAGAAATCAGCATACTTTCGCTATTTTCGGAGATTCACGTATTCCTTAGCCAAGCACACTTCTCGGCCTTTGCCCCTGGCCCTATATTTTATCACCTCTTCTGGTGCCACTCTGACTAGTCATCGCACTGTCACTCGTGGTTGGAATTCCGTTCTAATAATCTGTCTCTTTTCGACAGAACACCGTTCGTCCGCAAATAACCGATACGAGCATCAATAAAATGGCGAAATTCCTTGCATTCTCCTCGCAGATGGCTTTTTCGCCCTGTTTGTGGGCTCTTATCTCCATGTAGTGTGCTTTTTACGCGTTAAAGGGTTCGATAGCGAACGAGCTACCGGCGAAACGACGGAGTAAGCCTTCCGTCACAAAACAGAGAAAAACTGGAGGACATACACACATACACACATACACACACACCCACACACACACACACACACACACACACACACACACACACACACACACACACACACACACACACAAACACACACACACACACACACAAACACACACACACACACTTAGAGTTATGAAAATCTTCCTCTAATGTTTGCTGTCATAGAACTTTGAAGCTGAGACATCAAACAACTCCCACCAAAACATTAATCTGTTTTCGTCTTCAAAACGCAAATACGTCAGTCTGAGATGTCTTCTTTTCAGGTGCAGCGCTACCTCGACGACCTCCGCAGGGATGCCGGGTAGGTTTAACTTTTAACGAAAGTGGTTGAGTGTTTTAACGGAAAATCGAAAAGGAATTGATAGATTCCTTCCGGTGAATCGCCCTTTGCTTGCCGGAGGCGGCTTTGTTTTGTTGTGACCGGGGCCACTTGAAGTCGCCCGGATCGCTCACTAATTTCTCGCTTTCAGCGGCGCCGACCCCCGACGGACAGTCAGAGGCCCTGGACAGGTGGGTGGAGAGAGAGAGAAAGAGAGAGAGGGAGGGAGAGAGAGAAAGGGGGGGGGAAAGAGAGAGACTTTCCCAAAAACCCTCCACCCAGAATCTCTTTTTCAGGCTTCAAAAGATCCCCTCCAATTCGTTGCAACCAAAACCGGCGAGAACATGGCTGAGAGAGCTAAGCAGCTAGTTACAGCCTCAGAACAACAGAAGCAATTGAGAAAACAGGAGATGAAAGGCGAAGTAAGATAAAATCATATTTATTTCATTAGATTTTCGTATATTTGTTTTCGCCGTTTATTACCTTTTAGGGCCCAGGGTCATCATTACCTTTTTCATGACCGAAGTCTACATTTTGAAAAAATAACACTCTTAGCGTTGTCTGTGTTTCTGTTTTGAAAAGGACAAACAATGCTTCACATGATTCATAGCGCAACGTAGATTGAAACAAATCGCAAAAAGAGGATCATTTTGTATTCAAGTTAAAATTCATCCTCTTTTTCCAGGTAGTTGTGACAGCTCTTCCTCCTGAAGACGACTGGCAGGCGGACCTGGACACTTGGAGGAGGAAAAGGAAGACCAAGGTGGACAGTGTGGTCGAGACCACCCCTCCCACTTATGGAAGCTCAGTTGACTACGGCGTTGTAAAGAAGGTGCGAGTTATTTTCATGCCTTGAAATTGCGAAAAAAAGGTGCTTAGAGAAAACTGTACACTGCGTTAAATATGTATCCCAACAGCTCGATTTTTCATCGGCCAGAAGAGATTTAGCTGAAACGGTTATAGGCTAAACTTTTCACTTCGTATATACTACATACATACAAACGGTTTATTCTCTAGGGTTGTTCCCTGAACCCCCAGAATGAATCACGGTTGTCGAATTTCAATCACTTACATTACTTCGTATACCCGAGTTTAAAATACTAATTTTTTTGTAATTCAGCTTTTTGTAAGGCAGTTTGAAACAAGCCAATTTTACTACCCGGCTCAATTGAAACTGAGACCGGTATTTACCATTAATTATGGTTACAAATATAGTTCTCACGGACTGACTTGAAAATTCTCGGCCCGGCCGGCTTCGGCCCGTCTACTCGAATCACCAAGTCAAACTGTCACCCACACGACCAAGGTTCGATCCCCGTCGGAACACTTATTTTTGTCTGGCTTGTACGTAATAGATATGTATGTATGTAATAAAAGCATTAGAAAACAGAAAATATTAGAAAATAGTTTAGGGGAAAAAATCGTAATCTAACCCAAAACAGCGTTTCAAGTAAATTTAAATTTGACAAATTCACAAACCACTTTTCTCGACTCGCAGGCCGGCTGTTCCTTTGAGAATAATTACAAAGTATTCCATTTATAATTGCGCAGGGTTGTAGAGCAGCTTTCATTTGCGAATGGTTACCGTTTTGTGCGATTTCAAAACAGGAATGGTTTAAAAGTCCTAGTTTACAAAATAATATGCTAATTGCGAAAATGTGCGAATCATGCTCTGTCGTCTACTGATTAGACTAAGAACTTCAAAGTCAACAGAGAAACACTGGACCATTCTTATTTTATTGGCATGATTCCAATTTATACAAGGAATTTATACTATACAAGGTATCCGGATACAAATTTGCAGTTTTTTATTCCAGACTGCCTGATACTGTTTATTTATGTTCATTCCAAACCTTGTCTAACTCTCCGAAGGAGTAAATAATCCCCGAGAACACGGCGGATCGGTCCGTATTAGTAATGCGTGATCGCTCAATCATCGGCGTATCTCTCTTTTGGGGGTCAGCGGCCGTCGGCTGGCAATAGTCGCGACCTCTCTCCTGCCAGCCGCATCTTCTTCCCACCAACCACCGCAATTCACGTTGCTCTAGGTGATTTATAGCCCCTTTTCCGGTTCCCGACACAAAATTTGAGTTCGAAAAGTGTTGTAAATCATAGACAACGACGTCGTGTGCGAAAGAAGCGTGAGAGAGTTTGGGAGAATTGGGGACAGCAATGAAACAGTCCTTTAATCCAGGACGACTACCGCCACGTGCATTAGTTGCTCTGTTGTAATATCACGTCAGAATAGGAAAATCAGCAAAAAGATAAGATTTGAAGCAACTTCTTCCGAACACAGATAGCGGAACCACGACACGGAGAGTTATAGGAAGAGGGGGGAGACGGGGGTTGGGCCTACTTTATTTTGGTTTGCCATATTTAGACGGCTGGATCTTTGTAAATGATTATAGAAATAGTAAACGTGGGCGCAAATGATGTATTTTTCGTGGCTATGTAACAGTATTCTTTTACCCCGCAAAGGATTCTAAAGATCCTTTGAAATTTTGGGTTACCTAGGCTTGCAACATGGAGAAGTTTAATTATCTGCTAGTTTAAATACTCAAAAATCCTATATCTTTTTGTTTTCCCTTTCCACGGAATGAACAAAAAGCAACATGGAGATGTTCGCATCTAATCGTGAATTATGAAAACGCGATTATAGTTAAACTTTCTTAATTCCCAAATTATTTCCGTCAGAGTCCTTGAGCCGTCATTTCTTCTTCAGTTTTTCGTGACTTTCAGCGATTTCTGTGAATTATATATACTCCTCGCCCGCGGACCTTTCCTAAAGTTTCGATGACCTGCACATCTAACGCGCGAAATAGTGTGCAAGTCGCGGAGACGCAGACAAAAAGCTGCTTGTTTCCCTCTGCCGGCTTGGAAAGCTCGCTGGGCGACAAGTATATCTTTTTTTCCAAATAATGAAATTATGTCGTAACGTTAAGATCAAAAGTATAATAGATTTCGGAGAGAGTCACATTTTTCAAATTTCTTTCACTTGATGGGATTCAGACTTCTTTTGATTAACCTCTACCTTATGCAAACCACTTTAAAATACGTTTTTTATACGGTAAAAGAAAATAATTGCTGTCCTTAGGTTTGCCTAAAAAAGTGCCATAAATAAAAATGTAGGCCCATATTGTTGAAAAAGGACCAACTTGAAAAGTTTTATACTGACAATGAGGGAAATGTTTGGTTAAGGACTACCTCTTAACCTCTTGATCTAGAAGTGTACCTTCTCTCTCTCACTCACTCACTCACTCACTCACTCACTCACTCACTCACTCACTCACTCACTCACTCACTCACTCACTCACTCACTCACTCACTCACCCACTCACTCACTCACTCACTCACTCACCCACTCACTCACTCACTCACTCACCCACTCACTCACTCACTCACTCACTCACTCACTCACTCACTCACTCACTCACTCACTCACTCACTCACTCACCCACTCACTCACTCACTCACTCACTCACTCACTCACTCACTCACTCACTCACCCACTCACTCACTCACTCACTCACTCACTCACTCACTCACCCACTCACTCACTCACTCACTCACTCACTCACTCACTCACTCACTCACTCACTCACTCACTCACTCACTCACTCACTCACTCGCTCACTCACTCACTCACTCACTCTCTCTCTCACTCTGTCTCTGTCTCTGCATATTTATAATTATTCTATTCCTCTGCCACTTAAGCCTATTCACGCCATTTCTTTCTTTTCCTTTTCTGCTTGAACTGAGTATAAGCATCCTACGAAGTCCTACGAAGTGAGGACCTGTCAATTTCAACCCAATGCATTTCACAACTCATGAACCCCTTTCCTTTTTACGAGCCATTGGTTTTAACGTTGAATGAACATTCTGAACCGACCATTCTCGAAAATCACTTTTTAACTGAAATTGCAGAATCCTTCCGTTCGTTTTGATGGAATTCTTACTGGCCTAATGAATACATCCAAGTAATAAGTTCGATTCTATGTCTGATTGACAAGTTTAGGGGAATTTCAGTTCTAAATGTTCAGAAGCTGAAATTTTCCATGATTCCTCGCCGTGCTGCTCTCACACTCTCTAATCCGTTTGCCCCGGCGCCTAGGCGTAGTTTTTTGTGCGGAACATGCCTGCGGCGGGCGGAGTCGAACTCAGGTTGTTTGCCCCCGGAATTCGGCAAACAGCCGGGGTCTCCGTGCTCCGTCACCATCACACGTGTTCCTCCTCGATGGCACTCTCGCCTCTGAACATCCGTCCTCCCTCCGCTATGGAGTCTCCCTCCTGCGACAACCCCTCATGTCCCTTTTCACCTCAATACAGACCACTTTCCGTCCTTCGAATTCACATTTCATCGGTAAGATTTTATATTTTAGACATATTCACACGTTTTGAACAATATTTTTGGGTAAATAGCAATGCATATTCTGAATTCGACTACCGTATTCACCAAAAGTTCATTGTGATCAAAAGTGCTCGCATACTCCCCTTTCCTTCTGTTTGCAGTGATGAGTTTTCACACAAAAAGCCAAAAACCGTGCGCAGACGGTAGAGTTGTCAAGTATCAGCTTGTGTTTGGCTAGGCTGTGACGGCTGGCAGAAAGAGGGAACCGGCTGGCAGCAGAGGGCGCGATCTGATGTGCTCAGGGGTCAATATTTACATTTTCTTCTGTTCAAATGACACTGGAATTCGAATGCCAAAACATTCTGAATGGCAGAAATATTGGGGTAAGGGTGGGTGTCTTTACAAAACGAACAAAAACAGAATTCGCCATGTTTTAGTAAATCATATGCTAACGAAAAGTTCGCAACTCGTTTGTCAACAATCGCTGCCTGGAAATTTTTTTTTCAATGCAATGGGGTTTTTCGAACTCATTAGGTTGTTCTAGGCAACATGCGCTTAGCGCCTGTGCAATGTTTGACTCTCGGATGAACTCGTGCCACTTGTCGTTTGCGACCGGAACTAGCAGGTTCTGCCCTGGGGCAAATGTATAAAAAATCAACAGACTGTAAACCCTATGTATAAATTATTATACAGTATAATCCCGTTACTTGGAAATTCTTATATTGTTCGGATTTTCTAAGCACGTATACTTTTCTAGCTTTGTGAAATTGATTTCCAAAATTAACGTTCCCATGTTTTAAAATTTAACTCCAAAATGAAATTTTGCCGAATTTTAGCATAGAAGTGAGCAAGCTTTTCGATATAGTTCAGCCTGTTTCGGTCCGTCTATTCGTCTACCTTGTCAAACTGTCCCCCACGCGACAAAGGTTCGACCCCGGTCGGGGCACTAAATTGTTTCCAACTTAGAGAAGTTAACATTGAACATGGAAGTAGGAAAAAATTATACATAAGCTGAAAAATATCTTTTTTCACAAATAATGTTTGAAAAATGGGGACGACACATTCTTCTACCCGGGTTGCCGCGGCCCGTGTCCCGGACTTTCTCGTCAGAGCCAAGCCTGCCAAAATTTGGGCCCGCCCATGGCCGAAAACATTTTGGGAACGGGCCGGCCCGGAAAGCCAGAAAACTATTTTTCTTTTTTTTGGTTTTCACATTGAAATAGGGCATTTCCACAAGAGCCAACCAACGCCGTAATATTCTTTTGGAAGGGCAAAATGTGGCCATGTTCGTTTTAGATTGGCTTTCAGAATCGAGCACTATTCAGGTAAACCCCCCATTTTCCTTTCCGTGTCGTTAAAAGTAAGAAAGTTTTCGAAAAGTGCGCTGTACAATCTGCCTTTCCCTTATTAAACGGCGCAGTCTTTGTGTCTGTTTTGTTTTTGAAACAACCAGTCGCGGGAGACAAACAGCCGATTGCGGCCATCTGATCCGCACACCCGCATTCCCCGGATGACGTCCCCATGGCCTCGTATGAAGCGTATCCTGTCTTCCTCTCTCCCTCCTCCGCCTCCCTCAACTATCTCAGTCTCTCTCTATTTCTCCGATCTCCCAAAACCTCCTGCCATCGGACCTCCTTTACCCGTAATTCGGCGGAAATCCGTAAGAAAGATGAAGAGAAAGGTAGACTTTTCCTTCTTTTCCAGCTATGGAAGACCCAATAAATGCGCTTTTGTGTGCAATTTTCGGATGAGGGACAATTTGCCAACGCGGGGTTCATGCGTGTTTTTGATCCGTCGATCCAGTTACCTTCCGTCGCTCGTAATCCCAGCCTCTGCCAGCGTCACGCTCACTTTCCCTCTGACGGCCGAAGGCAAACCGGGCAAACCACTCTTTTTTCAAAACACAATCCGATTATTCCTAATTGCTCGAGGAGTTCTTGTTCAAATGAGTCATTTCATCGATGGAGTACAAAAATGTGCATTTTTCCCTTTTCCCCACATTTTTAAACCTTTAAAACTTCTTAAACCTGCCTTGACGTAACATCTATTTGGTCAATTGTTTGGCTTCTCGAGATTGACTGAATTTCCTCAGATAAAGTTGTACGGCAGAAAAAACTAACAGTTCATTTTCTTCGAGTATCCTGGGGGCGTTTTTAAGGCAACAAGGAAAACATCGGTCGAAAGTTTATCGAAAGTTTTCACAGAATGTTGAAATCCGTTTATGTTGAAATCTAGGCAAAACTGTCTTTACCAAAAAGTTAGAAATCGGAGTTATATATTCCTCGCCAAAAGTCTTCGGCCAATTTGGCTGCGTACACGTACTGAGTATCCTATATTGCACGCTTTACTCATAGATACAACGTTGGCACGTTGTCTCGAAGTTGTTTTGGCACGAACTATATATGCAATCTAAAGACTACCTGTTTGCGAAAGAAGCTTGACATTCTCTTTTGAAAAGAGTCTCCTTTGATGGACACCTTTTTCCTCTGGCAAAAAGGTGTTTGTCTGGATTTTTGTGAATTTCGTGTTTGAATTCTATCAAATTGACTAATTCATGCAACATAACAAGTGAAGCTTGTTACACCAGAAAATTCGATCTTTTACACCTCTTTGTTTGTTGCTGTTGTCAGACTGAAATCATTATATGGGCAGTTAATGAGGAAATCATCCAATTATCCGTATTCTTCTCGCCAATCCTAAAAAAAAGGTCGATCTCCATTTGTACAACACGTTATTAAATAAACTCGCTGATTTCAGAGAAGCCCTGGAGTAGAATTGGCAGAGATTTTAACCTATTGGGACAACAAGACGTCATAATTGATATGAAACTGTACGGGAGTGTATATATGATTTCCATTCAGCGAAAGCTAGATAGAAAGGCATCCCCGTATTCTTAAAGTGGTGTTCACGGCCTATACTGTCGTTTAAATGGCAGGAACTACCGGTTCCCCAAGTACTATGCCGCCGAAACCTTTGCGACGCCTTCACTTCCGTATCTCAAACAAAGTTATGCTTAATTAAAGTTCTAGGGTTCGATCAGATATTCTACGGTTTCTGGAATATTTTAGTATTCCTTAAAGCTGCGACGTTCTCAGATTCTGAAGGTCCTTCGAAATTCAAACATTGGAGTTCTAGGGTTACTTAGGGGAGTTACGTACGCATCTGTACGTAACTACAGAGTTTCTTCTCTTTGAACTAATATTTCTCGGAATCAGGACTAGATATTACTTTTGTGACTCATGGGGTACTACTATCAGAAAACTCTAGAACATCTAAAGAACCCCGAAACATTGTAGGAAATCCCAGAAACTCGGGAAGATCCAAAATTAGTAACAGAGCTGCGTCACTTAACGTCAAGGTTCTTTTTTTTGTTAATGATCTTAAAATGAAACATGCAGATTACATACTCGATAGTAAAGTTTTCTTTATTTTCAAGGTACCATCAAGGTACTTTTCTTATGAGAAATTAATCGTTGGCAAATTACACTCGGCAAATTACAAGTGGTTGCATTACTATTCGACTAAAGCGTGAATTCCCGAATCCGGAAAACGTCGTCGCCGCGTCAGAATTGGCTTTGAAAGAAAGGTTCTTTTCACGGAATTCGAGGAAACCTTGTGGGTGCGTGAATGCCTTCCTTCTGTGTCACTTCTTCGGGCGGCGCCCACAAAAGTCGCCGAGGATTTGCCACACTCGCCCATGGCGCGCCGCACCGTCACGTTCTGCATCGATCCGCCCGTGGTTTGGGTCATTCAGGTCACTTTTAAAAAGAGGACACAAGGGCGTTTAACTGATCATCACTAAAGTTGAAAACAGATTTTAACTAAAATTGAAAAATTCTTCCAGCGAAATCGAAGGGTTTCTCTGGGTTTTTGGCCAAAAATGGATTTTTTAAACTTCAGCAATAGATTTTTTCAGGACTCGACAAAGGAGGATATTCTGACGATTCGGTCGCCGGAGGAGAGCAACGACTCCGGCATTGAGAACAGAACACTCTCCCACTCGCCCTCCACTTCACTCGACTTCTCCCCTCGCAGTCAGCTTCTCAGTTAGTCGTTTTTCTATTACGATAGTCTGAAAAACTCAAATTTCACATACAAATCTGAAATATCATTAACAAGGATGGACTCTTTCTAGTCAAGTTCCGTGTTTCCCGACATGTTTTGGATGGGATTTCTAAGTTCCTTATGCGTCAACTTTAGGATCTATTCCAATTAAACGCTTCGTGAACATTTGGCTTTGGGTTTCTTAAATGTTTTACTAAAGATTTTATACTCCTCGCCCACGGACCTTTTTGGAAATTTCGATGACCTGCGAATCTAAGCTAATTAGAATGAATAGCTACACATTCACATTTTTGCATAATTGTCAATTATTTCTTACTCAAAGTTATGCTAATGTCAAAGATTTGCGAGAAAGGTTGGGCGACGAGTATAAGAATTGCATTTTAGGGTACATAAGTATTTATGTGTTTTTTTGGAATTAGAATACCAAAAAAAGGTACCACGAAAATTCTAATGACCAAGTTTGGGTTTTTTTTCTTCATTTCAGTTCGTGGGGTTAAAACTTTTATTCGCTTTAAGATTCTGGTGTTTATGAAAAACTAGGGTTCCTTAAAGATTTTTGTGTTCTTGGGATGTTTTTGGGTTTCGCGATCCGTTTTGTAAAGATGGCAATCCAATAAGTAATTATTTGCAATCCTAAACTCAAAAGGCGAAAAAACGATAGAGGGAAATTTGCTTCTGTAAATGTTTAGGTTCTTTTTAAGACATCCATGCGCAAATAATGGATTTTTCACCCACAATCTCAAAGGAACCCTAATGTCTCTAAGAAACTCCAAAATGTTCCAGTTATCCTGAGAAAAAATTGTCATATGGCCTTAAAACGGTAATAGAGGGCACATTTGGGTCAATCTGAATTTTACACTTTAGCTAAATCATGTGTCGTTTTTAACTGGAGGGTCATTCCCTACTGAAAAACATGAAAACACTTGTCAAAGAGATTACAAAGTGCAATTTTCACAGCGAAAAGAAGGATTACAGGCGCAGAGCTGACCTCGCCGAAAAGTCTGGAGGCCATTTCCCCACCCACCTACACTCCGCCCCCTCCACCGCCCCCACTTGATCAGGTAATTAAGGACAATTATACCCAATTTGGCATTTTGTAGCACTCTAACCTATAATTGTACCCATTGAAGTTTTGGTGTATAACAATAATTGCTTTTAACTTTTATTAATATTGTCCACAGGTCCTAATTCCACTGTCGGCTCCCGTTTCCACGCAACGTCCAGTCTCAGAAGTTGAACCAGAGGATTACCCACTGCCACCTGCACACCTCAGACAGTCACGAGTATGTTACACTTCAATTCTATTAACGCACTAGGAAAATGAGATACAGATTGAAGGGAGGCACGCTAGATACACAGGAAGAGAGAGAGAGAGAGAGAGAGAGAGAGAGAGAGAGAGAAGTGAAACCGTAATAAGAGAGATACAATGACCGAGAGATAGAGATAAAAAGTAAAAAGAGTCCGTTTCAGTCGGTCTCCTCCTCCGAAGTCTTGTCTCCCTCTCGTGCCCGCGTGTCGGCCTCTTTCCCAGCGGCGCCCGGTCGTCTCCACCAGCGCCTGGAAGTAAGTTATCTATTTCCGCATCAAAGCCGCACTCGATGCGTCGCTTTCTGCTGAATCTCCTTCACTCGTTTTCTCTCAAAAAGGCACCTTTGCAGCCGTTCGTCGCCCAGTCTCTCAAGGAGCCGCAGCACAATGGAACAACCGAGAAGACAGGTCAGATATAATGAAGAATAAAATTTATAGTTTATTTCAGTGACCGCCGACCTCACGGTGGAGTTGAATAGGGAACAGAAGGCACATGTGCAGGCGACAAAGTTCCAACCGAAGAGCAATGGGGAGAGTAGACCTTTGGGAGCGAAGGGAGCAGAGGCGGCTGTGCTCAGGTCATCCTACACACCCAGGAGTGTTGAGGAGAGACAGAACAACAACTACAGCTATGTTTCAACCGCAAGACACTCTTTTGAGGTGGGTAGAGTATATCTTTGAAATCTTCAATACTTTTGCCGTTTTTGGGAGGCTGTGTGAAGAGCGATGTTAATAAAACCTTTCAAAAACCGTGCGTTGCCATTCGAATTGAATCCCGAATCCATTTCCATTGATGTCGTTTCAGCCAACGCCGGCGCCCGCTTCCCGCAGCGCCAGCACTCCGAATGTCTCTGCCCAGACGAAGCCCATCTACCGCGCAGTTGACATTCCCTTCGATGACTCGGCTGCCTCATACCAACCTCCCAAGAGAGATAAGGTTAGTTGGAAAAACCTGTGGGTGCGTGTATGCGTGTGTATGTGTATGCTTGTGTGTGCCTACGCGCGTGTGTGCGTGTGTCAATATTACAATCCACATTTCAGGATGGTCTGATGACAATTGTGGTCGAAATGGGTGGCCAACCTGTTCACAAAGGCTTTGGGTTTTCTGTAGCCACGGAAAGGAGACGCTGTATTGTGGATTCAGTGATCGTTGGAACACCGGCTGATAGACAGGGATTGCTGGTTAGTTTACTTTTGATACTGAACTCCATTTATCAAGTAGTAAGCTGTTATGTGTATGCACAGTAGGTCACTAGAGTGCTTCAGCGATAATGAGGTGATTCATTCGAACATATTCAGAGGCTGAAATTGTAAATTTAGCATCTAATTTAAAAGCGCATTTTTTCCAAAATACACAGACACCTTTAAAAGGGCAATGTCTTGTGTAAAACATGTTATTTTCAAAAACAACCCATTGAAAGCATTGCAATAAACTGTAATTCAGATCGGGGACCGAATAGACTCCATCAACGGTGAGTCTGTCGGGGACAAGTACCCTTCGGCCATCAATCGTCTGCTTCACGAAGCCGCCAGAAACGGAGAAGTTATCCTGAGGGTGGAGAGGACCCACGCTAAGACCTCTTTCGGCTCCACGCCGAACCTCGCCGCCCCAATGGGCAACCGCTTCGATCAGGCACGATCTGTGTTCTCAGAGAAACAGAACGACTCCTACGCAGAGTTTAAGAGGAAACACAGCAAAGGTGGGCGTTATTGAGAATCAAAAGCTAAGATTGAAATCTTTTAGCCGCTCGCGAGAGACCTCAAGCTAGGGAATACAACAGTCTGCCTCGTTCTTCGTCGGCTGGCTACATCGGTAAGGAATTTCAGATAAATAGGATTGATTGATTTTTTAAGGACGCTCAGAGTATGGAGACAACTCAGACTATAGGGTTTCTTCTTTGCACGATAGGTCTGGACCGGGGAAACTGGCAGATTTTGTGCCGGAGGTTGACAGAAAGAGGGAAAATGGACATGGAAACAGTAAGTATCTCACTCTTTCTCTCTCTCTCTCTCTCTCTTTCGTTTTCTCTCTCTCTCTCTCTCTCTCTCTCTCTCTCTCTCTCTTTCTACTCTTCAATGTCATTATGTTTCAGTAGGTGCCCGAACCTCCTACGAAGAAACGCGTACCATTCGCAACTACGAACTCCTAGGTCCATCTCCGGTAAGTCCCACTTCTCCTTCTATACAAAGCGTTGTTTCCAGCCTGCTGTCCGAGACGAACGTTCGGTGTCATCTCCGCTTCGTCAGAAGGTTCGTTCATTCCTTTGTTCGGTAGGGGCTGAATCATTCGAGCGCTAGTGAGAGGTGTGCGGGAAATGCTCTGCTGCCACCCTAGACGACGGCCCTCTGAGTATACGGTAGTTTAGTTGATTATATTAAAAGTAATTGAGACCCAGTTCTGAAAACGCATTTTCATGCGAATGTGCTGTTAAAACCTGTTCTCTCAATAGACTTTTCATCTGAAACCCGATTAGCGCGTCACTTTCCGTCGCATCTACATTTCCCGACAGGCGGAAAGTTGCTACTGTACCCCATTTATCTTACAATGTAGAATTCAATCACGTTTTACACTTTATTGAATAATTTATATGAAATAGTCCTGTCATGTGAAAATTTGGCGTGTGCGACACGTGTGGTCGGTGGTTTTCCCGCGCGCCTCCCTTCCATTCAAATGAACAAACAGCCCGCGGGTGTTTGCCCTTCCTGGCCTCTTCCGATGCACTGAAAAGAGGTCGTTTCAGACCTCCGATGAAGATGATGACACCGTCCCTGGAAAAGCCTATCTGGTGAGTTGCATGCGAAAAATACACGAATGAGATTGCGACCCTGGACTTCGTTTCTTTAGTGTTGCAGAGCGACAGAGAGAGAGAGAGAGAGAGAGAGAGAGAGAGAGTGAGAGAGAGTGAGAGAGAGAGAGAGTGAGAGAGAGAGATATTTCAACAGGGTCACAATCACTTCCTAGCCCTTCTGTTAACATTTTCGGCCTACTAACTTTTCTTCTGCATGAAACTTCTTTCTGTTTTGCCGGTTCTGGAAGAGTTTCGTCCTTCCAGACCGTAACTCATATGTTCTCGCCTTCTTCTCCTATTTCCTCCTGCATGGCCCTCCTCTTCGCTTCCTCTTCGGTTTATGGCAACCTTCGGCCGCCTGAAGAACATTCTTCCAGAGAAAGAACCTCCGTCACCACGTGTCCTCATCGGATATTCTGCACAGATCTCCTGAGATCTCGGACGACCTGGACGACTATTTGGAGCCTTCGAGGACCATTTACGCGTCTCCTGAATCTCTTGGCTCGGAGGACGGAGAAGAGCCGAAATACCGGATGTACGACGATAGAAAAGAAGACTTTTACGTGGTCGGAGCATATGGAACTAGGAGAGAGTATGACCAGAGGAGAGACGCAGACGTCCCCACGACGAGAGATCGTAATAGGCGAAGAGACGCAGAGGAAAGGAGAGCTGTGTTGTCTAGAGATGTCAGTGACGTCACTCATCGCTTCTACGATCGCGAGGGTCGATGGGTGGAGAGATCGCAGACGGAAGAGAGGGTTATTCCGATCAGGAGAGAGTACGGCCACTCGAGAGACGCAGACGACTGGAGAACGGTAGAGATACAGAGAATTGAATGAAACGAATAATAATAAAGATAGAGAAAAGAAAATTGATCAACTTTTCAGGAATCGAGGGACTGGCGTGACGTCATCAACCAGCAGCGTCAGGCGGCGCCTGGAAAATCAGTGGACACCAGAAGGATCCAACAGGCCACTTCTTCTTTGAGGTAAATCATGCAGAAATTGGAAAAACGATAATTGATTAGCAACTTGCCTGACATAATGGACAAGAAGCTAGAGGAACAACGTCGATTGGTCTCGGATAGATCGGATTATCAACATTCGAGGTCCATGGATAGAAGAGAGAACAGAGAGCCAAAAGAGATTTATGAGAGGAGCGAGTACTCTTTTTACGAGAAGGTTGGTCTGTATCTGTGTCTCTGTGTCTCTGTGTCTCTGTGTCTCTGTGTCTCTGTGTCTCTGTGTCTCTGTGTCTCTGTGTCTCTGTGTCTCTGTGTCTCTGTGTCTCTGTGTCTCTGTGTCTCTGTGTCTCTGTGTCTCTGTGTCTCTATCTCTTTGTTTTGTTGTGTTGTTGTGTTTCTCTGTAATTCTCTCCCTCTCTCTCTCTCTCTCTCTCTCTCTCTCTCTCTCTCTCTCTCTCTCCCTGTTTCCTCTCAAAAACTTTCTCATTTTAGACCTACACTCCCTCCTACGGTGGATCTCGTAACATCTCAACTACCACCGTCCAGGAGAATGAGCGTCGTTTCCCCACCTCCGACTATGTTCCTCGCGAAGTTCCCATTCCACGAGAGCCCCGTGTGGAAACCCCGAAAGAAGTTGTCCGTGAGCTTCCCCGTGAGGCTCCTCCGCCGGAGGTGCCCCGAAACCCCCCTCCCATGGCCCAGGAGGAGCCCCCTCGAAAGGAAGCCATTACAAGGGAGCCAGAAAACAGAGACAACGTCGTGTCAGTGAGCGGAAAACATCGATGTGCTCACTGTGGAGAGGAACTCGGTTAGTTTGCCTCAATGAGCGAATTCTTCCGAAACTCACTTTTAGCAGCAACAAAGCGACTATGTAGATGTCGTTATCGCGCTTTTGCTTGTGTTTAGTTTTTACATCACATCACTGCATTTGTATATTTATTCTACAGTACCCTTTAGTTTTATGGTACATCTGAAAAACACCATAACCTCTGGGAAACCATATTTTTCAGGTCGTGGAGCAGCAATGATCGTAGAGTCTCTCAGTCTCTTCTACCACCTCGCCTGTTTCAAGTGCTACGTCTGCAAAACACCGTTGGGTAAGTTTAGAAACTGAATTATCGAATTATTTATTGATCGATTGTTATTGAAAAAGTTTAGGTTCGGGCGCGACGGGGGCCGACGTGCGGGTGCGCGAAGGCCGTCTCCACTGCCAGAGCTGCTACAGCTCCGACCGAGTCCAGCTCAGCAAAGTATAACTCAACTTTATGTTTTATTCTATTCAGTGCAATTATATTCGCTTTCATTCGGTATTTGAAATAAAAACGTTCTATTTACGATGAGAAAACTTATAAGGTGTTTTATTAAGACAAGCCTAATTAAAACAACGGTGATTCCCGAGACAATTTCAAACCATTCCTATATTCTTGAATTTCTTGCAGAAGAGGAGGATCATAGGTCCAACCAGACGACAAAAATTCTGAGCAGGGCCACTCCAGACGACCAAAATTTCTTTCGTGGGCCACTTCGGACGACCAAAATCCTGAGCAGGGTCACTCCAGACGACCAAAATTCTGAGCAGGGCCACTCCAGACGACCAAAATTTCTCTCGTGGGCCACTTCGGACGACCAAAATCCTGAGCAGGGCCACTCCAGACGACCAAAATTCTGAGCAGGGCCACTCCAGACGACCAAAATTCTGAGCAGGGCCACTCCAGACGACCAAAATTTCTCTGGAGGGCCACTCCGGACGACCAAAATTCTGAGCAGGGCCACTCCAGACGACCAAAATTCTGAGCAGGGCCACTCCAGACGACCAAAATTCTGAGCAGGGCCACTCCAGACGACCAAAATTCTGAGCAGGGCCACTCCAGACGACCAAAATTTCTCTGGAGGGCCACTCCAGACGACCAAAATTTCTCTGGTGGGCCACTTCGGACGACCAAAATCCTGAGCAGGGCCACTACAGACGACCAAAATTCTGAGTAGGGCCACTCCAGACGACCTAAATTCTGAGCAGGGCCACTCCAGACGACCAAAATTTCTCTGGTGGGCCACTCCGGACGACCAAAATTTGAGAGAGATATCTAACTTACAGGCCTTCTCTATCTAATTTGCAACCACGAGCGAACTCGCTCGATGATGTAACGCCATGGAAGTTCAATTCCAAGAGTTTGAGATCCTACCTTCGGTACTGATTCCGCTCAAACCAAAAAATGAGAGCCCAGTCATTTTCTTACTAAGGGCGGCACTTCTAAACACATTTCAACACGAGCCACACGAATTCTACCCGAACATCTATTTCCAGAGTGACGCCATTCGCCTAGTTCAATTTTGCAATGTCTTTTTTTCCGGCAATTTTGCAATACCGCTCGAAAAAAATGTCGGCTTACTGCATATCATATGCTCACCTGTCCTAGCTCACGAACAACATCCAAACTTTGGCACTCCTCATAATCCACAAACAAATGTGGAACTGTTGGACCCGACCGCTTTTACGGGAAGGGACCAGCATTTCCACATTAAACCCTACGCAAAAAATACAAAAGGGAAGGAACTGGAAATGAAATATGTAACAGCCCCCACGTAGATCGCCCGGGAACTTGAGGAGCAAAGCCTGAAAGAAGAAATGTTTTAATGAAAAGATGAACAGCTGCTTTAGAATTCTTTAAATTGTTGATTTTGTGAAGAAATTTAGTATGTGGACCGTTTTAGCATATTTCATTTGAATTCCCGTGTTTTCTCATTATCCGTTCATTTCTTTCACTTTCCCTATCTTAAGCAGTTCCCTCTTCTCCCCCTCCCATCTCAGCGGCCCCTCCTAGCTTGTCCACTCTCTTCGTTCACACCCTAACTTTATTTTTTGTGTTTTTCTATTTTTTTAGTAGATTAGGCCCATTTTGTAGGTCCCAACGTTTCGGAGATCAGGTTGAATGAGAGAAATACCAATCTCCCACTTGTCTTTGTGACTAACCTCCCTTCGTGTCTGTGTTTCGGTGAGTAAAAGTTGTCTGGAGGTCCCTACCCGTTGAGTAATCCGGATGCGACTGGGGTGTGCCCCTACGTCCCTGTAGAGGGTCGACGAGGATGGAGGCTGTACCCACCGAAACACAGACAGCTGGGCAGTGTTGGTCACGGAGAGATTTGGGCTTGGCCTTTCTTTCAATCGTAACTAAGTAACTACGCGTTTTGCGGTTCTTCTTTTTATAGGTTTTACGTCCTTCCCCACCTACCTAGGTCTAGCTAATCTTTTTCCATGTTTTTCCCTCTCTACCACCCACTGTCCCCTCTCACTCGCTCTGGTGTGACTTCGATAGCTGCCTCCACATCGACTGGAACATCAAACAGGCGAATGGCGAAAAAGCCAAAGGAGTTCTCAGGAAGAGGTTAGTTTTTGTGTTAATTATTCGAAAAGTATTTTAAAATTAGATACTGCTGGCTTGTCATTCCAGTTTCCTTGATTATATTCCGAAATCCTTGCTAAATGCTGTGGTTTGACTACAACGTTAAATTGGACGTATTTGCTCGACTTTTGTTCCAGAAGTTTTGAGCTCTAACATTTTCTGAGCACGTAGTGCTCCACGCAGAGTACTGCTCTTTACAGTCCTGCCTAGACAGCTGATTGTGTTGAATGATTACCTAAATTAGTTGTTTGTCTAAAATCAGAATAAAAACATGCAGCTGTAGTTACGGTTATAAGGGATCGGACCCCGAGATCCCACTACAGTCCAGCTATGTTTCCCAGCCTGAAAATCTCCCAACAAATGTTATTACGCTAAAAAAAAAGTCACCGCCGTATAATAGGTCCTTCAGCAGATCATTTCTACCTCCAATTAATGCCTGGCGGTTGTAAAACAACGGTGATTATTGCTAATCTATCTTCAACCGAAAAAATGGAAGCTGGATAGCGGAGCTCTGCTTCTATGGACTAAAAGATCCCCTCTCAAAAGGTTTAAAGTCAAATTCCTTAAAGCCCACAGTATTCACCGGCGTACTAAACAGTTTCTTTATACCAGTGAGGTCTGAACATGTTTCAATTTCTTATTACCTTGAGCACTCTTGCACAATCGGAGGTTAGGATATAGCTCGTGATGATTTCAATAGGGAGGTCTCGCTAAGCATTCCCATAAGATACTTTCCGAAGTGCGAGGGGTTTCGCGAAAAAAGACACGACGCTCTGTCGATGTATTGTGCCAGGCGTGCGAATAACATCCCGTAACACTGTTTGGGCTTTGCTAGAAGTGGACAGTTTGCAAAAATTGGAGTAGTTTATGGGCTGGTTTTTAAAAATAAAACGTTGAATTTGCTCAAAATTGTGGTTTATAAAAGTTATTTTTGTAGGAATCACCTGTACACTCGACAGTCTCTTTCTACCGCACGCGCAGTTGGATCACATGGACCAGGGCTGCAGATGTTGGTCTTCGGCAACTGCGCACTTGTGTGGGCTTCTTTTTCTCTACTCCTGTGTACGGGAGACTGCGTTAAAATTTTTGTCGAATTTTGGCCAAGGTGAAACCAGGCGGCCCGTTTTCACGAAAAATTCCAAAAAATATAAAAATTCTCCCCTTGGCAAGAAACGTTCCTTCTCGCACTGAGCCACAATTCCGACCAATGTTACCGGCAGGGACCGATCCGAGGACCCAGCTGGTGATCCGGTGCTTTGGCACTGCTCTATCTAACCGTAACGGTTGTTTTGCATCGCGGGCTTATGAAGGCGTCGCCGTTTAATTTCTTCTTGCATATATTAACGGGTCAGGTATTAGAATAGCTCATAAAATCTTGCGAATTCTAAAGCAGCTGTTCATCTTTTCATTAAAACATTTCTTCTTTCAGGCTTCACTCCTCAAGTTCCCGGGCGATCTCCGTGGTGGCTGTTACATATTTCATTTCCAGTTCCTTCCCTTTTGTATTTTTTGCGTAGGGTTTAATGTGGAAATGCTGGTCCCTTCCCGTAAAAGCGGTCGGGTCCAACAGTTCCACATTTGTTTGTGGATTATGAGGAGTGCCAAAGTTTGGATGTTGTTCGTGAGCTAGGACAGGTGAGCATATGATATGCAGTAAGCCGACATTTTTTTCGAGCGGTATTGCAAAATTGCCGGAAAAAAAGACATTGCAAAATTGAACTAGGCGAATGGCGTCACTCTGGAAATAGATGTTCGGGTAGAATTCGTGTGGCTCGTGTTGAAATGTGTTTAGAAGTGCCGCCCTTAGTAAGAAAATGACTGGGCTCTCATTTTTTGGTTTGAGCGGAATCAGTACCGAAGGTAGGATCTCAAACTCTTGGAATTGAACTTCCATGGCGTTACATCATCGAGCGAGTTCGCTCGTGGTTGCAAATTAGATAGAGAAGGCCTGTAAGTTAGATATCTCTCTCAAATTTTGGTCGTCCGGAGTGGCCCACCAGAGAAATTTTGGTCGTCTGGAGTGGCCCTGCTCAGAATTTTGGTCGTCTGGAGTGGCCCTACTCAGAATTTTGGTCGTCTGTAGTGGCCCTGCTCAGGATTTTGGTCGTCCGAAGTGGCCCACCAGAGAAATTTTGGTCGTCTGGAGTGGCCCTGCTCAGAATTTTGGTCGTCTGGAGTGGCCCTACTCAGAATTTTGGTCGTCTGTAGTGGCCCACCATAGAAATTTTGGTCGTCTGGAGTGGCCCTGCTCAGGATTTTGGTCGTCCGAAGTGGCCTACCAGAGAAATTTTGGTCAACTGGAGTGGCCCTGCTCAGAATTTTTGTCGTCTGGTTGGACCTGAAGAGGAGGACCTATGATCCTCCTCTTCTGCAAGAAATTCAAGAATATAGGAATGGTTTGAAATTGTCTCGGGAATCACCGTTGTTTTAATTAGGCTTGTCTTAATAAAACACCTTATAAGTTTTCTCATCGTAAATAGAACGTTTTTATTTCAAATACCGAATGAAAGCGAATATAATTGCACTGAATAGAATAAAACATAAAGTTGAGTTATACTTTGCTGAGCTGGACTCGGTCGGAGCTGTAGCAGCTCTGGCAGTGGAGACAGCCTTCGCGCACCCGCGCGTCGGCCCCCGTCGCGCCCGAACCTAAACTTTTTCAATAACAATCGATCAATAAATAATTCGATAATTCAGTTTCTAAACTTACCCAACGGTGTTTTGCAGACGTAGCACTTGAAACAGGCGAGGTGGTAGAAGAGACTGAGAGACTCTACGATCATTGCTGCTCCACGACCTGAAAAATATGGTTTCCCAGAGGTTATGGTGTTTTTCAGACATATTTCATTTCCTGTTCCTTCCCTTTTGTATTTTTTGCGCAGGGTTTAATGTGGAAATGCTGGTCCCTTCCCGTAAAAGCGGTCGGGTCCAACAGTTCCACATTTGTTTGCGGATTATGAGGCGTGCCAATGTTTGGATGTTGTTCGTGACGTCGAAGCCCCCGAATGAAATTTTTAGTTAACATGGAAAAAGATGTTCGGGGAGAATTCATGTGGCTCGTGGTGAAATGTGTTTAGAAGTCTCGCCCTTAGAAAGGAAAGGTTGGCAATCCCTAACTTAAGAGCTTCTCCGCAGATGTCGTCAACACCATCTCCGCACGATATTACAGTTTTCCCGAGAGTAAGCTTCTTGAAGTTCCCATTATCTCAATTTTTCTATCTCCATCTCACTTCCCCTGTCTTATTTCTTGGCTTGAACATCGCGAGAATCACTACTGAAGGTGTGGAAGGATTTCAAACTCTTGGAATTGAACTTCCATGCCGTTACATCATCGAGTGAGTCCGCTCCTGCTTCTAAATTAGCTAGAAAAGGCCTCAATGTTATATCTCTGTTTTCCCTTTCTCAATTCAAAATCAAATTTCCCTCCTCAATTTTTGGTCGTCCGGAGTGGCTCTGCTCTTTTTCGCTCTTTTCCCTCTTCACCCTCTCTCTCTCTTCCTTTTCCTCCCTCTCAAACTCGTCGGTTGACCCCTTTCTCATTGCTTTAAGCAATCAATCCTCTTGTCCGAAACGAGTGTCTGTGTTTCGCGAGAGAATCTTCTCAGCCACGCTGAGTCAGAAAGGACGAGCGTTCCTTTCCGACGAATGAAAAACGCACGAGATAGGACACAAAGAGAGAGAACACAGAGAGGGCGGGAAAGTACGAAGACAGTCGGATTTGAATAACAACGACACGTGCTCTTCTTTGTTCCCACATTTTCTATTTTTCCTTCTCCGGAACACTAAGATTTTTTTAAAAACTACTTTAGAATTTTAAAGCTTGCTATTGATATTTTCGCTCATTTTTTCTTCAAGTGAGGTATGCGAAATATACAATGTCACAATATCGTAGTATGTCACTGACTGCAAAATCCGCTATGGAAAGTATTAATTTCCATTTTGCCGCTTATAACTTCCCCTTCTATAATTAAAAAAACTTACGCTGTTATTCGTTCAAATTTTCAGGATGCCCACGATTATTCCTCTTCCAATATTCTACACACTCGTTTACTCTTCCATCGTCTTTGGATTTGCGTCGATCGATGTGATTCTGTCTTTCCTTATGATGGAAAATCTCTTGTCTCTGGTGAGAAAAAAACGTTTTCATCCTAAAAACTACTATTTCTTATGCTACTTTTTGCGTTTGTACAGGAGATTCTTATAATCTCTGTCTATCTTTAACTCTATCCGATGTTTGTTTGTGTGTGTGTGTGTGTGTGTGTGTGTGTGTGTGTGTGTGTGTGTGTGTGTGTGTGTGTGTGTGTGTGTGTGTTTTGCCGTGTTTCTGTGCTCTAGAGCAATCCCTTAGTCATTATATCAAATTCTCTTTCTAGAACAAACGTCTCTGTCTGTACTGTGGCTTGGCTCCCGTGATCAGTGTGATCATTACAGCCACGGCTGCTCTTCTTGACCACATCGACAATAACATCAGAAAAGTTGGTAGCCTCACATTTTCCTTAGAAAACAACCATTTCAGGATGACTACAGCATTCCGATAAGGAAGACCTATCGCATTGTGAAAATTGAAGAAAAGAAGAAGGCTCGCAAGGATGTCTGAACAGCTGGTGAAGAGTTGAGAGCGCATAAAAGACAGCATTTATATGGAATGAAATGTGCACTTTGTTGCTTTGCAACCCATTTTGCCTGTCTGAAGTAGCTCACCATGAAAATACGACTTTGGAACCACGACAGGGTTAAAATGGTATTGTTTCGAAAGAGCTTTTCTATGAAAGAGTGCAGAAGCAATTCAACATATAATCGCATGGGTATGTTAGTTTTTACCATCTCTCCTTTTTTTTTGTGTCTCTGCCTTATTTTTCTCTTCTATTATTTTCTGACTCTTTCCGTCACTTTTTTCTAGGCCTTTTGACTCGAGTCAGTTGAACTGACCAATTTCGAACTCTTTCATGCCTCGCTGTCGATCACAACTGATGAGTAAGTCATCAGTTTTTTCTCGTCGTTTGCTTCCTGTCAAATTCTGCCTACGTTTTCCACAATATCTGTGGAATCGGTGATGTCATATGCTTCTTATCATGTGATTGGGTGTAGCCTGGCTTTTCAGAACACGTATAAATCTTTTCATTTCTCCGTAGTGTGCGCCATTTCCAAACGTACTCTATGAATTCAATTGATGCTATCTTGTTGTTGCTTTTTTGCTAATAGGTCCTAATGGGGTTTCCCCCGATTTGTCTACCCCAAAGTCATTTTCCACCTGAAAACTGTTCTTTCAGTTAAAATTTGCACCACAAGGCAGGTTTGTCCGCAACACTGAACGTGTTGCTGCAATACTTTAAATATTTCTGTGTGAAAGTGTTTCTATGTGAATCGGAACTGTGATCTGTCCGTGTGTCAGTATAGATGAACGTGTGCCTGTGTGACCAACTGATGTATCCTGTTTTTTGGGCCTCACTGCAATGAGACCTGATCCCAAAGTGATAATTGGAATGTCGAGGAGACAAAAAGAAAAAGTTACTTGAAAAGAGGAAGCAGCGAACTCCTTTTCCCTGCTTTGGTAATTCTTGTATACAAAACTTTCTACCCCGAAAGTCCTTTTCCGCCTGAAAGGAATTCTCTAGGTTCAAATTTGCACCAAAAGGCAGGTTTGTTTGTCCGCGGTCTTTTGCACCTGACTCACCCATCGATCAATTCCGCCATGTGTGCATGTTGGAATCAGCCCCTTATCACATGAAAGCATCGCCAACTCAGCGAAAATCCGTCGTAGCCAGCATTTTGAATATTACTTTGCCCATGTCAGCATTTTTAAAGTATATTTTCATTAAAACTCGATAGAAACTACTTTATGAAGACAAATGCTTTTTTTCGATTGTGCTAAAATCAAACCTTGTGGATTCGCAACAAGCGGCCAAATGGTTATATTTGTTTTCAACAGTTAGACAGAATTTTATACTGAGCACTCGTGAGAAATACTATACTTTCGTCGTGTTTTTAGAATTTTATCCCTTGAATTTTCCAGTTCTTATCCACTCCCCTCCCTCTCTCAAACAAATTCAGGGGAGATGTTGGCGCATATTTCGAAACAACATGATAGCGGAGCGATAAATGGTTTCTCACTGCTGTCACCTGGAGGTGTTTGCTCTTCAAATTGCTTCATGTGTGTGTGTGTGTGTATGTGTGTGTGTGTGTGTGTGTGTGTGTGTGTGTGTGTGTGTGTGTGTGTGTGTGTGTGTGTGTGTGTGTGTGTGTCGCAACACTGCACTCGTTGCGCCGTTCGACCTTGAAAGCCTCGATTGCGCAAGCGAGGTTTACACGCAACAGCTGTTCAAATCACCGCTTTTCCTACTTTCTGATACTACCTTCCTACGATATTATTTTTTAAAGTTTTAAAATGATTTTATAACAGAAATGGGTGACGACACACCTCAACTGAAGTTGACCATCAGGAGTAAAGACGGCAAAGACATAGAAATCGAGGAGGCAGCCGCCAGGAAGTCCAACTTTCTTTCAGATATGCTTGATGTTAAAAGTTTTTAATTAAACCGTTAAAAATAATTTTTTAGAACACTGGAGCCAGTCAAGAAAACCTTAAGGAGGCTCTTCCCGTCGATTTCTCTGCCGAAACTCTGGAAAAGGTAAGTTCACAGTTTCAAGCGCAAAAATCAATTTGAATTGTTGAGCCATTGCCAAAATCTTTAACAGTTGAATGTTTTGTTACAATCAACCCATAGCCAACTGTTTTCGTTATTCATGTATTTTTTCCAGGTGTTCGACTGGTGCAAGCGCAACCAAAACGTTGTCGGCCGTGTGAAGGACCCCCAGAATCCGAGAATCACCCTGACTGAAGAGGAGGAGGAATACCTGAGGATCCCTGGACAGAAACTGCTCGAAATTTTCCTATGCGCCAATTTCCTGCACATTGGAGAAATGATCGAAATCATCTCCCAGAGGATCGCCAACATGGGAGCTGTGAGTGAAAAAAATTCCACTTTGTGAAAGAATATTTAGGGCAAGACAACTGAGGAAATGAGGAAGATTTATATGCTGAAGGACGACTTGACCGCGGAACAGAAGGCTGAAATCAGGAAGAAACACGAGTGGTGCGAGATTCGTTAGACACCCACTCTTCACTTCATTCACTTCACTTTTATTACCCAGAAACTCATGTGTACCTCAAATTTTGTTTTAATGAAAATGTGTTTTTGGTAGCATCTTGTATTGATTTTGTAGAAAATGGGTCATGCCTACGAATAAGGGCCAATGTTTGAAACATGAAATGCAGAGAAGCACAGTTGCGATTTCTTGGTTTTTTGCGGTTTGTTCCAGCGGTCCGCGGCGATTACCAGATACCCGAAAGCGCAATCAGACTTCTTCAAATTCCTGTATTTTGCAGTGAATGGCTTGAAGGCCTTCTAATATATGTCTACGGAAAATTTTCCAATGTAGCTTTTTTCCGATTTCAAGGCACCGCCTTTATAGTTCCAGCTAATCCTACATTTGTGATTTTTGGAAAGAGTGAGATTATTCTGATGTTGATATTCAAATTTTCCATTATTACATCAAAATAGACGGCTACAAAAGGGGCGTGGCACTTTTTGGCCGAAGTAGGATTGGCGAGGACTATACAATTGGTAAGTCGGGTCACAGTATTTGAATATTCCTAAACCCCGCTCCCTTTCCTGCATTTCGACAAAGAGTCCCGCCAAAAAAGGTGACATGCCAATAACCGCGTATTCAACATTTTTTAGAGATTGGCATTTCGCCAGTGCTATTCGTAGCGGGACCACATGGGACTGGTTGGCAAAGTGCCCAAGACGTCTTTTTAGGCGAATGGAGATCGTTCAAACGTTAAGAAGGGAAAACTGTGAAGTTTCAACACAACTAAAGTCGCTGGAAGAAAAAGAAATGGTTTTAATTTAGTCTTCACTAGTCCTGGGCCAAAAATATTTTGGCATTGAGTATGATTATATGCTGCCATGATGTGCAAAAGTTACAGAAATCACACTCGCAAAGGCTCAGAAAAATGCCCGAGTTTTCCAGAATAGCTCCATCTGCGTACAAAATTCATCAAAAGATTCTTTGAAAACCAAGTATTGCAATTGTTTTTCGTTTTGCGACAGCCAAATACTGTGAGTCATCTGTAAGTGGTGAGAAATAGCCACAGTGAAAACAAATCTATTGCCTCCTGGATCATTTCAGTATTCATTTGAAACACCTAACAAAACTTGTAACAAGAGGGATATGGAATTTCTCATCCTACATTTATAGCTGTCTCCAAATTGGAATCTTGCCGATTCGAACGGTAAAATGCCCGTTTTACTTTCGCCAGCTAAGGACTTTGTCAAATCATGAGCCATGTCTGAAGTCGTTCCTTCGTAGTCATCTTATCAAGAGCGATTCCTATCTTCCTCAGCCATTTCAAAGTCACCTAAATTCATATTACATGTCTTTTAATAAAATTATAAAGTATTACCCTGTCTTGAGGTTCATTTTGAGCCTCTGGAATCCAAACATAAGTTTTCCCATTCGAATGCTTCCCTCTCCATTGAAAACCTAGTTGAGGCCCGCTGCGGTACCAAAATTCTTCGTCTTCGTTGGCCTGCCAATGTGTGATCTAAAGAAAATAACTTTTTTTTTTACGAAATTAACAAACCCAATCTTGCTTTTCCATGTGAAAACTCCGTGTCCTCACACGTTTTGTATCATCCTCGTACTCCCAGAGTGTAACTCCGTCGTTGTGTTTTTGGAGAACGTAGTACCTGCGAATGAACCACCACTGAAAAAACATTGCTGACTGTGTAAACAAACTGTAGGAAAATTTAATAGATTCGTAGAAAAGCACGTGTAAATGTCGAATGCGAATGAATTTCTAATTCAAATACATGAATCAGTTTCTAAAAAAAGTCTATTTTAAAAAAGTAGTGTCAAATACTCGCAATGTTTTTCGAGCTTTTTTTAAAATCCCACCGAAAACGAAGGAAATGGAATCACACGATTTCGACTCCTAAGCATCCAGCCTTCCTTCAGTGACATCCAGCTTCTAAAACATTTTTGGAACTGATGTATTAAAGAAATTACGAAACAACTGTATAGTAGAAGAATTTTTATTATTTGGTTGGGTTGGGTCGTAATGTTACCGCTCTAGATCACGTGTTTGCGTTGACTACAATGGCCAAGCGTCATACAACATTCACCCTTACCATTTTCAGAAATCTCTTCACGCATGTGTTCATTCGCATTTCGAGGTTTCAAGGAAGGCATGATACTTCAACAGACTTCAGGGAATGCAAAATAAATACAACTTTTGTAAATTCTGAGGGGTTTCGCGCAAGTACAAGGAAATGTTCTTGTGTCAGTTGATTGAATCGTAATGCGTCGCGTTCGCAAGCGCCGCGCATAACAACGTGTTTCGGACAACATGTTTCGATCGAGCAACGGAATAAATAAGGAAATGGGATAAGTATTGATTGAAATGTGAACCCTTTCAAGGGTTTATTTTATTTTGAACTGGTAAGTTGCTGAGTGAGAAATGAGTGTGCTCTAATGATAAACAGTTTATCTTCAGGGGTGGTCGAGAGCAGGGGCGGGCCCGTCTCAAAACAATTAATTTTGACTACTTATTCCCCAGCCTGGCCCGAACGGCCCGATTTGGGCCCGCGGGCCGATTTTCATAAGCGGTTGACAAATTAAGATGAAATGTTACATGACCTTGCGGTAGAATTACCTACAAACATAAATTGGAATAATTGTGGAATTAAAAGATTATAAGAACAACACCTTAAAGGCAGAGGGTCACGAAAAGAAGAAGGAGGAAATGATGGTTTAGGGACCACCTCAGCCATGACGTAGCGTACACGAAGCCCTAGGCTTAAGGGGGGCTAC
Organism: Oscheius myriophilus; assembly: GCA_964057215.1. Lineage (NCBI taxonomy): Eukaryota > Metazoa > Nematoda > Chromadorea > Rhabditida > Rhabditidae > Oscheius > Oscheius myriophilus. The sequence goes on from OZ059904.1 coordinate 12,130,206, forward strand.
CTCATTTTAGGCCCCAAAAGTTACGGGTGGGTACGTCAAATGACGGTCTCTCCCGAGATATACCAAGAAGCCGGGCCCAGAAATTTGTCAGGCGGATCATGCTAGCTAGGATCAAGCAAAAGGATTGAGCAAATATGTTTGCTCGATCCTAGCAGGATCGGGCCGGGCCCGCCTGTGAAATTTCTGGGCCCGGTCCGGCCCGGGCTGGGCCGTACCGTCTAAGCCCGATCTTTGGCCAGCCCTGTTTACCTTCAGTTCTAAAGTCGTCTGATTTGGATTACTAAAGAACTTCTGTCATCTGGTGTGGCTCTTTCGAGAAATCGGGCTCGTCTGAATTGGCCCACCATGAATCCCGATCGTTCGCATTTTCGGCTTTGAATAAATTGATTTCAAGCCAACAGTATCAGACACAATATCTTGTTCTTATTTTCAACCCTTCTGTCCTTGGCAGATTCAAAACATCCGATCGCGTTGAAATCGAAACGGCCGTCCGTCGCCGTGTTCCAGTTGCGTTACGCAACGACTCGTTCCCCAACCCCAACCCGTTCGCCTTCAAAATCGAAAGTTCTAAATAGAAATCTATTTATTATGTACATACTAGCATTTGTGAGATCAATGTTTCTGCTTCTTCTGCGTTTTACTCTCCTCCTCTCCCTTGTCCTTGTCCAATTTCTCCAGATCCTCCAGATCCAGATCGTCCAGAGGGTCCTTCTTGTTGATTTGTCCGGTCTCTCCTGATCTGCCTCCTCCCTCAGTGGTCTCCTCATCCTCTTCAGTCTCCTCCTCATCATCGTTGTCTCCACTGTACCCCTCAGAGTCTCCACAACCTCCAGCGCCTCCGCCTCCTCCGCAGCCACCTCCGCCTCCGCAGCCTCCTTGCTGACCACAAGGCGATTGGTACCCACAGCCGGAGCTACCATATCTACCACAAGGAACCAACTGACGGTAAATGCCATAAGGATCTAAGAAATAAAGACTTAGGTCTGTTATTTTTGAACCTACCGCTGTGAGGATTGATGGGATAAGAATACACTGTGTTCTGGTATTGTTGTGGATACACGTATTGGAACCCGGGATTCAGTCTGTACTGTTTCGAGAGAAGGAACCACGGGTAGTGCATGAAGTAGTTGCCCTTTCGCTGAACTGGTCTGGAATAGGTGTAGATGGGAGTGTTCTTCTTCAGTTTGAAGGCTTCGGCCGGGTTGGCGACGGAAGAAAGGGTGGCGGCTAAAGAAAGAAATGGTCTTTTGTTTCTGAAGATCTGTCTCTGTATCTCTGTGTCTCTGTGTCTCTTGGTTTCTGTGACTCTGTGTCTCTTTGTTTCTATGTCTCTGTATCTCTGTGACTATGTGTTTTTCGGTCTCGGTGTCTCTGTGTCTCTGTGTTTGTGTGACTCTGTGTCTTTTTTGTTTCTATGTCTCTGTATCTCTGTGACTCTGAGTCTCTCGGTCTCCATGTCTCTGTGACTCTGTGTATCTGTCTGTCTCTATGTCTCTGTGTGTCTCTGTGACAGCGTACCTCTGTGTTTATGTGTCTCTGTATCTCTGTGTCTTTATGCCTCTGTGTCTCTGTGTCTCTGTATCTCTGTGTCTCTGTGTCTCTGTGTCTCTGTGTCTCTGTGTCTCTCTATGTCTCTGTATCTTTGTATCTCTGTATCAATGTATCTCTGTGTCTCTGTATCTTTATGTTTCTGTTTCTGTCTTTCTGTTTCTCTCACTCTATGTCTGCTTGTCTTTTTAAACAATAAATTAAACTTACTTTCAGGAGCCTTCGGAATGTCGTACTTCTGTGTAACTGGCTGGTAAGTCACCGCTTTCAGCCCATTGTTGTCTAAAATACTAAATTTATTATTGATTAGCATTAGATCCCTTCATTCAAATGTTTTTCTCCATTAAAAAGAAAAGAAAGAATAAATGGCTGTCCCTTGATTCGTATTCTCGTTTCTGGAACGCAATGGCGGACGGCGATTTCGATTTCAACTCGATCGGATGTTTTGGATTTGCCAAATTTTCTTTTCAGAAAAGCGGGATAAATTTAAATAAACAGTGGAACTGGGAAAACACACCACACAATATAGTTATTTTGTTAGATCTTCTCAGAGACGATGTTTGCATTTTCACCCTTGCGTAGCAGGATTTGGACTACTTGTTCCCAAAAACATAGATGCTTTCTTTTCCTCACCTCTGTTTTTGACAGCCTCCGCATCAAAGTCGTTGTAGTCATCTACCTCGTCCTTCAGAACGCTGTGGGCCCTGACCGCCCTTGTCCCATGTCCCTTCACTCCTTTCTTGCTCAGAAGATCAGAATCACTAACGGTTGTGGCCATGGGACGAGCTGTGGGAGCAGCGCCGCTCCAAACCCCGGTCGACAGACAGAGCAACAGAAGTGGTATCCGCATTTCTGATAAAATACTAAAGTATTGCAAGACATTTAAATCAAAAACCCATGAACAATTGCAAAAAATGGAAAAGTTTGGCATTGTGGGGATCAGGTGTTCTGCGGTCAAGCGCTCTCCGTTGCGCAATTTGTAGTCAAGTGAAAAGTGCCCCAACGGGTTTCAGGGCGCCTGGAGGGCTTGAAACAAAGGGGATCCCGTTTCTGGATCCCGTTCCATTGCGCAACGCAGCTGGAACGCACGACGGATGGCAATTTCGATTTCGACAAAGGGCATCAAGGACGGTGGTCACGCGCAGAGATGGACAAGACTGAAAACATGCAAAAAGAAAAGCACAGTGCTTTGACGGCGTCAAAAACACAAACAGACCTTACCGGACTCCTCGTGAAATTTTAGGCAAAGTTTCTTTCGAGAGTTTCTTAGGTCGTCCACAGTGGCCCTGGTGAATTTTAGGTCGTCCACAGTGGCCCCGCCCAGGAATTTACATAATCCACAGTGGCCCTGGTAGAATTTTAGGTCGTCCACAGTGGCCCTTTTAGAATTTTAGGTCGTCCACAGTGGCCCCGGCCAGGAATTTAGGTCGTCCACAGTGGCCCTGGCAGAATTTTAGGTCGTCCACAGTGGCCATGGCGGAATTTTAGGTCGTCCACAGTGGCCCTGCTAGAATTTTAGGTCGTCCACAGTGGCCCCGGCCAGGAATTTAGGTCGTCCACAGTGGCCCCGGCCAGGAATTTAGGTCGTCCACAGTGGCCCTGGCGGAATTTTAGGTCGTCCACAGTGGCCCTGGCGGAATTTTAGGTCGTCCACAGTGGCCCTGGCGGAATTTTAGGTCGTCCACAGTGGCCATGGCGGAATTTTAGGTCGTCTACAGTGGCCCTGCTAGAATTTTAGGTCGTCCACAGTGGCCCTGATAGAATTTTAGGTCGTACACAGTGGCCCTGATAGAATTTTAGGTCGTCCACAGTGGCTCGTGACAGTGTCCGCTGTTTACGCTGTAAGTTTACGACCACGGTGCCTCAAAATCCGCTGCTTTCGCCGTCTCTTCCTTTATTCTTTCCCCTAATCCGTCTTTTATTGTGTTTTTGTTTTTGCAGCTGTTTCTAAAATGAGAGAAATATTTAAATCGAGGTATATATGTCTTATAAGCCTAAAATACCGCTTGTTCGCGTCCGTTTCGTGCGAAACAGTTATGTTCGTTCTTACTTTATTGGTAATATTCTTTTCTGACTGAGATCTGTTAAAATTCATCGCTGGCATTTTACAAACAAATATAAATCGCCTTGGGAGTAGGTCTAATCACGGAAATGCCAAATTGGACCTTCAGTCGCAACCAAACGCCCTACCCAGCCATTCAGTTCTTGTCAAGCTGTCATGATTTAACGGGGTTCACTTTTACCGTTTTGATTGCGGGTCGGACTAGGGCATGTCTCTACGATCCTGTACAGGGTCGCTCAGAAGGCAGGCTTGACAACTACCGACAGGCGTGCGGGAATGCTCACGGTTCTTCCTATGCCTACCGCACAAACTAATAAATCCCCAGACTATTGTTTTGGTTTTTATTTCGTTCTGCCCTGAGCCTTTTTATTGCGAAGACTGTTCGTCGTAGCGCTCTCCCTTTCTTAATCCTTTTTCTGCAATTTCTACAGGAGTTTCATTTATATCGTCTGGCTGTGGAAGAACCTCATCAAACTAGGTCGGCCGATAAAGAAACCGCTTCGCATGTAAGTGTTTTCCATATTAGTTTTAGGTTGGTTCTGGATTTCATCAACCGCGTCCAAATTTCGAAAAGGATATTTTCCCAAAATACCATCTTCTTTTGTGACCAGTCCCACCTGTGCTGTCTGTCACTATCAAGCTGTCCACTGAGGTCTTTTACCGAATTGAGTATAGTATAGACTAGGATACCCTGCGACCCTGTTCAGGGTCGTTCAGAAGGCAGTCTTGACAGTGACACCGACAGCCAGGCGGTGTTGGTCACCTGTGATGACATCCATGTTACTTTTTTGTCAACAAACCAAGCTCTCTATCTGTCTGCGTTAATCCCTGGAAGTTTCCATCATCGTTTCATTGACTTTACTTTTGCTTCTGCGATGATTGTAGCTCCGAAGCCGCGATATCCCCTTCTACGAGTTTAACTGAATTGGGTCTTCAGCAAATGTGGGTTTCTCAGCAAGATTCAAAGCTGTTGCTTGAGTTAACATGCTCAGTAACATAGGTTAGAATGTTGTTTTCGTTTGCCTACCGCGGGTGTTTCATATTTCTGTACATATTTAGCCAGCGAAACAGGGCTTTCCCATCACCAAACTGACAAACAGGCATCAACACTGGAATCCCCGTAAATTCTGGGCCAAGTTTCCTCTTGGTTTGCCAAATTCGGTCGTCCACAGTGGCCCCGGCCAGGAATTTAGGTCGTCCACAGTGGCCCTGGCAGAATTTTAGGTCGTCCACAGTGGCCATGGCGGAATTTTAAGTCGTCCACAGTGGCCCCGACCAGGAAATTTAGGTCGTCCACAGTGGCCCTGGCGGAATTTTAGGTCGTCCACAGTGGCCCTGGCGGATATTTAGGTCGTCCACAGTGGTCCTGGCAGAATTTTAGGTCGTCCACAGTGGCCCTGGCGGAATTTTATGTCGTCCACAGTGGCCCTGATAGAATTTTAGGTCGTACACAGTGGCCCTGATAGAATTTTAGGTCGTCCACAGTGGCTCGTGACAGTGTCCGCTGTTTACGCTGTAAGTCTACGACCACGGTGCCTCAAAATCCGCTGCTTTCGCCGTCTCTTCCTTAATTCTTTCCCCTAATCCGTCTTTTATTGTGTTTTTGTTTTTGCAGTTGTTTCTAAAACGAGAGAAATATTTAAATCGAGGTATATATGTCTTATAAGCCTAAAATACCGCTTGTTCGCGTCCGTTTCGTGCGAAACAGTTATGTTCGTTCTTACTTTATTGGTAATGTTCTTTTCTGACTGAGATCTGTTAAAATTCATCGCTGGCATTTTACAAACAAATATAAATCGCCTTGGGAGTAGGTCGAATCACGGAAATGCCAAATTGGACCTTCAGTCGCAACCAAACGCCCTACCCAGCCATTCAGTTCTTGTCAAGCTGTCATGATTTAACGGGGTTCACTTTTACCGTTTTGATTGCGGGTCGGACTAGGGCATGTCTCTACGATCCTGTACAGGGTCGCTCAGAAGGCAGGCTTGACAACTACCGACAGGCGTGCGGGAATGCTCACGGTTCTTCCTATGCCTACCGCACAAACTAATAAATCCCCAGACTATTGTTTTGGTTTTTATTTCGTTCTGCCCTGAGCCTTTTTATTGCGAAGACTGTTCGTCGTAGCGCTCTCCCTTTCTTAATCCTTTTTCTGCAATTTCTACAGGAGTTTCATTTATATCGTCTGGCTGTGGAAGAACCTCATCAAACTCGGTCGGCCGATAAAGAAACCGCTTCGCATGTAAGTGTTTTCCATATTAGTTTCAGGTTGGTACTGGATTTCATCAACCGCGTCCAAATTTCGAAAAGGATATTTTCCCAAAATACCATCTTCTTTTGTGACCAGTCCCACCTGTGCTGTCTGTCACTATCAAGCTGTCTACTGAGGTCTTTTACCGAATTGAGTATAATATAGACTAGGTTACCCTGCGACCCTGTTCAGGGTCGTTCAGAAGGCAGTCTTGACAGTGACACCGACAGCCAGGCGGTGTTGGTCACCTGTGATGGCATCCATGTTACTTTTTTGTCAACAAACCAAGCTCTCTATCTGTCTGCGTTAATCCCTGGAAGTTTCCATCATCGTTTCATTGACTTTACTTTCGCTTCTGCGATGATTGTAGCTCCGAAGCCGCGATATCCCCTTCTACGAGTTTAACTGAATTGGGTCTTCAGCAAATGTGGGTTTCTCAGCAAGATTCAAAGCCGTTGCTTGAGTTAACATGCTCAGTAACATAGGTTAGAATGTTGTTTTCGTTTGCCTACTGCGGGTGTTTCATATTTCTGTACATATTTAGCCAGCGAAATAGTGCTTTCCCATCACCAAACTGACAAACAGGCATCAACACTGGAATCCCCGTAAATTCTGGGCCAGGTTCCCTCTTGATTCGCCAAATTCGGTCGTCCACAGTGGCCCCGGCCAGGAATTTAGGTCGTCCACAGTGGCTCAGCCGGATTTTTAGGTCGTCCACAGTAGACGCTGTGGATGAATCGCCTTTAAGGTTTTTTCCCCATTTAGACCGCTTCAAGAACCTTCCCCCACGTTTCACGTTGTGCGTCCGTTTCCGTGGCGTTCCGTCATTCCTCCCTATAAATATCCTTCCCCCGCTCATTTCTTCATTCTCTCGTCTCTTCTTCTCGACGATGGCTGACAAGTCTTGCTACATGGGTGCCGGAGGCTACGGAAGCGGCCACATGAGCGGAGCTTCGAACACCGGCTACGCTCGCGAAGACTACGCCTACGGAGGCAGCAGCGGAGGAAGCAACAACGGCAGCAGCGGTGCTTCGTCCGGAGGCTCCTCCAACCCTCCCGGAGTCTTCAAGCCCCGCACCGACCAGTCCTGCTACCTCGGACCCAACTAGGAACATCTTGAATAAACATGGTTTCCGTGGATGCTTTTCTTTGTTAAAAATTGATTCCTTATGCTTATTAATGATCACGAAATAAGATTCTCGTTGTGGATTCATCCCGTTTGTTTTGTTATGTTGATGACCTTCCATTTTCCCCACTTTGTGTTTCTACTGCTCTCAAACTCATGCTTGCGTAATTTGTGGATTCCCATATGCCGATAACCATTCTCTGGTTGTTGTGTTATCGTTTTCTTGAGGTCCTGAATAATTTCTCCACAGGATCCTCCAAACCAGTAGATCAAATTTTGCTCTCTCAACTGTTCGAGAAAAGATTTTGTGGGTGCTCCAAAGCGGTGTTCTCGTTGTTTCTGTTGTTTCGGTTTCTCTTATTGTTTGAAGGAAATCGAAAGAGGACGCAAATTCTCTCTCCGTCTCTCTCTCTCTCTCTCTCTCTCTCTCTCTCTCTCTCTCTGTCACCTCTTTTCCCTCATTAACGTTTGAAGGAGCTCCAGCTGCCAAAAAACCTGCATGGTCAGTTTGTCAGCATCCCTCAACAAAGTGTTTTGGGTTGGACCATCCCGCCACTAATAGAATTGGCATAGTGCCAAGGCAGAGAATTGCAATGAATACGCGGCTTTTAGCGCATATCGTTGCGGCACTCTTTGTCCAGACGATGAAAACGGGATAGGGCTTGGCAAAATTCCAGTTCTGTTTTTGAAGTGAGCCGAGCTACCAAATGGAAAGGCAGTTCTCTCGTTTGTGAACATGCCCTATAAAATTGCCCATAAATTTGCCCTATAAAATTGTGATCTTGTTTTTGCAAAGACACAAAAAAGCAAGACAAACGTACATCACTTGCATGATTAGATGGACTTGACGCGTAGATATACGCAAAGAGAGAGATTAATACAGCGAGAGAGAGAGAGAGAGAGATGGGGAGATGGAATGCCTCTTCAACTTGTGAGCCAAAAGAGAGAACAGAGGCACTTTTGTAGCCAGTATTAATCCAGTATCAAGGGCTCTTATTATGACTAGTCAACCTTGTCACAGGTCTCCATGTGATTGGGATGTACGCCAGGGACACACACAAGAGAATAAATGGAGCTTTCCTAGAAGGAAACCCCCTTAACCGTAGATGTGCAGATGAGCACGGTACCCCTGACTTCAGGGACATAAACACTAACATCGTAGCTTCCCTTGAGGATGGACGGTTAAGAACGAAGAAAATCATATTCAATGTTCGCAACAACAAAAAACAAACAAACAGAAGTGGCCAATCATTGAAAGGTTTTACAAGACTAAGGATGATTAAAACAAGGAAAGAACTTTGTGGATTCACATTTATTCATGTGATCTAGTTGGGTCCGAGGTAGCAGGACTGGTCGGTGCGGGGCTTGAAGACTCCGGGAGGGTTGGAGGAGCCTCCGGACGAAGCACCGCTGCTTCCGTTGTTGCTTCCTCCGCTGCTGCCTCCGTAGGCGTAGTCTTCGCGAGCGTAGCCGGTGTTCGAAGCTCCGCTCATGTGGCCGCTTCCGTAGCCTCCGGCACCCATGTAGCAAGACTTGTCAGCCATCGTCGAGAAGAAGAGACGAGAGAATGAAGAAATGAGCGGGGGAAGGATATTTATAGGGAGGAATGACGGAACGCCACGGAAACGGACGCACAACGTGAAACGTGGGGGAAGGTTCTTGAAGCGGTCTAAATGGGGAAAAAACCTTAAAGGCGATTCAGGTTATCCACAGTGTCCCAGTAGAGAATTACGTCGTCCAAAGTGGTGCAGAAGAGAAAATTTGGTCGCCCAGAGCAGTCCCGATCTAGTTTTGCTATTTGTTTCACCTTGTATTATTAGAGTGCGGTCCCGCACAGATTTCCACCCTTCGCCGATAGAAAACCGTGCGCTCCCTTTTCATTTTTTTTTATAATTTTTTTATAGTTGGGTGTTTTCTATGTTCTTCGTTTTATTATTATCATATTCTTTCTAAACTAACTTTTGTTTTAAGGGTGTGTTGTATCTTGGCCCTTTCACAATGGGAAAAGTGAATAAAAAGGGCTCAAAGAAGGGAAAGAAAGAGGAAGAAGCTCAGGATGTGGTGGTCCTGGATGAAGCAGATCCAGAGACCATAGACGACGAAGAAATCGAAGATCCGTAAGTTGTTTCTTATTTATTTTGAGTAATCGTGGTCTCTAGAGAGGAATGGAACGAGGAGGAGCCTGCGGCAGAGCCCAAGGCTTCGGAAGACCACCAGAAGGAGTTCAAAGTGCTCGGCCAACAGGATTTCCAGACATTGTCTAAAATTAAGTGAGTTTTTCTTTTAAACGGAATACGTTTTTGCCCATTTAGTGTCACAAGTTCTTGGGTAGAAAATGCCACCCAATTTCCGGCTGAACTGACGCAAGAAAACCTCTCCGAGCTGGATACAATCTCAGGAATTCCTCCGAAGCTCTACGAGAAAATCGGATCAGAGATCAAGAAATGGTTCCCTGTACAGGTAGAGCCCCGACGGAACTTACTTTTTAATCCCGCTTTCTTCAGAAGTCTGTCATTCCGCTGCTCCTGGAGACTATTCTTAAGCCACCCGTTTTGAGGCCCCGCGATGTGACAATATCGGCCCCTACTGGTTCGTTTTTGCTTTGTTACTATAGGATTTGGACGGGTTAGACCTAAATTTACCTGTTCATCTGTGGCAGCCAAAATTCCTCTCCTGAACGACTGCCAACGGCCTGAATTTCCACCCAGACCACTGTGGACGAAATAAACTTTTTAAATCGACTTTTTGGCTCTTTTAACTTTTCTTTTCTTTCCAGGATCGGGAAAAACGCTGTGCTACGTGCTGCCCAGCCTCACAATGGTTGGAGAGAGTCCGTCCGGCCGTCTCTCCGTTCTCATTCTAGTTCCTGTACAAACTCTGGTCAAACAGATAGAGGAGGTTGGTTTAATCTCGATTTTGAATTTATGAGATTTTTCTAGGAGTTCCGCCGATTCAACGTCTACGACGCCAAGATCACCGCCCTGTCGGGAGGCGAGGAGTTTGAAAAGGAGTTCAAGAAGATGAGCCTCTCGAATGGCAAGAACTCGGGTAGTGACGTCATCATCGCCACTCCGGGTAGATTTCTGGAGCATCTGATGGCCGCTAACAGCCCCGTCAGTCTGGATTCCCTCAGGTTGGTTTATTTATTTTGGTTTTTTAAACTCTGGTTTCAGACTGTTGGTTGTGGACGAGGCCGATCGAATGGGCCTCAAAGTGAGGATGGAGTGGCTGGAGATGATTGAGAAGAAGGCTGGAGGTGAGCAACAGAATCCAAAGATCTCTTGATTTTGCATACAGGGGTTGCGTTTTCGCAAGTCGTAGTGGGACTAACTGTCACTAAAATTCGGTATTTCCTGGGTTTACAACAATGTTTCCAGGCAGCTGGGTGTCATTAAGGCTCAAATTTACATCAGTCTGACCGTAGTCTGACCGTAATTCTTCTGGGGCTCTCGCCCAGAAGAATTTATATATTAGGGGGGGGGGGTCGCTAGGTTCACCCATAGGCCATTTTTAAAGGGGTCTCGCCACGATTAAACGACGGAGCTATGTCTTTGTATGAGGCGCAGCTTCCATTTGTAAAATAGGGTTAAATTTTTAGTATAAGGCTTAAGCTTGGTACATGTACTACCCGGGGTTCTCATGGGCCGGGCCATTTGGAAAATTTTGTTCGGCCCGTTTACAAATAGAAGCTGTGCCTCATACAAAGACATAATCCACCCAGTCAGATTGTTACCCACACGACCAGGGTTCGATTCCGGTCGGTAGCATTCTTTTTTGTACAACGAACATTATATAGCTGTCGCCAAACGAGCATCCTGCCAAAAACGGCTTTATTGCAGCAGCCATGCGATAACTCAGGCGGAAATAGCGTGCGAGAAGCGCAGACGTAGAGAAAAAGCTTTCAACAGCCGATGCTTGTTTGGCCACGGCTATATGTTAATAACGAGCATTATTAGGTTATTTATATTGTACCGATGTATACGAAATTTAATACCCGGGCGGACCGGGTCGGGCCGTCCCAAAAAATCCCAAAATCCCTTGGCCCGGGCCGGCCCGTCATTTGAGAACCCCGGTACTTTCTTCGATTTCTATAATATTCTATCCCCATTCATTTTCAGGTCTCACCCGTGCTGGCAATCTTCGCAAAATCCTTGGCTCGCGCCACGCCCCTCGTAAACTCCTCCTCTCGGCCACGCTCTCCAAAGACATTGAGGAACTGCACATGTGGAATCTACACAGACCCTGTCTCTTCAGAGCCACCATCAAACAGAGCGAAGAGGTTCGGGTCGTATCTCTTCCCAGTTACCCTCACTTTTCAGGTGAAGATAAGCGGAATGGATCACATCACGGGCGTCCTCGCCCTCCCTGCCTCGATTTCTCACAGTCTCCTGGGCGCCGAGAAGCTCGTCCACCCCCTCGTAGTTCACAGGAGGATTCAGGAGAGCGAATGGCAGAGGGTCCTCATTTTCACCAACGAAAAGTGCGTTTCAACCACTTTTTTCACCCCGTTCACACTTTTCAGGGCGTCTGCTTTGCGTCTGAGCATCCTTCTCTCGATCCTGGCCGGTGATAAGTACAAAGTGGAGAATCTGACGGCCGATCTCTTCGGCCGGCGCAGAGAAAAGGTCCTGCGACGATTCAAATCCGCAGCGGTTAGTCTTTTCTGAAAATTCTGTTAAAAATGGCTCCAGACGCGTGTGTTGATCTGTTCCGACGTTCTGTCGCGAGGAGTGGATGTGCCCGACATAGACTGTGTCGTCAACTACGACCTGCCCTCCACGGACCGTCTCTTCGTCCACAGGGCTGGAAGAACCGGACGAGCTGGAAAGGATGGAAAGCTGATTAGCGTTGGAAACAAGGAGGAGGTGGGTTAGACATGGATTTACTTTTGTTAAAATGTTTTAGAGAAGACGTTTCACGGGAATGTTGAAGAAGGCGGGACTGTGGATGAACGCGGTGGAGGAGGCGGTTGATGAGGAACAGCTGAAGGAACACATGGAGGAGTACCAGGAAGCACTCAAGGAACTTCAGAAGAGGATGCACAAGGACGGAGATGGTTAGTTCCTAGAATACGGGGTTCTCACGGGCCGGGCCGTTTTCAAAATTTTGGTCGGCCCGGCCCATTCGGCCCGTTTACCCTGGACCACCCAGTCAGATTGTCACCCACACGACCAGGGTTCGATCCCGGTCGGTGACATTCTTTTTTGTACGACCAATATTAACTTATATGTTAGTAACAAACACTATTACGGTATTTAAAAGAGTTTAAAAAATTATTGCACCGATTTATACAAAAATTAAAAATTTGATTTTCAAAAACGGGCCGGCCGGGCCGCCCAAAAAAATCTCTCGGCCCGGCCCGGCCCGCCGGGCCGGCCCGTCATTTGAGAACCCCGCTTGAATATGCTGTCATTTGGATCCCGCTGAAATGCGACACTTCTTACTCTAAATTTTCGGGTACGGAAAAGTGAAAGCCCACCGTGCTGTCATTTTTACCTAAAATTTCGGGATCCACCCTATTTTTATATGTGACCAACCAAAAAGTAAGGACCATGGACAAGGAACGTATGGGGGCTTGATACACAAGTCCCCCAAATAGTGCCTCGGGGCAACATAAGCCTCATTTAGGTTTTTTGTCTGTGTTTCAACCAAAAGCCGAAAAAACGCAGGTGCACCTCACGTCCAACTATGATGAGGACCCCAGCATGTGCTTTCCCGACCCCATAGTTCTCACGGGCCGGGCCGACTTGAAAAATCCTTTGTCCGTCTACTCGGAACTAGTCAAACTGTCACCCACGCGACCAAGGTTCAATCCCGATCGGGGCACTTAATTTTTGCTAACTTAGAATTAGTTCAAATATGTAATAGAAGTATTATGAAAGAAAGGTTTGAAAAATTTTATGTAAGCTGAAATAACGATTTTAATAAAATTTAATTTGACTAGTTTACAAACCGCCCCGTTTCGGCCCGCGGGCCGGCCCTTCTTGTGAGAACTATGCCCCGCCCCGTAGATAAGCAGGGGAAACCTTTCTTATTCCAACCCATCTTGTCTGAAACATCTTTCATCCATTCTATTGTCACTCGCGTTTTTGTAGAGGGGTTCCGAACATTCCGAGAATTTCACCTGTTTTACTGAACTTCCACTGGACTTCAATTAATGCTCCCTATTTCCAGAGCACTCGAAGAAGGTTTCCGGCTTCGAACACAAGCGCAAGAGGAAGTGGGTGCCGGGTCAGAAAGAGAAAAGAGAGACGGAGAAGCTACAAAAGCGCGGAATCTGGTCTACGAAGAAGAAGGAAAAGAAGGACTACTAGTTGTTGCCATGGGCTCGCATCGAATCCTCGTTGTTTTCCCTATGTTGTTACGTTATGTTGTTTCATGAAGTTGTTGCCCTTCTTTCACTCTTTCAATCCCAATGGACACTCCGTGTGATGTCTCTCCCTCCCCCTTTATTTCTGAATTCTTGTTAGAAATGCCTCGAACGGGGCTTCTGGTGGACCTCGTCAACGAGTCCCTGGCCCTCAACGCGGAGCAGGAGTGGAGTGAGGTCGCCCTCTTCACCCCCTACCTCAGTTAGGATCGATCTTTTACCTTTTATTTCTCCGCTCAGATGATCAGGCACTGCTCTACGAGTACGCCGACTGTCTGGCCGTCCAGACCTTCCTCCGCATGGCGCAGCTCCCGTTTTCCGTCAAACAAAGGCCAAATGCGGAATTCATTTCACCCTCGGGTCAGTTTTTACGCCAACTTTGAATTCAGGGATCCTTTTTAAAATATCACGCCTTATGTATGCCTTTAAAAAAAGCGCGATGGAATAATAACAGATTGTTCGACCGGTATCGAACACTGCCTGCCTCCGATTTCTAAAGAAAAGGTTCTAATTTCGGCAAAGTTCGCCCCTTTACTTGAATTTAGAAAATACAAGAGCTCATAGTCAGACCCATCGTAGGTCTAGGAGGATTGCATATAAAACGAAGGTATCGCTAGGTTCCTCATTAGGCCACTTTTTAAACGGTTGTCCATGAGGTGTCGCCGAAAACACGAGGATGGAATCTCGCCCTTGTATTATTTGGAAACCTGATTATTCGTGAGTGCGCAAACCCGCAAAAACACTTACAGGAAATGTTGCCGTTATTTTTTCAGCGGGAATTCTCCTCCGGAATGGGCAGTTTGCTCTGCTTTATGCCACAACTACCGTATCACAGTGCGCCACGGGATAGTTTGTCAGTAGGCGTACCCTATGACTAACTTTCGGTGCCATACCTTGCCAAACTCCGCCATAAGCGGCGGCGGAGTTTGGCAAGGTATGGCACCGAATTTTAAGTGCTCAGTAAATTTGTTAAAGAAGGGGGTCCGCCGCAAGTTTTCGAATCTTTTTGTAATAGAAGGTTCTGTCGCAAAATTGACACCTGCGTTGGGTTGCCCAAGTATGCTCGGTGCTGAAGATTATGTACTCCTCTAACTGGGGTAAATCTGGATTGAGTCTCCCGAGGCATGCCTCGGTAGGATTTGCCAATTACGTACTCTTCTTTCACTTTATGCCCATATGTTTTGCTTCGTACCTGCATAATTCGATGTTCGGATGAAAATGGTAACAAGACAATAAGGGGGCTTACGTTACCTCCGAGGCTATTTGGGGGGCTTACGTATTGAACCTCCAAACGCTCCCTGTCCAGTCATGGTTAAGACCTTAATACTGGGTATACGAAATTACGTTATTTTTGGTTTGTAGTTAAATCCACTGCCTCTCCCCGCAGTCTTCATAAATATTTGAACGTGCTTACATTTATTCGGCATTCTCGTATACTTTTTTATTTTCAGGCCGTCTGCCGCTGCTGAAAGTGCGCAAAACGCTGATCTCCGGTTTCTCTGACATTGTCGATTTCGTGGCGAAGAAGGGTGTGTCGCTGTCTGCCCATCTGACGGATGCACAAGTGGCTGAGATGAAGGCCCACACCTCCCTCGTCGACCACCTCCTCAGGACTATCGAAGTGAGGCATTCGTTGCGGGACCACTCCCCACCTTTAATCTGTTTTATGTCTGTGTTTTCAGTTGTTCGTGGTGTGGAACCACTCTGAGACGTACTCGAGTGTGACGCGCAATCGCTACGGCTCCGTCTATCACTGGCCGTTGAGCAGTGTTCTGCCTGCACTGAAACGACGAGAGATGCTCACGTACCTTAGCGACAACAATTTCGGAGACAAAGTAGGCCACGCTCCTTTTTTAAAAGCTTTGGCGTTTTTCAGACGATGGAGGACGTGGTGGAGCAGTGCGACAAGGCCTTCCGAGCGCTGTCGTCTCAGCTCGGCTCGAACGCCTTTTTGTGTGGAAGCCAGCCGACGGAAGCCGATGCCCTGCTCTTCGGCCACCTTTTCACCATTCTCACCGTGGAGCTGCCCGTGATGGACATTGTCAACGCGCTGAAGAAGTACTCGAACCTCATCGAGTTCACGAAACGCGTCGACACGGAATTTTTCAAAAAGTGATAGATTGTATTTGTGTGAATAGAGTAGGGAAAGATATGGGCGAAGTGATGTAGAATGAAGAATTGATGAAATTTACCTGTTGGGAAACTTGGGTGCAAGGGTGGCTGATCAGCGAGCCGGACCGAGAAAATTTTTTTTTGTTTAGAAAAGTTTCAAAACAGTTCTAAGTGTGCAACACATACTGGGTTAAAGAGAATTCGAACTACCCTATATAAATGCTGTACTTTTTTCATGGACGGACTGGAAATCCGAAGTTACCCCAGTTCGATCCCCCGCCACACAAAACTTTTTTGCCTTGGTTGTTTCATGCATTAGGTATGATAGAGATTCTTGCACACAGTTAGTGAAAAAACTTTTTTGCCAACTTTCGGAAATTTTGACCTCGGGCCGAGATTGCTGAAAGGCCCGGTCCGTAGCCACTCATACTTGGGTAAAGAGTGAGAGAGAAGAGAGAGAGAGGCGCTTCTCTGATTTCCTGTGTGCCCTCTTTTATGTTTCCCACAATTATCGACGGTAGCTTACAACGATAGGCAGTCTAACCCGTATCGAAAGAAAAAATTTGGAGAAAATAATAAGATCGTAATAAAGGATGTAATTTCTCGCTACCAAGGTAGATCGGTTCTTTCTCGTTTTGACTCTTGTAATAAGCGATAAAACGTTTCTTTGGGAGGGTATCTTCAGACGATACTACCATAGATAGACATCACCCCCCCCCCACCCGAGGGCAGAATAGTCTCGGATATGCCGATGAGTCGGCTATGCTCATAGTCATTTAGAAGAATGGGTATATTCTAAGCCAAGCAATTCTCGTGGCCTGTCCGAAGATCGTGAAGAAGAATATGATGAATGCGGAGGGTAACAGAAGCACCTCCTGCGATTGCGTGGAGAGCTTCATGAATCAATTCATCTATAGTTTGGGCCGAAACTACTTCGGAATACCATGCGAATGTTTTGATGTTGTGCCTTGTGTATAGCGTGTGCAATATAGGATACTCAGTCACTGTACGCAGCCAAATTTACAGAAGTAGATTTGGCGAAGAGTATACCTTAATCGCAGGTGGAAGCAATCGACTTAGCTAATCTGATCAGAAGGGAACATACAAAAAAGACACCTACACATCTTACCGCATCATTTTTATGAAGCACCTACACATCTTACCTATTCAGGATTTGTGTGTGTATGTATGTGTATGTGTGTTATGTGTGTGTATGTATGTGTGTGCGTGTGTGTGTGTGTATGGGTGTGTGCGTGCGTGTGTATGTGTGTGCGTGTGTGTGTCTGTGTCTGTGTCTGTGTTTGTCTGTGCGAGTCTGTGTGTGCGTCTGTGTGGTTTCATTGGAACCACGTCATGATGGAATCAAACTTGATTGAACTATATTATTACACAAAAACTTTTTTTTAAATGTTTATTTTAAAGAAAATATATTAACAAAGAGTTTCCCAGATGAAAGGGATATCTCCTCTATCGCATCTCGCACCATTCGTGTCTCTTCCTGATCTCCTCCTCCTCTTCCGGAGTCAGATCGTTCTTCAGCATGTAAATTTTCCTCATCTGCTCAACATTCTTACCCTAATAGCACAAATGTTCTCCGTGTCTCTTTTCACACTTACCGATGCCATATTGGCGACTTTCTGCGTGACAATCTCGATCAATTCCCCAATGTTGAGGTAATTCGCACAGAGGAGAACCTTCAGCAGCTGGGCATTTGGGATCTTCATGTACTCCATCTCTTCTTCTGTGAGGTTAATCCTCGGCTCCTGAGGATTCTTCACCCGGCCCACCTTGTCGCGGTTCAAAGCGCACCACTCGAACACCTGAAATAACAAAAAATAGGTCGAAAATACTGAAAAAAGGATACCTTTTCTAAAGTCTCTGCGTCGTAGTTGGGAATATCTAAGGCCTCCTGGAGCTTCTCCTGATTCGCACTTGTCAGCTGAAAAGGAATTTTTTTCTAAACCTACGCGAAGGTTCACTAAACGTTTCGGAGTCGGTAGTGTGTGTTTTGTGTTAAAACGAAAAGGTCCTTTTATTAATTTCTTCAAGTTTTGTTTAAAAAGTTTAAAAATATACGAAAAAAACTAAAATAACTAACGTCTAACATGTTGGAGAGGAACTCTGATTTCCTGGCGACGTCCTCTTCAAGGAGGATCTCCTTTTTGTCCGAGCTGAGGATTCGGATCATGAGCTTCTCATTTTTGTCGCCATTCGCGGAGGAAGAACTAGCAGAGTCAGCCATCTAGAATAGGGAAATACTGGAATACTTTTCTTTTAAATTATGAAAATATGCTGTGTAAAAAGCCGTGTGATACGTTGAAATGGGAAGGCGCACATGGCATTTGAGGAAATCGATATCAAGGTGAGGTCTGGAATCGACGGCAGGTTGTCCCTTGAACGATCAACAACACAGATCAATAGATTTTGTTTTGAGGCAAACGGTAAACAAAAAAGCAAAGAAGAAAAGAAATGCACGCATTGACATTGATGGGGAATTTTAAAGGGAAATGGGCGGGAAAACGGATTGCGACATATTGCATGCGCATGGATACGTAGGGCGCATACGAGAGCACACGGGCGTGCAGACAATGAAAATGAATAGAACGTTTAAAACTTGGTGCAACCTTACAGACTGGGCGTGTGTGTGCGTGTGTGTGTGTTGTGTGTGTGTGTGTGTGCTAGAGAGAAAGAGAGAGAGAGAAAGAGAGAGAGAGAGAGAGAGAGAGAGAGAGAGAGAGAGAGATAGATAGAGGTTGAGGGAGTATGTACGTATGTATGAATGTGTGTGCACGTCTTCCACAGAGAGAGAGAGAGAGAGAGAGTGTGTGTGTGTGAGAGAGAGAGAGAGAGAGAGTGTGTGTGTGTGTGTGTGTGTGTGTTTGTAGGAGAGAGTTTGTGTGCATGTGTGTGTGCATGTCTGTGTGTCAGAGAGAGAGAGAGAGAGAGAGAGAGAGAGAGAGAGAGAGAGAGAAAGAAAAAGAGAGAGTGTCTGAGAGAGACTGTAGGTGCGAGAGAGATAACAGAGACAGAGACTATTTCGTTTCGCAAAGCTAACTTTCGGGGCTTCTTCGTTTACAGTGGGATCGTCTCTGGTCGTCAAAGCAGAACTCTGTGCCTCACAAAATGATTGCATACTACCACTGCTTGCTATTGTGGAATCGTTTAGGTCGTTCACAGTGGCCCATGTCAAGAAGGTAGATCGTCCACTGTCACTCTGGCCGGCCATACGACCATTTTGCGATAGCCGTTGTTGTCTCTGGTTCTCACAATGTAACTCGGCGCACGGTCGGCTCTAATGAAGACTCTGTACTACCCAGCTCATTATTTTCCAGGGCTCCCTAAGACAGCGGGAGGTGCAGTCAGTCAAAGTTTCGCCATGGAAGGCCCATTTCTTGCTGAGGATTTAGGTGGCCCTGGTGGAAATTTAGTCACAGTTGAAAAATGGAATTACATTTAGTTCAGCGAATAAACCACATGAGCAACAACACGGAAACTTTTGTGAGAGAGACGATTTGTACTTTCAATAATTGCTAGGTTTTCAAATTCAGGCAGTTCGGCAACGTTCCCGTCTTTAAAGGGACTTCGCCGAGCGGTGTTGAATGTTGTTCCCATGGAAAACAAGCAAGGAAGATGGGTTGTAAGATTTCCAGGCTGAAGCAGACGCCCCTAATACTGCTATCCAAGCATGGCTCCGGGCCGGGCCGGCCCGCAATTTTTTTTTCTCAGCCCGGTCCGGCCCGGGCCACAGCGGGCCCAAGTATAGGAGGTGGCGGCGGCGGCGCCCTTTGATCGGTGAGGTTGGCGCAGAGCCAGGTTCCGCCCCCTTTTCGAATTCCAACGCCGTCTCTAGGCCTTTTTGGGTCCCTGCGCATCTAACTGGTTCTCTCTGCACGATTTATTTTATTTGTTTAATCATTATTTTTCTTAATTTTTATTGTAAAAAAATCGGAAATTGTATAAACTTTCAATTTATATATAAATTTAAGTCAAATAATGAAGAAAATGCAATAAAAAATCCTGGAGTCTCCGAATCATTGCCGCGCCGCGCTCGTTCGGACGCGACGCGGTCAGGGGTGGACTCCCCCGCCGCCTTGGGCCCGCTGTGGGGCCGAGACACAATTTTTCAAACATGTAGAAAAAAGTTTTTCCTTTTGAAATGTACTAGAATTTAGTTTCTAGCATAAATAAAAAGCAAAACTACAAAGGCAAAAAAGTTTTGACGACGGGGGATCGAACTGGGGTCACTTTGGTTTGCCAGTCCAACCCCTTATCCACTCGGCCATGAAATACATTAAAAAATTATATAGGGTAGTTCGAATCCTCCTTTAAACTTTATCTTTTGCACATTGAGAATTATGTTTTCCAACAAAAAGAATGGAAAAATATTAATCTTGAAAGGAGTTACATAAAAAAATATCTTTATCAAAAATTCACGGGCCGGCCCGCTCAGAAAATTTCTCGGCCCTTGATTCTGCCATGCTTGCTGCTATCAAAGACCCCTGTCGGATCCATCACACCACCCACGATGCGATAAGGAACCCGCACTTTCAACCCAAGGACCGACACTTTCACCCAACCCAGTCGAAAACGCGTGTCACGTCCAAGCTACATTCAGCGAAAATAAAAACAAGACACGTTGAACCGGTAGTAAAAAAACAAGCACTCCACAACTATTTTTGCAGCAGATAGTTATGACTATAGGGATATGCTATTCGGTGAACTATGATCATAATTTAATAACGAGATTGAGGAGGAAAGCACACGAGTGCAGGTGCGGTGGTGGGAATCCAACAATAAAACAATGACGATCAAGGTAACGAGAGACAGGGGACCAGAACAGGCAAAAACTTTAAAAGTAACAAACAACTAACTGTAACAGCCTAACCTAACGAGATGACTACTGTGAAGTGATTAGGGAGGAATTGAGCAACAAGACAGCTTAGTTCTGCTCCTTTTTGGGCTCATCGGCGGGCTTGGCCTCCTGGGCATCGGCGGCGCCACCAGAGTTCTTCTCGGCCATCTTTTTGTAGGCGGTCTGAAGAAAGAATTTAGCAAAGATAAAACACAAGGCGTACCTCAAAAAGTTTCAGAGAAGCCTGCTGCAGGGAGTTGACGGCCTCCTTGATGGTCTCGGGCTGCTCAGTGTCCTTCCTGGAGAGGATGTCCTTGGTCTCCTGGATCTTAGTCTTCAGAGCCTCAGACTCCTCCTTGGGCAGCTGATCGGCGAACTCGACCATCTTGCTCTCGGTGTCGTGGATGATTCCCTCGGCCTGGTTGAGGACCTCGATCATCTCCTTCTTCTTGGCATCCTCGGCGGCGTTCTTCTCGGCATCGCGGATCATGTTCTCAATCTGGTCCTTGGAGAGACCTCCAGAAGACTGGATAACAACTAAAACCAAAAATATAATAGCTCACACAGCAACGACATACTCTGCTGTTCCTTTCCGGTTCCGCGGTCGCGAGCGGAAACGTTCACGATTCCGTTGGCGTCAATATCGAAGGTGACCTCAACCTGAGGGACTCCACGGGGAGCAGGGGGAATTCCGACCTAAATCAAACGATTAAAGAGAATTCAGAAACACTAACCAAAGAGAACTGTCCAAGCATCTTGTTGTCACCGGCCATTTCACGTTCTCCCTGGCAGACCTTGATCTGCACCTGGGTCTGGCCATCGGCGGCGGTGGAGAAGACCTAAAAATGAAAATAAATTCGGACCAAAGGATGAAATAGTACCTGGCTCTTCTTGGTGGGGATGGTGGTGTTACGGGCGATGAGCTTGGTCATGACTCCTCCAAGGGTCTCAATACCGAGGGACAGAGGGGTGACGTCAAGAAGGAGAACGTCAGTGACGTCTCCGGCGAGAACGGCTCCCTGGATGGCGGCTCCCATGGCGACAGCCTCGTCGGGGTTGACGGCCTTGGAAGGAGCACGGCCGAAGATCTCAAGAACGGTCTGCTGGACCTTGGGCATGCGGCTCATTCCTCCGACGAGGAGAACGTCTCCGATCTCAGAAGGCTTGACCTCAGCATCGTGGAGGGCCTTACGGCAAGGCTCAACGGTGCGCTTGATGAGGTCTCCGACGATGCTTTCGAACTTAGCCCTAAAACGTGATTATCTTTTAACGAAAGAGATAATGGTAAAATAAGCAAATAGGTAATGACAAACATACCTAGACAGCTTCATAGTCATGTGCTTAGGTCCAGTGCTATCCATGGTGAGGTAAGGCAGGTTGATGTCGGTCTGGGTGGTGGAAGACAGCTCGCACTTGGCCTTCTCGGCGGCCTCGCGCAGCCTCTGCATGGCCATGGGGTCGTTGGTGAGATCGACTCCCTGCTCCTTCTTGAACTCCGCAACGAGGAAGTGGACCAAAGCGTGGTCGAAGTCCTCTCCTCCGAGGAAGGTATCTCCGTTGGTAGACTTGACCTCGAAGACTCCCTTCTGGATCTCCAGAACGGAGATATCGAAGGTACCACCTCCCAGATCGTACACGGCGATGCTAAAACAGAACATAGTCGAGTCATATGACAGACCGAATACATGTTAAGTAAGAAAAACAAACATCTTGTCTTCAGCCTTGTCCAGGCCGTAAGCGAGGGCAGCGGCGGTGGGCTCGTTTATTACACGAAGGACATTGAGTCCAGAGATCTGTCCGGCGTCCTTGGTGGCCTGACGCTGAGAATCGTTGAAGTAGGCAGGGACGGTAACAACAGCGTTCTGGACGGTGGTTCCCAAGTAGTTCTCGGCAGTTTCCTTCATCTTGGTGAGGACGAAGGCTCCAACCTACAATTGAAAAACAAATAAGATATTTTAAAGTGTTAAAGAATATTAAAAACATGATCCCGCTTATATAAACCTTACCTGAGAAGGAGAGTACATCTTGCCCTGAGCCTCAACCCAGGCGTCTCCGTTAGTGGCCTTGACAATCTTGAAAGGAACGACCTTACTGCAATATTAAAACTTAAATACTACAATCGATGTGGACTTACATGTCCTTCTGAACCTCGGCATCGTCGAAACGGCGACCAATGAGGCGCTTGGTGGCGTAGAGTGTGTTCTGGGGGTTGGTGACGGCCTGACGCTTGGCGGGGGCTCCAACAACCCTCTCACCATCCTTGGTAAAGGCAACAGTGGAAGGGGTAGTCCTCACACCCTCGGCGTTCTCAATAACCTGAAGAAAAAAGATTTTACGAGGTTTGCATCACGAAAAGCATTCTAATAAGGAAGTTCACTCACCTTAGCGGTCTTTCCCTCCATGACAGCCACGCAAGAGTTGGTGGTACCGAGATCGATACCAATGACAGCTCCTCTGATGCCATCGGACCTAAAGAAAAGAATAGAAAGAACGGAAAATAAATTACTCACTTGAACCTCTGAGAAAAGGAGTTGACGGGCAGCCTGCCGATTCTGGCCACGGATCGTGCAGCGGAGAGCATTCTGTTCTGCAATTAGAGCATTAATATTTCGAATAACAAGAAGTTAGAAGACATATCAAGGAGAAAATACAGTAGAAAGGGGGTTTGAAAACGTAATCTGCAATTGAATATTTGGGGTATTGCGACCATACGAACAAAAATGAATGTTCTTTCGACATTTTTCAACTAAATGATTAAAAGAGGACCTCCCAGAAGCAAAATGCAGAAGAATTTCGACAAACTGCACAGAGGAATTTCAAAATTTGGGACGGCAGCTGATGCAAAAGTTAAGAACGGGCGGCGCGCACTTTTCGTCAGATCGCGCAGGGCAGTCGCATTTTCACCTAAACGCAGGGCGTAAATAGCAGGCGTTTAGGAAGTTTCTTCACAAGGACGTTGTTCTAAATTTCATTATGAATGGCACTATTCATCAAACCATTGAGAATTGATGGAAATGAAGCTAAAGATGCAGAATGTTTTAAGTCTTCAGTAAACAAAACAAAACGCGTAAATTGAACAAGTGGTTTACAAAAATAATCATTGAAGGATACACACATATGAAATTAGAATGTTGCAAAAGAGGAATTTCGACGAGGAATTTTAGCATTAGGGAATTAGCATAGCGTAATTTGACTGACGATTGTGACATGAAGCCCATCCTCCCCAAGTAAGTCATTCTCTCCCCTCTTGCCTCGGAGGACGGTCGCCTCTCCAAATGCGGTCTTCACGGCTCTTCCTAGCCGTCCTTTTCCTGATGGCTGCCTCATTCTCCAATGCGGGGGACCCCGCAGAAGACCCCACCTCTACAGAACCCACAGATGAACCTTCCACTGAGACTACCACTGAATCTGTTCCACAACCACCACCACCGGTGACGGATAAAGGAGCAGATGTGGGTTTTTTAAGTAATGAGGGAGGTGTAAGAGTGAGTGAGTGTGAGTGAGTGAGTAGGCCATTCCTCGTGAATCTCAATTTCAGTGGAAAATCGACGGCGAACAGCTGAAGAAAGTCGTTTCCACGGACCAGTCCGGAATGCACTTTGGAGTCCACGAGCTCAACGGAAAGTCGTTCCGAATTCGTCTCGGAACCCCTGAAGAATGCTCAAAAGTTATCGTATGTGTGGGAAAGGTCACTTTGAACAGCGACAGCCCTCCGAATTATAACCAAACGACTCACTGCCTTCACCCGATCACTTTCAACCTGAAGGAGAGGACTGTGGAGGGTCAGTAGAGAGAGAGAGAGAGAGAGAGAGAGAGAGAGAGAGAGAGAGACATTATCGTGATAAAGAATTATTTCAGTGAACTCAGTAATCCATCCCTTCGCCTCATCGGTCGCCGATTTCTATGCAGTCTACTCAACGAAGGGTGCAATGAACCTGAAGCTCCCCCAAGAAATCAAAGGATCCAACACCGCCGACCTCACGGAGACCATGATCGCAACGAATTGGGAAATGCAGGATTACGGCAGTTTGACTGTTATGGGATCTGGCTACAGCTGCCCCGGAATCGTGAACACGTTCTCCCGTCACGACCACACGCGCTATTACCTGAAGGACAAACAAGAGGCAACGCATACAGGTACCACAGGCGGCACTCCGTCCCAGACAAAAGTTGCCGCTCCTCTTCACGGAGGAAAGCCTGGAACTAAGGAGACCAATGTTTCACCGGCTGCTATTGAGTGCCAGAATTCCATCTTGGGAGAGACGGGAGTGGCGGGATCTGGAGACTGGTGGGAGGATTGCTGTCTGGCATGATGAAGATTTCAGGATCAAAGTGGGACTTGGCGCAGCGAAGGCTTTCAAGTACACAGTGGGCGTCGCCACAGGAACTAAGTTCACAGGTAACTCGAAAGCTCCTCTGAAGCTGCACTTGGAGATTAGGAAACCTTTGGAATGCGACTGGTATGTTTCCGTATCTATCTCTATTTCTCTCTCTCTATCTCTTTTTTAATTTTTTCTTCAGGATTCGTCTCTGCTTCAAAGGTGATAATGGCCTGTGCGATGAGCCCGAAAGGATCCTGGACCTCATCATGCGCCATCGCTTCTTCGTTCAGCCTGACTTTGAACGTGGCAGAATCTTCGACATGCCGGTCAAGGAGATGGACGTGTTCACTCTGAACATTCAGCCCGATTTAAACAGAGTAATTCAAACTTTCTAAAAACAGTGCAATTCATTTGTAGGTTTACCTGGAGACGAGGCCATCCGAACATGGTCAGCCGTTGAAGGAACACATGGCGTTGCACTGGGACATAACCCAACAGAAATATCAGCAGATTGCCGTCCTGGCCAGTCGCTGCGAATTCCGCCTGACCAAGGCCAAGTCGCCGATCGACATGGAGCAGAGCTGGGGAGACACGGACGTCTTCAAGAGGAACAACGGATTTATCACGAGTTGTGTCGAATTGACGCAGTAATCGCTCGACAATGAAGTTCCTTTGTATGTGTTCGTGTTGAATAGTTGTCAGTATGCAAAACAAAGGCACCATTTGTACAAAGTTTTGTTTTTCAATGTGATTACAAGGTTTACGAAGTTCTCGATATGTACAATGTTTTGCTTTTCAAATTTCCGTGTATGTTGTTATTGTACTGTGAGTTTAAGTAATGGGTAGTTATAGCTCACGCCAAACGGGCATCATGCCAATTTCGTTCAAGTATTCTCTGTTGATGATAGATTAGCGTAATATCAACAGAGAATGAAGGCACAAATTGGAATGGTGCCGGTTTGGCGGCAACTATAAATTGACCGTAAGGGGTCTTTTCGGATTGCTGGAAATGAATGGTATGCTAATCGAGTCATTTCAATTGAAATCATTTTCTCGAACACCGCTCCAGCCAAAGGATATGCGTAAAATGCTTGCCAAGTCCTCATTAGCATGCGATTTGGAAAAGATCCCTGACGAGCCCTTTAAAGAATTTCGATCCCCACAGAGGTCCAAGGGAGAATGTAGGTCGTCCACAGTGGCCCCTCTATCCTGTAACCCCGAGAAGCAAGGGTCTGAGAAGAGTTATCCGCCACGTTGTAAAGGATCTACGTAAGCAGCGACAGGCGTGGTTATGAGAGACGCAAAAACGATAAGTCGACCAGGGAGGAATGAATGACCATCACGACCTCTGCAGATTGCGATGTTTCCATAACTTGTCCAAGGAATTCTGTTGTTTCGAATGAAACGGGGTTTCATCCATAGTTGAGTTTTCAGAGAACAAATGTTCAGTAGTAGAGAATGTAAGAGTTGGTGCTGGCCACAACACTCGCAAGACTCAGTGAATCTGTCTAGAATAGATACGAAAACAAAATTTAATAAGTTTTATTGCACTTAACGACAAATTGTCAATGTGGTACAGATGAGGCGAACGTATTAAAGGACTAACAAGAGAACCGAGTTCTGAGAGGCAGTCGCGTTACGCGACGCGGAAAGAAGGCGCGGAGATGAGCAAAACGAAGGCACTCCGCTGGGTCCCGCACGGAAAAAGAAGAAAAATGTGGGACAAGGGCTAGGAACCTAGAGGGACTAGCGGCATTTACATTGGGGGAAGCGGCCGGGACGAAATAGCTTAGGCCTAGAAGGGCTTCTACAGCGGCAGAAGACGGCGGAAGAGGGCTTACTTCCTCTTCTTGTCGCTCTCGTCCGGCCTGCTGTCCACTGAAAAAAAGATATTGTGGTTTCCTTCATTGGGGTTTGATGTTTGGACGATGGAGACAAAGGATAGGGTTAAACACAAGGAACACACAAAGGTCATTTTCAAGAATTCCGTGACAAATTTTGTCTTCGATTCCTATTTTCGGCAAACTTGTAGGATTTCCCACTTTTCCCTATAGAACATTTCGGAATTCCGATTTTGTCTTTAAAAACCTCCATTGCAACAGCGGAATTCTGGAACATTTCTTAGGGATATGCAAATTTTCCCCGGCTCCACACCCAGACTTTGGATGATTCAAAGTCAACCATGGCAAAATCTTAGCCGGCCCGCAGATTTTTTTCGGGTCGAGGAAAATTAGCTTTTTTGATATCGGGCCGGCCCGTGCTAAAAAATTGAAAGTCGAGCGGCACGTTGCAATGGTTTTTCAGGGTGCACTAACTTTTGCGTGACCCATAAATTAGAAAAAAATGGATTCGATTTTTGAAAATTGGTCTAAACGAGTTTCTCTTCATTTTTCACTGTGAAAACGATTTTGGTTGGAGAATACGAAATTTCAAAACTAATTTTTAGAGTATTAGGTCAGATTCCGATTAGTCCATCACGATCCGGGTTATCCAAACGATGCGAGGTGTCAGCATTTGCAGCATCTCCGACCGCGAACAGACAATCGCGGCGAGACCCATGACCAAGAGGAAACACATGCACAAAGGGAACAGAGGGTTACAGAGGAAAAGGAACACAGCACACACACTTCAAACGGGATTCTTTAATAATCATAATAACTGCTAATCAAAAGATCACACAGGTCGGACACATATAATTAATACATTAAAAGGGAATAATAAATAAACTAACAACAGAGCAGTGTACGAATTGAATTCAAAAAAGGAACCGTGAAAGAAGAGTGACCAAAACGGGGAGAGACAAGTTTGGCAAACTCCGTGGTGGGACCAGAATTGTGATCATCAGTGTACATAGGGAGGGAACAAAGGAAGAGCCTCTCGATTGACAAAGGCGGACGTGACCCTTGGGGAAGGAGACATGACGACATGAGCAAAATAGAACGAGGAAACAGGGGATTTTTACACTCGTTGCGGTTAGAATCACACAGGGTTACAGTTCGGAGTGGCTGGTGGGAACAGCCGTGGATGCGGGGCCTTTGAGAGCACGCTCGATGCTCGTGGCGTAAGGTCCGAGCATCCAGCAGAAGTAGGCACACCACACGACGCCCAGCGCCAGGAGACACACGACTTGGCGGACACGGGCAGCAGACGACTGCGCCTTACCATCAATGTAGTTGCGGGCAATGAACTTGAGCACCTCGTCGAGGATCAACACCGGCAGAGAGATCTTCAACACGGCCATCCATTCAGCCAAGTTCAAGGGAGTGATCTAAAAAGGGGGTTGAGAGAAAGAGCGAAAGGAGGATACCTGGAAGATGGTGGCCAGAATGTCAACGTAGAGGATGACAAAGTGGAGGGACATGGAGAGGGCGATGGCGGCCATCAGCCAGATGTTCTTCCAGGGCGGCATCACGAACAGAGACTGGTTTTCGGACAGACTGAAAGAGAAGCTGTTGAAAAATAAAAGGATAAAAACGTACGAGTTGATGGCGTTTAGCATTTCGATGGTGACCAGGACGGAGAGGGCAAGGGCGTTCGGGTGGTTGTCCTCGAAGACGGCGCAGTCGAGATCGGCAAAGTTCTCGGGCTCGATCTCGCAACGCATCCAGTGGGTGAGCTGGTAGTAGCTGATCTGGGGTCCATCCTCGTACAGCAAGAACCACCACATGGAGGCTCCGACGGTGGCAACTCCGACGTAGGCTGAAAAGAAGGAATTAGGATGGGAACGACAAGGTAGAGCAGTTAACAGGTTAGAAACTTACTTCCGACGGCGAGGTAGCGGAAGAAGAGCCACTTGGAGATGAGTCCGTCGTTGGCAGAGCGGGGAGGACGGTCCATAATGTCGAGGTCAGGGGGGTTGAATCCGAGGGCGGTGGCCGGAAGACCATCAGTAACGAGGTTGACCCAGAGGAGCTGGACGGGGATCAGGGCTTCGGGAATTCCGAGGGCGGCGACCATGAAGATAGAGACGACCTCTCCGACGTTGGAAGAGATGAGGTAGCGGATGAACTGCTTCATGTTGTTGTAGATGGCACGTCCTTCCTCAACGGCAGACACAATGGAGGAGAAGTTGTCATCGGCAAGCACCATTTCAGAGGCAGACTTGGCGACGGCGGTTCCGGATCCCATGGCGATTCCGATCTCGGCCTTCTTCAGGGCGGGGGCGTCGTTGACTCCGTCTCCAGTCATGGCGGTGATCTCTCCGTGGCTCTGCAGGATGTCGACAATCTTGGATTTGTGGGAAGGCTCGACACGAGCGAAGAGCTTGGCACGACGGCAGGCTTCGGACTGCTGCTCAGGGGGCAGATCGTCGAATTCACGGCCAGTGAAAGCCTAAAAATTACAATTTATATGGAATTTGAGGGAAATAGAACCTTTCCAGTGGTATCCTCGTGCTCTCCGAAGAGTCCAATACGGCGACCGATAGCCTCAGCGGTGTTCTTGTTGTCTCCGGTGATCATGATGACACGGATTCCGGCGTGGTTGCAGTCCTTGATAGAATCCATAACCTAAATTAATCAAATTACTAAAGACAAATAGGATAAAGCCACCTCAGTCCTGGGAGGGTCGAGCATTCCAACGACTCCAACAAAGGTGATCTCCTTCTCGTACTTGCTGAACAGGGTAGACTCCTCCAGGTTCATGTCGGCGGGGTTAGGGGGGTTGTCGATGGTTCCCAGGGCCAGGCAACGGAGGGTGTCCCTTCCGGTTCCGTACTGAATGCACTGTTCGACGATCTTCTGGGTCATGGCGGGGGTCAGAGGCACACGCTGGCCGTTGACACGGGCGTGAGTGCAGCGGCCGAGCACTCCTTCGGGAGCTCCCTTCACGAACATCTTGGCTCCAGAGCCTCCGCTGGCGGGCACGCAGTAAGAGGACATGGACTTCCTGTCACGGGAGAACTCGAGGGTGAATTCCTTCTTCCACTTCTGCTGGATCACGCGGTTGCACACATTTCCGAGGTCGCGGGGAGACAGACCGGACTTGGTGGTTCCATAGACGTTCATCTTCTCGGCCAGGATGACAAGAGCGGTCTCAGTGGCCTCTCCAACCTTCTCGTAGACCTTCTTGGTGTCATTGTAGTCGACAGCGGAGTCATTGCACATGGCGCAGATGGTGGCCAGCTCAGTGAGGCTCTCGTACTGTCCACTGGCGCAGTTGATTTCCTTTCCGCTCTGGAAGACCTTTCCGGAGGGCTCGTAGGTGGATCCGGAGATGGTGAATTCGGTGAAGTTGATGTTGTCTCCTCCGACAGACTCGGGGATGAACATCTTGGAGACGGACATCTGGTTGGTAGTCAGGGTTCCGGTCTAAAGAACAGAGATAAAAATAAAATATATAGAAAAATTAACCTTATCGGAGCAGATGACGGAGGTGCATCCGAGGGTTTCGACGGAAGGCAGGGAGCGGACGATGGCGTTCTTCTTGGCCATACGGCGGGTTCCGAGAGCAAGGCAGGTGGTGATGACGGCGGGGAGACCCTCAGGGATGGCAGCGACGGCAAGGGCGACAGCGATCTAAAGAAAGGGGTAAGGAAATCGTCGATCGTACAAAAGTACCTTGAAGTAGTAGATGGCTCCCTTGACCCAGGATCCTCCATGGGCGGGATCGTTGAAGTGTCCGATGTTGATGGCCCAGACGGCAACGCAGATGACGGAGATGACCTTGGAAAGCTGCTCTCCGAACTCGTCGAGCTTCTGCTGCAGGGGCGTCTTCTCAGACTCGGTCTCAGCCATTTCGGTACGGATTTTTCCGATCTCAGTGTTCAGTCCAGTTCCGAAGACGATACCGCGAGCCTAAAGTAATAAGCCATTATATTAATTCGAATGGGTCGGAATTACCTTTCCGGAGGCGACGTTGGTTCCGGAGAATAGACAGTTCTTCTTATCCTGGTTGACGGCACGGGGGTCGGGAACAGAGTCGGTGTGCTTGATGACGGACACGGACTCTCCGGTGAGGATGGACTGGTCGATACGGATGGTGGTGGAGTAGATCTTCACAAGACGAAGGTCAGCGGGAATCTTGTCTCCGACTGAAACACAATAGTTTAATAAACTTATACATATTGTAATTTGGCGACATAAATGCTCAGAAAATATGGTAGACTTACCAGAAACCTCAACGAGATCTCCGGGGACGAGGTCACGGGCGCGAATCATCTGAATTCCGTGGGATCCGGTGCGGACGACCTTAGCCATTTCAGGTTCATACTCCTTCAGGGCTTCGATGGCATCTTCAGCGTTCCTTTCCTAAAAGAAATTATGTAAATATTGAAGAAACCCCAAAATTAAAGATGTACAATGAAGTTTTGAAAGAAAACAAACCTGCCAAACTCCGACTGTGGCGTTGGCGATCAAAATAAGCAGAATAACAAAGGGTTCAACGAAGGCAGTGACGGCTTCAGTTTGGTTTTCGTGTTCCTCAAAAAGGGCAAGAACCTGAAACATATAAATGAATTTACGAGTTTTAAAAAACACTTACAAAGGAAATAATTGCAGCAAGGAGCAAAATTTTGACAAGGAGATCATCGAACTGTTCGAGAATCAATTCCCAAATAGACTTTCCCTCTTCGGCGGGGAGTTCTGAAAATAAAATATGATTTCGACGTTTAAATAATTCCATTTTTAGAATTCAATATCCCTCTAAAACCAATGAGACCGGGTATCTCAAACAAATCACGGCGGGATCAAATAAAGCGCCGCCAACTTATCCCAGCCCACTGACATCCGCGATTTCCAACTCAAATATTAACTTTAAGCCAAACCCGAGATCGGATGAACGCTTTGGACGGCGGCAAATAAAGGAAAGGGCAAATGTTTGACTTTAAAATGAAAAAAAGGTCGAAATCTCACCGTTGTAGCCGTACTTTGACCTCAATTTCTCCACCTGATCATCTGTCAGACCGTCGGCTCCGGTGCTGAAGAACCGGCAGACCTGAAATGGTAGAATTAGGGTTGGAACGTCAATTTTAGGGTCAAATAGGATTTTTACACCTGTATTCAAACCAAACCAAAAATGGCTATATTCAAACGATAGCAGCCTAAGGAATGGGTCTGACTAACAGTAGAGGAATGCTATTGCATTCAGGAAATGCGTATTTCCCAACATAGGCGAACATTTTGACAATCTGAAGCCCCATAAGTGCAATGCAAAACTGTAAATTGCTTGAAATTTTAAATGTAAGAAATTAGAAAAAAAAGTAAAAGCTCACCTCGTCGGCCGATTTGCTATGGGCGTCCTCCATCTCGGATAGTTACCCAAGATCAGATGACGTCTGTAATAAGTAGAATTAGCCAAAGGCTGAAGAAGTGAAGAGAAAATCGAAGAAAGAGAAGTGGGATACAAAAGGAAGGATTATATAGGGGCAAAGAGGGAAAGGAAGAGAAAAAAGGGCAACCCGAGGGCGGTTATCTCGGCTCAACTACGTAGATATTTCTGCCAATAGTACGTCCACGGGCTGATAACGAAGATAAATCAGAGAGATAGTCGTGAAAAAAGGAAATTGACGCAAATTAGAGAATCTGTTTGCGTAAAGGCTTGAAAAATGCACTTTCCGGGTGAGCGGAAGATAAGAAAAGCTAGAGATCGCCTCGGGAATAAAAGAAAATTAATAAAAATCAATAAAATCGAAATAAATATGAAACTAAGTCAGTGGGTCGATAAAAGACTGAATTAACGCCAATTCTCCGTTCAAAATGATCGGTAACAACAACAACGTCATCAGTGGTAAATTACGGTAGCCGCGGCGGGACCATTTTCGATAAGGCGGGGCAAAGACGTGGCGGCAGCCGAGTGGACACGCCGTGAAAGCGAGCATCAACAACAGCGCAAACTTGGAACCTTGCAGTATTTTATATGAAAAGAATTCGTATTTTGGTCGGGGAAACGTGTTTGTGAGGCAGTGTTTGAGGCAACGGCAGGCGCATCGCCTGCTACCGCCGTGGCAACTGACGCCGGGCAGAAAAACAGCGACGACAATGAGGAACAGCGGGCTGGGGCTCGTGATGTAAACCGACCAGGAAGTCGGCCACTTTCCTCAAAAACTCGAATTTATCACTGGCTCGGGAGTAAAGCATCAGTCAGAGCTGTAAATGCTGCTATTATTGATTCCACATCGCCAGAGAAGCTGTAAAGGGGAGGAAATGGGCTGATTAACACTACCAAACGCAGCAATGTTATCGTAATCCACACTTGTTACCGATTTTCTCGCATTAGTTGGAGCTACGCCAATTAGTGTCATGCTATACCCCCAGAGCTTGCGTTAACCGGTGATTTTACTGTTAACCGTTTCACAGGGCTTTCTTTCATGGTAGGATCTATCCGAGCGTACAGCACGGCTAACCTTTAACGCCTTTCTCGAACTTTCCATTTCTAAATTTACTGATTATATTTAGAAAAAGAGGCAGCCTGACACATTCTTTAGCAGTTGTACTACCAACACTGGTTCGAAACGTATCGCTTTGTAGCTAAAACTACCGCTTGTGTTTGGAAAACCAGTTGAAAGCAACAGGGAAGCGTTCCAGTACATAAAATAATGAACTGGGTCGAACCATAGCAACGGCTGGTAGCTAGAGCCAGGAATATTGCGAAGGACGCCGGACATAGTTCAGAAACCGAAGGAAGCGAAGGAACATATGGCACCTCCAGCCGAGCGCGAACTGCATAGGTAATTACCAGTATTCGGTTATTTTAGACATTGTTAAATGCGACAAAACTTGACTAGTTACAAGCAAATGCACTTTGACGAATTATTCTAAGCAGAATTCGCTCAAACAAGGGTGTATCGGGTGCCACTGCATATGCTCGTACCGAGGGGTTGGGTGGTAGGTACAGCTTGCAATTAAGCAATTTCGCGAAGGACGGCGGGAACATCTGGCACCTCCAGACGAGAGAAGGGAACGCCTAGAACCCCCAGTTATTTGAGAGCGGCATTCCAACTGGATACTGACGTTCCCTACCTCAAAACTTCACAAAACTAGGACTAAATAAGGCGTTATTGATACGCGTTGTACAAGTGTAAAACAGCCCATAAAATGCCCACCGTGCTGATAAAGGCTTAATCAACTCCTTCGCTCCAGTCGTCTGCCACAGTCCGAGCAGCGGCGGCGCCGTGTGCAACTCGATATATTGTTTTAAAATGTGCGTGGTGCAAAGTCCCGCCGGCTAAGCGTCGTGCAGGAAAGTGTAACAGAGACGAAGAGAAAAGAGGCTACCCCTGGGTGGAGAAGCTTCACATGTTTTGGGCCAAGCTCGGCACGTGTGGCTGCGCTATCAGTGATAAATGTTGCCAACACGGCGTCTGGGTTGCTACTGCCCGGTTAATCCGGTTAAAGGAGGACTTCACAACAGTGGATTAGGGGGCGACACGGGCGGAAAGCAGTAGAATTTGGGTTTAGTCGGATTTTTAACAAAATGGTCCCACATTCACAGTAGAAGGGAAAAAAATAACGAAAATGGCTGGAAACGACAGAGAACGGAAGCGGCTGTGGCCGCCGATGTGGCATGTCCGCTGTTTAACGCAGTGTCCGCTGTTTACAGCTTAAAAGTCTGCGACACCTTGCAGCTCCGCCCAATAAAAGCTGCGGCAAATGATTTCGAAATGTACGGGATTTAACATTTTAAAAACTGTGAACTGTTTGGCTGCTACAATTTAGATCGACTCCATTGCTTAAAATCATCGTTAAATTTTGGTTTATCTTGTTAAAGAAGTAGCCTAAATGTAGACCCCTTTTCAATGTTGGCATTATCTACAATGTTTGGAATTGGAGTCACATGTTCAAAAGTTGTGCCCGGTCACAGCTCTAAATATAGCACAAGCCCGGCGGTTTCTGAACTATGTGTGGTAGAATGTGCCTTTTGTCTTGAGATAGAGATGGATCGATACACGTCCTCTTTTATCAGTGGCGGTGATAAAAAGGACGCTTCAGGTCATCTACAATCTCCCAAAGGCTTCTGTGGGAAGTCCTACGACTAAGAACTAAAGCAGGGGGGGGGCACGAGGGCCTTATCGTCAATAATCAATGTCTGGGTCGTAAATCAACAAACAACTGGCTGTCTAAATTCAGGTTCGGTGAGATCATACCCACATCATTCTTCACAGTTTTGGGAAAAGTGCGATTTGGCAGACGAAAAGGAAAGAACTGGTTTTTTGGAGATGGCCTGACCAGAGAGCGGAGAAAAGTTCGCTAAATAAGTATCTTGACCCAATTGCAATAGACAAATTTTGAAACGCCGAACGAGTAACAGCGATCAGTTGTTTCAAGACGACTGTTGATCTTTACGAGTCACGTATTATGTCTCTCTGTCTCTGTCTCTGTCTCTGTCTCTGTCTCTGTCTCTGTCTCTGTCTCTGTCTCTGTCTCTGTCTCTCCAAAATACGGACTTCGCCGAAACAGCAAACACATAGGCAGACATAGATAGAAAGAGAAATCGAGATAAAAAGAGATGGAGAGAGAGAGAGAGAGAGAGAGAGAGACGGAACAAAATGGTCAGTGAAAATGAGAGAAATTCAAGTTTTCAAGAACATGTCGGTGGGAAATCAAACTTTGGTCGCTTTCTCGGCTACACATGTACCGAGAACGCTCTTTGTTTCACGATGTTATCTTTGCCCTTTTTTGTCCGAAAGGTACCACAAAATTCTGAAAACATTTAAAAAGTTAGCTTACTAAACACCATAGTATGACACAAAAGTTTTCTAAATTTAAAATCGGCGCCTAAATATCAACTGCTTTTCGAATAATAACAGAAAACAATGTCCTCTGACCGGAAAACATTAATATTTGCTGCCGTCCGAGTCCCTCCTTGTCTCGAGTACTGTCTGATGTCAAGCAAAGTGTTTTCCTGGCAGCTGAGTGTACTAACCTCTCAGCGGAGGCAGTTTTTTGTAATGATTTCTTAATAAATTGAGTTCGAGACAGAAAAAGTGACGGTATGAAGACTGACGAGGGCAGATTGGGCTAGTAATCAATTTTAAGCTGCGGATTATCCAAAGGAACGCATCATCTTCTGGGATTAACGACAACACATGAACACCCCGTGGAAAGTATTTCCACATTTAAGAAAATTGTGGATAAAAGGAGCTCACTAAATAAAATAGATTGACAGCTAAAGGTTCTCGTCGGAAAAAAAGATGGATGTGTGTGTATGTGCGTGAGAGAGAGAGTGTGTGTGTGAGAGAGACAGAGAGACAGAGAGACAGAGAGAGAGAGACAGAGAGGGGAGAGCGACCAACAGAGAGAGAAACTTGGACGTGTATGCATGGAAAAGGGTTGCCGCCCCTCGAAATCTCTTGAAAGATAGATAGGGCGGACTGAGAGAAAGAAAGGGAGAAAAACTTATAGAGAGAGAGAGAGAGAGAAAGAGAAAGAGAGACGAAAACGTAGGATCGAAAAATGGCTGGTTTCCTCCGTCACCGTGGCCTGATAACCTGCGTCGTCAATTGACGTCGGTGAGCGGTAAAATAGATAAGATTGGTGGGTTACGGGTTGCACAACCCCTAAAGATGATTTATGCCGAAAATGGTTGAATTTTGATTTTAAGAGACAGGGAGAGACATTGGTTAGTTTAAAAACAAAAAAGTCGGGGAGTTTTCCGAAAACAAAAGTCAGGGTCTTGCGCCTGCAACCTCCCCCGGGAAATTTGATTCCAGCGGTACTTGGCGAGTGCAAAAGCCGTGTAGAATCGAGCAAGCCCTGCTACAAATTGCGAGATTCCTGCAAGTGATGCTACAATTGCAGAGGGTCGGAGATTTGTGGGCTGAGGATGAATCCGTTCCCAGAGAGCCCGAGCGAGTCGAGGCATTTTATGAGCGGCACAACTGTTTGTGTAAAGTTGAGTGTGCAAAAGTGCAAAACGAGTGCTGCATTTCAAAAGAAAACATGAAAATAAAAGGTGAAAATGAATATTTGGATAGAAAAGGTTGAGTCAACTCATTTTTATATTCTGAACTCACTAAAAACTTTCACAGCTTAGAGTGACATACCGTGCCAAGGTATGGCACAAAACGCCAAGGTATGGCAAAAAAAAAAAAGGGTTCATAGAGTGCCAAAAGAAGCTTCTCAATTTTATGGTACAACCCACCGAAAATGCAACGCCTTGAAATGAGTTGACTAAAGTTAGAAGGCCACGACCCCTA
Organism: Oscheius myriophilus; assembly: GCA_964057215.1. Taxonomy (NCBI): domain Eukaryota; kingdom Metazoa; phylum Nematoda; class Chromadorea; order Rhabditida; family Rhabditidae; genus Oscheius; species Oscheius myriophilus. The sequence goes on from OZ059904.1 coordinate 12,166,982, forward strand.
TGGTGTATGAGCCACCACGCGATAACCCCTGTCCCCTGCCCCCAAAACTCAAAACCAAAGTTGAAAAGAAAAGGAAAAGTTCACCGCTGCGTCGGGTCGTCGAGGGGCCTCGGTGGCGTCGGAAAGGGAGAACCCAGCCTCGGCAGTGGTTATTTGTGCTATGAACTGGGCGTTGTAAAGCGCCGCCGGCTGCGGAAAAGACCGCCTACCTCCTCCTGAAAACTCTAAACATATTGTGCCGGCAACTCGAGTAACAAATGCACGGAAACAATGGCGAGACGACAAAATAAAGGGGAGAAATAGGGGAAACAGTTGAAGTGGTCGAGGATCAGAAAAACAATGGGAGGGAATCAGGAAGTGAGGAAACAACCAAGTTACTACGAAACAACGAAATTATGTTCTCAGGGCTATGTCACTCCAGCATCTTTGTATCTTGGTTTCTCTGTTTGTCTGTCTCTCAATCTCTCTGCCTCTTTGCCTCTCTGTTTCTTTAGTCTCTATGTCTCTCTGTCTCTCTATAGCTCGTTCAATCTAGTATATCTGTCTGTCTCTCTCTGTCTGTCTCCACATCTCTCTGTTTCTCAATCTCTCCTTGTTTTTGTGTCGCTGCCTCTCTATCATATGGCCTCTCTGCGTCCATTTCTCCCTCCCCTCTCTCTCTCTCTCTCTCTCTCTCTCTCTCTCTCTCTCTCTCTCTCTCTGTTTCAAGTTCTCCATCTCCCAATCTCAGTGCCTTTCAGTCTCTATGTATCTCTGTCTCTGTGTCTCTCGGTCTATCTTCCTTTTCCCCTCTCTCCATCTCTCAACCCCAAAATCTCTCTGACTCTCACTCTATCTCTCAGTCCCATATCCTTGCAATAAATGAACTATTCATGACGGCAGCTGACAGCTTTGAATAAAAATAAATATACTCGTATGAGTTAGGTTGCCCTTTTGTGGAATCAGACTGTGAGATTATTCCGTTGGCGTGTTTTTTGATGTAAAAATTTAAAGTGCGTAGGAATCAAGACACTTTTCCTCATTTTCAGCGAGTTTTAATCAAAAGGTGGGTTTTTCTGTCAATTCCAAACGCGGTGTTGAATTAAAAAGTTCGTATGAACTGAATAGAAACAATTCAAAAAGGAGCGAAACGCGCATTTAATCCGACCAGAACTGTGTTTACGGCTCTCCACTGCAAAACATTTTACCTGTTCCCCTCAAAAAAGAGTTTTCAACAGTGAGTGAAAAGAGAGCGAGAGAAAGAGAGAGAGAAAGAGAGAAAGAGAAAGAGAGAGAGAGAGAGAGAGAGAGAGAGAGAGAGAGAGAGAGAGAGCTGCTGGTTGCACGAGATGCTTTTGAGAGAGGATATTCCTCAAATCCAATGCGTTTTGTGGCAGCCATCTGGCTCCAGCCGTCGCATGCGCACGTGGGAAAGCATAGTGAATGTAAGAAAAGATGAGGACATGGCTTAGGGAATGATGAGATTAAGCTCATTAGAGCTAAGCCTTTAAGACTTTGTTTTTTGAACACAGAAGCAGAACTTCCGGTGACTGATACCAAGGGAATGGGTTGCTGACACCAGAAATCACTGTTATCTGGGCATCTGGCGAGGACACTGGTGGCCACAGACAGGACGACTCATTTCCATAAGCGGATTAAAGCTGTTCACACAGGTGAAACGCGAGTAGAACGGAAAGTGGGGGAAGGGATTGGGGGGAAAGGAGAGAGGGAGAGAGAGAGAGAGAGAGAGAGAGAGAGAGAGAGAGGGAGAGAGAGAGAGAGGGAGGCAGAGGTTGAAATTTGTCATCTTTTTCTTTGAAGACATGATGTTAAAGTGTCGCCTGTCGGAATTACGCTGGCGCGGAAGTTTTCGCCGAGACGCCGGAAAGCGACGCCGTTTCGTAAAGCGAATTTGAGGATTTGCGCAAATTGCGGAGTTTTGCAAAAGGAAACTGACAAAGGGAAATGTTGACAAGGAAGTAGTCAAAGATCAGGTATGTCTCTTTGCTTCTAACTTTTTCTTTCTGCATCTGTCTCTCTCTCTCTCTCTCTCTCTCTCTCTGTCTGTGTCTCTCTATGAGTCTCTCTCACACACTTAGTATCGCTATGCCTCTATGTCTCTCTGTGTCTCTCTATATCTCTCCCTTCTGTCTCTGTATGTCTGTCCCTCTCTCTCTCTCTGTGTATCTGTCTGTCTTTCTGTCTCCCTGTCTTTCTTTTATGACTCTCTCTGCCTTTTTTCTACCCTTCATCTTTCTCTGTCTCTCTGTCTCTCTGTCTCTCTGTCTCTCTGTCTCTCTGTCTCTCTGTCTCTCTGTCTCTCTGTCTCTCTGTCTCTCTGTCTCTCTGTCTCTCTGTCTCTCTGTCTCTCTGTCTCTCTGTCTCTCTGTCTCTCTGTCTCTCTGTCTCTCTGTCTCTCTGTCTCTCTGTCTCTCTGTCTCTCTGTCTCTCTGTCTCTCTGTCTCTCTGTCTCTCTGTCTCTCTGTCTCTCTGTCTCTCTGTCTCTCTGTCTCTCTGTCTCTCTGTCTCTCTGTCTCTCTGTCTCTCTGTCTCTCTGTCTCTCTGTCTCTCTGTCTCTCTGTCTCTCTGTCTCTCTGTCTCTCTGTCTCTCTGTCTCTCTGTCTCTCTGTCTCTCTGTCTCTCTGTCTCTCTGTCTCTCTGTCTCTCTGTCTCTCCTTCTGATTTACCATCGGACTGAGAGTCTCAGAGCTGGCAAGTGGTGTTTTGGCTGAACGGGACGACAAGAATAACAAACAGCTCCAAGTTGTTCTGCTTTTCGGTTATCGATAAACAAATCAGAGAACAATGTTTTCGTGACTTAGGCACGGGGTCGATTTTTGAATTGTCTTATGCTGGATTCTCCATTTCGTATTAAACGGAATATACATAGACAAAAGATGCAGAGAGATAAAGACAGACAGTGAGGGAAAGCGAGAGATAGCGAGAGGGAAAAGAGACAAGCAAGATCTTCTGAGACGTAAAGTTGTTTGACGTTTCTTCCGCATCGAAAACCTTTGTTTTCCAGCTGCAAAATCAGAAAAACAACTGCGGCAACCGTTCCCAAGAGGATCAAACTACAACATCCCGGAAAACAAACGGATAACAAGGTTTTCACGCCAGGGTCCCTTTGCATTCGGGAACAATTTATGCATGTTTTGGTGTGTTTGGGGATTCATTTTTGATCCAGCTGCAACAAAGAAGAAATGCTTGAGAGAGACGTTTTTGAATGGGTCAAAGAGAACAATTTGGATATAGCATTTTCACCTTACACCTTAACTACATAGGTAACAGTTTGGATTGCGAATTTAGATTCAAAATCTGAAAGGAGTGCAAGCGCAATTTATTGATAACAAGGAATCCTCTCATAATACCCAATGTGTGTGTGTGTGTGTATATGTGTGAGAGAGAGATAGAGAGAGAGCTAGAAACTTGGCCACGTAAGACCTCGTTTAACAGAGAAGTGCATGGAATGTATCTGCCGATTTCTATCTTTTTACATAATTAGAAACAGTTTGAGTAGAAGCGAAAAACAAAAAAATGAATTTTAGGCCTTAATTGGACTTTAGGCATCGTCATTGATATACTCCTCGCCAATCCTACTTCGGCCAAAATGGGGCCACGCCCCTTTTGTAGCGGAATATTATGATGTAGTAATAGGAAATTTGAATTTCAACATCAGAATATTCTCACTCATTACCAAAAGTCCCCGAAGTAGGATTGGCGGGCACTATAAAAAAGGGGCGATTTTTGCATATTTCGCGTTTTGGGGTTTGATTTGCCCCGATACAAACAGTCCGGATGACTAACAGTTTAGCTTCGGTGTTTTAAGATTTCTTGGCCTCACACTACCATGTTTTCAGGAACATGTCGCAAATTTATCGGTTGTTTCAATAGACATGATTCGCTGTTCTGTTAGAAAAAGTGGACCTGAGTAAAAAATACACGCTAAACTTTTTGTAAAAGTAGCTTGAAAACTGATTGAAGCCATGTGTTGAAAAATTTTACTTTTAAAAGTGCAAAGTGTGTTGTGTGTCCATAGAACAAAAAGAGAGGGTTTGGGTCGCCTTCTTTAGATAAGCGAGACGGGTGGTGACGCGAAAGGCGACCGCCGATCGCGCCACTAGACGACGTGGCCAGGGGAACATTTGATACTCAGTGGGAGCATTTTTATCGATCGATTGAGCCCAAATTCGTAGGAGCATTACCTTCGACCCCTCAGAATGTACTTTAGTGTAGATATTCCTGGAATGCTCTCCCTGGCCACCCGTCGCCATTCGGTGCCAGGCATCTGGCGTTTCCCAGCCCATTCGCATGAGGAAGAGGGAATATGACGCGTTGCTGTGAACGACGGACGGACGGAGGACAAAAAAGAGGCCGCGACGCTTTCCGGCTGGCAATTAGAGTAGGTTGCGGCGGCTGGCAGCAGCTGCAAGAGGCAGTCGGGCCTATCAACTGGCAGCCGAAGTTTGCTATCAAGCCGAGGATGTCAAATAGGCGGGATCTGGCAAATAGATCTGATCCGGGGGCGCTCTATTTCCGGGCGAAGACGGTAGACGGAGGGGGGCGACGGTTTGCACTTACTCTCGAGAGGAGGCCGCGGAGACGGTCAAACTGACACCTCAGGGGTCAGAGGGAGAGGGAGGGAGAGAGAGGGAGAGAGGGAGATAGGGAGGGAGAGAGAGAAATGTGCCAGAGAAGACTTATTGAGCTAAATCTAAACATTGAAACTCGGAACGCACGGTTCGCAACCGGGGCGCCTTGCAACCCGGATGATTCGCACCACCGGGGGATTTTTAAACCTGCTTATTGGAAAAATATACTGCCTGCCGATCATAATTCGGCGATTCTTGGAAATTAGTGAGATTATTTTGATGTTAATATTTTACTTTCCCCTTTTCACATCAAAATGGTCGGCTGCAAAAGGGGTGGGGGCATCATTTTGGCCGAAGTGGGATTGGCGAGCAGTATAATTGCAAGCGTTACTATTGGCGAACACGTCAAATTTTGACGGTTTGTAACATTTATGGAGTTCACCTTATCCTAATAAGGTGGCGAACGGTCCACTGGCAATTCGCCGGGTTCCCAAAAGGTTGATTTCAAAGCATCAAAGTTGCATAAAGCCCAAATTGCTACTATATGAGGATGAAAGGTGCGAACAGTCCGGATTTTTAACCTCCAGATTTTATTGTATTAGAAAATAATGCTCGCTTACAAATAAAATCATTTTTCAAACCATTAGGGCGATCCCAGGTAGACACAGGGTATTATTAACTACCCTCAATTTATGGAAGTGTTTTTTTCTTTTCTTTATGGAACAATCTGAAAGGCTAACAAAGTCAGTTTCAGGATTTTTATTACAGACTTGACAAAGAAATTTGGGTCCGAAAATTTTCGAAACCGGGGAAGTACATGGATTCCCTATGCTGTTTGATTTCGGCTTTTGTGCAAGCCCTGAGGCGCCAATGATGGGACTGAAAATCACAGGGAGGTTGATTTCGGACTAAAAACTTTAATTTGTCTCTACTCCAGATTTTTAGTTTACGTAACTTAATTTTTTTTTAAAAGTTTCCCTAACGGTAGTTAACCTTAAAAGTGCCCATATGACCTTGTAGAAAAAGTATAAAATAAATCTGATTGATCGGATATTGATTGCATGATGCTTCGTTGAAACAATGTTTGTAGAAAAGAGTGCGAGCATCCGAAAATGACAAAATGATAAATTCAAGGAAATGGTAAAAGTCAAAATGGGCATTATGTTTTGAAAACTTGTTGTTGGAATTTCAATGTCAAACTCATCAAGAACGTAGCTCACTGCGAATGAACAAATACTCATTATCTATCCCGTACGAAAAGAAACGTAACAAGAGAAGAAGGAGATGAATAGTGCAGAATGTTTTCTCCGTAAGGATCCAAAGAGCCTCCCACAACAAGTTACGACCCTTACACCGTCGCTTCGACACATATGTGGCTCTGTCAGGCGCACCATCATAAATCAAATTCACGCACGAATGTGGCAAAGGGAAAGATACGAGAGGCAGGGGCATGGGACAGCCGGCCTTATGAATTAGAAATGGGGGATATTATGGAGCGGAATCGGATACCTCAGTCACCACATCGACATGCCCATGTAGATGGAAATAGAGTCTCTGTCTCTCTGTGCCCCTCTCTATCTCTGCCTGTCACCCCCTCTCTCTATCTCTCTCCCTCTCTCTCTATCTCTCTCCCTCTCTCTCTCTCTCTCTCTCTCTCTCTCTCTCTCGCTCTCTCGCTCTCTCTCTCTCTCTCTCTCCGTACTTTGCTCCGATTGCACAGTCCGTCTCGCTCCCAGTCTCTTTTCCGTGTGGATCAATGGCTTGCCATCGAACAGCCGCACTTGATCGCGGGAACATTTGTTGCTGGTTGTTTGCGATGAACCGCCAGGGGCCTTCCTAACGTGCCCAGTAAATCTTCAAACTTCTGAACTGAAAGCCTCCTAAATTATCGTTACTTTTAGCTGGGCTTTCAGAAAAACAGGCAAAACGCGAAGAGTTTGTGCCTCGCGTATCGTAAAGTGAAAAGCTTGACGAGCGAGGGACACGGCGGATGAATCAAACACTTTTTTTCGTGATCGGACAATCCCCGTGCATTAAATGCGGTGACAAACCGGTGAATATTGACGCCCTGTGTTGGACGCCAGGGGAAGAGTCGAATTCTATACCTACAGGTTTGATCGGCAACCAAAGTTGTGAATGACTGCTGCCTGAATGTAAAAGCTATAAACACACACACACACACACACACACACACACACACACACACACACACACACACACACACATACACACACGAGGACATTCATGCAGTCTTCTTGTTCTCTGATAAGAAGGACAATATAACAACCCGAGCTTGTACTGCCTGTTTTTCCTGTTGCGTGCATACTGTTCTCTGCCGTAGCAGCTGTTTCCTCCGTAGAACTTGCAGAGAATGTTTTGGTGTAAAGGCTAATTCGCTGCAGGAGACGAAGATAAGATGTCTGCAGCCAGGCGTAAACAAATGAATTTAAAGTCAGGTTGGCACGTTTCGCAGATTTCACATCTGGCACACGGATTTCTTTTTGTTTGCAAGATGAATAGCATAATGTGAGAGGTCATGAGATACATACATGTATGCATACAAACGTTTATTCTCTAGGATCAAACGACGTTGTTTCGATTGATCCCTTTTTTTCCATTGCTTCGGCCTCAATAACCTCCTGGCCAAGATGGTGGTACAGCTCTCCTTGTGGCAAGCAGCTTCTGCTCTGGTTCCTGGGACGGTCGGTGTACTGTATACTTCTTGCCCATAGACCTTGACCGGAAGTATAAAGAACCTGCAAATCTAAGCAAATTAGCGTGAGCAATGACAGATTTACAAATTCACATTTTTGCATAAATGTCTATTGAAAGCTATGCTAATGCCCTAAATTTGCGGTCAAGCTCTGTGGGCGAGGAGTATACACGTCTTCTGTGATACATTTGGTGGAAAATACGTCCTCACGGGGCTCCACTGCGGCTTGAGGGAAGGCAATCCTGGTTCGTCTGGGAGAGCGGGAACGGGTCCTGAGAGTGGAAACAAAAATAGGAATAAACCAAAGTGCGGCTGGGAGCCGCTCTGACGCTTTAGAAGCCAATAAACAAAAGGCGAATCTTCTGCGTGCGTGCGTGCGCGTGTGTGTGTGAATTCTTCAACTATATTCTACAACAATTTTTGTATGGTTTCTAGAATGCGATGGTTACAGCCTTCGCCAGGTCATTTTGCATTCGGCGTCGTCATTGCTATTCTCCGCGGCGTTCCGTTCTGACTCAGCCACCGTTGTGGGATTCTCCTACGGCCCGCTATAGTCGGTGACCATACGGCAAAATATAATGCTTTGTGAACAAGAACAGAAATCATTGCTTGGCTCATTCTACCTTTCTTCTCAAGCTTTCTCTGTCTCTATGTATGTTTCTCTCTCGCCTCTCCCTTCCTTAACGCTCTATCCCTTTTGAAAGGGCCTTTTCTCTCTATTTCATCCTAAGAATCTGAATTTCTTTTACTTCCTCTCTCGATTTTCGCAACAAAACCCGTTTGTTTGCCCTGAAATTCAGTGACCGGGGTGCCTGGTGATAGTAGATTCCGTCGGCCCAAAAACGCCCCCGCTAGGTGCTCTGACTCACGCTTCATTTCCATATGGGACACATTCATTGGTTCGTCTTGATCTCGCTGGTATTTCTATTTTTTGAGTTTAAAGGGACAGTCAGGCGGGTTTTACAACATTGGCCCATCTAGAAGAGAAAAATTCGCTGATCAAGAAAATGTATATGACTATGGGTCGGAAATGTACCGTTTTCGATAGACCTGGCTTCAAAGTGTCCAAAAACGGCCGACCATCCGCAGATTGTGCGGATGGCCAGTACGCCCTGCGTGTCCGGTATTTACAAGGGATGCTAATGAACCGAATTTATTCTAATTGACTGAGATAGCTGTGAAAATGAGGAGGGTGCGAGACAATTTTGCATAGTTCATTCGCATAATTTCCGACCGTATCCGATCGAAAATGAAATGAAAAGGCCCCTTACTGCCCCTTTAACCGCTGTAAGTGGTCATATTTTATCGGTGATACTTTTATTCGCCACCTTCTTTTTCTGTTTTTCAAAGTGAGGAGCCAGTTCATCCCGATTATTCGCAAATTATTTTTTCCACTCACAAAATGTTCATCTTCCTACGCGTGTAAGTACATTTGCAGCAAAGTTCAGCATCTCTAACACAAAATTGTTAAGGCGATGTTGCGGCAGTCTCTTGTGTGACGAATATCAATAAAATCAAACCAAGATAGTACTAAGAGAGAGAGAGAGAGAGAGAGAGAAAGAAAGAGAGAAAGAAATAAAGAAAGAAAGAAAGAAAGAAAGAAAGAAAGAAAGAAAGAAAAAGAGAACATCTTAAGATGAAAACATGTCTGGTTTTATAGAGTTTTCCTCAGCTCCATTTCCACCCTGTTCCGTTTTCGTCGATTCCCACCGTTCCTCCCCGCCCCATGACTCCCGTGTACATATGCAAATGAAGTCTACGTCTCACTTCTCGCGCAAACTCTCGTGGGAACGAAAATGTGCTATTTTCTTACGAACCACTTTATTCTTCAGATGTTCCTTTTATGAAAACTAAGGAAATCTATTTGCGCCTAGTGAAAAGCCTCTTTTGCCACCCTTATCTCCATAAATTCCTCTTATCTTCCCGCAAAAGAGTCTTTAGCACGTTTTTCCTCGCATTTCCCGACGTCGACATTCTCTTTTTTTAACAAATCCGATAATTCTTAACGACCTTTGCACAATTCTTTGAAAAACCTTTTTTGCCGAGTATCAATCTCTGTTTATCTGTGTATATCTGTGTGTCTCTCTGTCTGTGTATATCTCTCTGTGTCTTTCTATGTACATTACATCTCTCTCTATCTGCATCTGACTCTCTCTCCCTCTCTTCCTCTATATTTCGATGTATGTATGTGTGTCTTGCTGTCTTTGTATCTCTCTTTGTATCTCTCTCTATATACATCTCTCTCTCTCTCTCTCTCTCTCTCTCTCTCTCTCTCTCTCTCTGACCTCTGCCTCCCAGATGAAGCATCTGGGTTAACTGTCTCTCGGTATCAGCTGTTTTCTGTGTACAAGTCAGAAATTGTTTGCCCTCGTGACCAGTATTTCCGCAGTCAAGAACTGGATCCTCCATGTTTCAAGCACCAACCCTCACAACACCTCCTACTTCTGAAAAAAATCGAATTCCTTCTAGATAGAGTTGAAGCTGAATGTAAGCTGCGACAAATTACCATGGGTCGTGAAAGATGGAAAACTCATGCTAGTCAAATTAGGTCCATTCAGTAATCTATGGAATAGACAATCCAATTGCAAATGAACTCCCAAAGTTAAGCTATTTTACAACCCCCTCCCACCTTTAAAAGATATGCTAACCCTTTTGTCTCCATATAGCCCTGATATCATTCAATCTATTTTCTCTGCGTCTCTCATTTGCGTGTGCTCTTTCGGCGGTACTTATCTCTGTGTCCGCACGCCTCTCCGCTGTTTACCTTTCCATAGACGATTCTCTTCTGCAGAGCAACAGCCGACTGAACACAGCAGACATGGGCTACGGGACCAACAGCTACAACTGGCAGGTAATCGATATTCACTGCGGTTATTGATTGGTTTTTGTTTATCTGTATGTGGGCTTGAACTGTTTGTACAGTTATGTTGATCTTTGTATCAACACACCACTTAGTGCTTCCCTTCATTTGGGTTGAAAAGGACAGGAGAAAATTACATTCTTTCATTTTTCGCTCGGTTGGATATCATTCGAAAGCTTTGGGGTGACGCGCCATGATTTAAATTAATCGGTAATGTATTTTTAAAACATTCAGTTGTTTATATATGAACTTCATTAGCATACACAGACAACCTATTTACTGAAATTTCGTCAATGTTCGATCTGAAAAAAGATGTATTGTTCCCTTTCGGACAGAGTTACTTCTTGGAATTTTCATATTTCCAGTTTTATGTAACTCTTATTACAAACTGTAGTAAAAATGAACAAACACCTTTAAAGATGACATTTCATGGGCGATAAAGTGGCATTTAAATCTTGAAACACAGACAAACTTCGGAACGCAGATTTTACGAAAAATTTCGCTTTCATTTACAATTGCGTCTTTCCGGAACCAAAGATACTCGAATACCTCAATAATTTTCCATGTTACTCTGAAAAAAAAGATCATTTGACAAAAATTTAACTGAACTTACGCATAGAATAAAAATTATCAAAGTTTTTTAAACAAATGTTCGGCTGTACTGATCTGAACTCTTCGCTTAGCAAAATTTCTGTACATTCCACGTCCTCGTGTCAAACAAAAGAATGTCCGGTGGTCCTTTGAATTCAAATTGAATGAAACCTTCTGAGTCATTTTCGGCCGTCGGGTTCCCTTGGTTTCTTTTATTCCCGACGGCATGAAGCCCGGCTCAGGTTATTACGGCGCTTGGAGTAAGGCGAACACGGTAAACTCAAATTATTTCAAAAGTTCTCAGTTAAAAAATATATTCCGCTGTTTCAGATCGCCGTCATTTTCGCCATTCTCATCGGCGCTGTTTTACTCCTCGTCCTCGTATTCGTCGCTATTTATTTTGTAACCAAAGCCGTGAGTTTTCCAATCGATTCGAACGTGAATTCTTGCCTTTTGCGTCTGGAACCTCTCCAAACATTTGTCTGTTTGTATGTGTGCTTTTCGCAGAGGAAGGGTCGAAAAAACCAGACTTCCCTGGGAAGATCCGGAGGGGCGCACAGAATGAGACTTGTAGTTGGAAACGACATGGAATTCTACAAAAAGAAATAAACTAAAAGCTTTAACTTTTAAAAAAAATGCAGTTCTTCTTGCTTTGATGAATTATAATCGTTTCCCTGACTAATTGTTAAATGATATATGAATTCTTGACAAACCCTGCGCATCTAAGGTTCATTACAAAAAAGACTGCGGATGAGAAGGATTGGATGAATCATTAGAGTAAAATTAAGCCCCTGGCCGTAACTTTGTTCTATTTTCTGAAGCTTCGTCAAAACTTCAATGTACGATTTTTATCTCAAAATAGTCAGCAAAAATGGATCGCATCTAATTTTTGGTTGCAGCAATATGAGAGTATGTGTGACGCACTGCGGCTTTGATAAAATCTCTGAAAAATGATTTCAGTTGAACTGACTCGATTAGCATACCATTAATTTCCAATCCTAAAAGGCCCCTGACGGTCCCTTTATAGATAGTTTCCTACAGAAGATGTCTTTGTTAAACAAGCAAATCCATGTTAGCATGGCTGTAGCCAAACCTACTTTGTCACAACGTTCCAATGTTTTCGTGTTGTTCTTAGAGGTTTACTTGGAACATTTGCTCAGGCAATGAGCGCGGCCGAAGCAATCTTGGCGAGAAGTTCCTCACCATGAAGATTAGACGGGATTCTCCATTTTTAAAAGTTACATGCTAAATTTCTCGCAAACATATTAGATTTCTGAAAGACTTCGAAGACTTCTTGGCATTGGGTCACGCCCCGATGACCTCTGTCGGTCGCGCAAAACTTGATAAAAATAGAATATTCTGTCGCTCCTAAAATCCATAGTTGACCATCTGTCTTTGCGACCTTGATTCCTCCTGTTCCATGCGTGTTTTGCCCCGATCTGCTCCCGTTGTCTTCCGTAGTGTTTGCGTTTCGTCGCGCGTAGCGCATGTTCCATTCTCTGCGCCCTCTCCTTCCGCCCACTCTCTCGCTCTTCTGAAGTCCAAACACATCGATTGTAGCCTTCAGTGACCGCCGCGTTACGGTGCGCACACAACGGCTTCCTCTTTCGAGAGAGAGAGAGAGAGAGCTACTACGCAAACAACATCATTAGCATATTCTGAGGATTAGCGGACACGGCGGCGAATTGGAATAAAAAGAGGAGGGGTTTGGAGTGAGGCTATGTAGCGATGGAAAACAATTACAAGTCAACAAAGTACTTTAAGCCGGTGTTCAGTGCAAATAAACTGATTCGCAATCGATTCGAAATCAGCCACAACAAACCAATGTTATCGAAATTCAAGGTGCCCCGGGGGCGATATTATAAAGTCATAAAAATTCTTCTTAAAGGAACTGCGAGGATTTCCCACGCTCCTGCAAATGCTATTCATATGAAGACTTTGCAAGCATAAGGTAAACCGCTGTTTCGTGCAGTATCATCGGATAAAGTCAAAACATATTGGGGAATTTGAATACGGTTCATCCAAGTCGAAAAGTCCCTGATTTTTATGATAAAACAGAAATCCTAAAATACCTCCGAATTTGCTCATGTTTGATTGAAAACATTTTTCCTGGACCTCCCAAAAAAACTTTTTTCGCTGAGCCATTCGACAGTTTTAGGTGGATATATTTTGAAATTGAGTTACGGTAGGGTATTGCAATTTTTTAAAATTGGCCTAAACAATGTTTCAGAAAACATTTCATTTATCCCCCACGCCCATTGAGCTTGTAATAGCGGCGTCCCCATCTGACCCAGAAAAATATCTGCGTCTCTATGTGTCGTAAGCTCACTAGCTCGTCAGATGCACAGGTTAATTATAACTCCTTCCAAGGTCTGTGGGCGAGGAGTATACGTACCCCGGAGCCGAAATCTCCAAAAAGTTCGCATCGCCATTTGCAAGTTTTCGCAGCTCCCACAAAGATGCGCGAAAAACTTGAGAGAAACCTAAAATTTAATTTGTTTTTCGGGGTTTTCTGGATTATAAAACTCTCTGCATTTTCATTTTGTGGGCCTCTGCGTATAAGTGTTAAATTAGAGTTAATCCACCGTTTCCAAACGGATCAGTATTGAAAAATCACCTGCTTGCAATAAGCACACCAAAGCACCGATCCTGATGTGAACGTTTCAAAATGAGACATAACCTTCTCGATGTCACTAGATACGGTGCCTTAAAAGAAACTGTGTTGTGGAAACAACCATACGCTTATGCAACTAATTCCCTATAAGCTCCCGAAAATCCTGAAGACCTCACTAATCTGTTTCAACATGTGATGAAAGGTTTCAGAAACCCAAAAATTCTACTTTTACACGAACAATTTCAGATGCGAGGTGATGACGAAGACAAGAAACACATTCGATCTGGCAGAAATTCAGCCCAATGGCCTTCTCAGGCCCCTTCCTACAGGCCGGCCTCCCAACAACAGAACAATCAGAGTTTCGAGTGCGTCTCTTATTTATTTCTAAGCTAGTTGTCATAGAAACCACAACTGTTCTTTCAGCTTTCCTCCCGCGCGTTCCCCAATGGCGCCTATTCAAGCATCTCCAGCTATGCAGAATATGAACATTAACACCGTCCCCTACTCTCAATCTCCAGCTCCCTACCAACCATCTCAACAGTATCAGCCACCACAGCAGTACAACCCACAGTACTCACAGGTTGGAAGGGTAGAAGCAATACGGAAGAAGAAGGTTTTAGGTTCCCCTTGTGACACCTACTAACCAGGAGTTTATCAACCAGACTAGGACCACTCAACTACAGCCAGATGTCATCTACACACAGGTGAGAATCCAAATTCAATAAAAATAACTTAAAGAATCATTTATAGACACATTTGTATGTATGATAGGAAGCAATTGAAATAGGGTTTTCAACTACATTGTCCAAACCGACATTGCAATCTCATCTCTCTCTCACACACACACACACGGGGTGAGGGGGGACCAATCTCAATGAAATCAGACCCCCCAATTCGGCCTGATGTAGTTGAGCCCCCTTAACTTTACAGCAAGGTGGTGAGACTTAGTGCGGGAGGGGGAGGGGTGAGATCGCAGCTCCACGCTGCTACTCATTGACTGGGGGGGGGGGGGATTATACCCAAAAAACCAAATCCAAGAACAATTTCCAGGGTCCGTCCGGCTTCACGCGATCAACGCCTGTAGAGTACACAACCAACGCCTACCACCAGTCCTCTGTCTAACTTATTCCCAATGCCTCTCTCCAAAATGTGCCTTCTCAATCTGTATATCACAACCACTGCCTTGTTTCGATGCGTCGCGGCTGCGGAGCGGCCCCTAATGAGAGTGATCTCTTGAAGGAGACGCAGACAGTCCTTTAAGCTTTAATCTTGACCGAATTACGCACTAGTCCGAGTTCAAATACTTATTGTTTTGTTGACAATGACGTCATCCTGGTGCCACTTCTCAATCAATACTTATCCCTTGTGCATATCGATCGATCGATTGTGTTATTCTTCAGTTGTGGCATAATTGAATGCTCTCTAGCTGTACACACGCTCAACACGCCATTTATACGCATTTATCCGAATAAAGAGTTTTATTTAAGCTACATTGTACAAAAGTCTCACTCACTTATATGTCTCTATTTCTCCCTCCCTCTCTCTCTCCGTCTCTTACCTATACCTATCCCTTCCCTATGACCCCATCTCTTCGTTTTTGATCTTTGCTTAACGTAAACGTGATGCCAAATTAACCGATTTGACGGTGGAAATATCCGCAGTAGCCCATAAGCACTCGTCATTTCCTGTTGACATTTCCTACCGATTAATGACCATTCAATTCAAAGCCAATTATAAATAGATCGAAACGAAAACCTTTTAACGCTAAATGCACCAAACTACGCAGAAAAGAGTCCAATAAGGCATGAATCACAAAATTAACTCTTTTCGCAATCATCTTCAACTGAAAAGTCGCCGCTGCTCGTACACTCAGTGCGTATTACGCATGAGCTTACGCGGGTAAATTGCAGGCGCGCCGTGTTTGGTCGTAGGCTGATTCTATTGACAGACGGCTGTGACAGCCGGTAAGGACAGATTACAGCCGGTTGGAGGGAATCCGTGTTCTTTGGGGTCTTTTGTTTACGGGCAAACCGGGAAGTGCAGGGAGGAGACAACAAATGGCGAGAAAAAACGGCGGCAGAAGGCACATCCATCTCGGTTTGTAATAGTCCGAAGGACATGCGGAACACGGGGATCTCGAAGGACTCGAAGAAGGGGACTACAGTTGAAAATGCAATATTTTTTGTGGTTTGCTAGTAAAAAGCGATATACAATTGGCCATTTCATCCATAACATCTCAATGGAGTCAGAACATGACTTGTGTATGTGTGTGTATGTGTGTATGTTTGTCTGTGTGGGCGTGAGTGTGTGTGTCAGTGAGTGTGTATGTGTTGCATGTGTGTGAGTGTGTGTATGTGCGTGTATGTGTGTTGTGCGTGTGTATGTATGTGTGTTGTGTGTGTATGTGCGTGTATGTGTCTGTATGAGTGTATGCGTTTGTGTGTGTTTGGGTGTGAGTGTGTTGTGTGGATATGTGCGTGAGTGCGAATGTGTGTATATGTGTGTGTGTTTTTGGGTGTGAGTGTGTGTGTGTATGTGTGTGTGTATACCTATAAAATAGCAGCGTCTCTTTACATGCTCTCTGGAACCCTCCTTTCTCCAGTTCCACAATCCTCTTTCGATTCCGCTTCCTTGCAGTAGTTGGTTCTTTGCACTCGTCGTTGCACTTTCCTCTGCGTCGTTTGTCTGCGTTCCTTGTGCTCTACGATTACTGCCACTCTCTCCTCCGTCTCTCTTGCGTGTGTCCGTTACACTGCACAACTGTCACGGATCCAGTTACCTTGACGCATGCACACAAGGACACGCAGGGCACGGGGACCAATTGCAACGGGGGGGGGGGGGAACAAAAGAATTTCAGAAATGACCTAATGTTATGGCTTACGATAGAAAGTACCGAAGCAGAACAATTTGTTCCCTTGCAATGAACCGTTTCCCAGTGCATCCTCCATGGAAATCCCCTTTCGTTTTCTAAGGAACATTACGTTCAGTTATCCAGAATTATTGTGCCAGTTCTTCTGGGATAAAACTGACCCAAGTACAAATTTTCACGCCAATCATCAAGAAAGTTTTTTGTCTGTGTAGGACCACAATGGAGTAGATCGCATAGGATGCAAGGTAGCAAATGATTGGAGTGTTTATTGCAGTGCTCCATCACAAGGTCTGTGTGAATGCTCGATTCCTGTACATCCCTCGTTCCAAGATGTCGGTTCTCGTAGCTAGCTGGGCAAAGTCAGTAGGGTTGCCTAATGCCGAACGATTTCTACGATTCAATGGGGGAGGGGGTGCTCACGGCCTGTTATTTGATGTGCCTCACCGGGATTCGTTAAACATAGGAATGCATCTTGGGTAGGAGATCCTCTACTTGAAGGTAGATTTCGGACGACAATCTTCAGAAGGTCAGAAGGTCTTCATACTAGGATCTAGTGAAGGGCAGGTGTTAGACTTCTTTAGAAGCGTGCTGAGCGTGGTAGATCAAACCACTCGCAGGTAACACTACTTGTTTGGAATATCCATTTAATGGATTGTTAACAAAATCATCGAAGTGTGAGGGCGATTAACAGATGAACCGTGCAACTTGCCGAATAGTTAGGAAGCACCGAATGCCGAATAGAAAATCATAAAACAAACAGTTTATTGCATGTCTACCAATGGTTGTTGGGGTCGAGTTTGGCGAGGTCTCGGACGTATTTCACGCGGAATCTCTTCTGCATCGGCAGAGGCTCGTCGTAGGCAGGGATGTCAGAGCCATCACTGAACTGAAAACAGGACCATAAGCAACCATTTACAGGGTTTCAAGTGGGTATTGTAAAGATTACTGACTTTTAGTGTTCCGGGCATCTCGAACCAATAGTAATGGGCGACGATCATGTTGACCAAGGCGAGGAAGAACAGAACACGGGCCAAGAATCCGGACATCCTGAACATATTTGTGTAAAACAATTGATTAAAAGACAAGAATTGAATGAGACAAAATTCGCTAAAGATAGAACTAGGAAATCACTGCGTTTTTATGGAAAATGGGATGTGAAAGAATGATTTTCAAACACCAGGATGACTCTCTCGGTTTTCCACACCGATAGAGAGGCTCAGATCGAGAGATAGATTGCCAAAGATGCAGAGATAGTAGAAAGACATACAACAAGAGAAAGAAAGAGAGAGAGAGAGAGAGAGAGAGAGAGAGAGAGAGAGAGAGAGAGAGAGAGAGACTCTTAGCTAGACGAAGGAGGCGAATATAGGAGAAAGCACGGAGAACCAAAGAGTGACCAATATAACAACGCAAAAAAGCAGAGAAGTGGAGACAAAGAGAGACCCAGAGTGACAAAAAGGAAGAGGGAGAGATGAGACAAAGAGACAAAAAGATAGAGAGGAACAATTGTCTACTTTTCCAGGCTATGCAAAGTACTTTTTCTCTGGGCACTCGAAAAAAGGCCAAGCACTGTTCAGTGAAGCGAAAGGGATTTGAAATGAGAGAATGCGTGATGTGGGCCTGAATACCAATATGGGTGATTGGGAGAAAACATGGGTCTGAAGGAAGGACGATGAATGCGGAGGAGGACAGGAATAGACGAATAAGAGAATGGGACCATGAGAGACATTCGAGAGTGGGTGGGAACCATGGGACAAGTCTCAGAGGCTGATAAATAACTCGTTGAATACAGATAAGCTTCCAAATTCGAATTATTTTAATGTAAGAGTGAATGTTGTGTTAACCGAAAAAAGACGAAAGTTTGCACCGCCCGATGGGGACTCCCTTTTGTTCTGTATTTTATTTATCTAAGTTTTAGTTGGACCATACACTTCCCAATACCCATGGAAGTTCTCCCACCAAGGAAACTCGCCCCGCTCCCTCCCAACCAAACTGAATAGCACTTCTTAAGCTAAAAGTCTGTGTTTCAAAAACCATTGGTTTAATCGAAGGTTACCCCCGGGTAAAGTTGTTCAGAATTCCAAAAGGAAACTTGTTTATTTTGATAAGCAAACCGAAATACGTTCGAAATGGAGCTACACAGACAGGCGTACGTGAAATTGAAGAGTTTTGGTCAAAAACTCGCTCCATAACTCCCTTCGATCCAAAATAACCTGCATGTTCGCATTCAGCGTGCCAAATTACCCCTAGTATCTTCTCAGGCTCTTCTGAATTCCTTCTTAGAACCCTGCTTCATATAAACGGTTCTGGACGAAAGTTTTCAGGTTTCTCGTAGTGGCCCGCTGTGGAAAATTATGCTGTCCGAAGTGGCTTACCAGAAAATGACTGCGGTTCCGCGTGGCCGCTCTTCTCTCTGCTCTGACAGGCAATAGGTTATATGACTTTAAAAAAATTTGTATTGATTAAACCACTGTGTGATAAATTTGTATTGGGGGGTGGGGGGATTAAAATGCAATTTCATTCGTGAACCCACAAAAAATTTCACGTGATTTCTATCACAGTGTTAACACGTTGTATTTTATATTGGAATGGGAGAGGATGTGCTCTTGCAAAATAAGATATTCTGTGTTTTGAGAATAGAAACAACTACGACATCAAATCACATGCAGATCATAGAAATCATCTAGAGAATCCGTAAATCCACCTACGGGGATAATCTCCTCAAAGTCTTGATCTTCAAAAGATTAAAGTCCAAACCTGGGCAGAACTGAGCAAACTCTGACTATGAGAACTAAAGCGGGTGTTATGAGAAAGAAAGGGACATTTTAATAAAGCGGCCTTTGAGTGAACCAAATGATCGCCTCAGGCTATGTGTATTGAGGAAGGGGAGGTCTAGGTCAGAGGAAATCAGCCTGGGGTGGAATTCAATTGGAGTTCCGGAGTAATTAGAGATTTCTACTGAAAGTGAGGTGGTACTACGAAAGTAAGGACTTGTTGAAATCTAAAGCTTACTTTCATTTAGAATATACGTTATCGTTCTTGGGAATTTCGAAAGGAAACGAACAAAAACGAAATTTTGGTTCTGCTTTTCTCCGAGAAACATTCAATCCAAAAGTGATTAATCGAATCTTGCTTAAAGGCAGAGGCCCAGGAAAATGAAAAAGGACCTGTCCATGACGTAACGTAGGCGAGAGAGTGTCATTTTCAATGGTGAAATGCAGAGAGTTTTACGATTAGCATGGACAGGTCCCCCTCTTCACTTTACGTGGGCCTCTGCCTTTAAAGGCAAAGGCCCACGGAAATGAAAATGGACCTGTCCATGACGCAGCGTAAGCGAGAGAGTGCCATTTTCAATGGTCAAATGCAGAGAGTTTGACTATTAACATGGACAGGTCCTCCTCTTCATTTCACATGGGCCTCTGCCTTTAACTTGAGAATTGCATGGCTAGGCTCGTAGACAACTTCTTTTTGTATATTTTAAACTAAAATGAAAGCGACCAGACCAAAAACTTATTAGAATTGTTGTTGTTGTGGCTGTTGTTTCACTCACGTGGTGGTCCCTTCCTGCGTTTTCCGTTTGGTTTAACCTGGCGCACTGAAATGTCTTGTCCTTGAGCGGAAACGCCAATTTACTGGATACGATTGTCGGGTTTGAGCTGTGGTTACTGTGGAAAGGGTTTGGTTTCACCAATGGAGTAAGAAATAATAGAGACAGAGAGTATAAACCGGCTCCTGACCCTTTTCTGTAACTTTTTGCACACGGTGGGACAAGAGATACCAACCATGGTAGTCAGGCCGGACCTGTTACTTGTCTAAGAATTCCGTACTTGGTACAGAACTTTAAAAAAAAAACACTGAAAATTCAAAACCGCGCTCAGATTTGTGCACAACGAGTCCTTGCGTACACCTCAACGTGCGCAAAATGCTTGCCAAGTCTTCATTAGCATACGATTTGGAAAAGGCCCCTTACGGGCCCTTTAACGGCGGAATTTTTGAATTTCAATGACCAAGTACGGTTCTTGGATGAGTGCTGGGTCCACCCTGACTACCGCGAAAACCCACCGTGTGCATCTCTCAAATTGCCATTGACTTTGTATTTCTCTAATTACGTATATAATTATGACAATGTTTTTTTTGTATTTTCACCCTTTCTCTATCCCTGAAAACGCATTCCTTATTTTGATTAATCGGTTAATATAAACAATCATTCGTCTCTATACTGTCATTATTTAGCCATTATGTTTTACACCTCTAATTGACCATCAGATGTGCAGGTTGGTGCTGAATTCGTAAGCCATTTAAGGGTCCCGGGAAAGCCTGATGAACAGAGACAATAGTTGGGAGGTTGCACCCCAAACTGAAAATAGAGGTAGACAGAGATAAAGAGCTACAAATATACAGGGAGAGAGAGTGTGTGTATGTGTGTGTTGTTTTCGAAATTTTGTACCGCGAGGTTGACAGAGAGAGAGAGAGAGAGAGAGAGAGAGAGAGAGAGAGAGAGAGAGAGAGAATGACAGAGAGACAGAGCAGAGGCCGAGATAGAGACAGAGGCAGATAAGAAATGTACCGTCGTTTCCGCGATCAAAGTAGACAATTACTTGTAATTGACAAGGTTAACGACGAAAATGTGATTGTACCAAAATGAAATCCAGGTGTCACTTATTAAGGTATGTCAGCGACAGCGAAAAACTATGATCAAACAGCAGCTAGAACGAATGGAGGCTGGATCATGTGCTGTGCAAGACAAGGAGAAGATTCTCATGCAAGTGGTGATGGATGAAGTGCTGTCGAATGCAGTGCTCTTCTGAAGCTAATGAATGACCTCACAGAAGAATGTCACCCACACGGGGATTAGATAGAGGCATGAAAAAGAGCAAGATGAGGAGGATTTTATGACGCAAAAACAGCACAAATTATGAAAGAACACGACGGACGTCACTTTGCGAGTGTTAATAATGCAGAGGAGTGTTTGGATTTTCATGTTTGCTTCCCTAGGACAGAAATATACACAAGAAAGCATGGTAACATGATTTAAAGAGAGAGAGAGAGAGAGAGAGAAAGAGACAGAGAGGGGTGGCCTTAAATACTTTCCTTCCTGTTTTCAACTTTTTTGACGTCTCAAAACATGCTCCAGTGTTCAAGAATAAGGCTTTGTTCCTAATTTAACAGCAAAAACCAGGAGGAAATTGAGGCCCAAAAAGGAACTGGCGCCCCGGATGGAGACAACAACTTGTGTGGTGGCAATTAGGGAAGGCGCCGAGTGGCTGTATTGTGAGGAATATTATATGGCCCGGGGTGTTGTTTTTGGCGGAAAAATTAGGCAAGCCAATCGTCCGAAGGAGAATCGTATTGCGTAAACAAAACTACCGGCTAGTCGGGATAACGAGAGTTCGGTAGAGAAGGTAAATAGACAACAACCATTTGGTGGTTCTAAAAATGGGTAGCTCTTTAGGGATTTTCATAAGGAAGAATGGGAAGAAAGCACTTTTAACGGTATGTTTTTGAGAATGTAGGGCAAAGTAAGTGCGATTTCAGGATGAGTGAGTGAGTGAGTGAGTGAGGGAGCGTGTGAAACATGTTCGTCTCTCCTTCCAGTGAGAGTGATATACCGAGAGAGAGAGAGAGAGAGAGAGAGAGAGAGAGAGAGATAGCGTGTTAAACAGGTTCGTCTCTCCTTCCAGTGAGAGTGATATACAGAGAGAGAGAGAGAGAGAGAGAGAGAGAGAGAGAGAGAGAAAGAGATAGCTTGTGAAACAGGTTCGTCTCTCCTTCCTCAGAGGCTTCCTCCCGCATAAGAGAAGCCAATATGAGAATAATCCCATTTCGGAAGAGGCTGACGTGGGTTGAAATGGAGGACAGACGCCTAATTCCGACGGATGAAACAAGCGTGATGTATGTGATTTATGGGGGCTTCTTGCGGGGGATTACGAGCGGAATGGGCACTCTCCAAAAGGAACCGCTGAGCCAAGGGAATCCTTTCTTGGTGAATGATGAAAAATCAAACATACAGTTTCTTAAACTATCAGAAATCACCAGTTTCTATGGTTACGGTACCTATTTTGGGGGAGAGAGAGAGAGAGAGAGAGAGAGAGAGAGAGAGAGAGAGAGAGAGAGAGAGATAAATGGAAAACTCAAAGAACCCCTGCATTGAATGCTTCACTTACGCGTGTGCGCTGAAAATAACCTTCAGGTGCTCAGAAAGCGGAGCTAATTTCGTCTTTCGCTGAACGATTCACGTATGGTTTATTTATCCGATGGATGAGACACTTCTTTGGAAGGAAGCCAGGCGGAAGACTGAGGTGGGAGGGTGAGAGATTGCGTCAGGAAATGTTATTTGATCTGAAAGGGGCGGATTCTGGCTCAGAAGTTGACGAGGGGCGGTTGACCGGATGGGGCGGTATCCAAATGGAAGCTATGATGTGAGATGAAACTTACAAAGATCCAGCGGAGCATTGCATTATCAGAATTTTACCAAGAATATCTCGTTTAGTGGTAGATGTGGTTTAGTTTACTAAAAATACGCATACTTTATCTTGAAATACGCTATATTAAGTGTGTCGGCTGCAATTTGCCATTGTCGAAAGAGAAATAGAGTGCTTTGTCGACATAACGGGAACAAACAGACATAAATTTTGGATTGTCTGTGTTATTTTAGGCCCAGTATCTTTTGGGGGTTTTCTTAATTCATCAGTTAGCCCCTTAAATTAAGCCGCACAAACTACCAATGGTGATGTGACTGCTGCTTGGTGGTGGCCCTGGTGGAATCGGAATCGAATAGACCCCCAGCTATCTTTCGCGTTACTGTCATGCCTAGGATACCAGCCATACTTGGGCATAACTCCGTCACTTCGGTCGCGACGAGACCCCATCTCTTAGAAAAATTGCCTAAATGGAGCTTAGCGAAACCCCCCTCTTATGGAAAATCCTTCTAGTCGAGACCCCCACGCCGTCATAGTCGGACTGCCGGCCATGTATGATACCAGCAAATCGACGAGATGCGAGAAATTCTTGCCGGGTCCACTGGATCCGGCGAAAAACCGGCCAGAAGCGGACGATATTGCGGGTTGGTTCTTACGGAGCCGGTCGGATACGAGCAAACCTGTCGAATCCCTTGAAATTCTCCGGATATGAGTCGCATCCGACTGGATCCGACCCCCTAGCCAGACAACGAAAAACTTTTTTCGACCTTTTGAGTTATTTTTTTGTTAATGTTCATTTTGTTTCACTTATTAAAACTTCGCGTTTTAAAAACTGTTTCAATTGTTTTTTGTTTAAATAGTTTGGCCATTTTGCGTTAAATTTCCTATCTTAGATAATGACTATAAACTGGGACGACGGCAAAGCGCGTTGCTTTGCTTAAAGGCAGAGGTCCACGCAAAATGAAGAGGGGGCCTGTCCATATTAATAAGAAACCCCTCCGCGTTTCACCATTGAAAATGGCCTTCTCTCGCCTACGCTACGTCGTGGACAGGTCCATTTTCATTTTCGCGGGCCTCTGCCTTTAAGCGACACCGCCAACACCACACAAGGACTTCCGAATTAGAAGAAACCTCGACTAATTCGATATTTTTGTAAGTGTTTGTAGACATAATAAACATTTTAAAAAATACGTTCGGATGGGTTGGGGGGGGGGGTCGGGAAAACCGAAGAATCGGACGCCAATCGGATACAGGTCGTATCCGAGCTGAAAAGCTAGGAGAAGCAACCGGACACATAGGATACCATTCGTATCAGTCATCGTACGATACGTTTCCCATCCGTATACATGCCAAACGCTGTCGGAACAGACGTTCCAGCGGACATTTTCTCGTATCCGATGACACAGAGTACTTGGGATAGTATTTAGGAGAACACCAACTTCGTTTGCCGGTTGTTCGGTTTTTGCTTTGGATGTCTGCATCCCAAAACGATATTATCATCACTATTCCTGTCGTAGATCGTCCAAAAACCTTATTTAGCTGGGATCACGTTGTGATAATCGCTTGTTTCGTGATAAATGTGCCTCTGACGTCTGCAGATGCGAGGGTGAGCGATAAATAAACGCAAAAACGGAATCTTCCCGTCATCGCCTGTTTTGCAAGGCAATCATGAGAAGGAACCGGGTGACACATGGTTGTGGAATCAGTAATTGACACGCGGAGATGACGACCACGTGAATTTTGCAAAGGAGGACCTAATTGGGGAGGGATATAATTAAGAGGGTTGCAGGGTTATTCAAGAGTAGAAGAAGACGCGTGGGAATGGGGAGCAAAGCCAAGTGGGGTGGAGAAATTACTAATAAGGGTCAGATTTGTGGCGGAACTTTGGCGTGGGAATCGAGATTCGGCGTTGATTCTTATTTTGGATAAGCAGAATAATTTAAGCAATGGTTTTGAACCTCCACGAGATACCAACATTTGCTCATGACTCCATTGAGTTCAACTCGTAGAAGGGGATATCGCACTACTGGATGGCGCGGCTTGTCCACAAAAAACCGGGCTAGAGCCATGTCTTCGCACAATCAGACGAAATAAAGGTCACATAAACAACGAGAAAGTACCATGATAGTGATTACCGTAATAGATTTTTGACAAAAAAGTAAAGTAACAAGGATACCATACAGGTGACCAACACCGCCTGGCTGTCGGTGTCACCGTCAAGACTGCCTTCTGAACGACCCTGAACAGGGTGGCAGGGTATCTTAGTCTATACTGCACTCAATTCGGTAAAAGACCTCAGTGGACAGCTTGATAGTGACAGGCATCACAGGCGGAACTGGTCACAAAAGAAGATGGAGTCGTTTTCGAAATTTGGTACCTCATCGCGCGGTTGGTGATATACATGACGAAATCCAGGACCAACCAGAAACTAATATGGAAAATACTTACGAGCGAAGCGGTTTCTTTATCGGCCGACAGAGTTTGATGAGGTTCTCCCACAGCCAGACGATATAAATACAACTCCTGTAGAAAATGTAACTGAAATTGCTGAAAAAGGATTAAGAAAGAGAGAGCGCTAGCACGAACAGTCTTCGCAATGAAAAGCCTGAGGGCAGAACGAAATAAAAACCCAGGCTGTCGGTACAGTTGTTAAGACTGCATTCTGAGCGACCCTGTACAGGATCGTAGGGACATACCCTAGTCCGAACCGCACTCAAAACGGTAAAAGTGGACCCCGTTAAATCATGACAGCTTGACAAGAACTGAATGGCTGGGCAGGGCGTTTGGTTGCGACTGAAGGTCCAATTTGGCATTTCCGCGATTCGACCGACTCCCAAGGCGATTTTTCTTTGTTTGTAAAGTGCCAGCGAGGAATTTTAACAGAGCTCAGTTAAAAAAGAACATTACGCTGAAGTAAGAACGAACATAACTGTTTCGCACGAAACGGACGCGAAAAAGCGGTATTTTAGGCTTAGAAGACGTATATACCTCGCTTTAAATATATCGCTCATTTTAGAAACAACTGCAAAAACAAAAACACAATAAAATACGGATTAGGGAAAAAAAAAATAAAGAAAGAGAAGAAGAACGCAACGGACGTTGAGGCAACGTGGTCGTAAACTTACAGCGTAAACAGCGGACACTGTCACGAGCCACTGTGGACGACCTAAAATTCGACCAGGGCCACTGTGGACGACCTAAAATTCGACCAGGGCCACTGTGGACGACCTAAAATTCGACCAGGGCCACTGTGGACGATCTAAAATTCGACCAGGGCCACTGTGGACGACCTAAATTCCTGGCCGGGGCCACTGTGGACGACCTAAAATTCGACCAGGGCCACTGTGGACGACCTAAAATTCGACCAGGGCTACTGTGGACGACCTAAAATTCGACCAGGGCCACTGTGGACGACCTAAAATTCGACCAGGGCCACTGTGGACGACCTAAAATTCGACCAGGGCCACTGTGGACGACCTAAAATTCGACCAGGGCCACTGTGGACGACCTAAATTCCTGGCCGGGGCCACTGTGGACGACCTAAAATTCGACCAGGGCCACTGTGGACGACCTAAAATTCGACCAGGGCCACTGTGGACGACCTAAATTCCTGGCCGGGTCCACTGTGGACGACCTAAAATTCGAACAGGGCCACTGTGGACGACCTAAAATTCGAACAGGGCCACTGTGGACGACCTAAAATTCGACCAGGGCCACTGTGGACGACCTAAAATTCGACCAGGGCCACTGTGGACGACCTAAAATTCGACCAGGGCCACTGTGGACGACCTAAAATTCGACCAGGGCCACTGTGGACGACCTAAAATTCGACCAGTTCCACTGTGGACGACCGAAATTGTCAAACCAAGAGGAAATCAGGACCAAAATTTTACGGGAATCCCAGTGTTGGTGCCTGTTAGTCTATGTGGTGATGGGAAAGCGCGATTTCTCCGGCTAAGTAAATAAAGAAAAATGAAATAACCGCAGTAGGGAAAGGATAACACCATTCTAAACTATGTCACTGAGCATGATAACTCGAGCAACGGCTTTGAATCTTGCTGAGAAACCCACAATTGCCGAAGACCCAATTCAGTTGAACTCGTAGAAGGGGGTATCGCGGCTTCGGAGCTACAATCATCGTACAATGAGGCGAAAGTAAATTCAAATAAACGCTTAGGGAAACTTCCACTAAAGGACGCAGTCAGATAGAGCTTGGATTGTTGACAAAAAGTAACCAAGGATGCCATCACAGGTGACCAACATCGCCTGGCTGTCGGTGTCACTGTCAAGACTGCCTTCTGAACGACCCTGAACAGGGTCGCAGGGTATCCTATTCTATACTGCACTCAATTCGGTAAAAGACCTCAGTGGACAGCTCGATAGTGACAGACAGCACCGGTGGGACTGATCATGAAAGAAGATGGTATTTTAGGAAAATGTCCTTTTCGAAATTTCGTACCTCATCACGTGGTTGGTGATATACATGACGAAATCCAGTACCAACCTGAAACTAATATGGAAAATACTTACGAGCGAAGCGGTTTCTTTATCGGCCGACAAAGTTTGATGAGGTTCTCCCACAGCCAGACGATATATACAACTCCTGTAGAAAATGCAACTGAAATTGCTAAAAAAGGATTAAGAAAGAGAGAGCGCTAGCACGAACAGTCATCGCAATGAAAAGCCTCAGGGCAGAACGAAATAAAAACCCAGGCTGTCGGTACAGTTGTTAAGACTGCATTCTGAGCGACCCTGTACAGGATCGTAGGGACATACCCTAGTCCGAACCGCACTCAAAACGGTAAAAGTGGACCCCGTTAAATCATGACAGCTTGACAAGAACTGAATGGCTGGGCAGGGCGTTTGGTTGCGACTGAAGGTCCAATTTGGCATTTCCGCGATTCGACCGACTCCCAAGGCGATTTTTATTTGTTTGCAAAGTGCCAGCGAGGAATTTTAACAGAGCTCAGTCAAAAAAGAACATTACGAATGAAGTAAGAACGAACATAACTGTTTCGCACGAAACGGACGCGAAAAAGCGGTATTTTAGGCTTAGAAGACGTATATACCTCGCTTTAAATATATCGCTCAATTTAGAAACAACTGCAAAAACAAAAACACAATAAAAGACGGATTAGGAAAAAAAAATAAAGAAAGAGAAGAGAAACGCAACGGACGTTGAGGCAACGTGGTCGTAAACTTACAGCGTAAACAGCGGACACTGTCATGAGCGACAGTGGACGACCTAAAATTCGACCAGGGCCACTGTGGACGACCTAAAATTCGACCAGGGCCACTGTGGACGACCTAAAATTCGACCAGGGCCACTGTGGACGACCTAAAAGTCGACCAGGGCCACTGTGAACGACCTAAATTCCTGGCCGGGGCCACTGTGGACGACCTAAATTCCTGGCCGGGGCCACTGTGGACGACCTAAAATTCGACCAGGGCCACTGTGGACGACCTAAAATTCGACCAGGGCCACTGTGGACGACCTAAAATTCGACCAGGGCCACTGTGGACGACCTAAAATTCGACCAGGGCCACTGTGGACGACCTAAAATTCGACCAGGGCCACTGTGGACGACCTAAAATTCGACCAGGGCCACCGTGGACGACCTAAAATTCGACCAGGGCCACTGTGGACTACCTAAATTCCTGCCTGGGGCCACTGTGGACGATGTCTGAGGGATTCGACAATGACTGTTTGGACCAAAAATTTCATAGTGGTCTCAGCGAGTCCAACTTTTATGAGGGGAGCTACCCTTGTACCCACTATTAACACAAGGAATTTTGAAAACCGATTATCGATTTGTGGGTCGGAGAACTGAAGTTTACCCCGGGGTACTGTGGTTACCCACTAACACCCAAGTTTTTTCATGTTTTGAAAGAAAACGTACCAAGCGGCAACTGTTTTATTATGACTTTCCTCCTCAAACAATCTAAAGCAAAATTCAGCTTTGAAAGCAATGTTTACCTTTTTGTTGTTTCTCCATAAAGATCTTCAAGTACTGAACGAAAATTCTTTGAGGTTTAAAGTGGAGTAATCTGATTCCAGGTTTAGTTGGAAAAATCGGTTGTTTATCTTGTTTCTCCACGCCACTTTCGTTATTATCAACACATCGCCAAAATGCACCAGAAGAACTTGTTCTCAGCCGATTTCCAAAAATTGTTGCGACATGTCATGTATAAATGGTAGTTCTATTAAAAACAGGTTTGAACAAGTAACAATTGTCTTGCACTAGAAAAAGCCCTGGCTTTGTGAGTCCTTCTGGATTCCGTGGGTTTCGGACTTCGGCCGCTTCGCGCCTGAGCGATTACAGGCTGCCTTTTAACGCTTCCTTCATTTTTTTTCATCTTCTATGCTCCCTGAAAATTAGTCGATTTAAATGATGCGGTGGTCGTAAACCAGCATTAAAAAGGCAACTTTCGAGTATTAATAAGCCGACGTCCTTACTTTAAGAACGTGTTTGAGTACCAAATTTCATTTGTCAACAATTATTGGGGGGGAGGGGTTTCCAACCTTGTTTTCCTATGATGATGAGTGACCGGTGAATGATTCGTAGATGCGATCACCGGAAGTCCAGAGTATTTATAGCTGCGATGTGGCTAAATTCGTCAACCCATTGCATTGATGGACAAACGCAGGACTTCAGGCTATGCTCCACTTCCCACAAATGTAAGTTTCCCATTCTAAAGTTATTTCCAATTGTCCGAATTTCTTTTCACTGTGATTCTTTCTAATTGGTTCGTTATTCTTCTGTTTTCATCTTCGATGCTGAATTTCATAATTGGTCTCGTTTAATTATAGTCGCTGCCCACCGAGCATGGCTACAAAAATGGTCATTTTTGAATAACCGGCGCATCTAATTAGCGAAATAGGTTACGTAATTGAAAGGCGCAGAGAAAAATTGTCAGCCGCTTCGGAATGCTCGCCGGGCGAAGAGTATATGTCCGTTAAGTTACTTTCAGGGTGGTCGCAAAACTACAAATTGAAGGGTGCATTGGGTTATGAATGGGTCTTTTTTCTGCGAAAAGGTCCATTTCCTTGAAATAGATTGTCCGTGAAACTCGCTCTTTTCCAGTTTACATGTGAAGAATGAAACGGGGCTTTTACAGTGGAGCGAGAAGAGACCTACCCGTTTTTCAAAGTGACCGTAGAACTATACGTTTGGCAGGGTTGCTGATATGTGTTGTTCTTTTGTTATTTTGCGGACCATTGACTGATCATATCCATATTGGCCTGCGACTGTGTAGAACAAACGTGAAGATGGATGGATCGACCATGCAATTTTCTTGTTGAAAGGTATCTGCGGAAAATCATTGTGTTTGCTAAAAACTGTGTTTTAAAGAGAGAAATAGAAAAGGGGTGAGAGTCAGGAAAACAGAGGGAGACAGATTGACACAGAGAAACAAACATTCAGAGAGTTAGAGATTCAGAGAGAGATAGAGATAAATGTAGAGATAGAGATAGAGATAGAGATAGAGGTAGAGGTAGAGATAGAGATAGAGATAGAGAAATAGAGAGAGATAGGTGCCAAGAGACATAAATGCAAAAATACAGAAAATTATTTAGAGAAGCAGAGAATCAGAGATAAAAAGACGTAGAGGTAGATATACCAAAAAATTGCGAGGAAGATATACAGAGACAGAGAGAAAAATACATGGAGACAGTGTGAAAACCACATCGGGAAACCGTGAGATAGAGAAGCAGAGAAAAAGAGACAAATAATTAAGAGCGCCAAGACAGAGTGAGAAAAGGAAAGAGAGGGGATGGAGAGAGGAAGATACAGTCGTAAAATTCAGAAATGAACAGGGGAAGAGTAAAAACGGAATTGAAATGCGGAAAGAACAACCTAGAAAGAGAGAAAGAGAGATACGGAGACGGAGAGACAGTCAGAGACCATTGAGTTTTACTAAACGTGATTGGCCTTGTATATGACTTTTTAGCCAATCCGCTCGAATCTTACAGAATCGTGACCTTACCACCTAGTACCTCATTGCTAGGATCAATTGCTGCTAGGCAGCTAATGTTAGCCTAATGATCAACGTGTTTTCACACTGGTCATCAACCCTTCAAGTCTCCTAACCCTTGATTCCTTGGTTGTTTTCGCCTCCCTCAGTCTTTGATGTCGCGCGGCCCATAGATAGTAGAACGTCGCTTTGTGTGTTATCATTTTGGGTCGCCCCGCCATCAAAGACCTTTCGGTTGAACCCAGAACGCACCTAACACTGCTCACATTACACTTTCCCTTCGACGGCCTTCAGTCCGTTCCTTATTCTTCTCATTGCCCAATTTCGGACGTCAACTTTTGTTCTCCAAGCACCGATTGTTCGTTTTTGCACGAGAAACTTTGCTTTTCAGAAAATACTTGCTAGATTTGGCCCATACGAGCAATTTAACTTTTGTTGCATTATTTAACTCGCTGATTCTAGGCAATGGGCAAAGCTCGCCGTCATGAGCTGATCTCCATCGTGGCCCTGGGAGTGGGAACCCTGTTTCTGATGACTGGCTACGACACTCAGTCTTTTGTGGTTGAGTCGGTCCTTCACTCCGTCAGTGCCAGAGAGCCAGGGAAAATCGACCGACATGCTGGATACTACGGGTCAGTCAGAAATTTTCAAAAACTCTGCGAGATTGAAATCTCTGTTTAAAGGTAGAGGCCCACGAAAATGAAAATGGACTTGTCTATGACGTAACGTGTATGAGAGAGTGTCATTTTCAAAGGTAAAATGCAGAGAATTTTATGATTAGCATGGACAGGTTCCCCTATTCATTTTTCGTGGGCCTCCGCCTTTAAAGGCAGAGGCCAACGTAAAATGAAGAGGGAGACCTATCCATGCTAATCATAAAACTCTCTGCAGTTCACTATTGACACTCTCTCGCCTCATGTTACGCATGGTCAGGTCCATTTTCATTTTCGTGGGCCTCTGCCTATTAGCAGAGAACCTTTTTGATCAGCCATATGAGGTCACTTTTAAAAGTAGAAGAAGACTTCATATTTCAATATCTGGCTTTAAAATTTTCTACACTCGTCTGGTTCTAATTCGTTCTAATTCGTTTGTAGGCCTCTGCCTTTACATTAACGCTATAGATAAACGCATTCGTTCTGTTATTGAAATAACAATGCGAATAACGAAAAGCAGTAGCGCTCAACAATCTCTTAAAACAGATTGAGATAGAAGAAGGCTAAGGTTATTCAAAGTGGCCTGTGGGACTGCACTGACCAAACGAGGTTTTCTCGTAATGTTACACGCGTTATTTGAGAAACAACTTCAAAACATTGGAACTTTGTGACGAAGTAGTTTTGGCACCAAATACAGTAATTTG
Organism: Oscheius myriophilus; assembly: GCA_964057215.1. Classification (NCBI taxonomy): domain Eukaryota; kingdom Metazoa; phylum Nematoda; class Chromadorea; order Rhabditida; family Rhabditidae; genus Oscheius; species Oscheius myriophilus. The sequence continues at coordinate 12,198,947 of OZ059904.1, forward strand.
TTGTTGACAGAGCATGCTGTGCATGTTTCCTTAAAAAATCCAAGTCGTTTATATCTCACAGATAAGGTTTGTCTAGATTTTGTATGTCATGTAGGGCTCGTAGAGAAAAACTCGGTAGACAATAAGAAGATAATGATAAGATATGGGAAAATAATAATTGATTCAGCTCCTGTCTTTATCAAAAAAATGGTTTTTTGCAGTATTCAAAAAGTTATACAAGTGGTTTTGGCCAAATAAACCATAGCGAATTAACATTTTACATCACTTAGGCGATCTTTAAGACGTTTTTTTTTTAAAATTTTATTTTGGTATAGTAACAAATTTACGACCAAGAGTTAAGCCTTTGGCGTTATTGCCGAAGTCTCCACACCTTTGGCCGCTCAGATTGGCGGTCGCACAGGTACGCGAACTTCGGCCGCGAAAATTCACGTAGTTTCCACAAATCGGTTGAACTAAACCGATAATTTTGTTGTGATCCTAACTAACAAAGGAAATGATAAAAGGTTTATATTTCAGCTGCATTTCTATGACTCCATCCAGATATAATTTTTTTTCAGCCAAGCGACCCTCTATGCCTCCTACACCCTCGCCACCCTCTACACTCCGTGGCTCTGCTACCGTCTGGGTTCCAGATGGTCCCTGGTCGGAGGTTCCCTTCTCTTCACAGTCTATCTCGGAGGCTTTTTCTGGCTCAACTCTTACTTTTACTACCTATCTCAGCTAATGATGGGAATCGGATTCGCACGTAAGTTTACACTTCTCACGCATGTTTTCGTCATCCTTGGCCGAAAAGGACGCTGTGATTGCCGAAACTGATGTCTGTTAGACACTTACTTACAGTAAGTGACATCAAAACACACGTGGCCAATTTGTTTGCGATCTGTTGCCTAGATCACTTTGATACGTCTGGTTTGTATTTCAATGAACTGAAAGTACAAGCCATAGAAATAGAAATCTCTATTTGCTAGATTGCAGTGTACTACTCTGGGCAGGGGCTCTACATGGCAGAACACTCGAGGAGGGACACTATCAGCAGAAACTCTGCACTCATCAGTGTCATCGGAAATGCAGGGTTTGTTAAATACTTAAATAAGAAAATAAGAAAGGAATCAAACAAACACACACACACACACACACAAACACACACACACACATGATCTCTGGCGAAACACGTACCTATGTATGATTAAAAAACAAAAATCAGAGCGTTGTAAATTATTTTCACAAAGTGTATTTCTGTTTTCGACCGTTGTGCGTGTCGTCGTAAACTTTACAGTCAAACTTTTGATCGTTTCATGGACAACACCATCAAAGACTTTGATTGAAATATAGTTACCTAAATGCGTCATGTAAATCTTCAGAATGTGTGTCGGTGGAGCTCTGCTCTACATGATTACATCGTATTCTCCTAAGACGGTGGATAGCAATCTTTCTGCAGGGCTAAATTCTACCAATGGGGTAGCAGAAGTTGCCTACAGGTACAACCTCTCTCTCTCTCTCTCTCTCTCTCTCTCTCTCTCTCTCCTCTTTCTCTCTCTATCTCTCCCTCTCTCTCTCTCTCTCTATTTCTCTCACTCGCTCCCTTGTCTGAGAGTTTCCTTTCCAGACACTTCTCTCAAATGGACATCTACGTCCTCTTCGGAGCATTTGCCGTTGCAACTGCTATAGCCAACATAATTTTTGCTCTGCTTCCGAAGAAGCAGTACGAGAGTCTGGCTCAGACGGAGAAGGTCGACGTCCCCACAATGAAGACCCAGATGTCACTGATCGGAGGAGCGATGAGAGAGACGAGGATTCTTCTTCTCTCTCCTTTCTTTGTCTGTTACGGCCTTCAGGTAAGATGAAGCCAAATCCGCCTGAACCTCTTTTTAAGGTCTCTTTCATGTTGTCCGCTCTTCCAACAACATTCAGCTTTACAAAGACACTGGCTGCTCATCCTCATTTGCCAGCTATCTATTCTATTTGCATTGGAGCCGGAAATATAATCAGTGAGTCGCTAAAAAGTCATTTTTTCAAACACATATTGCTCCAGTGGGTATGTACATCAACGTATTCTCCCGTCGTTGGCCTTCCTTCGGTCTCTCCCCAACCATGGTCACCCAGTTGATCCTAGCTGCCGCCGCCTACTTAACTATCCTTCTTGGAACTCCTAACACTTCGTCTATTCAACCCTCTTCTGATGCAACTCTTCTCTTCCATCCGAGGTATAGAGCAGTTTTGGAAATGAGTGAGATTATTCTGATGGTAATATTCTAATTATCCATTATTACATCAAAATAGTGCGCTACAAAATGGGCGTGGCCGCTTTTTAGTCGCAGTAGGATTGGTACCGAGTATAATTCGGCGAGTAGAAAACGGATACAACAGAGAGTACACAATTACGATAGAATTGGGGATGGATCGACGACCCTCACTGTATGAAATGGAAGAAAATGAAAATAAAAGAGCATTTTAGTTTTACTGGTATGATTCCAATTTGGCTCCACCTATAGTAGAAGTCTGCGGTTGTAGGTTTTCAAACACCTGCATTTTTCTGCCGTACAAACATATCTATAACTTGCTTCAAATTAGTTTACGTAAAACATTAAAACCTTTTATTCCACATGCCTTTAGGCGGCAGAGGGTCACCAAAAATTTGACCCTGAGATTATGTTTTAAAAAAATTAGCTTGTGGTCCACTGATGTTACAAGTCACTTTCATTTTTGATTTTGAAGGTAGATATGGGGCCGAAAACTTTTCCCGCCAAAAAGTTTAAATGTGAATTTGCATGAGACTCTCTTCATTTCCATATGATAAATACCGATCTTTCGCGTACGCTACGTCATGGTTTAGGGGGTTCCTACGCCATCACTTCCTCCTAACTTTTTTTCGTGACCCTCTGTGAACTTTTGGAATGGGAAACCCAAAAAGAATTATTTTTGGAATTGTTATTGGGACGTATTGTAACCAAAAAACGAGTTGTACCCATTCTTAGTTGTAACCGTGACTGCTTTTTTGCATTTTGCAACCTGGAGACTTCTAACCTGGGCGAAATCGTACCCATTATTACCAAGACCCGTTTTAACCGGTGCAAACGGATAGGCCGAATGGAATAGTTCTACTTAAATAATACTTAGTTCGCAATCAAGTGAACAGTGACTATACAAGCCATCCAGGTTACAAAAGTGAAAGTTGTGCGATCATTCGAAATAAGTTTGGACTCGTTGGACCAAAGGAAAACGGGCGGGGCATCGAGACACAGTAAGGTTGTTGGTGCTAAAGTGCGCTCTCGCCAAGTTATAAGAATAATGTTGTTTTTAACAATTGCGAACTATGCAGATAACACACAGAAAATGATGTAGAGTCAAATAACAAATGTGCCTCTAATTTCATTTCAGTGCCGCCTTGGCCATTGTGATGGGAATGCTACTCGGAATGGCGGACGGGTGTCTCTGTCCGATGAGAGTCATCGTTTGCACCCTCGTATCTCCTCAGAAGAAACTGCAGACCTACTCCGTCGCTAAACTTTACCAGGTAAGCAAAATTGTTAGTAAACTTCAGTTTCTGTTCAGTCCCTGGCCTCCTGTCTTGCCTTCTTCGCCTCGCCCTATCTCACAATTCAGATGTGGATTGGCATCCTGGCATGTAAGTAACAATTCAAAGTAAATATGCTTATTGTAATTACAGTTTCGCAAATCGTTTCGGGAGTCACTTTCTTCATAGTCTCAAGGGCCATTTCAAGAGATGCTACAGTAGCCGATAGTTGTGACAATGACAAGAAAACACTCACCAATGCTTGAAAAGTTTGAGATTTGACGCCCCTGCTTGGGAAGAGTTGATTTTGTTTTAACCCACGTTATCTCAGTAAATAGCGGGTAATAAACTTTAATTATGCATATATTAGATGTTATAATTTCGGAGAGTAGATGAAATACCATAGAGACTCTTATCTACAAAGTTTTCTTGTGGTTCAAAGAGTTACACTAAAGTCTTTTCTTCTCGCAAGCTTTTGTTTTGGGTAGTAACGTGATAATTGTTTCTGTCTCTTCTAGAGGGAACGTATTAGGAGGAGTGTCACACCATTTTCCTTGTTAAAATAGGTTTCTTCCCGTTCACGTTTGTTTCTGTGAATGCACTTGTGAAGGACACTTCAAAAATCTTTCGTCACCTTCACTAATGAAAATGTATTTGGTAAGCAAACTTTAGCGGCTAGAATATTAACTTTCGAAAGGACTTGTTTCTTTTGGAAAACGTCGTTCTCTTTGGCAGTTTCTCAACCGTACGATACGGGAAAAAAGAATAGGCCCACTTCAAAATTTCGATTTTTTTTAAATCTCGCACAAAATCTTGGTGTGCCCTATATACCATCGGTTTCGCCATGGTCGATTACCCCTTGCGACTACTGACTTTTACCTGTCGACTACTAATTTTTCTTTGATCTCAATAAGTGATCAGTTTTTGAGGGTGGACCTATACTTTTTTCCCACCCGAATTTTGCATTTTTTGCGAAAATCAGCCTAAAATTTGAATTGCGCAAATGAGAAGCTCTTGTTCGTTGCAGCAGTTTCGTTGAAGGTAATCGACCATGGGGAAAACGGTGATATATAGTGCACACGAAATTTTGAAGTGTATACAGGGTCCGAAGGGGTACTAGGGTCCGAAGCCAATTCAGCAAGCAGCGCCCCTAACCATAAGTAGATGCGACAGGGAGGAAATTGACCGTCCCACGTGACTTTAAAATAGTTTCTTAATGTTTGGCAGAGGCCCACGAAAATGAAAATGGACCTGTCCATGACGTAACGTAGGTGAGAGAGTGTCATTTTCAAAGGTGAAATGCAGAGAATATATAGGAAATTGTCCTTCACGCGTCATATAAAGGTAGATTCTTAATAGCCTTAAGGTAAAACATTTTAGTTAGTGTAAACTGTGCCATTAGGAACAATCATTACATTTTTATCTTGCCCTCAAAATGCCAACTTAGGCATTATCTTTTCATGTGGTGTGCATTGTGTGCCATTTACCTGCTTTTATCTGGTTTTCTAAGTTTTAAAGGGTGTAGCTCACTCCCATAATACTGAAAATACTGAACGTTTCAATAATATTTATTCTAAAAAACCATTTTCAGATCATCTCGCAGACATCTCTAAACAGCGGCCGTAGTCTCTCCAATCCAACTGGCGTAAAGTGAGTGCCAGTTGTGATAAAAGAAATGTTATGTGCTGGATCATACATCTGAAAATCGTAATATCGACCCCATATACTCTTGCGTTACACTGAATTTTCCATTAAAGTAGAACATTGATGCAAAATCGAAGAGTTCGCATTTCTGGCACCCTTTGACCAATCGGGCCATCCTTTGTTTTGCTACGAGTAGCTTCTGTCCTGTGGAGGAAAAAATCTTAAATGAATTCAGTAGTAAAACAGAATAAATGGGTTCTGACCTCTTTTATGGGTTGCCCTTCCTCCAAAACTTTGGCCATCCAGGCGCAGGTATTCGGTGTATGTGGCCACGCATCCACAATGTAGATCTTCGTTTTCACCGCTTTCTCCATTTCTCTTAGCCTAGTGACCATTTTCTGAACGATTTGCTTTTTAACTGAACTGGCGAAGACGTAGGCAGCACTACTCTCCCTCCCCCAAGCCACTCCCCCTTCTCAGCCAAGAGTGTTCTTGGCAGTGACTTGAAATATACCCGGACATTTTGCACAGTTTTGCAGTCAAGTGCAACCCGAAGGTTATTTTTTTTTAAATTATGTAGTTTTCTTATAACCAAAGATATTATATCAAACACTTTTGTGCTAAGCTTGCAGAAAACCCTGAACGTATAGGGTTTCCATTTGTTTAAAGGCACAGGCCCACAAAAATAAAAAAGGACCTATCCGTGACGCCACGTAAGTGAGAGAGTACCATTTTCAGAGGTGAAATGTGGAGTTCCACTGTGATGCCGTGATGATGGGCTGTGATGATGTGATGTGATGATGTGATGATGGGCTGGCCCCCCTCTGCAGTTTAAGTGGGCTCTGCCATGATAGTTTACAGGCAGTTTAAACGACCTAATACGCCATTAGAGAGAAGTTACTAGAGTTGCTACTGTACCTTGTCTTATGCGGTTACTATTATTGGTGTAATGATTGCGATAGTTCATAGAAGGATCCACCTGCCATCATTTCAGAGACAGTCTGCCCAAAAATCTTCATAGACTGTCTCTACTAGACGCTTTCAAGCCCCCATCACAGGTCAAGTCGCCTACACAAACACCAGGCATGATGCATTTTCAAAGGCGTCGGATACCTAACAACCTCTGTTCTGCCAGTACACGACGATGGCTTTTCTATGTCTAATTTTGCTCCGGTTTACCAATTTAATGGTTGTGATTGAGTCTGTCTCACAAATGTTAATGGGACCCCGGGGGTGGATGGGCCAAAGTCTATGGTTTGCGTAATACACAGCGGATTTAATGGTACTCATGCTGACACCCATAAAAAATTTCAATTGAGATCCCCGGGGAACCAAATACTGAGAGTTATCAAACCTTGAAAGTGAGGTCGTCGAAAGGGTTTGTGCCATTTTCGATGAGCATCGTGTCGATGTGCCTGAAGATGATGAATAGGACGTCGGGTTGGATGTCCTGCACTGTTTTCAGGTAGAATCCGTCTGGTTTGCAATTGAAGCCAGGGTAGGCACGCAACAAAGACTGCAGAATTGGTTCGCAACCTGCAAAGTTTAGTTTTATTAAGACCAATTCAAAAATTCACGGTCCAGATTCTGTTAGGGTTTTGAAAAACCAAAATTAATGTAATAAGGACCGTATTGCACATACCAGCAACAGCAGCGAGGCTCAGATTGCGATACTTTTCTTTGCATTCACTCCTGACCAGACCAATTGTGTTCATCGCAATACTGTTTCCAATTACCAAAATGGTATTATTTGTTTTATTTGAACCCTGGAATAAGAAAACTGATTGGAAACGTTTTGAAAAAAACCTCTTTGAAGTGCCAGAGCTCCGGAATCGACCCCTGGATCGCTTCTTTCCTGAACCTCACAACATTTCCCCAGTCGCTCGCTTCCCAACTTCGGAGTTGTTGAATTTTCTGTTCTTAAGAAGACCTTTTTTTCTTTTCCCAACGATACCTTTTGTCATATTTTCGTATCCAAAGCGTTTGAACTGAATTTTATCCGCCCTGTGGTAAAAGGGCCAGTCGACGGAGTCTTCGGCTGAAGAGGTCGCAGCGGTGGAAGTGTCAACTGGGAGTGAATTGGTACTTGATGACGAGGTGACTGAGTCAGCTACAATTGAAGTTTGTCGTAAAAATAGAGCGTATATTTCGGTTTCAGAGTTAGCTGTCTCAATTTATCGTTCTCTCTTCTCTCATCGTCTCAAATTTCTCTCTCTGTCTCTCTGTCTCTCTGTCTCTCTGTCTCTCTGTCTCTCTGTCTCTCTGTCTCTCTGTCTCTCTGTCTCTCTGTCTCTCTCTCTTCCTCTCTCTCTCTCTCTCTCTCTCTCTCTCTCTCTCTCATAATCTCTCTCTTTATCTCTATCTCTATTTCTGCTCTGGAAACCCAGATATCCAAAGGGTTTCCAGTATAAAGTTCATCTGTCAAAAATTCAAAATATAATTGCTTATTTCTACTAACCTATATCATCGTTTTCGGCTCAATTTAAAGGCAGTGTGTCATGAAAAATGAACTCATGTACGGGTGGACCTGTACACAGCGTTCCGTGAGGGGAGAAATCTATTTTATTCATTAGAAAAGAAGAGAGCGGCATGCTAATTTCAGCTCAAAAATATCGCGGGAAAACTTTGAAGGGCCAAATATAAGCAACTAAAACACATTTTTGACAAGATATATACGTTGTTAAAATCGTCTTCGAAAGGTCTAATTTTGCAAAGTATAAGTTTTATATTCTGAGAAAGTCGAATTTTGGTGACAAACTGCCTTTAAAGACAGACGGCCGAAAAAATGAAAACGGAGACCTATTTCTAGCATAACCCTCTATGCATTTCTCATTTGAAAATGACAATTCTCTCATCATTTTACATCATAGACAGGTCCATTTATATTTTCGTTTTACTTTAAACTTTATATGACAAAAAGCAACTGTGGATCAAAGTGTTTCCATTGAAATCCCTGTGTAACCTGTATTTAGAGCGATAGTCTGTGCAAACAGTCTATTGTGCGTTGGATTGTTTGAACAGGTTTGCCAAATACCCCACGCGCACTATGAGATTATGCGTATTCTTTGTTTTACAATGTTTCGTATAAACAAAAACATAAATGTAACACACGTTTTGCGAAAAGACACACTCCGATGTTTCCTAATAAAAGCACCATAACTACGGTAACAATTAGTCCCCTAGACCAAGATAAATACTGTTTCTCATAGAGTAAATGCACTAATACTGATATCAGAAAGGAGATTAAAAGTCCAATGAACCGTCCTGAAAAGAATTGAAAAACAGCAAAACTCGGGGTTACCGTAATAACTGTCAATGTGATTAAGGCGTGAATGGGCAACAACCGGCCAATGAATAAGATACCAAGAGTAGGAGACCTCTCCTATGAACACCATCGCCTTGTTTTCCAGAAGAGAGCAGCCTTGTCCCAAATGGATTATTAGGGCGGTTAAGGCCGTAATGTTCACCCTTAAGTACATAGTGTCACTAAAGAAGTGCTAAGTACCTAGCAAAGTTTGGGTCAACTTTTTCACTCCATAAAAGAAGACAAATTGCTGAGAAGAGATAACCCGCAACAATGTGGGAAGAAAATGTAGTATTTGCCTGAGACTTGAAATCCGTAGGTTCACTTTTATCAAGGGGTTCGTAATCAGAATTTGCTCTGAAGACTGCCATTCCTGAAAAATGTTTTTAGGTAGGTGCAAAAAATTCCCAAATTTTCCCTGCTGAGTGTAGACATAAGAATTGGAAACCTTTGAAACAATGAGAATTAAATAGATATCGCCCGTTTTGGCAGAAGAATTGCGAACAAAATCTACGAAAAATATAACTTTTCATAGAACAAAAAACTGTGCTTGCGAACATTACGTGCAACACTTGTGTCACAGTCATAGGGCTAAATTTCATCATGTAATCCATGTTTCCGCATTTGGTCCCGCCGCGATCACCCCAGGTCTACTAGGGTATTTTGCACTATTTGGCGTAAAACAAAATATTACTTTTTTTAAATATCCAAAAAATAGCTTTTTATGGAAATATTTGCCTTAAGATAGTACAAAGTCGTGAAATGAATTTCTTCCTTACATTTGCTCGCAAAACATCGAGTTAAAAGCGAAAATTGTCATTCGCTGGGCAGATTTGATTGTGATGTGCGGGAAACGCGATTTCACTGGAGGGATATTACGAAGTGTGGGGTAGCTACCGTACCTTATGGGGGCTCGTTTTAGTGCTGTAAAACTGCGATGGTCTCGTAAAAATCGCCTCGCAAAAATCCGAACAAAACCGTCTGTGTTATCAATTACGTCCTTGGCGGACAACGCCACAATAAAAAAAGACCTATGTAATCAATTCTTCGCATTTTTTATTAACAAACCTGCGAGGAACTGCCACATGCGACAGAAAACATTATTGAACGCCAAGAATTCATCCGCCAGAAAGTGCAAAATCAACGACGAAAATACTGAAATCATTCGTGAAAATAAGCAAATTTCATAGTCCCACTTGTTATCCAAACAATTTCTCCCCGAAATCGAGGAAAGTAAAGCGCAAAAGCAAAGAAAAATGGGAAAATTAGGTAAAATTGGACTTCCAACGCCAAAGACCAAGTGTGGGTGAACATATCGACTGCTAGACCCAACTGAAACATTTCTATATGTAAAAAGGTTTCAGAAACTGTTACCTTTTCGAAATACCCGTCGTTATTCGTAGGTCGAAAGAGGTTTGTACCGAAGAATAATGCCCTGGGGGCTGAGGAGTAATTGGTATCCAGGCTAATTGAAGGAGCCCAGTTAAGCGAACCTAAATTTACACTTTTCAAAAGTTTAACGGCGTTGTTTAAATTATGTTGTTTAAATTTTGGTTATATTCTGTACAAAACTTCAAAGTGCCTCGAGATTCATTGGCTTTGAATTTTGAAAGTATATTAACGCCTCATTTTTCTTACCAGGAGCGTAAGCGCGGCCAAGGCCGCGCTAACGCTCCTGGGTGCGTGGGGGTTCGTCCATAATTTTTAACTTCAACCAATTCTAAATTCAGCAAGTTATAATTGCGGCAGAAGGCCGTGTACGCAAACGGCTGCAGACGGCAAAATTGTTCGGCAGGAGGCGAACAGCTGAACCAAACGCCGTCTAACGGAACGGCCAAAGGTCGTTTAACTGAACGGCCGAAGGCCTTAAAAATGTTCGACCGCAGGCCATCTAACTAAGCGGCCGAAGGCGGCGAACTTTTTAACTGAGCGGCCGAAGGGCCCAAAAATATTTGGCCGCAGGCCGTAAAAATATTCGACCGCAGGCCATCTAAGCTGGCCGAAGGCCGAAATGATTGTTCGCATGCCATTTAACTGAGCGGTCAAAGGCCCCCCCCAACATTATTCGGCCGCAGGCCGACTTACTGAGAGGCCGGAGGCCGCTTAAGAGTCCGGCCGCAATCCGGCTTACTGAGAGGCCGAAGGCCGATTAAGAGTAGGGCCATAGGCCGGCCTACTGAGAGGCCGAAGGCCGCTTAAGAGTCCGGCCGCAGGCCGGCTTACTGAGAGGCCGAAGGCCGCTTAACTGATCGGCCGCATGTAGGCTTAGTGAGAGACCGAAGGCCGCTGGAGAGTCCGGCCGCAGGCCGGCCTACTGAGAGGCCGAAGACCACGTAAGAGTCCGGCCGCAGGCCATCTAAGCGGCCGAAGGCCGTAAAATTGTTCGAACGCAGGCCATTTAATTGAGCGGTCGAAGGCCCCAACAGTAGTCGACCACAGGCCGTCTAACTGAGTGAGCAGAGATAGACAGAGAGACAGAGAGAAAGACAGAGAGACAGACAGGCAGACCGAGTGAAGACAAAGAGAAGATATGCAGAGAAACAGGGAGAAAGACAGAGAGAGACAAAGAGTCAGAATGAGATACAGAGACACAGGGACAGATAGATAGAGATATAGGGACAGAGAGACACAGACACAAACAAACAGAGAGAGAGAGAGAGAAAGAGAAAGATAGTGACAGAGTAAAATAGAGAGAGGCAGATAGAAAGACAGTCAATGAGAGAGAGAGAGAAATAGAGACAAAGACAGAGAGAGAGAGGCGGTGGAGGTGAGGGGGGGGGAGAGAACTGACCGGTCGGAGGGAGGGAAAGAGCAAGAGTGGAAGCAAATGAGCAGTGCATAAGCCACGTAAGTCACGTAACGGACGGGAGAGAAAGGAGCAGAAAGGAAGACCGGCCGATCTCACCCTCCCCCTATGGGAAAGTGAACGCGGGGGTGATACACTACACACACACAGACACACACGGTAGCGTTTTATTATAAGGGATTTTAAGGCAGAGGCCCACGTAAAATGAAGAGGGGGACCTGTCCATGCTAATCGTAAAATTCTCTGCATTTCACCATTGAAAATGACACTCTCTCGCCTACGTTACGTCATGGACAGGTCCTTTTCATTTTCCTGGGCCTCTGCCTTTGAGCGAATCGATTATAAGGCCATTAAATAACCCTTTTTGTATCAGTTATCGCTACTTTGGGGGATCACCGTTGCCTCTGCGACGGAGAGAGGGAGAGAGAAAGAGAGAGAAAGAGAGAGAGAGAGAAATAAAGAAAGAGAGAGAGAGAGAGAGAGAGAGAGAGAGAGAGAAGGAAATGAGAATTATATGTAATTAAAACTGGCTGTATTTGATGTCGGTTGGGGGGTCTGAAAGTAATTATTATTTTTTTAAGTGGAACTGCTAAAGTAACCAATTAACTGCTTTCATCTATAGGTTGAACTTGTAACTCCATAGCTAACGCTTCTGGAGAGTCCTTCAAACTCTTACCAAAAAAGTGCATTTTCTTTCAGACACGGAATTTAATAATAACAAAACACATGCCACGTTTTTTTAGGATTCTTAATCCAAACTTTCTTATGCAAACAGTGATTACTCGCTGAAATACGGAAAATGAAACGCATATCATGTGGTGAATAGGGTGTAAATGCGCTTCATTACCAAAATTCTGACCCATCACCAAAGTTGGCTTTAAACAAAGAGGATACTCGTAAATGGTATGCGACTCGTTTTCCCACTGTAATTGAAAATTTCAAGCTAGTACAGGAAGTAAAATATTGTTTTGTATTATTATGTGAATCCAAATCGAAGTCAGTTTTGCATTAAATACAAGATTCAAGATTTCCGTGAATAGGAAAGTTTTAAACCCATTCTAAACCAGTTCGTAGGCAATTTTTTAACCTTTAAACCGTTCTTTTCTACCAAAGAGTATGTTTGAATATCTAGAATAAGCAGAGTAATTAGATAATAAAGAGGTGTAATTCTTTTCAATCTGCGATAAAGAAAGTCTGCTACATCAGATGCTCCAAGGCGGTTGCACCTATTGAGCATCATTGTCATCAGGTAGCCAGAGAGGAGGAAAAATCTAAAGAAACGATGAATAAATGTCAATAGGGCACTTACTGATCCACTCCCAAGTATCCATTGGGGAAAAGTGAAGGAAAGAAGTGGAAGAGACAGACGGAGATTATGGCTATCGCCCTCAGGCCCTGCAGATGCAGGAGCTTCATTGAAGTGACTAAACAGAGTTTTCTCATTATAGCATATGACTTGAAAAAATATACATGTTTAGAATTAATGTTTTCTCTTCTATAACAATCTTTTAAAGTTTATCTAACTAGAAAAGACATAAATGTGATATGTAATGCCTGTGATGATCAGAAAAAGCGATAAGGGCAATCCGAGAGACCAAAATCTAACGCTAACACGAGTTTGACATTTGACTGTTTATGTTTAACTTATGCATTCGTTCCAGGATCATAAATAAAATCGGAGGAAGAGTATGCCCAGCCGTTGAAACAAATACGGATTTAATTGTGAATAAGTGTTTCTTTAAAGCATTAGTCGAAATTTAGGGAAAATTAGCGACAGACCTTCACTTGAACGAAAATTTAACAGAAGAAGCAATTATTGATCTTCATCCAGAGTTGAGACCAGGAGGCTCTTGGGAACCAACAGATTGTAAAGTGAGTTCTAAATTTTCTTCTATCCCGTCTACAATTGCACGGTTCATTTCATAAAGTGTGCATGTGTGTGTGTGTGTGTGTGTGTGTGTGTGTGTGTGTGTGTGTGTGTACCTGTGTGTGTACGTGTGTATAAGTAAATTCGTGCAAAACAAAGAACACTGATTTTTTCAGGCGAAGTCAAAATTGGCAATAATTATTTCATACAGGGACAGAAAATCGCACTTAACAAACCTTTTATATCATCTGAGTCCAATTCTAGAGCGACAGAGGCTCGATTTCAACTTTATTGTATCCGAGCAGGTGAGAATTTTTCGTTCACAGCCTATTTTAAAAGCAATGATTTGCAAGAACATGATGCTCGAGAGTATCTTTAGCCCAGTTAGAATAAACGAGACAGCCTTCATTGTATAGATTTGTGGAGATTGTCATGCAAAAATAATTCGAAAAAAGTGGTTTATTTCACGCGTTTATCTCTCTTTCTTACAATTTCTTGCAGATAGGGAGTGATCTCTACAACAAAGGCCGCCTCATGAACGCAGCATTCCAATATGCCCTCGCTTTGGGAGTCGACTGTGTTGTATTGCATGATGTGGATATGTTTCCTCAGGTGGGTCGTATTTTCAAAACAGGAAAACTACCTGACACATTGCTGAATAAGTTCTTACAACATTACACAAACATAAATTCCCACAAATACAACAAGAAAACTTCACGAAACATACATGAAAAAGTATGAAAACGACACGAAGACACTAAAATGTGCTGGGGAGAACACGAAAACCAAATAGACACGTTCTACCTGAAATTTATCTTTGAAGAATGATCGAATTCCTTACTCCTGCCCCTCCCAACCTTTACACTTGGGAGCTTATGTGGATACGCTGCGCTACAAGTAAGTCTTAGATGCATAAGTTTCAAATAAAACATTATTGCAGGCTAGTGGACAATCATATAACAGGAGGAGTGCTCAAAATGCCAATGAAGGCGTTTCAGACGGTGAATGGATACTCGAACGTGGACTGGGGATGGGGAGGAGAAGATGACGATATGGGTGGGTAAAGAACTATTTAAGATCTTAACTGTTGGCTGTACACGTCTATCAAAGTTATACCTAAGACTAAATTGTTCAGTTTTCGAACGGAGGTCGCGAAAACTGAACATAATTCGCATCTAGGAATCTTGGCCGCATGGGGGACTTCGTAGTTTTTTAAAGTCTTCGGAGCGCAATGATCCCCTGTTCCATCCCCTGTTCCAGCCTGCCCGCTAAGCTGGCCCCCGTCATCCACGTACAATTACAAACTCCCCGAAGCTTGCGTTGCAACTTCCACCCAAGATGCTAGAAGGATTCAGTCCTATTTTATTGGACACACGGCGGTGTTGATGCGGCGGCACGAATGGCTCGGTTGAGCTCACAGGGACCGCCAGCTTACCGTGATAAATGACAGGCCCAACCATGGGAGGCACATCACCCATGAGAGCCAAAAAATAACATAATGGCTTAATCCGAAAGGTTGTATCTGTTCATTATTCTGTAGTTTTAGGTGAGCGAATAGCTGCAAAGGGCTTCACAATAGAAAGGCCTTCTCCAAAAGTAGCCACCTACTCCATGATGAAACACAAGAAGAGACCACGAACAGCGCCAAAACTAATGTATGTTCGCGAACACATCGCTTTTAGAATAGTTCAAGGTACAAGCTGCTTAAAAATGCTAAAAAACGGATTTCTACCGACTGATTGAATCAAAAACAATGGAACGTGAAAAATGTGGGTTCTGAAAAAGGGAAAGAAAGAAAAAAGATTCCAGGTTACAATCAAAAGTCTCTACCATCATTTAATGGTGGATGTCAACAAGGCTCCAGAAGAATGGAGATCAAAAACAAAATTATGAAAAAAACATTTAGTTTTTGATTTATTTTTTAATATATTGTCTGTATACCAGGAGTTACAGCCCGCCTACGGCGGTCCTCACTCCTGGGTTCGGCGGTCTTCGGCCGCCTCAATGAATCTACCTTGAAATTCCAACACGATGCCAAATTTTTCTATAAAAAAAAAACAAAAAAAAATGCAGCTCTGACGACGCGTTTTAGAATATTGGTACTTTGCAGTACAGGTGTTGAAAGTTTGGGACGTCTGAAGCGTCCCAAGAAAGGAATATCTTGCTACCCGACTCGTGCAGAACAACGTTTCTCGGGGTTTTTGTTTTTAAGCTTAAAGTCCAGAAGGCGTATATATAAAGGGGTGTCCAACAAAGGAATTTGAAAGAGTCTTAGGAGATACTAGGAGTAATCTGGCACGCTGAATGCGAATATGCAGGTTATTTTAGACCAAAAGGTGTTTTGGAACGCGTTTTTGAGCAAAACTCTCCTACGTATCACAGAATATACGCAACAGCAAAGAGATTGTCAATTTGCTGAGAAAGGCTGCCTATAGCCTTTGTCATGACTCATGTCATGATACATTACATCTATCCGCCCCGAATGGGGCTGAGTCAGTTCTTACATTGCCTGCCGCGACATGCGGTTGATCTCTCTCTCTTGCTCTCTATTCTCTATCACTTGAATCGTGTACCATTCCATCCCTTAATAAACATATAGAAACCCATAGGACTTGTGAGAGAGCGTGTAAGTGTATGAGAGGTCCCTACGTATTGGACACCCGTCCAAACATGTTCTGTAAAACTTCGCTTGCTACGAGGATGTTCTCTTGAAGCTGCGATTGATGCGTATTCATTTAGCACTATTGCAGCTGGTCACACTGCAACTTTTTCTCGTTTCTTCCTTTCGTCTCTTTCCCCTCTTGTCCCTGTTTTCTCTCTGTAATGTCTCTTCAGCTACGCGTATTTTTTCGGGGTTCGTATTGAGAAGGGCTCGTCCCATAAGTCGAAATACCCGTCCGATTGGATCTACCCGTCCCAATGCGAAATAGCCGTTCCAAACCGAGATACCCGTCCAAAAAATCTAGTGCCTACCTACAGATATAGTACGCAACCGAAATGGCTACAAAGTACAATTATAAAATCCTAATAATAAAACACTCATAAGACAAATCAAAACTGGTATTCACTAGCAATTTCATTAAGTATGGCAGAAAAGACTCGGCTGTTTTTCAGAAGCTTGAATACCTAAAGGTAGTCTGATAAATAACCATCCGTGAGCTCTTTCCGAACACCATATTCGAGTTTTTTTCCAATTAACTGGTACTTGGCTTTAGAGTTTTCTGAGGGTTTTCTAGCATTCGTCCGCAATTGATCCCTTACGTATATCGAATTGTGATGGGTATATCAAATGTCGGACGGGTAAAACTGTTTCGGCTGAGAAACACGATAGTCTGTTTTGAGAACAAAATGATTATGAATAATCTGCCAAATTTCAAATGTTTTGTCATGAAATAGCTAAAGTAATTCTCATCAAATTCTTCGAACAGAAGGCAGGCTGTATTGCTGACTGTATTGTTTACATTTCTCGCAGCTCTGTGCAATTCTATGATTCCATTATCACTTACAATCCCTTTTGATAAGCCGCAGAGCAGCATCCTGGACCTCCCAAAATTGTCCCTATTTACACAAGCACTGTAACACTAAGGATTCTTTAACATTTCTACTATTGTAACTTTCTCTTTTTACAACTTTTGCAATGTTCACAAAAGAATACTTTAGGTATGCTAGCCCATCAACCACGACATTTATGTAGTTGGATTAAATTAATTGTTATTCTTTCAATTGTAGATTGTAGCTTAAGACGCGATGTCTGAGAAAATCGAAATAATCGCCCGCAATTGGTGCATTCCCAAATTTTTGTCTCCGATTTGGCTGAAAACACTAAAACAGTGTATTTAGGACCTAAATATACTATCAAAACCAAATTTAGCAATTATCGATTTTTTGTTGCCCCGGGCTATGATGCTTCACCAGAAAATGAAATTTCGCCGAAACTCATATAAACAATTCACATATGTATATTTTCTGAACCCTTATGGTCTGAATAACGTTTCTTTAATTGTGCACAACCACGGTTTCCGGTGATACAAAAAAGTTACATGCCCGTTTGTTCAGAAAAATAGCAAAAAATTCACTAAAATCATCGCCACCAATTCATCTTGTAATTGCGGGAGATGAGACCCTGTTCAATCGGTTCCTTATACTTTTTTACATTATATAAATCTTAAAATTGAAAATCGGAGAACTACTTTTGGAGAACCATTTTTTCAAACACGCCAACATGGGTGCCGCGCACCAATTTTCAAGCCTTTGAGAGCCTGCAATAATTCGCATTCAATCCCAACTATTTAGCTATAAAGTTACTATCTTTCTATTTTTACACTAAGACATCGTTTGTTTTGTTGTAGTTGATATATACCGACGTTAAAGCTAATAAACGTGATGAAAATCACGAAAAATCACTGAAAAACGAAAATTTGAAGTTTTTTGATTTTTCCATCAGTGAAATTGGATTGTCCATGTAATTTGCTTTCGAATGAGTTATATTTGAAGTACTTTTACTCTTTGTAGAAGTGCAAGAACGCAATTTCACTGGTATGGAAGGGATGCCGCATTAGGGAAGCGACTGACAATCGCAATGACCAACGCGTTGCCAGTCGCTTCGGCTGAAAGCTATGCGCGCCTCATCGAGACGCAAAGGAAAAATTGCTTTCTTGCACTTCTACAAAGAGTAAAAGTACTTCAAATATAACTCATTCGAAAGCAAATTACATGGACAATCCAATTTCACTGATGGAAAAATCAAAAAACTTCAAATTTTCGTTTTTCAGTGATTTTTCGTGATTTTCATCACGTTTATTAGCTTTAACGTCGGTATATATCAACTACAACAAAACAAACGATGTCTTAGTGTAAAAATAGAAAGATAGTAACTTTATAGCTAAATAGTTGGGATTGAATGCGAATTATTGCAGGCTCTCAAAGGCTTGAAAATTGGTGCGCGGCACCCATGTTGGCGTGTTTGAAAAAATGGTTCTCCAAAAGTAGTTCTCCGATTTTCAATTTTAAGATTTATATAATGTAAAAAAGTATAAGGAACCGATTGAACAGGGTCTCATCTCCCGCAATTACAAGATGAATTGGTGGCGATGATTTTAGTGAATTTTTTGCTATTTTTCTGAACAAACGGGCATGTAACTTTTTTGTATCACCGGAAACCGTGGTTGTGCACAATTAAAGAAACGTTATTCAGACCATAAGGGTTCAGAAAATATACATATGTGAATTGTTTATATGAGTTTCGGCGAAATTTCATTTTCTGGTGAAGCATCATAGCCCGGGGCAACAAAAAATCGATAATTGCTAAATTTGGTTTTGATAGTATATTTAGGTCCTAAATACACTGTTTTAGTGTTTTCAGCCAAATCGGAGACAAAAATTTGGGAATGCTCCTTTGATATTCGAGTTTCTTAGAAATCCCGTCTTAAATAAGAAACCAAGAAAAAATCTAAAAGCTTTTAAAAAAATCTGCCCACTTGTGATTAGTAATAGGGCGCAGAAAAATAATTGAAACTACATTTTCAAAGCGTATTCTTATGTAAAATTGGAGAATCAAAAACAGTTCCAAATGTTCGCAATTCTTGCAAATTAGGGTGTGTGACAGTGTAGATGGCAGGCAAAGAAATGTATTGCAGAGACACAAAACTGGCCCAAAAAAATATAGCGAAAGAGAGACAGAAAGAGACCGAGAGAGAGAGAGAGGGGAGGAGTTATCCGTAGTTGTTGATCGGTAATAATTTGTTTCATTGTCTTCAAGGAGCTTCAAAGGGCAAGAGAGGTTCCGTAACTGACGATGAGCTAACTTTCTATTAATCTAAGCTAACTTTTAAAGAGATTATAAAAAGAGACGTGGCAATTGCTGCTCCATTGAGGAAGCTCAAATCACAAATGGTAAAGAGTCGTGTCTTGCCAGCTCCCAACAGCTGAATAAACACGCCTTTTGGAAGATCTCTTTCACAGAAGATCGCAGCATTGGTGTTTGATGTAGAAACCTAGAGTTTTGGCAATTAAATGGGCAGTAAGGGGGCTTTTCATTTCATTTTCGATCGGATACGGTCGGAAATTATGCGAATGAACTATGCAAAATTGTCTCGCACCCTCCTCATTTTCACAGCTGTCTCAGTCAATTAGAATAAATTCGGTTCATTAGCATTCCTTGTAAATACCGGACACGCAGGGCGTACTGGCCATCCGCACAATCTGCGGATCGTCGGCCGTTTTTGGACACTTTGAAGCCAGGTCTATTAAAAACGGTGCATTTCCGATCCATAGTCATATACATTTTCTTGATCAGAGAATTTTTCTCTCTTAGATGAGCTAATGTTGTAAAACCCGCCTGACTGTCCCTTTAATACTCACAATGAACAGCTTTCATTCGGTCTCTCACGCATAAAAATCTGCGAATGCCACGAATACGTTTTGCGATACTGTCTAGGCGTGCATATTGTCTGTATATGCGGCTCCAATCCTATTTCGGTTATTTTAATTTTACATTTAGCAGTCGAACGACACATTTTAACAACAAAGGAACAAGTCCTTTTTGCAGTAGTACAATTGTAGAATACACGAAGTATTCGTTGATTTTTGTTTATATTTTTAAGACAATTCAAAAGCTTTACGGATGTTTCTAAGCGATTCATTGAATTAATTGTACTTTCGAGAAACATAAAATCGAAATTCAGTAGACTTAAAAACTCGCCAAAGTTTGTGAAAGGGCGACAAGTATGGCTTCTTGCCTGTGTTAGTGGCCTTTTGATTTGATTCTCGACCATGTATCGAAGCTCCGCCGCACCTATAAAGTGTGGGAAACGGAGGGTTTCGATTAAAATTGGCAATACTGTACGCAAGCTGCACGCATCCCGCAAAACCCAGAACCCCCTTAATTAAAAAAAACTCCAAATAGGGAAATAAGACGATTCGTGATATTAGGATGGCATGTACATCTGCCTTGACTCATGCGTATCATACTTGTCAATTTACAACCAATACCCGTCATATACACTGGTGACAAAATGCCATTCTAACTGTCACTAAACCTAAATCTTACGCTAATTGCGGAAACATACAAAGCATGCTCTGTCGACAATGATTAAATTTTGTTAAAGGGCTCGTAAGGGGCCTATTCCAAATCGCATGCTAATGAAGATTTGGTAAGCATTTTGCGCATGACCGTTGGCTGGAGCGGTGTTCGAGAATATATTTTCAATTGAATTGGTTTGATTTGCATACTTCCCATTTCCGATTCGAAAAGGCCCCTGACGGTCTTTTTAAAGGGGCAGTAAGGAGGGTTTGCAGTTCATTTTCGGTCGTATACGGTAGGAACTTATGAGATTTACCTATGCTAATTTGTCTCGCACCCTCCTCGTTTCCAACGCTCTCTCAACTAATTAGAATGAACTTCGACTCATTTGCATGACTTGTAGATTCCGGACACGCAGGGCGTACTGGCCGTCTACAAATCTGTAGACGGAGACCCGTTTTTAACGATTTGGAAGCGTATTTTCTAGAAAATGGTATATTTTCGACCCAAAATCGTATACATTTTCATGATCAGCGAAGTTTTTCTCTCATAATTGAGCTAATGTTGTAAAACCCGCCTGACTGTCCTTTTAATGTGCCATAGCAACGGAACATCACTTGAAGATTTTAATTTTTGGCACGATTCCATGTGAGATATATGATAATGGATTCGGAGAGCATAAACTACCTGTATGATAGGCTATGACAATACTTCAATCGTATTCAGAAGAGACGGCACGACAATTAAACTCCGGACACGCACCTAGACTGTCTCTTTAGGGAAAAAAGATAAAAATCGACGCAAAATCGAAATTTTGTCGTGGACTTTGATCCAGTACGGTGCCTGTTCACAGTTCATATCGCAGTGTTCGTTTCAACAATTAACGTCTCTCAGTCTAGCCACAATGTTCTCGTTCTTTTTGATTCGCCTTGATTTCCGATCATTTGTGGGTCCCGAACGCATATCAAATATGAGAACAGGGGGTGCATGAGATCTTTGAATGCAACGAAACTATTTACGATATTGGCCCCAACCGTATAGCTAGCTCTTCAAATTAATTCACAGTTTTAAAAAGCACAAAGTCAGCCCTGTTTCGTTCTTTTGTTGATGGCTATCTCGAATCTGCAGATTAACTTAAAGGGCCAGTAAGGGGGTTTTTCCCTACATTTTCGATCGGTTACGGTCGAAAATTATGCGAATTAACTGTGCTAGCGCTCTCTCATCCAATTAGAATGAAATTCGCCTCATTAGCCTTGTAAATACCGGGAACACAGGAAGTACTGGCCGTCTACAAATCTGTGGACGAGACCCGTTTTTTGCGATTTTGAAGCGGATTTTCTCGAAAACGCGAAACTTTTCACTCAAAGTCATATGCATTTTCATGATCAGCGAATTTTCTCTCTAAATTAAGCCGTTATAAAACCCGTCTGACTATCCCTTTAACAGGTTTTTTTTGGGGGGGGCCTTATCATAAGGGTGACGGTACATTTTAAACCTAGAACTCGGCATTCCACCATTGAAAGTGTCACTCTTGATTTTCGGCACGGACACACCCACCTTTCATTTAAATAATTATTTATATAGTGCAACGAATTTTACCAGATGCCCGACGAACGTTAGAATTCTTACAGTAACCTTGTGGTTTGTGCCTAATTTGGGAAAGGACGGAGCGTAAAAATGCGCGAAACCACATCGGCCTATGTCCAATGCAATTGGTATTCCTAAAGGCAGAGGACCGCAAAATGAAAATAAAGAAAACCATCGCGCAACCTAGACTAGAGATCGCAATTTTCAATGGTAAAATGAGGACAGCTTTAAAGGCAGAGGCACACGAAAAAGAAAATGAACTGGTCCATGACGTAACGTATATGAGAGAGTGTCATTTTCAATAGTGAAATGCAGAGAGTTTTACGATTAACATGGACAGGTCCCCCTCTTCATTTTACGTGCACCTCTGCCTTTAAGGATCGCAGTGGTTTTTGATCTTTTGTAAGTTGCCATTAAAGGGACAGTCAGGCGGGTTTTTTTTCATTGGCGATTTTTTCATTTGAAAATGTGTATTACTTTGGGTCGCGAAATTCGGGTTTTTGAGAAAATCCGCTTCAAAGTCGCCAAAAACGCGTCTCCGTCTACAGATTTGTAGACGGCCAATACGCCCTGCGTGTCCGACATTTACAAGGGATGCTAATAAGTCGAATATAATTCCAATTGGATGAGATAGCTCTGGAAAAGAGGAAGGTGCTAGACAATTTAGCATAGTTTATTCGCATAATTTAAGACCGTATCCGATCGAAAATGGAATAAAAAGCCCTCTTACTAGCCCTTTTTAACGCAGTGTGTCATGAAAAATGAACGTATATACGGGTGGACCTACCGAGAGGCGAAAGAGCCATTTTATTAGAAACCAGGAAGGTACGCGCTCCTACGGCGCGCACCCTGCTGGTCTGCGACCTGCGGCCGCACCGACACGCGGCCTTCGGCCGCTCACTGCGGCGGCCTGCGGCCGCAGATTCATGGCCTACGGCCCTTCATTACTCGTCCTTCGTCCGTGAAAAATGCCGTGACGCACTTGCAACTCGGCTTACGGCCTAACTCACCCTCCCTCGCTGGGGAAATGAACGCGTGAACCTACGCTGATACACTACACACACATACAAACACGGTAGGGTTTTATTATAAGGGATTGAGAGAGCGGCATGCTAATTTCAGTCCAAAAATTAAGCAGTTTAAACTTTGAGGTGTCAAATATAAGCAACGAGAATGCATTTTTAGCAAAATATATGCATTGTTTGAATCGTCTTCGAAACGTCTAATTTTGGAAAGTATAAGTTTAAATTTCTGAGTTGGTAAAATTTTGGTGACACACTGCTTTTCCAAGAACACAAATACGCTGATGTTGGCTACTTTTTCATTCATGTGGCCTGTTCCGGGTATTCACGACGGGAACACAATGCCCACAACGCAGAAACTCATATAATGTTGAGAAAAAACATTTCAACTTCGTGTGGTTTTTACTTATTTCGCTATATCTGACGGTCGCTCCCTTAGCCACTTTTGTCCTACAAATCCCACGGCCGACAAAATTTGTCCAGGTGGCTGCCCTTTATTGACACCCACGCCGACACACATTCAGGATAACCGAGTAGCCTTAAATGTTACAAAATTTGTAATAATTATTTTGATATTCAGTAGTATTTTTGTAATTCAGCTCGCAAGTCTAACTTCAGAATTTATAATAATTGTGACTTCATGTTAAAGTCCAGTAAAGGGGCTTTTCATTTACGATGGGATAAGGTCGGAAATTATGCAAATTTACTATGCTATTTTGCTTTCTCTTTCAATTAGAATGAAATTCGGCCATTAGTAAAAGTAAAAGTAAAGTAAAGTTTCCCCCGTATCAAGGATTTGTAGTACCTGCGGGAACCAACGGCTAAGCCCGGTGGCGGTGTTGAGGCTCTCTTCCTGGCGTGCCAACGTTTCTCCAGGCGTGTTACTTTCGTAGACTCGTCTACTACCCACTGTACCTTCGCCGAAGCGTTCGGCTATTAGTATGGCCGAACGCTTCGGCCATTAGTATGCGTTGTAAAAGCCGGACTCGAAACCGTTGTGGCCATCCGCACAATCCGCGGATGGTCGGCCGTTTTGGCGACTTTGGGGCGGATTTTCTCGATAATGGTGAATTTGCGATCCAGGGTATTTACATTTTCATGATCAGCGAGTTATTTATATATTTTCGGTGCAAGTGCAGTAGATCTAAACCATTTTCTGTTGATGTTCTGATTCTTTGTTATGATCTAAAATCTGTTTATTTCCCATCATAACAAAGGATTGTTTTATTATTCTTTGATTACTTACTAACTATTTTAACTACAAACGCAATTACTTTGACGCAATGCCTTTAAAAACCTATATCAGAGTAAAACTTTGTTTCCTGTCCTTTTGTTTATTGTCTACCCCGTCTATCCCGTCGATCGTAATCCACACAAATGGTTGTGTTTGACCATCAACCCACGTACTGTTATAAACCGTAACGATCAACTCCCATCCATCCACAAATTATACAAGTTGGATCTATAGTAAATCTTGAAAAAATTGTGTGTAAAACGACATGGGAAAACAAACAAATTTAAACAAAGAACAGTAATGACAAAAACTAGATTTCAAAGGGAAAGTGCGGTAATCCACAGCCTCGTTTTGCCATCCATTCACAGTTGCGAAAATCAAACTGTAAAAACTCTTTTAGAACATACTTTGAGAACTGTTTACAAAATAGAATACGTTTATCAATACGAATAATTGAAAAACAAGTACTCTGAAATGTTTGAGAATATAATCTTTTGTTTAAGCGGTTTTAAGTGTCAACAAAAATGACAGAAACGTTGAGGCAATAGTGCAATAAGTTCATAAGAACAGACAAATCTTTTGCTGATCTTCTGTACTCTGTGTGTGTGTGTGTGTTTGTGTGTGTGTGTGTGTGTGTGTGTGTTTGTGTGTGTGTTTGTGTGTGTGTGTAGTTGTGTGTGTGTGTAAAAGTTTTCTTTCCTTTTCAAAATCTACCGCCTTCATTTCACTGATCGTAAAATTTATGCTTCCCGTTTAATTGCCACAATAGTTCCCTTCTTATGTGTGTGCAGTTTGCATTCCAACACATTTGACAGCTTAAAACTTCACCTCTAAAGCTTTCTGAGTGATCCTAATTTATTCAACGTGGCCATTTCTTAGACCTTTCGCCTTTTGTAGAAAAAACATTGATTTCAGATTCAGATGAAACGAGATGACCTCCAGGGGATCAGAGGGGTGGCCATTCTCCTCGTATTGTTGTTTCATCTTCAACCTTCTCTTTATAAATTAGGATTCGTTGGAGTAGATATGTAAGTAAATTTGAAAAGCATACGACAATGTTTCAATTTCCAAGAAAATTCAGCATCAAAGAATTTTTGAGATTGGGTCCAGCCTAAAAATCTGAGAACATAGTGATCCCGAGCGCGTTTGAAAACCAATCATCTAATAAAAATCTGAAAACATAGTTACAAAATCAGCTTGTTTTTATGAAATGGAAGCTTTTGGTATAATCCTGAGTGTCATGACTGCTGTCTATTTTGAGAATTTCGATAGACCAGTAAAATATCGCGGCAGGACCCAATATTTATAGGTGGAGCATTAATGTAAACCAAATTCTGCTTATAAATCTTCTGAAAGGTTTGATTATAGGTTTTTCGTTCTTTCCGGCTTCCTCATGGCCATGATTCTTTCGAAGGACCCTTTCTCTTGTAGCCAAATTTCTAATTTCTATCTTCGTCGATTCAAAAGAATAGTACCCCTAATGTTCACAATTCTATTCTTTGTATACATAGGTAGGCTACTTTTAAAACTGCAAGAATCACTTTTAGTATGCTTTTTCATTTTGACGGAAGACGATAAGCTGGATTTGAAAACAGATTTGAAATGGAGTCTCAGTTTTGCTTCAAATATGCAGCCTTTGTTTGAAAAACTCGGATACTGGGACCAGGTTTGATCAAAGATTTTGTGGTTATTAATGTGCTTTAGGTATCATCCTACAGATTTCTTGTTCACTGTTGGTCCTTAGGAGTCGAAATTCAGTTCTATTTATTTGCCCCTTTCATTATTGCTTTTAGCAATTGTTTTTCGTCTATGAAAAGGTAAGGTTTAGGTTAAAATACAGCATGAAGTGGCACTGGGCGGCACAAATTTTAGCCCAATTTAAATTCCACGGCGAAGCTAGAGATTACATAGCTGCCGCTAAACAGGAATCTAACATTCTAATTTTATGGGCAGAAGTCCAATTTGGCGACAGCTATACTCTTTATAAGAAAATAAAAACTAAATATACGTTGAGAAACCCCCCCCCCCCAATTTTCATATTTTTTAGAGAGGTGTTCCTAACCATTGGAATTCTTCTTTCAATTTCTTTTCAACTTACCACTTTACCCAAGATGTCATACGGGTTGTTGCCGAGTAGGTAAGCATTTTCCAGATGTGGCCAATTTTTTGCGAGCCGGCCGAAAAATCATTTAAGAGAACTTTTCATGTTTTCAGGGTGTGGCAGTTTCTCCTCGGCTGTCTTAGTTTCATCACAGAAAAAACGATAAATCGACCAGAACTCGAATTAGAAAAATTATTGGAAGATTCAGATGCAGGTCGGTAAATTTATTTTCCAAAAAGACGATATTTTAGATGAAGAAGAGGGTGTTGTTAAGTCAGAGAAGCCAACGTTTGCTTGGTATTCAATTGGAGGTGAATTCTCCCTTTTATGTCTTTGTATAGCAGTTGTTTTCAAAATGGATTATTTGATCTCGGAGAAATGTGCCAGGTTTGGGAAAGAATTCAGACACAAACACACACACAAACACATAAACACACACACACACGCAAACACACACAAACACATACGCAAACACACACACACATACACACACACACTCTCTCTCTCTCTCTCTTTTTTTAGAATCGTCGGCTGTTTAATTGTCTTCTGCCTCATAAGGTGGCCCTTGAAACCGTCCCTGTCTCTTCTTGCCAACCGATTCCTTGTCTACGTGGGCGACATTTCCTACGTTATGTATCTAATTCATTGGCCAGTCATTGTAATGGTTAAATATATTCAAGGACACCAAACCATAGACGTTTACAGTAAGACAACTTGGCTCAGCTGTTAACTCAATTTCAGCAACGGTCATTTTGTTTGCTGTTATTTTTCTGCTCTCCGTGGCTCTTCATCATTCTTTGGAGGTAGATTTCTTTGCATTCAGGGGAATGAAAACAAATGTAAAAATGGTTGATTTGACTTTCTTTATTAAAGGCAGAGGCCCAGGAAAAGGAAAATGGACCTGTCCATAGCGTAACGTAGGCGAGAGAGTACCATTTTCAATGGTGAAATGAAGAGAGTTTCATGATTAACATGGACAGGTCCCCTCTTTAATTTACGTGGGCCTCTGCCTTTAAATTAATGCATGTTTTTCTTTTATAAATGTCTATTGGCGTCTTCTTTAACCGTCAATTTCATCATCTGTGCCTTCTGTCTTATTTCAATCTTTGCGTCCTTCCCCTACTACGAAATGTATTCTCCATATGGACAAAGCACAACAATCGGTTGGAAAAGAAAGGTCTTGTTTCTGTAAAATACATTTTCAGATGTAAAATTAGCCATTGAGTGGAATACAGCACAGGATGCTCATCCGATATTGCCGTGTAAACCAGACACGACGACAGAAAAATGGACCAACTTCGCGGTGGAACCTGGTTTTAGATGCGAAGGCGTAGGTTTTCCATTTAAAGGCTTAAAATCTGTCAATTTAAGGAAGGAAATGGAACCTTAAAAGTGCTGGTGATTGGAAATTCAATGGCCTGGAGGGCATTTACTACCATTGAAAACCTCTTCAAAGGAAAGTACAAGACGATCAGGATGTTTGCGAGAAGTTGTAAGTTTTTTCCAGCTTTTAGGTAAAATAGGAAAAACAATTCTAAGAAATTTTGACAACATACGTCGCATTTGTGTTGCTGAACACAAATTATAGCATTTTGGGGTTCAAATCTATTTTTGGAGTCGGGTAGAAAACCTCTTCAAAGGAAATAATTCACAATGTTTCACATCGACTTAAAGGGGAAGGACCTCGTAAAATTGATTTTTCAAATCTTTGTAACAACAACATCATTGAATAGATACCGTTGCCACGATTCCGAAACATACCCCTTTTATATGTTTTGGACTGCAACCGGCGCAGGTGTACACGGCCGAACAACGCAAAGGGTGCAGGTGTACACGGCAGAGAAAGGCGAGAGAGCGCGGGGAAAAGGGAGACGCAGGATTGCGCGCTATTCAAACGATATTTTCGACAAAACTTCAGGCGCTCCTAATTTGGTTCATTTTGATCCAAAAAGGGAAAAGGGGACACTTTTCTGAATCAGGAGAATGAGATCTACTCATTTATCACAAGTCCAGAAAATTTTTATTTACGCGGTCCTTCCCCTTTAAGCACGGGGTATTCTTAAAAAAATGTCTGTGAAATAGATAATGAAGTAGCCCGAGAGTTGAACGGCGCCAAATGAAGCTGTAGCAATCAGTACTTTTTATGTTAAATAACCCGCGCCTCCTCACTTAGCATTCTATCTCGCCCACGGAGTTCTGATTCGACAAAGTTCATTTTCCGCGCAGTTCTAATCAAAAAGTAAGCCCGATAAATGCAAGAAAGTACCTCTTGTCTCAACCCTGGAAAATGATTTCAGAGACCTAAAGAAGTTTTTTTAAAAACTGTATGTGTGATTTCCATGACATTCAAGTAAAGTTTGGGGTTGGTTACACTGCAAGTGCATAGCGGGGACGAGTAGGAAATATAACTGTCGGAAATAGAACCGTCAGAAAATAGGTAAGCTACGTAAAAATAGAACTGCGAAATAGTGTGCAACGTGACGAGACTTAGCCTTCATTAGCATACAACAGTTCTATTTTCTTGCGTTCTATTTTCAACGGTTTTATTTCCTACCCGTCCCGCATAGCGCAAGTCGAGCACAATTGGCTGCGTCCGCTAAAAATCAGCGAAACAGCATATAATGACAGGAGAGCGCAGACACGCGAGAGAGCATTTGAGGACAGGAGGGCGCCCGGCGTTAGACGGCACCGGTTCTGCGTCTTGCTTGGTAGCGTGCTATTTCGTCGCCGTCTGACACGCGGCGCGTGTCACGTGCGACTGGCGGGATGTCTCTTTTACTCGCCACTTGCTCATTTCGATTGAGCGCGCTTGCCGTGGTTAAAGAGGCCCACGAGAATGAAAAGGCGATCTGTCCATTTTTATCATAAAACTCTCTGAATTTTAGCATTGAAACTGGCACTCTATCACCTGCGTTACACCATGAACAGTTTCATTTTCATTTTCGTTGCCTCTGCCTTTGTCCTGTTAACGTAACCTATATCCTCCAACTCGCGTGCGAGTCTATTTTTTGGGTCTCATTGATACAATTAACCATTTTCAAACATATTGGGCAGTTTATCGGACACTGCGTTTTGCAAGCCTTCCCCAAGGCAAAACATATGACCAACAGACAGCTATTTCTGTTTTGTTGACTGCATTAATCTTTTATTTGTTAATGTCTATGTGATAATAGAAAACCTTTCTGATTTAACTAGTGGAATCTTGTTAGAGAAATGATGAACTTCAGAAACTATTGGAACTGTATTCAGGAAAAATCTTTATTTAAGAGAAAAACATAAATTTTCAGCTCGTCCTCCCATCTCCGACGTGGATCCCGTTTTCACAGCGGCCACTCACGCTGTAGTCGATCACATTCGCCCAGATATCCTCTGGAGTCTTCACGGAGATCCGTAAGGTTTTACGCTTCTAAATGTCAGTTCTATTTTACAGGAGACCTCAATTCACAGGTCCTTTTGTGAATAGAACAACTGATGCAATGTTTCTTTCATTCCAAAGGAACATCGACTATTATAGGTAGTTTCGGTCCACAAAAGTAAATTTCTTCGTTTAGCCAGCGATCGAAAGTGTTTATAATCGATTTGCCTTACTTCTGGGAACAGGGAGGAATGGCGCAGGAATTCAGGAAGCGATTGAAAACAGGAAAACCTCTAGATGACCTGAGGATAGCTAAAAATGTAACAATTTTTTTTAAAATAAAATGTAATTGGTCTTTCAGGATACATTGGCACAGCAATTCCATCACAGAAACAGAATCCTCGCGGTGAAATGCAAAAACTGCCTTATTAACGATGTGCAACCGGTAGGTTAAATCTGTTGTGTACATTGAGGGCAGAGGCCCGGGAAAATGAAAATGGACCTGTCCATGACGTAACCAGTGGGAGAGAGTGTCATTTTCAATGGTCAAATGCAGAGAATTTTACGATAAACATTTCATTTTATGTGGGCCTCTGCCTTTAAGCATAGGGAAGTTTTTCATCTTTCAAGCTTTGGGTGAATGACGAGCTTTAAGCATTTTTCGGCCATCGTTCAATTGTTGAAGACATTTATTTTATACGACAACCAGAGCAACTTGTCGGGTCGAGACGGCTCGAGCCCCCTCGCTCCATTTTTTTGTCTTTTGGTCCAGGTTAAAGGCAGAGGCCCAAGAAAATGGACCCGCGAGATTCTTTTCAATGGTCAAATGCAGAGAGTTTTATAATTAACATGGAAAGGTCCTCCTTTTCATTTTAGATAGGCCTTTGCCTTTAAACGGACCTGCCCAATTTTTCTGTTCTAACTCAGTTAAAAGCTAAACGCTTTACAAAGTTAGCCGGCCCTGGCTCCCCGCAAACTTTCCCAAACTTTGCCATAGTTGGTATATGACAGTTTTCCAACCTTCAACCGATACGCATTTTGGCTGATATTAAAAAAATGTATGACAGAACATCTTTTAGTTATTGAGCGGTGGAATTAAAGGGGCAGAAAGGAGGGTTTTCATTTCATTTTCGGTCGTATACTGTCGGAAATTATGCGAATCAACAATGCTAAATTGTCTAGCACCCTCCTCATTTTCAGGGCTGCCTCATCTAATTTGAATGAATTTCGGCTTATTAGCATGTCTTGTAAATGCCGGACGCGCAGGGTGTACTAGCCGTCTACAAATCTGTAGACGGAGACCCGTTTTTCGAGACTTTGGAGCGGATTTTCACAAAAACGGTAAACTTGCGACCCATAGTCATATATATTTTCATGATCAGCGATTTTTTCTCTCTTAATTTAGCCAATGTTGTAAAACCCGCCTTACTGTCCCTTTAATAAGTGCATTCATAAAGATTTCAAAAAGTAAATGCATGGGTGCTTAATTGCTTGGAAAGGGCAGCTCCACGTGACTACAAGAGTTAAAGAGGTAGAAAGGACCGCGTAAAAAAGTTTTTTTTGGACTTGTGATAAATGAGTAGATCTCATTCTTCTGATTCAGAAAAGTGTCCATTTTTAGAAGCAAAATGAACCAAATTAGGAGCCCCAGAAGTTTAGTTGAAAATAGCGTTTTAATAGCGTGCAATTCTGCGTCTCGCGTTTACCCGCGTTCTCTCGCCTTTCTCTGCCTTGTACACATGCTTGTACTCTTGCACCATTTGCATCGCTCAATCGTTACACCTGCACCGGTTGCAATCCAAAAAATACAAAAGGGGAATGTTTCAGAATCGTGACAATTAATGAAGTTGTTATTAAAAACGTTAAAAAAAATAATTTTACAAGGTCCTTCCTCTTCAAAGTGGAGAAAACTACATACTATAGATGTTTGCGTCACTAAGGATAAGCGGTCAAAAATCTAATTAAGCATGTATAAATTTCCCAATTTTATAATTTTAGGCAGTGTCTTCATATTCAGGGTTTGTACGAAGGAGAGTGGTACTATCTGTACAATCGGAAGAATCTCCATGAATACACCCTCGACGGATTCCATTTCACATCGGAGATGTTTGAGAAACTCATGCCTATTTACAAGGCAGTGGCGGAAAAGGCATTAGCCATGGTGGGAGGATCGAGACAAGAAGACGGGGCATCAGAATTAAGGGGCATAATTTAGTTTCAAAGAACTTGTTGTTTTGTGTTTTTTTTAATAAACTGTTTTACTTTAAAAGAATTTTATTAACCTATTATCGTTTGTAACTTGTTTTGTTAAGCCCGTTTGCAAATATCCCTTATGAGAGGCCTGATCCGCTCCAATCCCGGAGGAGAAAAGTGTTGGCCCTTTGTGACGAACGACACGAAATGCTTCGGATCGTAAATCTGAAAAAAAAAATTATTAAAGGTAAAAAAAACCTAGGTTACTTTAAACTTCCCGTCGAAATAGAACATGGTGGCAAAGTCGAATAGACGACACTTTTTGCAACCGGCGACAATGCGGGTTAGACGTTGTTTTCCCACGAGCACATTCTGACTCCAATCCACGAAATGTGACTGAAAAAGACTTTCTCTCTGTCTCACTGTCTCTCTGTCTCTCTGTCTCTCTGTCTCTCTGTTTCTCTGTCTCTCTGTCTCTCTGTCTCTCTGTCTCTCTGTCTCTCTATCTCTCTGTCTCTCTGTTTCTCTGTTTCTCTGTTTCTCTGTCTCTCTGTCTCTATGTATCTCTGTCTCTCTATCTCTCTGTCTCTCTGTTTCTCTGTTTCTCTGTTTCTCTGTATCTCTGTTTCTCTGTTTCTCTGTCTCTCTGTCTCTATGTATCTCTGTTTCTCTGTCTCTCTGTCTCTCTGTCTCTCTGTTTCTCTGTCTCTCTGTTTCTCTGTTTCTCGGTTTCTCTGTCTCTCTCTGCTCTCTCTCTCCCTTGCTTTTTCTTTCTCTCATACTTTCTCTCTATAGTCTGTGTCCGAACAACAAATGACCTTCCTTTCCAATAAAAAGAAACACTGCTCGAACGCTAGTTTGTCTAGTTTCTCTGCGCACTCCTATCAAAGCGCACTCCCTCGCGCGTCCGCAATTGGCTCCCTTTCTGATCTACTCGAATCGCGGCAGGGCCAAATACCTAGAATCCTTTAAGGTGACAAGGGGGCTGTTGTTATATGGACAAGACTACTATATCTGTCTCTCTCTCCTTACATCGTCCAGTTCCCCTCCTTTCTCCAAATGATCATTAAGCCATCGCGTAATTTTCGTATTCGTCTCCGTCCACGGCTCCACAATATATATATTCTTTTTCACTATTTTCTCAAGTTCCTGAATCCTCGTAACAGCTTCCTAAATCTAATTTGGTTTAATATTTCCCCAGATTCACCTCAAAATGCTTGTCGTTGAAGGGATTCGTTCCATTTTTAATTTTCATCGTATCAATATGCCTAAACAATCTTTGTTATTGTAACATTACAACAGACCTATAAATAATAAAAAGAACATCGGGTTGTATAGCCTTAACCCCTTCTAGGAAAAAGGGATCTTGGGTGCAATCGAATTCAGAAATGTTGGAGCGCACAATCGGTTCACAACCTAAATTAAACGAGCCTAATTGAGTAGTAATTGGTATAATTATGTAATTATTTTACATTTGTTATCAATTTCCACACAAAGAATTAAACTGTATACTAATTAAATAATTATTGTTTTAAAGGCAGAGGCCCACGTAAAATGAAGAGGGGGACCTGTCCATGCTAATCGTAAAACTCTCTGCATTTCACCATTGAAAATGACACTCTCTCGCCTACGTTACGTCATGGACAGGTCCTTTTTCATTTTCCTGGGCCTCTGCCTTTAATTAAACCTGAACTCACAAAGTTAAAAAGTGAGTTAAGTAACTGTCGTACTTATTTAGTAACATAATTATCCCGTAATTAGGTGAATTTGATTTCATCAAGCTATTATTTTTACAAAATTACATTCTTAATTTTAATATCTCCTTAGGCCGCCTAATTGAGCGGCCGAAGGCCGCAAGCCAGGAGGGTGCGCGCCGTAGGCGCGCGTACCCGACTGGTCAAGTTACAAAACCCTATTGATAAAAACTAACCTCCAGTGGCCGCCACACTAATATTATGGAACTTATGTTTGCATTCGTCCAGAACCAAATGAATCGTGTTTTCAGACACGCTATTTCCAATAACCATGAGAGTTAGGTTTGTTAAATTTGTTCCCTGTATAATTTAATTGGATTAATTGGTTAATAACTTCACAAACCACGTCGAAAAGGTATAAATTCTTTGTTGAACCCTTTCTCGCAATCTTTTGATATGATAATTGTTGATTTAAGTCGTTCCTATCAAAGAAATAATTCAGTTCAATTTTTTCTTCTGAAATTAGCTTTTAGAGAATTCTACTGGTCCAACCATTGGTCATGTTTTCGTATCCCATGGGTCCATAGGTATAATTGTCGGAAGGGTAGAAATAAACAGAGTTGGGCAAAGTGGAGTTGTCGAGAGAAACTTCTGCTGTTCTGTTGAAGGAATGGTTCATCTCAGGGAGGTGGATGGAAGACTGACCTTAAAGAAATGAGCTTAATGTAGAGACCGCAGACCAAAAATTATAAATAATTTTTTTTCATTTTTATTACCAATATAACGCTATATAATAGTCTAACTTAAACTTTTTCTTTTTACACTTTAAAATTTCATCGAGAACGAAGTGAGATATTCCGCTTTGAATGCCCGAAAATGAACCCGATTTTTCATTGAATCCGTGGGGAGGCGGGCCGTTTGACCAGGGGCACAGGCTCTGCTAAACAACGGACAGATTTCAACTTGAATGCAAAATGCCCATTTTTGAAATAATGTACATGTATACGTATTTTAAATCGGTTTTTCATATTTTTCTCGTATTTTTGATACCAAATGTATGTTAAAAATAATAAAAATACAGGTTTAAATGGCCTTCAGCCAAAAGACCCTGGTTACGGTATTTAGCATTGGAGCGCGTAAAGATGCCGAATTTGTATAAATTCAGATTTTTGAAATAAAATTGTAAACGATGGGGAGAATAGAAATTACCTTTTTTATTCTTAAAAGATAGAAAAACACTTTGTTTCCCAAAATAATTAAGTCTCACGGGTGTTATCGTCCGCGGTTTCGTATATTTTGAAGGAAACTGAAATCGTGTTCAAAGTGATAGTTACAAAGTCGTTTAAAATTTGGAGCTTCTTAGTTAGTGGCTTGTTTTACCCAGTAATTATGAAAGAAAACAGTTTTTCAAAGCCGTTTATAAGCATTTGCAATTTTTCAAGCGTCTCGATGTCGAAATCTAGGCCTGCAAAGTAGAAAAAACACGACAACTTTTTTCGGGGAGAACGGATTTTTTATATTTTTGTTTTATTATGCACAGTTTTTACTAGCAATTACAAAAGAATATGAAACAAAAGTGTTACCGGCTTGACTTGATTATTATGGCCAAAAAACGAGAAAAATCATGTTTTTCTCCTAAACGTTGTTGAAATTCCGGATTTTAAACTAATGTATCGTTTTTCTCGCCTAATTTTACGTCGGAATCAATCTTTAAAGTTGGAAAGTTCTCAAAAATGCGCGCGCAAGCAGTAAAACCATATTTTCTAACCATTTTGGACTGCCCGCGCGGCGAGTGCCTCTGCGGTCTCTAGCTTAATGACCTCAGTGAACAACCGTAGGGAATGAGCCTAATAGCATATCTTTTGATAAAAAGATATGCTATTAGGCGGCTAAAAAGAATGATCTTTCAAGGAAAGACCTTAAAGAAATGATTTTAATAATAATAATAAACTATACTAAACATAAGATTTACTAATGATCCGTTTTAATTTAACCCTACCGTGTTTGTGTGTGTGTGTGTGTGTGTGTGTGTCTGTGTGTCTGTGTGTCTGTGTGTATGTATATATCAGCGTAGGTCCACGTGTTCAATTCCCCAGCGAGGGAGGGTGAGTCCGGCCGTATTCCGAGTTTCACGTGCTTCACGGCATTTTCACGGCCGAAGGTCAAGAAATGAGTGATCGTATGCCATGAATCTGCGGCCGCAGGCCGCCTATTAGCGGCCAAAGGCCGTGTGTCAGCAGCCGCAAACCAGGAGAGGGTAGGCGCGCGCACCCTCCTGGTAGTAATAAATGAGCCTCAATGAGAGGCTCGCATAAATGGACCTGTCCATGACGTAACGTAGGCGATTGAATGTTGTTTTGAATGGTGAAATGCAGAGAGTTTTGTGATTAACATGGACAGACCCCCTCCTCATTTTAAATGGGCCTTTCCTTTCAATCACTTTAGTGAGCCCCCTAATGCAGTGACCTGAAAACAATGTTTTCACGGAAATTTTATTTAAAGCGACCATCAGAGGCCTTTTCATAACGGAAATGAGCTTGTATGCTAATTACGCCATTCCAATTGAAATGTTATTTTCCAACACCGCCCCAGGAAACGGTTGTTCACATAATGACTGCCAAGTGCTCATTAGCATATGATTTGCAAGGAAGTGGAGAAGCTCTCTGATGTTCCCTTTAAGTACCTCACTAAACTCATACTACATAAAAGAGCATTTTGTCATAAATGACCTAATGAAACACCATAAATAATAATTAGAATCTTAAGTACATCCCCTTAATTAATTACCTTAACGGGAAAACCTTACACCAATGAACTAATTACATTAAGGATTTCGTTTTTCGGACCTTAGAAAGGTCAAAGACAAGGGAAGAAAAGACACCACGTGGGTCAAGAGATTTCACGAGGGGCTTGTTAGCTGTTTAGCGAAGAATCGCCGGAATGGGGCCCCATTTCCCGAATAGCCGCATTTTCTGTCCATTCTTTATAGTGTGATCATCGGTATAAATAGCCTTCTTTTTGGTTCCCGAACCGCGGTCATCATGGTCACAACTACGCGTCTATGTCAAGTGGTTTTCGTTGTAATACTCGTATGTGGACTTGAAGCCAAGGGTTAGTTTTCAATCAGTTTTTGAATGTGAACATTCTTTTTCCACTGTTGAGAATCAATATAAAAGACGATTGTTAATTAACAAAAACATTTCTAAGACACCTTTCGATAGCAATTATGCCGCTGGTTTCTTTCGCGACGACCTTCACTCTTGAACCGAGAAGTTATTCTCACGAGAAATGGTGGTGTTAATGCTAACACTACGGTCAAATAAAGTTTAGAAATTTGCTGAAAGACTGTGGGCCCTTAAATAATTTAGCATTGTTTTACGTTAAAGGTAGAGCCCCAGGAAAATGAAAACGGGGACCTGTCCATTTTTAGCATAAATCTCTTTGCATAGAAAATGTCATTATCTAACGTTCTTTACGTCATGGACAGGTACAATTTGTCGTTTTCGTGGGCCCTTGCCTTTGACGAATTTGCCTAAATAGTGATTTTCCTTTTCTGACCACAATGTTCTTGTTTTATAAGGGATGGCAACGGCTAGTTAGAGCAAAGGAAGTTGGGTAACAGGTTTCTAGAATAGTTTTAGATCTTATCAACTACCGATGTTCCTGAGCAATTCTGAGTTTATTTTTGGATTCTAAGGTTCTTCGAAGATTCCAGGCTATTCTACGGTTCTCGGGAGGTTCAAAAGTTTCTAAGAGATTGTGTCGGGTTCTTTAGTCTTATTCTGAATATCTTTTGAAGTTTTACGATTCCTGATTGATGGTTTTTTGTGGAAATTCTAGGTTGCTTTTGAGAAATGATGCCAGGATACCTCAAAAGATCTGGTGATAGTTCCGATTCAGCCAAAGTGACTTTCTACAATTCTATAATTTTCATCTGTCATAGGGACACTAGAGTCCTATCAAGTTCTAGGATTTCTGAGAGATTCTGTGTTAATTTTAGATTTTCGCGTTTTTTGTTAAAAGCTACATTAGAGATTTTAGACTTCCTGAGAGATTCTAAGGTTACTTAGAAAATCCAGGGTTTTTTAGAGATTCTAGTGCTTCTTATTGATTATATATATATATATATATATTGATTGTATGCTTCTTATTGATTTTATATTTGTCATAAAATAACTATTAACTCTAATTCGCTTCTTAATTGGCTTCTAAATGGCTATCCCAAAAACACTGACAAACACTCGAAAATGGGACCCAATAATTGAAATGCATAATAAATGTGAAGGTTAGAACCAAAAACCTTTTTCACTAATTTCGCTTTTAAATTGCGAAAGAGCATGATAAGTGTCTCCAAAACTGACGTCCTCTCGAAAACGTCAACTATCGTATTTTGACAATATATTTACGCCGTGTAGTTTCGCGAAAAATGAATGACCTTCAATCTTGAACCGGGAAGTTATGTCTCTGTGCAATTGGTTCTCAAATGAGAACTGTTTGAAGCCCTCTCATCGAACATGATAAAAAAAATTTTAGGAGGAGGAGGCGGAGGAGGAGGAGGAGGAGGCCGTGGAGGAGGAGGAGGTGGCGGTCGTGGCGGTGGTTACGGCGGGCGCGGCGGCGGAGGTCGCAGCGGTGGTTACGGACGAGGGTATGTTGTTTCGCATGACAAAATCAGCTTCTGACTCTTCAGAGGATCTGCATTCAGTCATTTCCACAGTTCATCCAGTTCCTCTTCCTCCGACTACTCAGGAGGAGGGGGTGGTGGTAGTCTCTTCGGAGGCCTTCTAGGCCTGCTAGGCCTTGGTGGCTACACCGGAAACTCTTATGGTAAGAGTAGAAACTTTGCCTTATTAACGACGTTAAGGTTACGATAATGGCTATTACAACAGTTACAATAATTACTATTACGGAAGACAGCCCTCCTATGATTACAGTTCAAGTGTCAATGAACACGGTTGTTGTGAGTTTAATTCTTTGAAGTTGAGATTTTAAAATTCAGCCGGTCAATTTGTCGACTACGTCAACGGCATGGCTCGTTATTACTGTAATTGTGGTGTTTCTGGTGTTTCCTATCAGTACAATGGATGTGGCGCAGGGAAATAAAAAATAAAGAAGTCTTTCACTGAAGACGACTGTGAATGGCAGGGATTTTGCGACAAATTGCTGTGCAATGCAGATTTTGTTAAATTGCTGTTAATTAAACATTCTTGTTTTATTTTTTGGACTGACGAAATCATTTGTACAAAATGAGTTTGATATTCCAGCTTTTTTTAAAGTGACATAGCATCATCCGCCGTCTGAGTATCTTCAGAAAGTAGAAATATACGGCTTTAGATTCTCTGGATAAAATCTCTGGAACACCCTGGAATTCCAGAAAACATAGAACCATTGATGAGACCCTAGGCTGTCTAATACATCTCGTGTGTACAATAATTTCATCGAATTCATGTCGTATCTAGGTTTCCGAAACATTTCCTTTTGACGAATGGGATTACAAAAGAACCATGTTTATAGAGCAAAACACACGACCGTACACGGCTATGGTATGTTTCCTATAGAGGGCTCACGTAAAGACACACAAATATTTGAACGCCTGCCTGGGATACATCTTTGTTCCTCAGTGCGGGCTTGCATCAGACCGAGATGATTTGAAAATCAAGCGTGTGTCACTACGTTTCGCGGTGATATGCAGTGACCACAGTCCTTTAGGAAATGGCCAAACCGTGTTCGGTTTTTTGGATATCTGACAGGGCTCAAATGAACATTTTTCGAAACGCTCATCTAGGATCTGCAAGTTTGGGTGCCTGCCTATCAAAAACATGTTTAAAGGGCTCGTCAGGGGCCTTTTCAGAATCGTATGCTAATGAGGACTTGGCAAGCATTTTGCGCACGGCCGTTGTCTGGAGCGGTGTTCGGAAAAATCATTTCAATAGAAATGGCTCAATTAGCATACATCACATTTCCAATCGGAAAAGGCCCCTGATTGTCCCTTTAAAGACAGAGGCCCACGAAAAATAAGAGGGTGCCTACCCATGTTAATCATAAAACTCTCTGCATTACACCATTGAAAATGCCACTCTCTCGCCTACGCTTCGTCATGTACAGGTCCATTTTCATTTTCCTGGGCCTCTGCCTTTAATAGACTCCGGGGAAAGTTGTTCAGAAAGACAAAAGGAACCTTTTTTATGACCCCGCCGGAATACGTTCGCATACTGACCATATGGGCAAATGAGGACGTGTAGAGTTTCGCTCAAAAAGTCAGTCTAAAACTCTTCGACATCCAAAAGAATTTTTATACTTGCATTCAGCATGCAAAAGTACTCTTAGTATTATCTGAGACTTTTTCTAAATTGCTTCGTGGAACCCCGCTTTACATAAACTGCTTCTGGACTTGTAAATTGTCATGCTGCTCGTAGGGGGTCACTGCGGAAAATTATGCAGCCCACGTGGCTCACCAGAAAATGACCGAAAAGGCGGCCGAGAATTGCATGGGAAAATTTGAGAGATTCAGAGAGAGGGAGAGATAGAGAGATAGAGATAGAGAGGGAGTGAGTGAGAGAAATCGGATTCAAAGGGCATTTTACTAACTTACTGTTTATGTCGTAGAACGCTGCTCCATTCAAAATTATAAGCCCCAACACAACAGAAAATATCGTCTTTTTCGACCACAAAAGGTAGTACCTTTCGTAGATAAAATGCAAAACAATAGAGATCATAAGAGAGTCGAAGAAACCGAAAAGGATGCCTGAAATCAAAAGTAATCAAAGTATTACAAATGGAAACCTGATTGGCTTTCGACCTTATTAAGACGCATGTGAGCTACAATGGGCCAGTGCACTAAATACCAAGAATAGGAGACTTCTCCCATGAAAACGGCGAGTTTGTGCTCCAGAAGCGAACAGCCTTGACCCAAATGAACGATCAGGGCAGTTAGCAAAGTGATGTTTACTCTAAAGATGGATTAAACACTAAATAAAGCCTAACCTAGCAAAATTGGGGTCTATTTTGTGGTTCCAGAAGAGGAGGAATACTGTAGAGGTTAGACAGAAAAATAGGATTTTCAGAGAATAGAGAGAATGATCTGAGAAAGTAAAATAAAGAGGAAAAGATCTGAAACAAACCTGGAATCTTTTCATTTATGAAAGATTCTAGCTCCTCTTCTGGGGATTCTCGGGGTGGCTCCGACATGTAGAAGACCACCATTCCTAAAACGTGGTTTACTAAAGACCTCGTTTTTAAATTTTAAAAAAAAGTGTGGTACGGTCTGCGAATGAATCGATTAGGTCCTCAAATTAAGTATAACGTTGCTTTTATCTAAAAACCTTATTCTAAAAGTTTCGATTTAACATAATACATGATTCACAAACATCCGTGGCAAATTCAGGGCTAAAATTTTGGGCGTGGAAAGACAGAAAATTGCCGAAATGTAGACTTCAACTTTGATTTAAAGTGTTCCGAGGTATATGTACATAAGAAAGTGTTTCTTAAAAAAAGTGTTTTTGACGGTAGTGCTTTATTAAACTTTTAATGTGTCCCGCTTGTTATTGACTAGCTTCCATTTAAAAAAAAGTTGACAAACCGGCTAAGAACTGCCACATTCTACAGAAAACGCTGTTAAAGGAGAGGAATTCGTCAGAAAGGCAGTAGTAGAGCAGAGATGCGAAAGCTAAAATGGGTAATTTGTTATAACAAACGGAAGGAATACCTAAAATTATGACAAAAATGTCCCTGGAGGAAGATGGCAGTTTTGTAAAAACAAAGAAGAGAAAGGGGAAAATGAGGTAGAATTGAACCTCCACTGCCAGAGACCACGCGTGGGTGAACATGTCGACGGCCAGACCTAACTGAAATTAAAATAATATCCTGTGGTTATCTGCATTCAGATAAACCCCCGTAATTGAAATAGGGGCTTAAAGCCCGAGGTTCATGAAAATAAAAAAGACCCTTTCCATGAATTAACGTACGTCGTCATTCTCAATGGTGAAATGCGGGGGGGGGGGTATGCTAACAATTGTTATATATTGCACCCAGAATTTCTTTTGGAAACCCCAGTTCCAATGCAGTTGATTTACAAGTTCAAGTAAAAATTCAAAAAAAAAATATTTTAGATTAAATTCGCGTACAGACTTCTTAACTGTCACTTCCGTAAGAAATTCGCGAATTTTGCTACATATACTGCGTCCAATAATTATATGTATGTATTTTTAAATTCTCAATTGAGTAT
Source organism: Oscheius myriophilus (assembly GCA_964057215.1). Lineage (NCBI taxonomy): Eukaryota > Metazoa > Nematoda > Chromadorea > Rhabditida > Rhabditidae > Oscheius > Oscheius myriophilus. The sequence goes on from OZ059904.1 coordinate 12,240,513, forward strand.
CGTTTAATTGTGAAAAGCAAAAATGCAAAAGCAAAAATCAAAAGCATTTTATCCAAAGTACGTGAAAACACCACCCGAACAAATTAGGTGCAAGCTCGAAAAGGGGGTTCCTCTCAAAATCGAGAAAATTTCTTTTTGGCTTTGAAATTTCAAGTCGATTTTTCGATGGACTATGCAGAGTGAATTCACATTAAAAAGCCTGTCTGTTTAATAAAGAAATTTTACGAGATCTGAACAAAATCATTTTCCAAGGCAAGTTTTCATTTGCTTTCAAATGTCGTCTGCACTGATGTTCAGAAAACTATCTAATTCAAGTGGCACTTTGGTAACTATCCGTCAATCGATCTATACTTATCTTACCGTCTCCTGAAAATCACCACTGACAAAGAAATCGTAGCATAGAAGTCCCCGATGGGTAGGGTTTCAAACTTTTATTGCATTAATGAATTCTACGTTGGTTTTAACTCTAACAAAAATCCCTCGGGAACCCAAATATGAAGGACTAAAAGTGTACTTTCGCTATCACACATCACTTTTATACGGCGTCTATTGAGCTGTTATGACCGACTAGTGCTTTGGAAAAAGTTACGATTTTCAAACAACAAAGCACAGTTTGAGAACTTTCTATTTAGCCATGTTTATACTACCTGGATCGCCAAATTTTTATATTGCCTGCGTATCAAATACACTCTAGAATAATATAATTCTGGGCCGATGTAAAAATAGTTTTGGTAGTAACATAACTACCTTTTGATCCTAATTCATTCCTTTCACAAACCTTCTCAAAATATCCCCCAGATTCAGATGGTCGAAAGAGATTCGTCGCAAAAAATAGAGCCTCCGAACCAGAACTCAAATTGGTCTCCCATGTGATAGGTTCGCTCCATTTCAACGACACTGAACCTCAATTAAATCTTCGGCTTTAGGCAGTCCCACCAAAAGTAAAGAATGTAATGAGGTAATACAAGGGAGTGATTCTTCTGAGTCTTCTGTAGAGAAAGTCTATTATGCTAGGCACTGTTAAGCGATTGCTTCTGTTGAGCATCATTGTCATTAGGTAACCGGAGAGAAGAAAGAATCTTCAAAATATCAATTGATTGAATGAAAGTGACGCCTACTGGTCGACTCCTAAGTAGCCATTCGGAAAAATTGAGGGATAGAAGTGGAACAGACAGACGGAGATTATGGCCAGCCCACGCAGACCCTGTAAGTGGAGCAGCTTCATCTGAAGCTTCAGGAGGCCTGAAAAGGAGGTTTTTGGATTACACACTGCGGTTAACAAATTTGCTCCAACTCTTAGGTCAGTGGACTGTTTTATCGGATATATAAGGAGGTTCAGCCGCTAAAGGCAGAGGCCCACGCAAAATGAACAGATGGACCTGTTGAACATGATAGTCTCTCATATACGTTACGTCATGGACAAGACCATTTTATTTTTCGTGGGCCTCTGCCTTTAAAGGGACAGTCAGGCGGCTTTTACAACATTTTCTCAATTAGGAGAGAAAAATCGCTGATCATGAAAATGTATATGACTTTGGGTCGAAAATATACCGTTTTCGAGAAAATACGCTTCAAAGACGCCAAAACCGTTCCTAAAAAAAAAAGGGTTCCCCACCCCTGCTGTGTATGCTGGGCCCCAAGTAGAACCGGATGAGTTGTCCACAAGATCTTTATTAGGACAGCCGCAGATGGTGGTGCGAGATTGCGAGTCCCTTATCATAATGGTTGTGCCTTTATGTACCCGTACATGGAACACGTGCACTCCATAATGGCTCTGTTAAACCATGTCCATGACAGAATGTCATTTTCAATAGAGAAATGCAGAGAGTTTTTATGATTAACATGGACAGTCTCTTCATTTTACATGGACCTCTGCCTTTAACGAATTTAAATCTATCACGGTATGACTTAGTAGTTGCACCTGTTCGCCTACCGATCTTTACCTGAAACTTCTACAACCTGCGAACCTTCGGTGTGATTAAAGGGACAGTCAGGCGGCTTTTACAACATTTTCTCAATTAGGAGAGAAAAATCGCTGATCATGAAAATGTATATGACTTTGGGTCGAAAATATACCGTTTTCGAGAAAATACGCTTCAAAGACGCCAAAACCGGGTCTCCGTCTACAGATTTGTAGACGGCCAGTACGTCCTGCGTGTCCGACATTTACAATACATGCTAATGAGCCGAATTTTATTCTAACTGGCTAAGAGAGCGCTGAAAACGAGGAAGGTGCGAGACAATTCAGCATAGTTAATTCGCATAATTTCCTACCGTAGCCGATCAAAAATGAAATGAAAAGCCCCTTTACTGCCCCTTTAAGCACCCTGTTTTTGACAGATTTTTGACAGACTTTTCGAAGCACAAGAACATGCATTTTTGGAATTTTCGGATAAAAATAATTGAAAAAGGGCAGAATCTGTACAAAAAGAGCATATTCAATCCTACTTCAAAAGGTGTGAACATGAATGTGCCGTCGGAACGACGTGGCTCTAAACGGTCAAAGAAGTCAAATATTTGGACTGTCTGAGAATCACACACCCGGCATTCATTTGAGGGCGTATCCTATTTGGTATTACTGCTGATGAGTGACACAAATGATATCAGACTCCACACGTAATGTTAAAGGCAGAGGCCCAGGAAAATGAAAAGGACCTGTCCATGACGTAACGTAGGCGAGAGAGTGTCATTTTCAATGGTGAAATGCAGAGAGTTTTACGATTAGCATGGACAGGTCCCCCTCTTCATTTTACGTGGGCCTCTGCCTTTAATCGTGAACCTTATCGGACACACCCATGATAGAGTGTGGGGCGATTTTGATTGGTTTAAAGCGCAAGGTGAAATTAGAAGAGAGAGAGAATATGTAAAAAAAAAAAAAAAAAAAAGCGTAAGGGAGTATTCAAAAAATATAAGAGAAAAACAGAAGGCCGTCTATCTAGATAAACGGAAACAAAGCGCTTCTGGTAAAAATAACACCAAGGAGCACACTTCACAACGCCGAATCGAATTGATTTTATCACTAGATCTCACAATAAACCCAGCGAAACATATTTGAAATAAAAGGAGCATAGGCTCCCGCCAGAATTTAACCTTCATTGTTTAAACAGCTGTGAGCGGACTATTGTGGCAATGGAACGGAAAACCATCAATTTTACGATCAGTGGAATAAAGGCGGTAGGGTCGAAAGGAGTCGCGACATTTGAGAGAGAAAAGAATTTTAAGAAAGGTAACTGGAAATTTTGGGGTTTATAAAGCGAGCGATAAAGACATGCAGATGAAAAGGATAAAAATATTGTGCTACATCAGTAAGAGAGCGTATATGTATGTTTTAATAGCTAGAGCTCAAAGTTGTCTAAAATAAGGAAATCAAGCGCCTCTTTCCCAAACACTGAAATTGCAGGATGGCGCCTCCACTCGAACAAACAGTCTTAATCATGGATCCGCTAAAAACGAACGGCGGTGCTCTTATACAACACACTTTCAGACTGTTTACAAAAATTATACACTATAACCTGAGTTTAAGCGGTTTTAAGTGGCAACAGAGGGTACATGATCATTGTGATAATAAAGCAATTTCTTCATTTTCTCTCCAGATTTCTTTAGACAGAGAGAGAGAGAGAAATCATGTTGCCTCTCTTGTCTAGCAAAACATTTAGACAGATGTGTGTGTGTGTGTGTGTGTGTGTTTGTATGTGTAAATGTAGCTGACATTAGTATGTGTAAATGTAGTTGTACGATTGTAATTCTCTTTCACGGTTTCCCACACTTTATTCGTGTGACTGGTGACCGGCGCCATAATTGAAATGCTTACACTCGCACCTATGGAGAAATAGTCGGCGCAGTGTATCTAAAAAGAGAGTAGCCCTGCTTAAAGGCAGAGGTCCTCGTAAAATGAGGGGGCCCATGTTAATCATAAAACTCTCTGCATTTCACCAAACGAAAATGACAATCTCTAATGTACGCTACGTCACGGACAGGTCCATTTTCATTTTCGTGGGCCTCTGCCTTTAAATTAAAGAGTAAAAAAAGAGTTGACCGGTTATGTCCAAAGGAGAGAAAACCAAGTAAGAACAAACAATAGGTTAAAGCTTAACATTTAGGTTTAAGGGGCCTGCGTTAGTATAAGAAGACAGTGAGAGAGACGAAGCCAAGGAGGAGCCTTCTGAAAACAAAGACGCCGAAAACGCAGAGAAGAAGGCTTCGACTTCCAAAGCTCTAAAAAAGTCTTCCTCGGCTAAGGCAGTGGATGTGAAGAAGTCGTCATCTAAAGTGATCTAGCTTTAACTAAAAGGCCATTGCCTTTTGGATTCGGCGGTCTATGACAATTTGAAGGTTAAGGCTAGAATCTAGGCCTCGATAGTAAAATATTCTAAGAGACGTTGTGTAATGCAAAGTGAAACCCAGATATAACGCGAACTGAAATGAATGTGAAGTAAGGTACAAAAACCTAATTTCTGCAACCTCTTCCGAACGAACATAAACAAAACCACTTTCAGGTTACAAGTCTCTCCAACGCTGGGTCCAGTCAGCCGTTCGTTGTCTTCGATTCCACCTTGAATGCTCCACCTCTACCTCCTACACCCTCCGCCAGCCGGTGCAGACCCCTGTCACACCCAAGGACACGGACGACGTGTTTGGAAAGACGACGAGTTCGAGAAAATTGTGGCCTAGGAGAACGCAAAGTGCGCAGTCTCAGATGTGAGAATGAGAAAAACTAAATAAAAATTTGAAAATTTTGAAGAAAGCGTTGACTGCCGCCAGGAAGATTCTTCAAGTGGCCTACAAGTAGAAGGCGGCGTTCGAAAAGGTTCGGACGAAAGAGGAAAATGAGGTTCTGGCCAAGTTCTTTTTCTGGAAAGCGCGAACTGAACTAACTGAAACGGACTCCCTAATGAGACTTTGCAGGGCGTTGGACAAGACGATCGGCTGGATGAAGACGAACAACGTCAAGATGATGGATGAGACAAAGGCGCTGATTGAGAAGAGGGGGCCGTGAAGGCAGCCGTGTTCGAGGCCATCCTCACTTCTCCCCAGTACATTCCCAAGGTCGTGGGCCAAGCAGTACGAGGGTATTGGAACCAGACGGTACTTCAACAATCAAAATTCAGCGCTGAGGTTGCAGTCGCAAGTGGAGATCCATGAAGTGAATCGGGCCCGAGTGCTGCTCTACTACTCCAAAAGAGGTTTGGCGACGGACCGGAAGACCAGTGCCAATAGAGTTTAAAATGTTGTATTCTGGTTTTAGTTCGAAATTTTACTCGCAGCAAAAGGGACTGGCCTCTGGGTATTCTTTTCGAGGAGACTAAAGAAAGGAGTGCAAGGTAGAGAGGGAGAGGGAGGGGGAGACAGAAGACTTTCATTCATTTCAAGGAATGTACTTTGACACGGCTATGATGGAGACGGCAAAGATGCACGCAGACTCTATAGATATCAATAAATGTGCGTCGGAAGGAATAGCAGAGTAGAAAATGAATTATGAGTTTGGCAATTGTGTGTTTGGTCCTTTCGTGGGTATTGCAAGCCGGGGTGTTGTCACGAATTTTCCGAATGACATATAACGCTGAATTGGAAACGTTGCGGTCCCTATGGAAACGAAGATTTTTTGGTTGAAACTTCACTTTTGGAGTTCCAATCATGTAGCGTACAGTGTTACCTTTATTCAAGCATAAAGGAGTACTGTTGACTCATTTCTGAAGCCACTTTTCTGAAAAGGACAATTTAAAATTTTATTTATTATCGTTTTCAAGCTATTAGAACGATTCCACTACCGTACTTTAACTATGTATAAGGTTTAAAAGACCCTTTGCGTTGCCGTCTGACAAAAAGCAAGTCAGTTGCACTAATATGAAAACACAAATGGTCTTCGAAATTTCTTTGAGAAGACGTTGTACTCTAAATCTTTTAGTGCGCGAATTAACGTAAACTCTCCAAAAAATGTGAAAAACGAAGCATTTCGCGAATCGAAGGAATTCCAGAAGAATCTGGCGGCGCATTGGAAATATCCCTTGCCGCGAACGTCAACTGTCTGCCTTGCCCTATTTCTCAAACTTCTTAGCCCTTTAGATGTACAGGACAACTAGAGTCTCCTTCCAAATTCTTCAAATCAACAAACGTTTATTAAATTATTAGGGCTCCTTCTAGCACAAGTTGCACGACCTCGCACAGTTGTCTCTTCTGTGCTGTAGAGGATAGAAATCGTTGTTACAGTATTTTCCGTTTCTCAGCCAGTTGACACAACTGAAATTATGTGGTTTTATAATCGTTTAAAGAAAATTGTGAAAAGTTGAAAATCTAGAAAAACAAGACGTACTTTACATTATTGTCCCTGCATCCGGCGGGAGCAGGTGCGGGTGCAGGCACAGGAGATCCTCCGACTAAAAATAAAATTCTCTTGATTTTCAAACGCGCGCTTCTTCAAATTTAAAAACTAACTAGCTCTGTACTGAATGGTAAATGTGGTGTAGAAGAATCGGTTGTAGCTGATGACGGGTGTGGGGTTCAATTCGCTGGTGAATTCTCTGTTGAGAGCCGTTTCACAGCAATATCTGAACTTTCCAATTTCAATTTCAATTTGTTTGACTTGCCTGGGATTCGTCTCTTGTTTGCTGCCAACTTTGATTTCGATTCCATTGAAAACGCAGCCGTAGTTGCACTGGGAATTGTACATTCCTGTGATCTTGACCTGGACTTTCTGTCCTGCAGGAGCCTAAAAAGATGAAGCTCAGGATTTTGAAGGAAACTTTACCGAGATCCAGTGATTGCACATGGCAAAGTCACTACGCACGGTTTGGTCATTCTGATTGCCGTAGGAGTAGGTTTTGGTCTGCCATTGAGAAGACGCCACGAGACTTTCTCCACATCCAGAGGGCTAAAAGAAAAATAGATGTCGGCTGTCGGTCAGCAAATTAAGGTCAGATTGAGCTACAAATCATTTGAAACGTTTTGGGTGTTATGACATAACTCATTCGATAGAGCTAACAGATTCCAACATTGAAGTCAGAAATCATTAGCATACGACGCACAGAGAGAATTTTCCCCCAACACACACAAAAACAGTTTTATGAATGGAATTTTTCTAGGCATTGAGGGAGGCACCATTGGAAAGCCCTTGAAAAGTGTTTTTGTTCTTTTTTAGCAAAGTTATTATTCGAACAGAAAAGCTGTGTAATAGAAAAATGTGATTTATTCGGTTATTAGGATTTGCCATTTTCACATTTTTCATTGAATTCACAATGTTAATTTCACCACTTTTCTTTTCGAATAAGAAATTTTCTGAAAAAGAACAAAAACAGACTCCGATAGAATTTCGCAAGCTTTTTCCAATTTTCTCTCTCACAGCCAAAAAAAACCATTTGGAAAAAAGTTTTTGCTTATAATTATTTCCTCTGTGTCATATGCAAATGCATTTCTGACTTCCATGCTGGAATCTGTTTGTTAGTCTATCGAATGAATTATGTCATAATACCCAAAAACTTACTAAACTCTTTTAAAGGCAGAGGCCCACGTAAAATGAAGAGGGGGACCTGTCCATGCTAATCGTAAAACTCTCTGCATTTCACCATTGAAAATGACACTCTCTCGCCTACGTTACGTCATGGACAGGTCCTTTTTCATTTTCCTGGGCCTCTGCCTTTAAAACTGTTAAAATGAAAGCGTCCCTAGACTTATTGGACGTGGTGTGTGTCTGCGCCGGGCCTTTCCCAGCAATGTATTTCAGGGAAATCAAAACAGCTGAAATGGAATTTCCAGTTTTTCAATTTCGTAAGGGCCCTCCACGAATGGACCTGTGAATGATCATTCTAATGATGAGCATACTCGAAGAAAAAGCAGTTTTTAGTCTTTTTTTCAAACTATAAAACTTACTCTAATATTGCAAAGTGTGCCTCCGTACCCCAGTGGACAGATGCAGGTGGCACAGTTTCTAGGGTTGGGTGTGCCGCCATTGTGACACCTAGCTGAAGAAGCCGCCGGACATCTAGCTGAAACTTCTTTTGCATCAATTGAAAAAGTCTGATACCTGTGCATCCATAGTGGTCATTGATCACCTTCAAGTCGTAAAATGATACCATTCCTGAGCCCATGGTGTAGAGGAATCTATTGTCTTTGGGAACCATGCTCAGGCCTCCGTTGCGGGCGAAACTAAAATTTATAGAATTTGTTTAAAACATGGAAACTTACGAGGTGGCCGAGTATTGCATGACACTTCCGTACTCGTAAGGAGTGTAGTTGATCACGGCGTTGGGAGAGAGTTTGTCAAAGTTGTAGAGATTTTGGGGCTGAATATGGGATTTGATGACAGCTTACAGGAAGATTTTCTCAACATATGAAGCTTCTTTTTTGGTTTTTCAAAGCAGAAAGGTGTAAAATTGTGTAATAGCGTGAATTAAAGGCAGAGGCTCACGTAAAATGAAGAGGGGTGCCTGTTCATGTTAATCATAACACTTACGTCATAGTTCTCATGGGCCGGGCCGGGCCGACTTGAAAAATATCCTTGGCCCGGCCCGGCCCGGCCCGCTTCGGCCCGTCCACTCGGACCACCCAGTCAAATTGTCACCCACACGACCAAGGTTCGATGCCGGTCGGGACACTTTATTTTTGCTAACTTAAAACAGGTTTAAATGTGTAATAGAATTGCAATGAAAATGTTTTCGGGGTTTAAAAAATTGACGTAAGCTAAAATAACGATCTAAAGAACTTTTAATTTGACAAGTTTACAAACCGGGCCGGGCCGACACTTTTCTCGGCCCGTTTTGGCCCGGCCCGCTTCGGCCCGCTGGCCGGCCCGTCATTTGAGTACTATGACTTACGTTACGCCATAGACGCGTACATTGCTATTTTCGTAAGCCTCTGCCTTTAAGACACGACCGTTTCCTGGAGCGGAGTTAGAAAAAATCATTTCATTTGGAATGGCGCAATTTGCATTCAATTATTGTCTTATTGGAACCCCTTCAGGATTCCTTTTAGAAAGATGAGTGGCATTTTAAAACCTGTTTGTTTATTAAATCCTACATACTTACATCGATAGCAGCTGGGTTTATTGTGAGGTAGCTGTCCCTATCCGACCTCATCTGCGTGTGATGGACACCCAAAGCGTGCATAAACTCGTGCACTACAATGTAGATCTGAACAAAACTAAAAAATTGTTAAGAGTTTAGTAGTCGTACATGTTCACAGCCGCTACCTAAGGAGAGATCTTGGACACCTCCATTCATCCCCATGTAGGCGAAACAGCCAGCACCACGGTAGACCTAGAGCAGGGAGGTATGGTTATGTTGAGGGTTTTACCCGGATTCGATTGGCAACTGTTGAACTTTCGACGAAGCTCAGACAGGTGTTGGCTGCCAAGAAGGCAAGTCCGGCCCGGGTGACAGAGCGAACAGCCTCATCTGGCAAAGATGAGACTGAGACTGAAATTACTCACTAATGCTAGGATCAAAGTAGTAGTAAACAACGTTTCCAGTCCATTTTCTGAAGGTGTTCGAAGCCTGTCTCTTCCTTCTGGTAGCATTATAAGTCATAAGGTCACTCTCCAGTTCGTCCAGTTGATCGCTAAATATCGTAATTTCAGGTGTTTATGATAAAATGCACTCTGTTAGTTGAATGTCTCCTTGGAACAGATATTCCGAAACTCCTTCGTCGTCGTTGAGGTCGAAGATTCCTTTTGGCAGTGATGGCGACCATGGTTCTTGAGCCATGTCAGGTAAGGCCTGACGGTTCTCTTTTTCAATTTAAATTTATGAATTTACCAAAAGCTCTTTCAAAACCGCATTTCTCCCCACAGTCGTGTTATCCACCTTGACTAGCCCTGACAATCTCTTCAGTCGTTCCTTCCTTCGTTCCATATTTGATCCCAAGAGCTGAAACTTGTTTTGTTAAAGGGGAAGGGCCGCATAAACAGTTTTTGTTTTTCTGCACTTGTGATAAGGGCGTATATCGTTCTCCTGATTGATCAAAGTAGCCCATTTTCTATTTTTGAAACAAAATGAACCAAATTAGGAGCGCCTGAAGTTTTGTCGAAAATATCGTTTGACCAGCGCGCCATTCGGGGCCATGCTTTTTCCCGCACTCTCTCGCCTTTCTCTGCCGTGTACACCTGCACCCTTTGGACTATTCAATCGTGTACACCTGCACCGATTGCCGTCCAAAACAAATAAAAAGGGTATGTTTCAAAATCGCGACAACCGTATATATTCAGTGAAGTTGTTAATGAAAAGCTTGAGAATCATTTTTACGAGGTTTCCCTTTAAAATACCAAAAAACAGGTCTTGCCTGGTTTTACAGCAAAGGTTAGATGTTTTGCAGGGACGCCCCCATGTTGTAACCGAATGGGATGAATTGTAACTTGGGCCTTGTTGAAATCTTCCCCAGTTGCAATCAGACTGAATTGTAAGCCTGCTAAATTGTAACTGGGATTTGTTGTAACCTGAACTTAGTCGCGTGAGAGAATACAACCAGCTTTATATTCATTTGCATAAGGTACGTAAGTTGATTAAAGGCAGAGGCCCGCGAAAATAAAAATGGACCTGTCCATAGCGTAGCGTAAGCGGGAGAGTGTCATTTTCAATGGTGAAATGCAGAGAATTTTATGATTAGCATGGACAGGTCCCCCTCTTCATTTTACGCGGGCCTCTGCCTTTAAAGGCCCACAAAATTGAAAATGGACCTATCCCTAGCGTAACGTAGGCGAGAGAGTGTTATTTTCAATGGTCAAATGCAGGGTGTGTGTGTGTGTGTGTGTGTGTGTGTGTGTGTGTGTGTGTGTGTGTGTGTGTGTGTGTGTGTGTGTGTGTGTGTGTGTGTGAATTGCGCTTTGTCCGTCAAGTGTCTGCGTCTCTTCATTCCCCCTTCACTTTCTCTTATATGGGTTCTAACTCCACGTAAATGTTACGGAAACGAAACGGAATATGGCCATTTCACCGTTCATTTCGGGGACGCAGTCCCCGGCGAGCGGCCGCAGGCCGGGAGCAGCCAGAATATTCAGGACAGCCGAAGGCTGGCTGGAATACAAAGCGTGCCAGTTAAAACTCATCGTCAGCCGGGTTGCAGTATGGGCTAGTTATGTATAGAACACATTCTAATGACACATTCACTGCTTATTCACTGCTTTCTGAGATGCATACCTGCTTCAAAGTAGCACTTCCAGCTGGGGAAAGAGTGTGATCTTTTAGTTTCCGACCCAATCCACTGAGCATTTCTTCGACAATGTTGAGCGGCAGGGCCCACGTGGCAGTTGTGAGCAACAGAAGGAAAACATTACGCATTTTACCCTACAATAATAGTTTTTCATGGCTAACGGTAAAAATAAAACGGGGTACTAACCCTTGTAAACTCTCCTTTTATACGACATAATGCGTTTGTTCAGCAGTGTCCCCCGCATCGACAACAAAGTTCTCCTTTAAATAAACCAATGGTTTGATTATTAAAAGGCATAGATTCGTTCGTTTAAAGGGACTGTCAAGGGCCTCTTCCGATTGGAAATGAACAGTATAAAAAATCAAGGTTTTTCATTTGAAATCATTTTCTCCAACACCGCTCCAGCAAACGGTTATGCGCAAAATGCATGTCTTCATTAGGACGCGAATCGGAAAAGGCCCCTGACGAGCCCTTTAATTTTGAAAAGGCCAAGGCGTAAATGGAGAAAACCGAAACCCAGTGGCTCACCATGAAATTATACAAAATTTGGTAATTCAAATCCTCCTCAACACTGTGTGTTTTCATACTTAGGGACCGCAGAGGTGCGAACAGCAGTGCAGTCCGAAATGTTAAGGAAATATGGTTTGAATCGCTCTCGCGCGTATTATTTTCTATTTTGTTTTTCTAAACAAAATCCGACGTAAAAGAACACGAGAAATCCGATGGAATTATTTTCAAACCGATACCTCTTTGTCTTCTGGGCCAAAAACCATGATTTTTCGGTTTTTTGGTCATTAAAAACAGTTTGGGCACGGAGCGCGTCCGATTTTTAATAAAAATGATTACTCAACTTATTTTACATATACTTGCCCAAAAACGCAAAAATCCGTTCGTGCATAAAAAAAGTTACGCCGAATTTTAACATTTGCGGCGCTCCCACTCGTCGCACAATCACGTTTGGTAGCATTATTAGTGCGCAATGAACTTATTTAAGTGTTTTTGTTGTTTTAAGATAGTAAAATTTGAGAAAACCACTTTTGTTTTGCAGCAAAACAATTTTAAAAGAAGTCAACTTTCAAGCGTTCTTTGGATTTCCCTTATGTGTGCGAAATACAGGCCCGGAGCGCTCAAGGTGTTTTAAATTTACGAATCACGGCGGGACCAGCGATACCAGCCGCGGAAGTGAGGACGGACCCGGCCCTCATCCAAGAAATCCGTACTTGGTACGGTAATTCCTCCAAAATACATTGGATACACCCCCATACACCTGATCAAGGCGCTGGATATAACCCCATAATCAGGTTATGGGGGTGTATACAATGTATTTTGAAGGAATTACCGTACCGAGTACGGATTTCTTCGATGAGGGCCGGGTCCATCCCCACTTCCGCGAGATCCCACCGTGGAATTTACTATTAATTCTCTTTCGTTTAATGTAAAATTGAGCCAATTTCATTCGTGCAGATTTATAAAAATGTAATTTAAAAGCGAACTTTTTATAAATTTCAACCGGTTTTTGCGCTCCAATGCCAAATCCCCTTCTCACAGCAATATCGAAAACCTGTTAATTAAACGTGTATTTTTATTGCTCTGGGGTTCATTTTGGTACCATAAATCGTAGAAAAATACGGTTACTCATTACAATACCAAAATCCTTTCTTTTTCTTCAATTTGAGGGATTTTGCATTCAACCAAGTTTCTGTCCGGTGTTTAGCGGCGCCTGTGCACTCGGCCGAGAAAGACCCCGCCCAATAACGGCGGTAGTTGAAAAACGGAATTGTAATATAGGCGTTCAAAATGAAATATCTCGTTTTTTTGTGGATGAAATTTCACAATGTAAAAAGGAAAAGTTTAAGTTGGAGTATCATCTGTTTAAATATTCACATAAAAAGTCGAAATTCTCAAAAATAATTTATGCTCTGCGGTCCCTATTTATACTCATATGTTTTGCAACAAAAAGAACTTAAAATCACTTTCAAAAATGTTACCTTTAAAGGGACAGTCAGACGGGTTTTACAACATTGGCTCAATTAAGAGAGAAAAATTCGCTGATCATGAAAATATCTATGACATTGGGTCGAAAATTTACCGTTTTCGAGAAAATGCGCTTCAAATTCGTTAAAAACGGGTCTCCGTCTGCAGATTTGTAGACGGGCAGTACGCCCTGCGTGTCCAGGTTTTACAAGGCATGCTAATGAGCTAAATTTCATTCTAATTGTCTGAGAGATCGCTGGAAACGAGGAAGGTGCAAGACAATTTAGCATAGTTAAATTGCATAATTTCCGACCGTAGACGATCGAAAATGAAATGAAAAACCCTCCTTAATGCCCCTTTAAAGGCAGTATGTCATGAAAAAGTGAACGCATGTACAGGTGGCCGTGTAGACAGCGTACCGTGAGGCGAGAGAGCCATTTCAATCATTGGAGATGGAGACAGCGGCATACTAATTGCAGTTTAAAAATTTGTCGGGAAAACTTTGAGGTGCCAGATATACATTGTTCAAATCGTCTTCGAAGGGCTAATTTTGAAAGAGTAGGTCGAATTTTTGTGACAAACAACCTTAAAAAGGCAGAATTTTTAGCATAAAGCTCTCCAGATTTTACAATTAAAACTTGCGATCTCTCGCCTACGTGGTGTGATGGGTCCGTTTATTTTCCTTTTCATGGTTTTCTGCCTTTAAAAGCAGAGGGTCACCAAAAATTTGACCTTGTGATTGTGATTTAAAAAATTAGATTGTTGTCCACTGATGTTGTCAGTCACTTTCATTTATCATTTTGGTTGGTTTTTAAGGTAGATATGGGGCCGGAAACTTTTCCCGCCAAAAGTTTTAAAAGTGAATTTGCATGCAACTCTCCCCATTTCTCTGTGATATAGACCGATCTTTCGCGTTCGCTACGTCATGGTGGTCCCTAAGCCAGGTGGTCCCTAAGCCATCACTTCCTTCCTCCATTTTTTCGTGACCATCTGCCTTTAAAAAGGATTTTTCTGAGAATAAAACACTTCTAAGTTATCCATTAAATGCATTGTGTGTTATCCATTAAATGCATTAAAGGCAGTGTGTCACCAAAATTCGACCTTCTCAGAACTTAAAACTTATACTTTGCAAAATTAGACCGTTCGATGACGATTTTCACAATGTATATATTTTGCCAAAAATTTTCATTGCTTATATCTAAAAGTTTTCCCGCGAAATTTTTAAACTGCATTTCGCATACCGCTCTCTCCATTTCAAGTGATGAAAATGGATCTCTCGCTTCACGGTACGCTGTGTACATGTCTACCCGTACATGCGTTCATTTTTCATGACACACTGCCTTTAAAGGCAGAGGTCCACGAAAATGAAAATGGACCTGTCCATAGCGTAACGTAGGCGAGAGAGTGTCATTTTCAATAGTTATATGGAGAGAGTTTTATGATTAGCATGGACAGGTCCCCCTCTTCATTTTACTTGTGCCTCTGCCTTTAATCACTGAATTGTTCAATCTTTGTTTCAAACTGGTCAATTTGAATGAATTGTCATCCAGCTTTTGTTGTACGATGTCAAAATGTTGATCTTTGCGCATCTGCGCTTCATTGTAGCCGCCCACATACATTTGTCAGTGGATAAACATTTGTATCATTGACTGTACGTATGTATGAAACGATGGTGCCTTTTCCAAACAAAACGAATTACTGTTTTGATCTACAACACAGCTTCAGAAACGGGCCTTTTGAGCGGTAGGATTAACCAACTATTAGACTAATTCATTTTTCCGGTTGATTTGTTGGATGAGTTTATGCATTATTCGATAAATTCGTCAAGAAAATGCGAAATCAAAAAAAAACATGGCAAATTCTGGGTAGTAAGAACTCGGTGTAGTCCCCGGAGCCACTGTGAACGACCTAAATTCCTGACCGGGGCCAAAGTGGCCGACCTAAAAATGCAGCCACGGGGGCCACTGTGGACGACCGAATTTGGCAAACCAATAGCAAACTCGGCCCAGAATTTTACGGGGATTCCAGTGTTGGTGCCTGTTTGTCGATGTGGTGATGGGAAAGCGCTGTTTTTGCTTCCAGCCACAGTGGCCCCCGTGGCTGGAAGTTTAGGTCGTCCACAGTGGCCCTGCTCGAAGTTTTGGTCGTCCACAGTGGTCCCGGTGGTTTTTTAGGTCGTTCACAGTGGCCCTGGTAGAATTTTAGGTCGTCCACTGTGGCTCGCGACAGTGTCCGCTGTTTACGCTGTAAGTTAACGACCACGGAGCCCCAGCATTCGCTTCCTTGCCACTTCCTCCCTTTATTTTTTTAACCCAATCCGACTTTTATTGTATTTTTGTTTTATCAGTTCTTTCTAAAATGACAGAAATATTCAAAGCGGGGTTTTTATGTCTTGTAAGCCCAAAATACCGCTTATTCGCGTCAGTTTCGTGCGAAACAGTTATGTTCGTTCTTATTTCATCCGTAATTTTCTTTTCTGATTGAGATCTGTTAAAATTCCTCGCTGACTCTTAAAAGAAAACAAAAAAGAACCCCTTTGGAGTAGATCGCATCGCGGAAAAGCCAAAGCGGATCTTCAATCGCAACCAAACGCTCTGCCCTAGGGCTGTACAGGTTCGCTCAGAAGGCAGTCTTGACAACTGTACCGACAGGCGTGCTGCAATGCTCACGGTTCTTCCTATGCCTACCACACAAACTAATAAATCCCTAGACTATTGTTTTGGTTTTTATTTCGTTCTGCCTTGAGGCTTTTCATTGCGAAGACTGTTCGTCGTAGCGCTCTCCCTTTCTTAATCCCTTTTCAGGAACTTCATTTGCAATTTCTACAGGAGTTTCATTGATATCGTCTGGCTGTGGAAGAACCTCATCAAACTCTGTCGGCCGATAAAGAAACCGCTTCGCTCGTAAGTATTTTCCATTTTAGTTTCAGGTTTCTGGATTTCGTCATGTATATCACCAACCGCGCTATGAGGTACCAAATTTCGAAAACGACCATCTTCTTTTTTGACCAGTCCCGCCCGCCTGTGATGCCTGTCGCTATCAAGCTGTCCACTGAGGTCTTTTACCGAATTGAGTACAGAATAGACTAGGATACCCTGCGACCCTGTTCAGGGTCGTTCAGAATGCAGTCTCGACAGTGACACCGATAGCCAGGCGGTGTTGGTCACCTGTGATGGCATCCTTGTTACTTTTTTGTCACGATCCAAGCTCTATCTGCCTGCGACCTTTCCGCCTTTACTTTCGCCTGATTGTGCGATGATTGAAGCTCCGAAGCCGCGATATCCCCTTCTACGAGTTCAACTGAATTGGGTCTTCGGCAATTGTGGGTTTCTCAGCAAGATTCAAAGCCGTTGCTCGAGTTATCATGCTCAGTGGCATAGTTTAAAATGTTGTTCTCCTCTCCCTACTGCGATTATTTCATATTTCTTTATATATTCAGCCAGAGAAACAGCGCTTTCCCATCACCACATAGACAAACAGGCACCAACACTGGAATCCCCGTAAAATTCTGGGCCGAGTTTCCTATTGGTTTGCCAAATTCGGTCGTCCGCAGTGGCCCCCGTGGCTGGAATTTTAGGTCGTCCACAGTGGCCCTGGCCAGGAATTTAGGTCGTCCTTAGTGGCCCTGGTAGAATTTTAGGTCGTCCACAGTGGCCCTGCTGAAATTTTAGGTCGTCCACAGTGGCCCTGGCCAGGAATTTAGGTCGTCCACAGTGGCCCTGCTGGAATTTTAGGTCGTCCACAATGGTTCCGGTGAATTTTTAGGTCGTCCACACGCTCTAAGAAAGAGTCAGAGCGGTATTCCGCGTTGTTTTCTTTCGTTTATTACAAGAATTTTCTTTGGTTTACTACATGTTTGTCAAAACCACAATTTGTTGGAGATGCCAGAACTGCGGTGTATCAAGAGCTTCGCCCTAATTTTAGCTACTTATAAAACTAATTTGGCCTTTCAGTCCGCCCGACAGAATTGGCTCAAAATTTGCGCGTAGCGACCTGCCGTGGGTTCCGACCTCTCCTCAAATTTTGGTGAGGATACGCTTACTCGTTCGTCTTTTCTGAGGGGTTATTCAACTACGGGAGACATTGCCATTTTGGGCAACGAGGAGGAATCAAATCACAGCGGAGCGCTACGCGCTCCGCGCATTAGAGAGAGAGAGAGAGGCCGAACAAGCCTGAATGAGTGAGGATCATACGTGCTCCCTCCGTAAGGTTTCGTTACGTTCCGTCCGTCCTTCCGCTTCGTAAATATGATCTCTACTCCTCAGCGGTTAGGGTCATCTGCACCAGGTGCAAAGGCCTTAAAATCATTTGAAAAGCGTTTTCAGGGTGAAGAACGACTACGTGGGCCGTTTCCTGCCTCGGGAGATGAAAATCGTCACCACGCTGCAGCACCCGAACGTGCTCCGCTTTCACACAGTTCGAGACAACAGGGCTTCTGAGCCTGACCCGCCCATTCTCGTCTTTCTGACCGAATGGGCTGAGGGAGGCGACCTTCTAAAGTGGCTGTGAAGCTGATGAAAATGACGGAGGAGACAAAGCCGCAGCTAGAGAAGATGCACCAGGAGGCACGGCTGATGAGACAGTACAACCACAGGAACGTGGTTCGTCTCCACGGCTGTATCTTCTCAGAGGCTGATGTCTACATTGTGATGGAGATGGTCAAAGGAGGATCTCTCGACAGAAGAAGCCTAAAGCAAAGTATATTTGCAATTTGATTATTGTTTCTCATAATTGGTTCTTTATTACTTCTTTTATATATAGTTGAGGACCTGGAGCCCCTAAGAACTCCAGCGGAAGTCACACACACGACTGGGATCATATATGAGGATTGACGCATTTCGGGTGCATTCAAAGGATCTGCGTGGATTTCATCAAAACTTCTCGTTCCTCTTCCTTCCTCTTATTTTTAATTCAGTTTTTTATAGTATTATCAATTGCCATGATTAATGCTGATTTTCTTAAAATCATTATCTTTCCAGTAGGGAATGTCTATGAAAAGTCAGTGGGTCCCTAAAGAGATGGCTGTCTGGGTCTGCAAAGACGACTTTGTTTCTATTCTTCCATCGGATTGGGACTCATTGCTGGTAAAGAAGGCGCCCGTTCCTGCGAGAACTACAATTATGTCATGGAAAATCAATTTCCCATGGTTGGTTGATGGTGCCTCTGGTGAATAACAACTTGTCTTCAGGAAGACCTGGGAATGTGCAGGAATGTTCTTCTGGTCGCAGGATCCGTCGCCTCCTTCATCAGTATGCTGAACCAAGTTGCAGAACATTTCTGCATCAAGAAATGGAAACATCGTGAAGGGCTGATTTGGGATATGGAGGCGTCGCCGGTGGTTCTCACCAAGATTGGAGCCATGATGGAGGGAGGTACTGTGTTGTTCAAACCGTCCGGATCGCACTTTGACTTTGCTAAAGTCCTTCGTCTTCACATGTTGGGAACCGCTCTCGTTGAGGAAATCCTCCACCCCTGGTCTGATCGCAAGGATGTCTTGAAGAGAGGAAGGCTTGAGGAGGAGCTTTTTGAGTCGGTAGAAGAGAAAAAGGCTCGATTGGAGACGGAAGAATCTGACCAGCTAGCTACCCTGGCGGCGCTAGAGGGGAAGCTTGAGCTTCAAAATGCTCCCCAGCAAGGTACCTATTTGGCGAGAATATATGTACATATTTTTTAGCCCTCATCTCATCGATGGAAATCCCGCGCGAGACGGACATAAAGATCAACCCGTTGAAGCTGAAGCTCCCCCGTCAGACTGCTCTTTCTCATTGCGCGATCACATCCGAGGACCAGCTGAAGAGGCAGGAGAGAATTGAGCATGTTGGAACTGTGAACGCTCTGATGCAGAAGGCGGTGGCAGGCGTCTCTTTGACGAGTCCCTCCACCAGATCCAGAACCCCTAGGAGAACTCCCGGTGGACATAATGGCTATTAGCAGATTCCTTCCTATTTACTAACAATTTCGTCGTTTTAGCCATAATCCGTTTGGTGTTCGGATGTAGATCAGTTTGAGTCTGCTACTTCTAGTTCTGTAGCAGGATGAGTTCTCTAGTTCTGTAGCAGGATGAGGGTTTAAACCTTAACTTCCATAAGGTACCTTCCCAATGCGTGATTCTCATATAAAGACAGGGTATGTATCGTGTAAATGTATGCTTAATATTAATAATAAAGAGTTAAGAAATTTGGCTTATTTATTATTCTTGGAGTCAAATTCTCCTCTTGGTCGTGAGCGAAGATTCTTCACTATGTTAATTTCGCGATTAGAATTTGTGAATTAAATCATCTTTACCATAGATCTCTTATCTGAAGTCATATCATCCTACCATAGATCTCTTATCTGAAGTCATATCATCCTTGTGTCGTCATCGTTTCGGTCGTTCTCCTGCTCAAGATGGCTCAAGAAGACATCATCATCGTGCTTCTCCTGTATTTCTTTGTCATTTGTTGTGTGATCTTTGATAAATCGGACGGCGGTTCGGCTTCAAATCCCCCGCTCGCTATGGATCTGAAAAACCTGGTTTACCACAAAACGAGGCGTAAAAACCTTAATGTCGCATTGATTTATGATTTTTTAGTTGATGTCGAGAAGGGGTCTGAGGATGTGGAGATACAGGGAAGTGAGATTGCCATCGAGACTCAGAATAAGTCATGTAGTAGTAGTTCAAGCGGTTCCTCGGAGAATCATGTGAATTCAGACTCCGATGTCTTAGAACCTCTCATTCCACTGAAGTCCAGTAAATGTATCGTTCCTGATGTGGATAATTTAGTGATCGAGACAAACGGCCCGAATGACGAAAGAGGAATCCTTAGGTTGTGGTTTCCAAGGGCCAGAAACATAAAATGTCATTCCTGTAACATGGTACATTGTACGTCTCATGATGATTCTTTTGATGACAAAATGGAAATGTTGGCTTGCAAAAGGATAAGATGTCATAGTAAAAATGACCACAAGATCAACCCTGAGTGCTGGTATATGTGTAGAGTTTGCAAAAACCCTATTGTTAAGATGGAACATGGAAAATATGTTAAAAGACTAATAAAAGAACATGTGATGTCCCATAAAGTCCAGTTTGTTAGAGGTGTGAGGAGTGGTAGATATCTCTGTATTAAGTGCTTATTACCTTTTTGGAATAATAACGCTCTGCATTTTCACGATATTAAATGCAAAGGTAATAAAGAGGGAAGAATGTTGATTGGGTCCAGAAACATTGATGAGGAAGGGAATGAGTTTAGAGTCACGAGGGACGCCGTTGTCACGGTGGAAAACGGTACCCAATATAATGTGATCGATTATGAAAAGGGTTCGTGTAAAGCAGGGAAACTTACATCCCAAGCGCCCCCTGTAAATACTGTTAAGATTACGACTCATAAAGACATAGTTCCGCACATTGCCCTCCCAGGTAGATATCAAAGTTTATACAACAACAGCGGCTGGAATGCATGGTTCACGGATGATCTAATTTACTGGGCCATGAGGAATCTCTGTAACATGTACATCATGCCGCATGGGAGGTTTATTGGCACAAGATGAGATTATTGTCGGAACTTAAAGAGGAAGTAATTACCCATAAAGGAATTTTAATCCCAATTTGTATTGAGCATCACTGGAGGCTTCTTATTTTAACCTTTTCGAACAATAAATTCATAGCGTGTTGGATGGACCCCTTCCATATCTATGAGGCCCACGATTCAGTAAAATCTCTCTTAGAAGACCTTAATATAGAATGGAGATCCCCTCAATACTTCTACGATATGATTCCTAAACAAGACAATAGTCATGATTGCGGTCCCATAGTCTGCTTGTTAGGTATGGCATACGAAAGATACCACCTGAAAAATCCAGATAAAAATTTTCCCACACCTACTGAATTGCGTAAAAACCTGAGAGCAATAGTTGAACAAGATGGAGCCCTTATTGCCAATCTAACAAGTAATGATAAATATAAAGAATGTCTGAGGAAGAGGAAACATATTCCGAAACTTTTAAATATTCTAATTCCGGAACCTCAAGATATGTCCATTGATCTCAATGAAGATGAAGCCAAAGATTGGTTTAAAGCAACTCTTATAAAATGGTTTATTGATAAAATTGTGGAATTTAAACAAAATGGTTCTCACAAAAGTCAATTCGAATGGATCTCCAACCAAGTTACTAAAGCAATGGCGGACATGAAGTGGAATAGAAGGGAGCAGTTACTAAAGACCTTGGCAACAAATATGAGTCCGGTGGTAGAGGAGAATGATGTTGTAGTTATGACTTCAAACAGAACTACTAAAAGGAAACGTAAAGTAAACAACGATATCGATTTGAACGACTTTAAAGAAGTGACTTCGGCGTATGCCTCTGACAGAGTAAAACTACTAGAGACCCTGAAAGATGAGGAAACCATGTCATGTGGTATTCCTTTAAAAACCCTTGAGAAATTCTGGGAAAATGAAGCTAAAGACCCCCAAATTGATCCTGAAACAATCAAAGAAGTGTGCTCGAGGATCCCAAAAATTGATATTCCGAATAATTTTAACAGTGAGTTTTCGCTTAATGAAGTTCAAGAGGTAATGAAAAAGGCTAAGAAATGTAGCGCCCCGGGGCTAGATGGTATTACATATGGTGATTGGATGTTGTATGACCCGCACTGTCAAATCCTTCATTGGTTACTGGAAACAGCTAGGAAGTTACAATGGATACCGAATAGCTGGAGGGAAGGAAAAATGATTATGCTATACAAAAATGGAGAGATTTCTATCCCCTCGAACTGGAGACCAATTACGTTAATTCTTTGTCTAGCAAAAGTATACACCTCGGTATGGAATAATCGATTTCCGCGCTGTTTTAATGCTCAACAAAGAGGATTCAGAAAGGGGACTCCGATGAATGTCAATCTTAAAATGCTTCAATCAGTTTTATTAGACGGGTATAATGAAAATAAAAACTTGGTTATAGTCTTTTTGGATTTGAAAAATGCATTTGGCAGTGCTGTTATTTGAAGTCTTGAACAAGTTTGGTTTCCCGTATGATGTGTTGTCCACTGTAAAAGATTTGTTCCATAACATAACAACAGTCATAAAAACAGATCTTGGTGAATCAAACCCCATTCCACAGAAAGCAGGTACTAGACAAGGTGATCCGATCAGCCCCTCCTTTCTCAACCTATGTCTTGAACCGTTGATTAGATACTTTCTTAAAACCAACAGAGAATACAAATTTAGACCGTATATCATGTCAGTATTGGCTTATGCGGATGATCTAGTTCTCATTGGGGATAATATTTATACCTTACAATCCCGCCTTAACAAACTAGTAGAAATTGCAGAAACTGTTAACCTTATCTTTAAACCATCGAAATGTGCAACTATTATCCTGTCAGGAGAACAAACGGGGAATACCCTCAATTTAAAGATAAATGGTGAAACCCTTAAGAAAATTGGTTTCGGAGAATATCATTAATACTTAGGAGTGCAAGTGGGCCCTGGAACAGTGCCTTTTAACTTAAAATCTCTTATCAAGGATGTTTCTACATACATTGACAGCATTGCATATAGCAAACTCTCGGTTCCCCAAAAAATAGATGCAATTAAGACTTTTGTAATTCCAAAAGTAACTCATGATTTGCAATATGGTTTCCCTAAATGGGAAGATGTTCAATGCCTTTCGGATAAAGTAACGGCTGAGATTAAACAGTCTCTAAAACTGCATTCAATGGCCAAACCCGAATATTTGTACTGTCCGATTTCCATGGGAGGTCTTGGCTTCATTCCGATTGAAAAGTTAGGTAAATGCCTCTTAATTTGCAATTTTCTGAATAACTTGTGGTCGGATATTCCGGAGTTGGTTTTTACAACCAAACAATTTTGGACAACGGCGGTTAAAAGGTTATCTGGTAACTCGTTCCATACATTTGAATCAGCGGTAGATTTTATTAACAACGTAAATGAGAATTTTCATAGTACCGATTGCATTGCGGGAAGATTGAGCAGATTTATTTTCTTTTGGAAAACCAGGAATCTTGCTGATTCGAGAGATATGCACAGTGGTATTTTCTCAGATATAAGATTCCAAATCTTAGATAATGGAGGAGACCCAACTGTCTCCTTAGTAATTAAGCCAAATATAAGAGGCCTGAATGAGGTGATTCTTGGAAAAAACGACAAGGACAACCTAGTCCCCAAAATGAAACAACTTATTCAAGAAGGAATTTACTATAAATGGGTCAAAGTGGACAAAAAATTGACTGGGCCAGTTAGATCATCATCTATTTGTCCAGAAGTATCTACTTTTTACCTAAAGCCTAACAAGGTATCTCTTATGTGGTACGATCTGGACTTTATTCATAAGGCAAAGTCGCTATGTGATGGCTATAATATTGCAAGGGCGATCAATAAAGGTAAAGATTCCATGTGTAAGACTTGTCCTAAGTACAAGTTTGTCCCCCATGTTCTCTCCATTTGCAAAGTTTCTCACGGGTTAATTATCGACAGGCATAACGCTGTTCTTGATCTTCTGGTCGAAGCAGTAAAGTTGGGTGACAAAAGTAATTTAATACGGAATGTAGAAAGCAAAGCAAAGGAAGCTTCCAAAGGTTGGAAACCTGAGTTGTGATGAGGAAGTACTTGAGTACTTCGAAAGAGGATAATTAATTGATGTGACTTGCCCTTTCGAAAAATCTCGAAGCAGATTATATGAGGCTGATGATTGGAAGAAGGGAAAATACAAGCAGCTCGCAAAGGAGATTAGGGAAACCAATCCTTTGGCAAAGGTGGAAGTTCTCTCCTTGGTGGTCGGCGCCCTAGGTAGTTGGAGCGATGAGAACTGGACAACTCTTCAGAACATCGGAATTCCTAAGAAGAATCGTGTAACACTGGCTCAAATGATGTGTAAAACCTGCATCACCTGGGAGTAGATACATATACAAACATTCGGTATACTCAGGGGTCAAAAATGAAATCCCTTTACCTATTCAATGTAACTTCGCGGAATGTTTTTCCAGTGAGGATCTTAGGAAGAAAAAGATCAGAGTTCAAGTAGTTAAGGATGTAGATGAGTTAGGTCCTAATGATAAAAAATGTTAAAACGTCTCTATTTTTAATAATTGTTTTCTTGTAGTTTGTTAAGGTTTTGTTAGACCGTCAAGTTAGAGGGGAGTTGGCGTTTTGTGGGTTTTGCCAACAACCTCCATTAGTATTTAATAAAAATTTTTCTTAATGCGTAATGTACATATTTTATCTGATTATAGTTAGTAGTGGCCAGTGTTACTTTAGTTTATCATAGTCGCGGAACTGGAGCCCCTAGGGTAAACCTCGGCGAAAGTCGAGGTATGGCCCTAGGCGTAACCGGACCAATAAGCGACTTGCCCCTTGCCGAACATCAAGGACCCCTCCCCTCCCGCGCCTCCCCTTGCCCCCCGCTGGCCCCAACGGTCTCTCTCTGCCGTCAAGGGTCTGCAGGCGAAGGGACAGAAGGGGATGACTGAACCGAACATGAGGACTACCTTCCGCCAGCTCATGGAGGGATTGGAGTACTTGGACCAGAAACACATCGTTCACAGGGATTTGAAGTGCGAGAACATTATGTTGGACGCAGCTGAGAATGAAAAATCGGAGACTTTGGATTCGCTCGTAATCTCCAGTGAGTCACGCCTGTCTCTCTGTTTCTCACACAAACCATTCAGACCTGAAGAGAAATCGAGCATTTTCTGTGGCAGTAGGGCCTACGTGGCGCCGGAAATCGTTCTGGGCAAATCCTACAAAGGCCGTCCCGTAAGAGATCCATGATTTGGATATGAAAATTTAATTTCAGGCGGACGTGTGGAGTGTGGGCATCATCCTTTACGTCTCCCCCAGTGGTCACTTTCCCTTCGACGAGAGGGATCACCAGAAGATGATCAACGATCAGCTGCAGCACAAAGTGGGGTTCTCCAAGAGTTGGCAGGGATCGAAGCATCTGAAGGCCATCATTATGGAGGCCCTGCACCCGTTGCCCGACAGTAGGCCCAACTACAAGGAACTGCTCAACAACGAGTTCCTCAAAAACGGACCGGGCAGTGCTTGAGAAGACGCTGCTAAACAGTCAAAATAAAAGATCTCGCATATATCAGGTGCCATCAATAAAGTGTGAGCGCTGAGTGGATCAAATAAGGCATATGAGACCCGTGCTGTGTTTTTCTTTATATATTTGGTATATTTGCTTCTTTATACGCCATTGTTGACTTTGACTTTGACGTTTTGACTTCCCAACCTCGTTTCATTTGCGAGATTTACACGTTTTTTTCTTGGAAACCGCAAGTTTTACCATGCGGCGCGCTTATCGCCACAGCTGGCGCAGAGGTTGAGCGCCAGCCTCACAAACTGAAGGATACGGGGAACCAAGGTCCATGAATCGAGAAAAATAATAAGAGAGAAGCAGAAAGAGAAAAAAGACAAAGAGAGGTAAGAGAGAGAGAGAGAGAGAGAGAGAGAGAGAGAGAGAGAGAGGATCATGAGAAAACGAGAGGGAGAGAAACAGACAGACAGACATATGTGAGAGAAAGTGAGTGAGACAGTGAGAGAGAAAGAGAGAGAAAGAGAGAGAGAGAGAAAAAGAAAGAGAGAGAGAGAAAGAGAGAGAAAGAGAGAGAGAGAGAGAGAGAGAGAGAGAGAGAGAGGATCATGAGAAAACGAGAGGGAGAGAAACAGACAGACAGACATATGTGAGAGAAAGTGAGTGAGACAGTGAGAGAGAAAGAGAGAGAAGAGAGAGAGAGAGAGAGAGAGAGAGAGAGAGAAAGGGAGAGAAAGAGAGAGAGAGAGAGAGAGAGAGAGAGAGAGAGAGAGAGAGAAAGGGAGAGAGAGACACAGAGAGATAATGAGAAAACGAGAGGGAGAGAAACAGACAGACAGACATATGTGAAAGAAAGTGAGTGAGACAGTGAGAGAGAAAGAGAGAGAAAGAGAGAGAGAGAGAGAGAAAGAGAGAGAGAGAGAGAGAGAGAGAGAGAGAGAGAGAAAGAGAGAGAGAGAGAGAGAGAGAGAGAGAGAGAAAGGGAGAGAGAGACATAGAGAGATAATGAGAAAACGAGAGGGAGAGAAACAGACAGACAGACATATGTGAAAGAAAGTGAGTGAGAGATAAAGAGAGAAAGAGAGAGAGAGAGAGAGAGAGAGAGAGAGAGAGAAAGAGAGAGAAAGAGAGAGAAAGAGAAAGGGAGAGAGAGAGACATAGAGAGATAATGAGAAAACGAGAGGGAGAGAAACAGAGACAGATGTGAGAGAAAGTGACTGAGAGAGAAAGAGAGAGGCAAATAAACACACTAATTTTTAACAAAAAATTGCATTGAAAACAGCAAGAACAACTTTGAAAACCATAAAATACCTGAAGACGATAAATTTTTTAAAATAAGAAGCTAAATAAAAAAATGTAGCGAAAAATTTGCTATGCAAAAACTTTAACAAAAAACCATTCAAATTGTAAAAATCATGAGAAAACAATATGTGGTATCAAAATAGTTTTTGTTTTTGCTACAAAATTTGCATAATAATCTATTAATTAATTGTCATTGCGTTCGACCGAAAATGTGAGATTGAACTCTCCATCACACGTCGTATAGTTTAATCGAATTATTTTATTGGTTCTAATTTGAACGCTGGTCTGTGAGCCCATTAGGCATTAGTTCAGAGGCTGGCAACATCCCGAACTGATTACTACCAGCCGGTGGGCTAATTTCCTGTCTCTGCGCCCTCTCGCCCAGCTGCGCTCTCTCGAGGCATTCCGCTTATAGCTATTGATCCTCGATGTGTGGCTACTCTGCTCAGGCTTTCACTTCTTCTGAAGACTTGATTATACCGTCTGCACTGTTGACAGCCGTTTTTTTGAAAACGAGTGGCACCAATTTATCTTAAGTTGACCCAATTATTGATCGAATTCCGCGCGAACGGTTTAATTTGAGAAATTTTGCGCGACTAGCCCAAATTTTCGGCATTCCATTCTTTTTGCAGACCTAATTTCCAAACCAACTTTTTGCTTTACTTTATTGTGAATTGAAAAAAAAAATTATTTTAAAAAATTGGGCAGAGATCTCATGCCCCCCGAAATGGAAAACTGGTATCATTCTGTCGAAGTCGCTGAAGAGGAGATCCAAAACAACGTCAGAGACATTCCATGCCTAGTTACCCTCATTCTGGTCAAGGCTATGGTTCATCAGAAGATATTCAAGAATCCCTTCAGGTATCTTATGAAATTCCAATTTTTATCAACAATCATGTTTCAGAATCCGAAGGCAGGCTCGCGGATCCATGGGCGATGTGCCTCCACCGAGTGCCACAAATGGCACAAATGGAGAACTTAATCGGTTTGTTTAGGAAATTCATAATCTGACGTTGAAATGTCGACAAATGAATTATCGATTTGTTTTTTTTTATAACTTGTTTTATAAAGCCGGCATCGACGCGCCTTAGCTATCGAGTGCGGTCGCTGCACAGCTTTGGCCACGCCCCTTTTATACCAACAATACGCGCATAAGAAAATTAAGAAAGTTGTAAATTTGTGCTGTCCGCCGATTTTCGCGACTTAATTCTTGAAGTTCGTTTATTCCCGT
Organism: Oscheius myriophilus; assembly: GCA_964057215.1. Lineage (NCBI taxonomy): Eukaryota > Metazoa > Nematoda > Chromadorea > Rhabditida > Rhabditidae > Oscheius > Oscheius myriophilus. Next base: position 12,268,183 of record OZ059904.1, read on the forward strand.
AAGAAGGGTCAGGAAACGAGTTTTCCCTCAACTAGAATAGTTCAAATATCCGCTTTAAAAATTTTTCTTTGTTAAAGGCACCGTCAGGGGCCTTTTCGGACTGGAAATGAATGGTATGCTAATCGAGTCATTTCAATTGGAATCATTTTCCCCAACACCGCTCCAGACAACGGCCTTGCGCAAAATGCTTGCCAAGTCTACATTAGCATACGATTTGGAAAAGGCCCCTTACGAGCCCTTTAAGAAACAGTGGTTGACGCGGAGCGGTTGCGCTGCCGGCGCGAAGTCTCACACATTTCAAAGCCACTTTTTTTTTCATAGGAAACAACGAACTTTCAAAGTATACCTGTTAAAAATAATCATATTTTACTTGTCGTGAATGTGTACAGTAACTTTATAATTCAACTTTATAATACTAAAACTATTTTTTTTTTTTTTTTTTTTTTTTTTTTTTTAAGAAAAAAAGCATTCCATCGATTTTCAGGTCCCCCGAAGTCGACACTCCTGGCATCCAAATGTCCGGTCTCCAACTTCGCGCCGACGGAGAACAACCCCGAGCCGCCATCGCCCGAGAGTAGCCCGCCCCACTTTTGCCAACCACAAAGCAAATATCCAACGAAGAATTTTTGACTATATGCATATATAAGCAGGATTCATGTGAATATCCATGTCAATATGAAAAATACCATTATTACATTAAATAAAGAAGATCTCGCTACCTTTTTCACATTAGAGCGTATTTACCATTTACTGCAAAAATCAGGTTTTTCATTCCATTTATCTGGGCACTGATGCTATTTTAAGTGAGGTTATATGAGAATAAGGTTTTGATTAATAAATTGGCGATTTAGTGAGATAGGCAAGTAGATATTATCAAACTAGAAGACGTGAAAACTTTGCCGCTAGGGTGTTACTTCAGCACCAACCTGAAAATAATAAATAAAACAGATTTCCACAATTGCTGTTCATTTACTATTATAGCCGCCTGTACTGATCCTTGACCTGATTAGAACAGCACGAATATTGCCGCAAAGGTAAGACATGACCCACCTTGAGGATCAATTTCAGTTGGCGTGAGACACTTACTTATGGCTGTTTCCCAATTTTTCAGCGTTATTGTCTTAACTTTTCACAATAACTAAAGTTTTCGTTAACAAAACGCTATCTATTGCTTTTTTTTCATAACGCAAAAAAGTTGGGTTCGAAGCGAGATATGAAATTAGGGTCTTAAGGTCTGCCTAACCTAAGGTAGCTGTCGTTTCTGGAAGCGGTTGGGTCTAATGGTTTTGGCGTAGTGGATTGTTTACGGGTGTGAGGCCAGGGTCAATTCCACGCGGGTTTTTGAAAATCGAGCCAAAAATCGCTATTCGAAACCCGTAAAACCTCGCCACTGCCGATAGGGGTTATATAAACGAGGCGAATATCTAGAAACTCGTTCATAAAATGCAAATCTTTCCCATTTTTGCCCATTGTGGTTTGAAAAGTGATTCTCAGGGTCCATGGAGCAACTCTCAAAGTTATATTATTAAATTCATTCAAACTTTGTCACAGTTATCAACCAGTTTCTTCATCCAATCGGGTAGACTTGGCGGCTCAGTACGACTGAAAATTAAATTTAGAAAAATCAAAAGAGTTAGCCAGGACCGCTTCAGGTTGTTTCGCGACTGTAGGAAAAGGTGGCCTTAGGCTGCCTAGTGGCCGCATCGCGGCCTTGTGTATAAAATACTGTTGTCTAGTAATCTTCGGCCGCCTCTTCCGCATTCGGGCCGCTCGTGGCTTTCCTTTCATAAGGTTATAAGTGATCTCACCTTTCGTTCAGTTTATGGTACACATGGGCGTCGACTTTTTCTGAACAAGTATCGTTATTTCCCACATCCAGCGTTGAATTCTGAAAACATTAAGTTTCTTTTTTTAAACTGATTTTCTTTACCACACATCTGATTGCAAGATTAAGCAAAGCACCCACTCCGATAAATTTAGAGAACGATTAATTCGGCGTTCGTTGTTGTCAGCTGAAACTTAGAATCAGTAGATTTTCCGAATGATATCTCACGTTTTCTTCGAATACGCTCCACTTCATCCCACGTTATATTCTGAATACTTTCATTATTAAAAGAATTTTGTTACACCAGGAGGGTACGAAAGCGAATACAGCTGACGCCAAACGAGCATCATGCCAATTTCGTTCCAGTATTCTCTGTTGATGATAGATTAGCATAAAATCGTAATACCAACAGAGAATGAAGGCACAAATTGGAGTAATGATGCCCGTTTGGCGGCAACTATAGAAGAAAATGAATCGAATTTTCAAAACTTCCCAATTTACACTACCAAAATCATATGCTAAATAATTCTAAAACGTCCATATTTGTATGCTACCGCGATTATAATGTCCAAGTTTGATTTCGACCAAATTCTAATATTATCCATTTCGAAATTTTTCGAAATGTATGCATCCCGATTGTAATACGGGTTTGTTTAAAGATGTCCGAGCGTTGAAAAGTCCTGAAATGAAAGCTACCTTTTCTAAGCAGGGACGGTCCCCGCAAAATTTCATGGCCAACGGCCGATCTCACTCTCTTCATCTGAGGAAATGAACGCGTGGTTTTACACTGCTAGACCATAGACACACATACACACACACAAACTTTTTAAATTTTCATTTCTATCAACAATTTCGTCGAATTTTGAAAAACTTACAGTACCTTACCTCAACAAAATCAACGGGTTTACAGTGAAGCTGCCCTTGACAGTTTTTTTTTGCTCTCGTAACTAATGCAAAAATGGAAACATTGGTTTGGCCTTTGTAAAATTTCTCGATTTTTTGCAGTCATATAAATTTTTAATATATTATGCGTTGAAAATTCGTTAAATGGTGAATCGATCCCATTAGCACAAGAGGCACAAAAACATAAGCAAAATTTCGAAAAAAAAAAAAAAAATTAAAAAGTGATAATGACTCACATTTTGAAGTTCTTTTTGAATTTGAGCCAGAGAGTCTAAACTTGAACATTATGAGAATACTCTTTGAACAAACCTTTAAAGAACTTTGGGTTTGTTGTTGTGTTCAATGTCGTCTTCTCACTGTTCTGAATTCAGAATATTTGTATTAATTGTAAGTTCCCACCATTGCCCGATTTTTGCAATCTTCATACTCGAGCCTGGATACCAATCGAGTGCATTCGAAATCACAATGACCGTCATTTTCCTTGGAACGGCACTCTTTTATAAAAGGGTGGTCTTCGAGACGATCTCGTGGGCGAGGAAATCTTGATTTGTGTGCAGTTCTGGCAGTTCCAGGACGATACACACACGGAAGAGGCTCCGCCAATTGCAATGAAAATCACTAGTTGGAACGGTAACATAGAAAGAATGATTTGGGAGACGATCAGGAACGAGAGTGAATTGGCCTTCTGCGGAGACAAGAAGCGCAATCTTCCGAAGCCGCGATATCCCCTTCTACGAGTTTAACTCAATTGGTTCTTCAGCAAAAGTGGGTTTCTCAGCAAGATTCAAAGCCGTTGCTCGAGTTATCATGCTCAGTAACATAGTTTAGAATGTTGTTATCCTCTCCCTACTGCGGTTATTTCATATTTCTTTATATATTCAGCCAGAGAAACAGCGCTTTCCCATCACCACATAGACAAACATGCACCAACACTGGAATCCCCGTAAAATTCTGTGCCGAGTTTCCTATTGGTTTGCCAAATTCGGTCGTCCTCAGTGGCCCCAACCAGGAATTTAGGTCGTCCACAGAGGCCCTGCTGGAAATTTAGGTCGTCCACAGTGGCCCCGGCCAGAAATTTAGGTCGCCCACAGTGGCCCTGCTGAAATTTTAGGTCGTCCACAGTGGCCCTGGCCAGGAATTTAGGTCGTCCACAGTGGCCCTGGTAGAATTTTAGGTCGTCCACAGTGGCCCTGGTAGAATTTTAGGTCGTCCACAGTGGCCCTGCTGGAATTTTAGGTCGTCCACAGGGGCCCCGGCCAGAAATTTAGGTCGTCCACAGTGGCCCTGCTGGAATTTTAGGTCGTCCACAGTGGCCCTGCTGGAATTTTAAGTCGTCCACAGTGGTCCTGCTGGAATTTTAGGTCGTCCACAGGGGCCCCGGCCAGAAATTTAGGTCGTCCACAGTGGCCCTGCTGGAATTTTAGGTCGTCCACAGTGGCCCTGCTGGAATTTTAGGTCGTCCACAGTGGCCCTGCTGAAATTTTAGGTCGTCCACAGTGGCCCTGCTGGAATTTCAGGTCGTCCACAGTGGTCCTGCTGGAATTTTAGGTCGTCCACAGTGGTCCTGCTGGAATTTTTGGTCGTCCACAGTGGCCCCGGCCAGAAATTTAGGTCGTCCACAGTGGCCCTGCTGGAATTTTAGGTCGTCCACAGTGGCCCCGGCCAGAAATTTAGGTCGTCCACAGTGGCCCTGCTGGAATTTTAGGTCGTCCACAGTGGCCCTGCTGGAATTTTAGGTCGTCCACAGTGGCCCCGGCCAGGAATTTAGGTCGTCCACAGTGGCCCTGCTGGAATTTTAGGTCGTCCACAGTGGCCCCGGCCAGGAATTTAGGTCGTCCACAGTGGCCCTGCTGGAATTTTAGGTCGTCCACAGTGGCCCTGCTGGAATTTTAGGTCGTCCACAGTGGCCCCGGCCAGGAATTTAGGTCGTCCACAGTGGCCCTGCTGGAATTTTAGGTCGTCCACAGTGGTCCTGCTGGAATTTTAGGTCGTCCACAGTGGCCCCGGCCAGAAATTTAGGTCGTCCACAGTGGCCCTGCTGGAATTTTAGGTCGTCCACAGTGGCCCTGCTGGAAGTTTAGGTCGTCCACAGTGGTCGCGGTGGTTTTTTAGGTCGTCCACAGTGGCCCTGGTAGAATTTTAGGTCGTCCACAGTGGCCCTGGTAGAATTTTAGGTCGTCCACTATGGCTCGCGACAGTGTCCGCTGTTTACGCTGTAAGTTAACGACCACGTTGCCCCAGCATTCGAACGAGTGTATTCGCTTCCTTGCAACTTCCTTCCTTTATTTTTTACCCAGTCAGGCTTTTATTGTATTTTTGTTTTATCAGTTGTTTCTAAAATGACAGAAATATTCAAAGCGGGGTTTTTATGTCTTGTAAGCCCAAAATACCGCTTATTCGCGTCAGTTTCGTGCGAAACAGTTATGTTCGTTCTTATTTCATTCGTAATTTTTTTTCTGATTGAGATCTGTTAAAATTCCTCGCTGACTCTTAAAAGAAAACAAAAAAGAACCCCTTTGGAGTAGAACGCATCGCGAAAAAGCCAAATCGGATCTTCAAGCGCAATCAAACGCCCTGCCCTGGCTTTCAGTTTCCGTCAAGCTGTCATGATTGAACGAGGTCCATTTTTACCGTGTTGAGTGCGGTTCGGACTAGGGCATGTCTCTACGATCCTGTAGAGGGTCGCTCAGAAGGCAGTCTTGGCAACTACCGACAGGCGTGTAGCACTGCTCACGGTTCTTCTTATGCCTACCGCACAAACTAATAGATCACCAGGTTGTTGTTTTGGTTTTTTTTCGTTCTGCCTTGAGGCTTTTCATTGCGAAGAATGTTTGTGCTAGCGCTCTCTCTTTCTTAATCCCCTTTCAGGAATTTCATTTACAATTTCCACGGGAGTTTCATTGATATCGTCTGGCTGTGGGAGAACCTCATCAAGCTCTGTCGGCCGATAAAGGAACCGCTTCGCTCGTATGTGTTTTCCATATTATTTTCAGGTTAGTACTGGGTTTCGTCATGTATATCACCAACCGCGCGATGACATTTTCGCGAAATTCTATCTTCTTTCGTGATCAGTCCCACCTGTGCTCTCTGTCACTATCAAGCTGTCCACTGAGGTCTTTTACCGAATTGAGTACAAAATAGACTAGGATACCCTGCGACCCTGCTCAGGGTCGTTCAGAAGGCTGTCTTGACAGTGACAGCGACAGCCAGGCGGTGTCGGTCACCTGTGATGGTATCCTTGTTACTTTTTTGTCACGATCCAAGCTCTATCTGCCTGCGACCTTTCCTGGAAGTTTCCATAATCGTTTATTTGCCTTTACTTTCGCCTGATTGTGCGATGATTGTAGCTCCGAAGCCGCGATATCCCCTTCTACGAGTTTAACTGAATTGGTTCTTCAGCAAAAGTGGGTTTCTCAGCAAGATTCAAAGCCGTTGCTCGAGTTAACATGCTCAGTGACATAGTTTCATTTACCTTCCGCGGTGGTTTCATATTTCTTTACATATTGAGCCAAAGAGAACAAGGCTTTTCCAGACAAACAGGCACCAACACTGGCCCCGTAAAATTTGGGACCGGGTTTCCTATTGGTTTGCCAAATTCGGTCGTCCAGTGGCCCCGGCCAGGAAGTTAGGTCGTCCACAATGGCCCTGATAGAATTTTAGGTCGTCATGAACTATGGTTTATATTGTGTTTTTAATATACTAGCTTATCATAAAAAGTAGGCAAGGCATAGTTTTCTTTTCGGTAAACTTGTTAGTTTAAAAAATTTCAGAATTTATGTTTATTTCCATAAAACCTGTGTAATCTACATATTCGCTGCCAAAACCACACTCTTCAATCATCGAATCACCCTAAATATCTCGACTCATCGTTTTCTGCAAAAATATCAAACCATATAGGGAGGTCCGAGGTTGGCGGTGCTCACATCGAGGTCTGAGATGCTGCCCCAGGAGTCCTCCATCGGCTGATTCGGCCTTATTTTCAGCGAAGAAATCGCCTGACGAGCCCACTGCTCACGGTCCTGTACGGTCTTCTTGTGCGCCTCCAACTTCGATTTGTATGTCAACAACTGTTCTGTTACTAGATTCATAAACTATCCCTGCCTCTGTTTCTCTCCTCCCTGTTTTGTATCTCTTCTGAGGACCTCATTTCTTTAATTGACAACTAAGGCATAGCAATGCAAATTCGAATAGACGCAGGAGCAAAACGCAGAACCAGCGTTAGGAAAAAAAGAGAATGTTTTGAACTTGATCGCAAAAGAATTCCTTTCAAGCTTGTCAACCCCTGCTTCGTCGAAATCGCAGCTTCATTAAAGGCGTGTGGCCACAAGATGGCCACTTTTTAGCTGAGGCGTCGGAATGGCGGAAAATTACCGCCAAAGTGGTTCATGTCGAATAGATTTAAGAAAACGAAGCGTGGGCCGATGAAAGTGGATTTTTAGAATCTAGAATCTACGCTTTCCCTTCTACGCTTGTCATTTCTCCAGCAATGGAGCTCTCCTGCGGTCATTTTCCTCCTTGGATGGTGTGTTTTCGGAAATTTGAGAAAAATTGTGTGCTTCAGCCTGCTGATCCGCCGAAGTTGGAAAGCAAGCAGATGATGGTCATCAGAAGCATTGATTGACGTCAAGTTGGATCAGGGATTGGAGGATCTGAAGAGGAACGTCGATATTGGGAGATACGACGTGACGAAGACGGGAAATCAGCAGGCGGAGGCGGTTGGTTTTAGAGAGAGAGAGAGAGAAGGATGGAAGGATGTTAGAGAGAGATATTTTGTGTGTGTGTGTGTGAGAGAGAGAGAAGGATGTTAGAGAGAGAGAGAGAGAGAGAAAGAGAGAGAGATAAAGAAAAAGCGGCTTATGTAAGCGGCTGCCAGAATTGCCAGCGCCAGAATCGCCCGCAATCTACAATTGTAGTGGAGGCCGGCGGTCGAGCCCGCACGAGATATAGTTTTTGCCTCTTTTGCTATTTAGTTCGCAACGCTTCCTAGCACCATTTCCCTGTCACTATTCGGATTCTATTTTCACTTTAGCTACCTGATAAACTTTTCCATTTCAGTTGTTGACTTACAAATCGCAGTTGGAGGCCCACAAGAAGGCTGTAAAAGAGCGTGAGCAGTGGGTTCGTCAGGCGATTTCTTCGCTGAAGAGCCAGAGGCCGAACCAGCCGATGGAGGACTCCTGGGGTAGCATCTCAGACCTCGATGTGAGCACCGCCAACCTCGGACCTCCCTATATGGTTTGAGAGAGTAGAATTGAAATGATAAATTTGGGTTCAGAGACAGCCCATGGAGAGGGGGAGCGGATTCGGGCATTATAAGTAGATCTATGATAGATCATCCATCTCCTAAAACGTGAAGAAATATAGGAATTCTAATTTGTAAATGTTTTTTCCAACTAATTAATGTGTTCGAAAATGAAACATTTTAAGGATCTCCTTTTCCCCCTGATTTTTTCATTGCAAATACGAATCACGAATCCCATGAGTCTGCAGATTCAACACCGTTCCATAAAATGCCGGGGTTTGGCAAACCTCCCACCGCTTTTCGAAAAATTTGACGTGAGGGTCCTCACGTCAAACGGTAAGTGCAACTTAATGGAGCCTTCTGGTACCTCATAGTCAATTGTGTGTATTTTAATCATTTGTCCATTAGGTTTCCCTCGTTTCGTATGGTTTGAATCTCCCCTTGCTTTCTAACTGGACGTTTTCATTACCCGTCAATCACTGAAAACAACATGAAAATGCTCAAATCCCGTTCCCTAACTGGGTCGTCAATAGTTTTCCTAAAAAGCAGATCTTCCTATTTCTTGTCTAGTTTGGCCAATCCTCTCTCCTCCTTCTTATCCACGGCGTCTTCAATCGGAACAACCGTGTCTGTGCCAATGGATCGAGCGACGACGAAGAAAGTCAATCCGGCTGCCACTTGAGATACTGAAATTCACTTTGTACACTTGTTTTGGCTTATATTACGTGTGAGAAGGATAATCCAGTGTGTGATGGTTAGGTAGGGAGATACGAAAAAAGCGACACACGAGGCGAGGGACTGAAAAGAGTGGTTGATCTCTCTCTATATAACTCTCTTTCTTCCTCTCTCTCTATCTATATCTCTATCTCTCTCTCTGCCATCTCTCTCTCTCTCTCTCTCTTTCTCTCTCTCTCTCTTTCTCTCTCTCTCTCTCTCTCTCTCTGCCAAACATACATACACACCTGATACAGTTTAGCTACAGAATAAGTCTGTAACTTCTTCTGAGGAGCAACCATTGTGCAGGCGATGACCCTCAGTGGACCTAAACATCCGTCACACATTCCCAGGAGAAGGCCCATGATGGGACACCAAAAGCCACTGGAGACAAATAGATAGAGTGAAGTTGATGCTATCTCACCTAGGTGGAAGCAAGAGGGTGTCATCAGAAGAAGGATGCATGGAGGCGGTGTTGGGTGTTACAAAGAGGATGATTGCATAGGCGGCAAATGACACAATCAGTTGAACAGCCATCATTTGGGAGAGACCAAAGTTGGAGAAACGCTTGGAGACGTAAAAGTTGTAAGTCAGACCCACTGAAAAAGAATGGGTTATTTTCTTTATGGAAGCTCCAATTATAGTCGATTTCATGGAAGTGGCCATGACCAGTTAAAATTTACATGAAAAGATTAGAGATTGGTCTACTAATTGTTATAAACTGTGGGTTTCCCTGTCTTCAAATCACACTTTCTGGAAAAATTCAAAAAGATGATCCCAACCAAATAGACGAGCCAAAACCTACTTGGGATCCCGGCCTTATTAAAAAGGTTTAGAATCCTAGCTATATTGTAAAGCTGCGCTCTTGTTCGTCTATTTGGAAACTCCTTTCCAAAAAGCATTGTTGGAAAAGGCGATCAATGTTCTAATGAAAACTCACTTATAATGTTTCCAATTCCTAGACAAGCTGAGTATACAGCGTGAAGATAAGAGTATCCAGAGAGTGATTTCGTAAACGAAAAAGTCGTAGGAAGGGCAGAAAGCATGAAAGAAACCTTGAAAAAGTGTTTTCCCCTGACTTTGGTTCAAAACTCACCACCAGACCGTAGAGAACGAAAAAGAAGGTGAGCAGCATAATCTTCGGTTCCTTCATGGCGTCGCCAATCAGAAGAATCTGCGTTTTCATTGTCGGGACGTCGACTTTCTCCGTCTGTGCGATGCTGTTGTACTGTTTCTTCGGAAGAAGGCCAAATATGATGTTAGCCATAAGGGTGGCTCCCGCGAAGACTCCGAAGAGAACATAGATGTCGGTTTGGGAGAACTGTCTTAAAAAGAAGAGTAAGAGAAGACAATGCTCTAACTACCTATAAGGCTTGCTGTTAGTGGAGATTGTACCATTTAGTCCCACGGGATCCGTGGATTTCGGAGTGTACATGGTGATTGGGTAGAGGAGAACACCTCCGAGGAACATACTGAAGAGAAAAGAACTTTCTTCAGAAGGTTTAATCTAACCCTGCGTTTCCTATCATTGTGACAAGGGCGGAATTTCGGCTGAGGGTGTCTCTCGTCGAGTGCTCTGCCATGTACAGACCTTGACCGGAGTAATACACTAAATACAATGAATGTGTCTTGAAAATAAAATTAGATTTTGAGTATCATGCGGGTTGGAGAAATACCGAATCAAATCAACTGACGGACCCATTCTTAACTTGCCCCTTTAACTCCTGACCTTGAGAGCGATAGTCTGTACCCCACGAAAACAGAAAATAACTGCTTCATACGGCAATATGTTTGCTTTTTCACAAATGACATGACGTATTCGCCAAAGTAGATTTTTGTCTCAGTTCTTATAACCCCATTAGTGAATTGGGGCTCTTGCACAATTCCAAATATCGAACAGCGTCCTTTTTCTGGCTATTGTAATGTGTTCGATAGGCCATTCAAATTTAATCATCGTAGCGACTTACAACGGAGGCTTCAGTTGGAACTCGGTAACCATGGCTGCACCTGAACACCCGTTCCCTTGATTACCTTTCGCCAACCCACTTTCAGCATCCTGGTTTTGCGATTTTCGGAAAAGTACGTAAACGCACGACCCGAATGAAAATATTTCCCGGCGTTGGCACAGCACCATTCGAAAGCTTATCAAAAGTTGTGTAGAGCTTGTTTTGTCAAAAATGTGCTTAAAAAGGCTCACCTTGTTTTGTCTTGAAAAAGTTGGAAAAGACTTTCGATTTTTGGAAGTCAAGAAAGTGCTTTATTTATAAGCATGGGCTTTCCAATGGTTTCTGCGTCGAAGCCTGATAGATTCATTTTCCTTCTTACTTTCACTTCACTCTGCTTTTGAGTGCCGGTATATAAACAATGGGAATACAGTACCCGTCCAAATTACAAATCAGCGTTTCTTAAACGAGTGAGATAATAGTGCGTTACAAAATGGACGTGGCCTTTTGGGCTTTTCATCGGAAAAATAACCCAATGATATTTATGATACCACCTCCCCCTAAAGTTCTCTAATGTAAGGGGGTTTCAGGTCTTAAAATTGTCCCCCTAAATCTACCCATCTCTTTCATGATCTCTGTCTACCGACCCAGCAGAAACTCGCCTTCTTCGCACAAACTCGACAACGTGACAAAACAAGAATTTGTTTACAGAGCAGATCTTTTCTGATGAAATTGATTCACCATTTCTATATTGGGTTTCTGCAAAACAACCAAAGAAAGATGACGTTTCTTTGCCGATTTGTCACGGTTTTTCATGTTTTGTCTCGTTTAACCCGAATTCTACGTAATTGTTGGCTAAATCATCGTTTTTCGCTCCAAAACAACCTTTGTTTTATTGAATTCTGCGCCGACAAAACAGGTGATCTCCTAGACTTTGGAAACATTCTCCAAAGCTATAAAACGTTGTTCGCCCAATTGCCTGAGAGAAAAAAGTTCCGTGTCGGTCGCTGTGGTTTCTTACAACGGGAGAAGTGCGTATATCATCGAAACGTTTCGTTGTTCCGTCACAGACGTCAGATTAACCGGTTTCAAGCAAAAAACGCTCACGTGCAAATCCAACACCCATGAGGAGTTGGGTGGAATAGTAGAGCCACGCGCTGAGACAGAAGTAGCTGACGAGGTAGAGGGTGAAGAGGAGAGAGCCGAAGAGCATCGCCATTCGGGAACCCATTCGGTAGCAGAGCCACGGAGTGAAGAGAGTGGCCAAGGCATAGGCCGCGTAGAGACCACCTTGTCTGCAAAAGGAGCAGTTTAAAATTGGCGTTCACATGTCACTTGACGAGGTTTTTTCTCGGACGATTTGTTTATCCAATCTCTGTCACTCTATCTTTTTTCTGGTCTGGAATAGAAAGAGTTAAAGATAAGTGTTCAGAAACCACATCCAAAAGATTTCTCTTTCTCTAACTCTTTGTACCTCCCAAATAATCTGACCCTTCATTTCATCATGTTGTGTGTTCCCCTCAACTGTCTATCTGTCTATCCCTGTCTCTGTATCTCTTTATATGTGTTCAAATGTATGTGTGTGTGTGTGTGTGTGTGTGTGTATTATGTATAGTTTCGCCTTCCTTCAACCTTACTGCCATTCCAAAACTCTATTTTTTCTCATTTTTATGTGTGTTACTCACATTAAAAAACTGTTTCAGTGCTGAAACCCATTTTGGAAACCGAAATCCAAACTATGTTAAACACAAAACATCCTCGTAAAGTTTATAGCCGACGGAGTTAGGCCAACAAAGAAAAATGTTGAAAAATCTGTTCGTATCCATTTGCATTTTAAAATTTATTTTTGCATTTTAAAACAATTCTTGGTCTCTGAAAAAAAGAATGAAATAAATTAACATATCAAGCTTGCATTATTCATTTAAAACAATCTATCCAAAATTGGCCTAACTATTATTACCAAAGTAGATATACCCTTTGGTGTAAAATTCTCTGAACTTATTTTTTGTGGCCCTGAGTGATCAAGAGATCTTTCTGAGAAACCCTGGCCAGAAGTGTTTCTTCGCAATCGAAGGTCTGTCTTTTCGGAAGATAGTTAGTTTCGATATCAGTGTTGGAAATGACTTCTCCGCAACAGTTCAAAGACATCAAAGAACTGCCATAAAAGATCGCAGTGATTGATATAAAGCCATCGAAAGCGGAGGTCACGTAGACCAATCACGCACATTTCTTTTGTAAGTTTACATTTCAATTTGCATTACGTTGACATTGTTACAATATTTTTGGGCACTTACCGTACGCCGCATAAAAAACAGCCCGGGCCTAAATAAAAAAGAACTGTGAAATGTTTCTGGTAGAGTTTTTTCGGTCTTCGGGAATTTTTTCACACAATGCTGGAATATTTTGAGCTCAGCGGGAATATTTTTTATGACAAGATGAGAAGATGATAAAGTTCTGTTAATGGAACTTTACAAAGAAAATTCTTAACAAACGATAACCCACCCATAGTAGCCAGCATGAGGGTCGATCTTTCCTGGTTCTCTTGCGCTTACGGAGTGCATCACAGATTCTACCACAAAGGACTGAGTATCATATCCAGCCATAAGAAAGAGGGTTCCGATGCCGAGAAAGACGATAGAGAAGAATTCGTGCCGCTCCTCTTTCGCCATCCTTCTGCAAATGTTTCAATGTGACTGGCGAAAGATTAAGAGTTGCGAGAGTACTGTTAGTGGAACGTTGAGACTTCAAAAACAAGGGGTGATACGAGCGGCCGGCGTATCAGAAGAACTAAGAACTGTTCGAAGAGATCATCGGCCGACAGGCCTCTTTTTTTCGGGAACGACTTGTTTGTGACCTTCCCTTTTTTAAACTGCGGTGTGATTGCGCATTTTCAGTCTACACGCATGTCTTCACATCAGCGGTTCTTCCTAGTCGACGCCTTCAGCTCACGAAGATTTGGAGGAAACCCCGCAGCCGTTTGTCTGATTGACAAGGTGTGTGTGTGTGTGTGTGTGTGTGTGTGTGTGTGTGTGTGTGTGTGTGTGAGTTGAGAGCTTGAAAGCTAGATTGGGGGATTGAGAGAAACAGAGAAAGGGATATTCCAAAGTTCTTTTCAGCCAATCAGTGACCAAGAAAAACACCAGCTAGCAGCCGAGTTCAACCTCTCTGAGACAGTGTTCCCTGAGCCGAGAAACGGCGACTGGGCCTCAGCCACCCGCTTCGGTCTGAGATGGTTCACCCCAACTGTGGAAATGCCCTTGTGCGGACATGCAACCTTGGCAACGTCCCACGTTCTTTTCAATGAAATCGGTGGGTTCGTTCACAAACAAAAGGATCCAGTTCTTAGGAAAAGCAACGAACAGCATCACTTTTGAAACAAAGTCTGGGGAACTCATTGTATCGCGGGAGGAAGGCGGACTGCTCCAGATGGACTTCCCTCAATTCAAAATGGCCTCTCAGGCCTTCGGAAACGAGAATCCGCTTGGAAGCCATTTTGTGACTGTACAGGCACCCGAATATCTGATGGAACTTATTAGGTGTGCAGTGCCTGAGGGGGTGAAGATTGAGGGAGTGGCTCATGGAGCGGCTGGACAAAGGCTGGTGGTCATCATCGACTCCACGACCACGAGGTGAGAATAAGCTCTCTCTCTCTATCTCTACCTCTCTCACACACTCTCTTGCTGTCTCTATCTCTTTCTCTCTCTCTCTCTCTCTCTCTCTCTCTCTCTCTCTGTCTCTGTCTCTCTGTCTCTCTCTGTCTCTCTGTCTCTCTTTATCTTACTGTTAGTGAGCGAACAAGAGCACAAACTATCATGTATTGTACTCAATGACATGTCTGGCTCGGAAAAGACTAAGTTGGACGTACTATTAGGATTATCTGAGATGAACCTCGGATTAAAATATTCTTTTGAACAAGTTTTGCAGTGCGAAATCCCAATTACAAACGTGCGTTGTTCACTTTTTGAACAACGCAAATAAAGTCATTTGAATCGATATCATTTTCCCGAACACCGCTCCAGCCAACGGTTATGCGCAAAATTCTTGCCTATTCCTCATTAGCATGCGATTTAGAAAAGGCCCCTGACAAAGGCAGAGGCCCACAAAAATGAAAATGGACCTGACCATATCGTAAAGTATGCGAAAGAGTGTCATTTTCAATGGTGAAATGAAGAGAGTTTTATGATTAGCATGGACAGGTCCCCCTCTTAATTTTACGTGGGCCTCTGCCTTTAAGGTGCACGGGGGTCTTACTGGCTATCGTCAGTAAATGCCATCTGCAAACAGAATCAGTTAAACGGTCGTTTCTTTGAACGAGTTTCACCTCGAGATCCTCCAGTAAAGTATAATAAACGATTTATAAGTACGAACAAGAAATGTTGTAAAGGCGGCAGAATGGGTCCGATTTTCTCTTTTGTACTCCTACTAAATTGGTGGCTATGTAATTTCGAAAGTTTTCACAAACTACATCTAGAAACTAGAAATCTATAAAGGAACCTTTCAATGACAAAAATAGGATCTGGGGAACTCCCGGTTTTCAAAAGTACAATGTTTGCGGGACGCCGCGGGGTTTCTTCCTTGAACGGACAACTTTAGTACATGTTACTGAAATAAACATAAAAGGTCATATTGATTTAGATAAAGAGAGATCTCCAATGCAGCAAAAACGTTCAGGATCGCATTCAGATGTTGGATCGAAAATTGCACGTTTTCGCCCATTCAGCGAGATTGCCTTCCGTTTTGGACGCACATTGACTTTTACATTATTAAAGCTCAATTATTATAGCCTATGAAGCGAAAATGGAGAAGAAAGGGTGTACTTGTGCTTTATTCGCTACCCGAGAAGCCACCTCTTGAACCCTTTACTTGCGCGATGAAAAATCAGAGAAGAGCTAATCTTAGTGTTTGAGGGTACCACCGCACAAGAGGAACTATTAATATCTGAGAATAAATTAAAAATTATCTGTTCGTTCACATTTAGATTCTTAAGTTAGTGGATTTTACGACAATTAGTGTGAGCAATGATGAATCACGCTAAGTGGTTCAGAGTATGACTTTTGCTGCATAGGATGGATCTCACATAGATTTTTTACCTTATTACTTAGCGCAGCCATAAGGGGGTTTGAATGTGAATTAAAAGTATGAAAATTGGGGCAGTGAATATTCTTTTCCAACGCCTCAGGAAATGGTTGTTGCTTGCCAAGCCCTCATTAGCACATGGACCCAGCCAGATCATGAAACAGCAGGCCAGAAAGTGTTGCTAGAAATAGATAGATCGGACACATCAAGCAAATATTTTTTTCTGTATAAGATGTTTCGTGGGGAACGAATAACCCAGAAAAGGTCCTTACACGGTAAGAAAAGTCCAACAGTTTTGAAATGCAAATGAGTCAAATGAGCATTTCAGTAGACCCTTTCCTACAAAAACGAATCGTCTGAATTCTGTGCGTTGGTGTTCAAAAGTGCTTTGTTTGTGTCGTGGCACTGGGTGTGTTCCACTTTTTGAAAGTGCAAATCCAGTGGCCGTTTCGGATAAAATGGACGCAATTGATCCCAATTATAGTGGAAATTCCACATTCCGCAATTACCGGCGCAACGGCGGCACGATAACCCGGAAATATTGTTTATTTGAACTGTTCGAAAGTGAAGCGAGCGATTTATCAGGGCAGCTTTAGAAAAGGAAAGTATTGTTTGAACATTTAGGCAGCAACTGGAGGACCTGCGACCGGACTACGGAAGAATGATGAAGATCCACCCAAATGGGGAATACGTGCGAGGCATCGGGGTCACCCTTTCCCCGAAGAATCCAGTAGAACAGGTACTATTTATGGCTTTACAGTTATTTCTCCATTCGATTGTTGTTTTTCACATGGCACCCCGCTAGTGGAATCAGAAAAGGAAAGTATTGTCCAGACACTGAAAATGTCTGGACAAGGTTGGGTGTAACGGGTGTTTTTGCAAAGGGATCCATAAAATGGCTCAAACAATTTTATCTGGCGATTCGCAAAAACTTTTAGAAAACAACATTATAGCATCCGGGCATCAAGGCAACCACAATTCGAATGAACATGAAACGTTTTTGTAAAACCTTTTTCGACTCAGGTTCAGAAATATTTTCGCTTCGAAACAGAATGGCTTCCGAATATTTTTTGACTTTTCTTACAAATTTTCTAATCTTTATTCTACAAAAATTCGTATTTTAAAGCCGCTCTGTTCGACCATGTTCAGAATCTGAACAAAATCAAGAGATGTTATCAAGAGCTTTCGGTGCCAAACCTCATACAGATGGTACTCGCACGTACATGAAAAGTGAATGTAATCTTACGAACAAGTTCAATGAGTGGTCCATTTAAAAAAAAAACGGTTGTGCAAAATGTGCCTACAAAGTGTTAATTCGTACGATTCACAATCTGTCACATGTCGTGCGATGGTCGGATATACCACCCACCTATTGAACTCAATACAAAGAAAATTGAACTGAAGGGACTCAGCCGCTGCAGAAATTGTCCAACTGACATTAGAACAACATGAAGGAATTCCCCAAATCCAAAGCGAAACCCAACAACGTACAAACATTCCCGGAAACCATGTTTATTCAAGATGTTCCTAGTTGGGTCCGAGGTAGCAGGACTGGTCGGTGCGGGGCTTGAACACTCCGGGAGGGTTGGAGGAGCCTCCGGACGAAGCACCGCTGCTTCCGTTGTTGCTTCCTCCGCTGCTGCCTCTGTAGGCGTAGTCTTCGCGAGCGTAGCCGGTGTTCGAAGCTCCGCTCATGTGGCCGCTTCCGTAGCCGCCGGCACCCATGTAGCAAGACTTATCAGCCAACGTCGAGAAGAAGAGACAAGAGAAGGAGGAGATGGGTGTGGGAGGGGTATTTATAGGGAGGAATGACGGAACGGCACGGAAACGGACGCACTCACGGGTCTAACGGACGTGAAAGAAGGTTCTCGAAACGTTCGAACAGAGAGAGAGAGAGAGAGAGAGAGAGAGAGAGAGAGAGGGGGGGGAGAAAAGAGAGAGAGAGAGATAGAGAGAGAGGGATACACAAAGAGGTAGTAACAAATTTGGCTTTGTCCTACGAAAGAAGCCAAGAAATGAATCAATAAATTTTTCAGGATTTCGTAAACGCGGCCGGTGAGCCCTACGACTACGTAAGCCGTTACTTCTCACCCTGGGAAGGAGTAGACGAGGTATATTCCTTTTAAGCCGCATTACATTCGTTTCAGGACCCAGCCTGTGGCTCTGCCCAGTGTGCTCTTGGACCAGTGTGGTCGGCACTGTTGGAAAAGAAGGAACTGCGAGTGTACCAGCTGTTCCCAGGAAGGGGAGGAGAATTCCACTTGAAGCTGCCAAACGAGGACAGAATTCTCATCAGGGGGAGGGCGGTTACGGTAGCAGAAGGACTCCTGAGATGAGGAGCGAAATGAAACTGTATCTCTATTATCTAGATTTTTTCATGATTAGATCAAAACTGGATTGCAAGGCTGGTCTATTAACCATTTTTATTGAAAGGAACAAATTTACAGAAAATGGGCCAGAACAAAACAAATAACAATGTCAACAGGTTGTAACAGGAAGATTACTTCTTCTTTTTTCTGAAGACTTCCATCACCTCGCGCGTCAGTTCGTCCGTGTCCTCTCCCCTACCCGCCGCCTCGTCCAACATGCTGGCCACGAATTGACCTGAAAAATGAAATTAAGAGATTACACAAACATGTTTCTGCAAAGGTCTGAGAAAAGGGGTTTTTAGATGTTAGATGAGGCCTAAACGCAGTGTTTCAACTGAACCTACCAAAAAAGACGTGTTTCGGCGACTGCGTGACCATAGAAATCCCGGCCTTCGAAGGGTCTGGCGGGGCGGGGCTGGGCACGGCGGACATCTCTTCAGCTCGTTTAGAAGCCGAAATGTTGAGACAAGGCAAAGAAACCGCCTTATCAGCCACGGAAGAAGCTAAAAATCCTATTTCTTCCAATAAGTCAAACGAAAATCACCGGTTTCCGCATTTTCCGGGGTCATCTCCGCCGGCTCCGCGGCACTTGTAGACGAAGTTGGAGTGTCCTCGGTGGCCAGAGGAGAATTCACGCGCAGGTTCCCAGGAACATCAGTTTCCTTGAAAACCTTGTAAAGGAAACATGAAAAATTAATACCTTTCGCTCGAGGTAAAATCCATCGTCGTCATCGGCAAAGCCCTCCGGCGCCTTGGCGTAGAAACTGAATAAAACGATATTTTATGGAAAATATTCAGCGCATGCCTGTTCAAAAAGAACTGTCCTTGTCCGTTTGACAAAAACTCCGGACGCTCCAAAAAATACTTTTTAGTTTTACGCAAGAACTGGCTGGATGGAATCATGCCCCGCGTTTCCCTGAAAAGAGGAATGGAGGTATGATGCAACGCGATAACAAAGGTACGCTAAGAATAGCTTATATAGACATCAGTAGAGTCCCCAGGATCAACAAAATATAGATCTTAGCTATACTAAGGACATTGGGCATAAAACTTAAAGGCAGAGGCCCAGGAAAATGAAAAAGGACCTGTCCATGACGTAACGTAGGCGAGAGTGTCATTTTCAATGGTGAAATGCAGAGAGTTTTACGATTAGCATGGACAGGTTCCCCTCTTCATTTTACGTGGGCCTCTGCCTTTAAGGAGATTGCAAGAAATTCAAATTTTGCGCGGAAATGTGATATTCGGGGTCGCGGCTCAAATTGTGGGGGCGTAATGGATTTGTGGACCACCCACCCCCTAAATTTATGAACCACCACATTAACCAAAGAACACATGCTCTATTTTTGAAGTGAGACGGTCGGCGGATTTCTTACTTTGGGGTCTCGAGTCCATACAAGGGCGCCAGGCCGACAACGACGATGTGGGGTCTCGCGTAGAAGGATTTTATATACGCGGGGGCATCGTTAGGTATAGGCGGTTTTTAAAGGGTCGTGGGTCTCGCCACGACCCAACCGACGGAGCTGTGCTCATGCATGCTCACACTACAGACCGAATTTGTGTTGAAAACGGAAACTACACGCTCGACTGAACAAGGAGCGTTTGGGGGACTCGATGCGTAGGCCCCCCAAATGGTACCTCGGCGGCAAAGTAAGCCTCCTTTAATTTTTTATTATAATTTTTCACCAACCGTCGCATTACGTAGGTATCACAAGCACTTCACATCCATTTATGCCCACAGGTACTTCGTTCGTGTAGGACAATATCGAAATTTAACATGAACTCTCACCTGAACTTACGACCGAATTCAGCAGTTGAAAAAGGCTCCTCCAATGAGCGAGCCACCTTGACGACTTGAAGAGCGATTTCCTGGCAAAATGGCAGTCAGAAATCGAAATTCGAAGAAACTTACTCCACTTGTCTCCTTGAGTTTTTCGTTCTTCAACCAGAGGACCTCTTCCGGCACCTCTTCCAATCCACCGATGGCGTAGAAACTGAAAAAAAACTCAGTAAAATAGCTAAAAATGGGTACCTGTTCATGTAGTACTCTCCCCTGCCGTTCGATAAAATCTCGCGACAGGACATCAACATATTCGGGAGGGAAAACGACTTCTTATCGCGGAAAAGCGCCTTCGGACCATAAAAGCTTCTGAAATTCGGGGTTGTTGCATACCAAATGACTCCTACTTCACTCCTTGGATGAAATCATAGATTTTGAAGGGTTCCTGCAACCGCCGACACACCGGCAGAACCAACTTTCGCATCTCGTGCATCTGAAGTTTCGATTTTTGGGAAAACGAAAGGCCTGACCTTTTTCAGCTTATGCTCCCGGATACCAAGCTCATCGGCTCTGAAAAATACATTTAAATGGAGAGAACGCACCTGTTCGTTGAAAATTTAGCTCTTCCACTGCGGCAGATGGTGGAAATTACACCCGACTTACGTTCTTAATCTGTACATTGCTCTGCCAAGGTGGTAATATTCGCCGAGACTACACAGCAGACCTTCAGAAGAGTGATAGCCGAAATCCGTGACGATGGTATCAATTCCACACCACTCACTAAAGAACAATTTAACCAGAAAAAAGGAAGGAATTTACCTCAATTTCGCAGCAAGAAGATTGCGGTGGAACGGCGACTCCAGAGATTCAGCCACACGGCGCACAGCCGAAGAGAGAAGTTTGAGTTCTTCTTTGTACAGCTGGAATCAGGCGGTTAGAGAGAGAGAAAGAAAGAAAGAGATAGAGAGAGATGTGAATACGGCTTACATTGAGGGGTCCGAACGCTCGGATGAGCCTCTTCTCATGCTTGCGAAACCTTGAGTTTGGGGATTTTCAGTATGGGGGTATTGTAAAAATGAGAGCTCTTTATTTTTGGAGCATTTTTTAAACCGCTCAGGCATTTTCTACTTAAAATTCTGAGGTATCAGCTTAATTGGCGGATGTCTGCAAAAAGTAGGAGTTATGGATTCTTAGGCCGTAGTTACGTAGCACTCAGCGTAAGGGTATATCGAGGTTCTTAAGGCCACAGTGGAATTAACCGTAAACAAATTCAAGTCTGAGATTTTTAGGGGCTTTGAGGCGTTTGCTTACCTTTTTCATTCCCCTGGCTTTCCTTAGCGTCATCCATCGCCGGAAGACTTCTGAAGTCAAAGGAAGACTCTCCGCCTCATTCAGTCCACTGGAACAAGCCGTGGTAGACACCGAAGCTTCTGTAATATTAAAGGAGTAACTGACAATTTAGTTTAAACAAAATGCTTGTTACAAACATATACGCCAATTTTAGTTATACAAAAAAGGTACCGACCGGGATCGAACCCTGGTAGTGTGGACGACAATCTAACTGGGTGGTCCACAGGAAAAGAGCCGACCAAAATGTTCCAAATAGCCCGTAAGCACTCCGACTTGGTTGGGCTATATCGCTTCTATCGAGACCCTTTAAGAAATGGCCTATGGGGAAACCTAGCGATACTCCCCCTCTATATGAAATCCTTCCAGGCAAGAGCAAGACCAAAAGCCGTCACAGTCGGGTAAACTACCGACTGTGACGGCTTGGTCAAAACCGCCAAACCCCGGTGGGCGGTCGGCTGTAATGAACATAGGTGAATCAGATGTCCTTGCAGGAGTGGCAAACGGCAGGCTGAAATGACGGCCGACCGTGGGATAGTTCGAAACCATTCAAAATTGAACTTTTTGTATTTTTTCGACATTGAAACGGTTAAAATTGGTGTTTTCCATTTTTTCTGCTTTTTTAATATTCTCAATTCTAGTTGTTAATCGTTATCAAACCGCAAAAATAAAATATTCGAAAAAAAAAATTTGCTCTCTAATTGGCGCAGAGTAATTTTATACAGAAAATTTGCACAAAGGTAATGTTGAATAACGAATAAACAAGCCAAATGTCGCTTAAGTTGAATGTAAACCGTTTAAATTTTTGAAAAATAAAATGTTGTAAAATAAAAAAAGTTTG
This sequence comes from Oscheius myriophilus, assembly GCA_964057215.1. NCBI lineage: Eukaryota > Metazoa > Nematoda > Chromadorea > Rhabditida > Rhabditidae > Oscheius > Oscheius myriophilus. The sequence goes on from OZ059904.1 coordinate 12,290,220, forward strand.
AAAGTTCAACGTATGACCGACCATAGGTGGTCGCGGTACCCACGTCTTTTGGCGTTTAGTGAAAAATGGTAAGAAAAACTAAGAGGGGTTTTCGTAGCTTTGAGGCATTATTTGGGGGGCTCAAGAATCGAACCCCCCTAAACACTCCCTGCCGAGCCGTGCGTATGACCGGCCCATGGCTGAATTTAGACATCAGCAGCAGTATAAAAATAAGTAACAGGACTCCCTGGCGAGGGGTGGGGATTGCCAGTTAACCCCGAATACCGTCGCGGAAAAAACTCTCACCATTTTCGAAGCCTTCAGGTGACTTCTCAGCTGACTCCATGTTGATATCGGAAGAATCGAGGAAATCCACAGCGGGCGAGGGAGATTCCACCCCCGAATTCTTCTCCGATGGAGACTCTTCATTGTGTGTCTCTCGCAGCCTCAGGAACTCTTTTACGTCCTCCTTCGACTCTTCTAGGAACTCCGTCACTTCCTCGTCCTCTTCACCTTCATCATCTAAAAATATCGTTTACAAATTGAAGACTCGGAGTGAAATCGACACAGTAGATTAAGGAAGACTGAGACAGAATCCACAAAACAAACTTACCATAATTGTAAGAGTTATCAAAGTGGGGTGCCTCCTCGTCGTTCGGCAGCCATTCAGATCCCTTGAAGAGTTCGGCATTGATCCTTTCGACTAGCTGTCCCCAGGTGGATACTGAAATAAAAAGACGTTGAGAAAGAAGGGAGAAAGAAAGAGAGAGAGAGAGAAAACTCGCCATGCATGAATCCCGACGCGCTCATTCGCATTTTCTTGCCATTTTTCTTCTTGTCCTTGCTCAAGCTCTTCGCTTGATCGACTTCGAGAGTCGGCACAAACGAGGTGTTATTGTGAGCGGATGCGGCCCTATTGACACGGACCTCGTTTTCTGGAAGACTTCGATTGAACGACTCTATTTAACAGCCTTAGAACAGAATCCATGACTCTTCACTGGTACGGAATTTCAGGAACTGAAGGGGGCGCGCAAAATAGCAAGGCTTTTGGGCGGCCCGGTCCTGCTGGCCCGTTTATGAAAATCAAAATTTGCATTAAGAGCGTTGTAAATCTAAACAGCATTAAGAGCGTTGTAAATCACACCTTGACACGGTATAGATAGTGGCTCGAAAAGTAAGGTCCCCCCAAATGAGAGTGGGTCCCCAAAACCCAAGGATCCTCATTTTTTACAAAGCCCCCCCCCCCCCGCAATAAGCAACCCGTAAAAACGTAGGCCCCGCAAGCGCTACGTGTCCAGGTATGTTTTAAACAATATCGAACGACTTAATTTAAATTGAAACATAGTTCTTCCACTTCATTAAGCGCATTGTTACCAACGTGACCACCACCAAAAATCAACTAATCGTTCTTTTTATGGAATGTTACTCACGAGCTATCTGCGAATAGCAAAAGCAGGGGTCGCGTGGCCAGAATCGGTCGCCGGCTCGTAATTTTTTAGAACATTTGCGTCAAAATCCCCCCCCCCCCCCCCAAAAAAAATGTAAAGCTGTATAGCTGTCCTATATCTTGGGTTCATAAAAACCATCATTAAACACACAAACCTGTCATATTTTCATTCCTTGGATTGACAGGCAATCCAAGCCTCATATGGAGTTCTTCCTTCGATTCCACTTCGTAATCGGGTTCTTCTGGAGAAAACATATTTGTCAGAGAACTATTTTTGATAATTTCTCATCGTATCCTAAAAATGAGTAATTTCCAACCGATTTTGATCTTCTTCGAAGACTCCTCCTCAGCTGGCACATCCAGTCCTCCGGGAAGACTCCTCTTCAATTCCATACTTCTAAACAGATTATTTTGATCAGAAAGGAGGCATTATGTGAAAAAAAATCAAAATTCCGACCAAAACCTAAATAAGTAAAAACGTTAAAAGACGAAAATAGTGTTGCAAACTATGAAAGTTATGCTTTCCCACGCATCGTTCTCAAAATACGTGGCAAACCCTTTTAATAACCGTAAATGCTACATCTTGAACGATACTTAACAGAATCGCAGGGCACGCCCTAGTCTGGCCCAACTAAATAGGGTAAAAAACCTCAGAGTCAGGATGCAACTTGACCCGGTGAATAAAAAAGTCAAGAAATATGTGGTATTTGCGCGATTCCTCAACACACAATCAAGCCCAAAGTGCATTTTGAAGGATAAAAAATAGAAATGGCTTAAATAAAACAAAAAATAAAATAAATATAAATAAAAGGCCCTAGTGCGATCAACTAAATGAGCGATTCAAACAAATAGTTGTGAAATCAGAGTATTTCAATCATGATTATCACTGAAAGAGTACGGTGAAGGTTTTTTTTTAAATTTAAATTTAAACAAAAACTTTTTAAAAAAAAAACAAACGAAAAAAGCAATAGGTAACAATTCCACGAAGGAAAACAAGAAAAATAAATAAAGTAGTATTTTTTCGCCAACGTGGTTTCCATATCTTACGGTGTAAACAGCTGGCAAAGGAAGTTGGCAGTGAAAAAGTCCAATGAGCCACTGTGGACGACCTAAATATTCACCGGGGCCACTGCGGACGACCTAAAAACCCCCCGGAGCCACTGTGGACGACCTAAATATTCACCGGGGCCACTGTGGACGACCTAAAATTCCACCGGGGCCACTGCGGACGACCTAAAAATCCCCCGGAGCCACTGTGGACGACCTAAAATTCCACCGGAGCCACTGTGGACGACCTAAATATTCACCGGGGCCACTGTGGACGACCTAAAATTCCACCGGGGCCACTGTGGACGACCTAAAATTCCACCGGGGCCACTGTGGACGTCCTAAATATTCACCGGGGCCACTGTGGCCGACCTAAAATTCCACCGGGGCCACTGTGGACGACCTAAAATTCCACCGGGGCCACTGTGGACGACCTAAATATTCACCGGGGCCACTGTGGACGACCTAAAATTCCACCGGGGCCACTGTGGCCGACCTGAAATTCCATCGGAGCCAATGTGGACGACCTAAATATTCACCGGGACCACTGTGGACGTCCTAAATATCCACCGGGACCACTGTGGACGACCTAAAATTCCACCGGGGCCACTGTGGACGACCTAAAATTCAACCGGGGCCACTGTGGACGACCTAAAATTCCACCGGGGCCACTGTGGACGACCCATATATTCACCGGCGCCACTGATCCGGGCCTCCAAAATTTCAAATACCGTGACAAAAATGTCAGTTTTGGAGGCTTCAACGTGAAGATGATCAAAAACCAACATCACCACGCGATTCTACGCCCTCGATTATTCCCGAGGACATTCTTAGATGAGCGTTTTTGAAAAAGTTTCATTTGAACCCTGTCAGACAACATATTTCTTCTACGAGCTGAGCGGAGAGCCACTGTGGCACGCGGACCCGCCGCCATTTTCTGGTGAGCTACGTTCGGCAGCATCCTTTTCGCAGTGGGCCACGCGGACCCGCCGCCATTTTCTGGTGAGCCACGTCCGGCAGCATCATTTTTCGTAGTGGGCCACGCGGACCCGCCGCCATTTTCTGGTGAGCCACGTCCGGCAGTATCATTTTTCGCAGTGGGCCACGCGGACCCGCCGCCATTTTCTGGTGAGCCACGTCCGGCAGCATCATTTTTCGTAGTGGGCCACTACGACCGGCTTGAAAATGTACAAGCCCAGAAGGCGTATATATAAAGGGGTGTTCAACAAAGGAATTTGGAAGAGTCTTAGGAGATACTAGGGGTAATCTGGCACGCTGAATGCGAATATGCAGGTTATTTTAGACCAAAACGTGTTTTGGAGCGAGTTATTGAGCAAAACTCTTCAATTCCACATACACCCGTCTGTATAGGTCCCTACGCGGGGAAATTCCGGTGGGGTCATCACAAGAAAAAATGTTCCTTTTTGATGCCTGAAGACTTGGCTCAATGTTTGACGTTGATTAAACTTGTGGTTTTTTAGATCCAGGCCTCCAAAATTTCAAATCCGTGACAAAAATGTCATTTTTGGAGGCTTCAACGTGAAGATGATCAAAAACCAACATCACCACGCGATTCTACGCCCTCGATTACCCCCGAGCACATTCTTAGATGAGCGTTTTTGTAAAAGTTTCATTTGAACCCTGTCAGACAACATATTTCTTCTAAGAGCTGAGCGGAGAGCCACTGTCGCACGCGGACCCGCCGCCATTTTCTGGTGAGCCACGTTCGGCAGCATCCTTTTCGCAGTGGGCCACTACGACCAGCTTGAAAATGTACAAGTCCAGAAGGCGTATATATTAAGGGGTGTTCAACAAAGGAATTTGGAAGAGTCTTAGGAGATACTAGGGGTAATCTGGCACGCTGAATGCGAATATGCAGGTTATTTCGAATCAAAATGAGTTTAGCGTGGTTCCGCTGGATGCTTTGAAGCTCGGCGATGAGGCGTTGGAGAAGGGAGATGCCCCGGCTATTCTGCCTGACGAGCTACCGCTCAAATCCCCCAAGAAGTCTCACTTCGTCCGCTACGATGAGGAGCGAAGGCTTCAATGGGAGGAGCTGCAGAAGACCAAGGAGGTCGTGGAGACTGGCCTCAGCGGTACCTGGTGTCTTGGGATAATGCAAAGGGGGTGCTTCAAAGAAGAGAGCGTTCGATTGTTTGTCTGTGAAAATTACCTCTCTTCGTACCAAAAATTGTCTGAAGGAGATAAGACAGAGTGGTATAAAGAGGAACACAGAAATTATATAACCTACTGACCTGTTGTAGGTCCGCCCTTTTTAGACTTCTCAACCCTGCTTCGTTTTGCTATTAAGTATCCTAGTGATTCCTAGTGACTTTTCTATTAAGTATCCTAGTGATCTTAAGAAGCTAATGTGAAACTGAGGGAAATGTAAGGCAGTAACTCCTGGTATATAAACAATCAGCTTATTAATGCAAAAGTGTTTATATTAGTTTGTTTCAGGCTACTCTGCGATGATCGGTGTTTCTCGAATCTTCCAAGATAACAGCGTTCGGGCAGAATTCATGCGTGACTCGTTGAGAAGGACGACCTTCTAAGTACTTGAGATGTTTCACACCTTAGTTTGGCGGTTCGATTCATGCACATCACCTCAAATGGAAAGAAAGACTCTAACTTTTCCTCACAACTCTGCGCGACGTGTCGCTGGAAATTGTCACATCAAATATACATTAAGATCCGAATTGATGGAAGAAGGAGTTGTCACAGACAGGGGGCGTGGCTGATGCCGCGGAGGAGTTATCTACGGTCAAAGTGGTCCAAATTTACTCCATGCCATGAAACACCTTCCAGTGGGTAACTGCAATGATTGAGTACCTTTCATTATTCCATCTAGAACTCATACAATGTGACCTAACACCCGGTAGATCAAAGAGTACCACTTTTCCTACCATACCTGTTTCCAAAAGTAGTGTTCCCCAAAAGGAGGGAGTTCGGATATCCCAAATATCCCCTTTCATAAGGAACCCACACCCGAAAAGCCAAAGCACCACATGTAAAGATATGTTTCGTACCATAACTCTGCAATCTCTCTCTCTCTCTCTCCCTCTATCTTCCTCATTCACACTCGTCTCGTCTGTAGATCTGTTCATATCACTTGCAGTAAATAAGGGGTCTCTCTCCGTTATGCAATCATTTCTCTTTTCACAAATGAGAGTGTTTTCGTTTTGCGAGAAAATCTTCCCAGCAAGCAGAGAAAAAAAAGAACGAGTGTTTGATTTCGACGGAGGAAAACTAAACGAGATCGGACATTTAGGGAAAGAATACAGAGAGCCACTTGTCCACTTGACAAGTGGTTCAACAGTTGTCCACAACTGTGGACAAGCGATACAAAAGTACAAAGACAGTCGGTTTCGACTCTTCTGTAGAAACTGTGGACAAGTCGACGTCAAGAGGTTCAAAGAAAAAATCCTCAAGGAAAAGTATGAAAAGTATATTCCGCTTGTGCAACCGTGAAACATGAGGAGAGAGAGAGAGAGAACGAGAGAGAGAGAGAGAGAGAGAGAGAGAGAGAGAGAGAGAGAGAATCGGACATATGACAACTGGCTTCGCGTAGATCTGATCAAAGTACGACTTCACTTTCTGCTCCCATTGAGCGTAGGGCTGTCCTCTGGTTCTCGACTTTCCTCTCGGGTACCATTCAGTCACTTTCTTCGGCCATCTGTCGTTTTCCATCGTTGCCACTTTCGAAGCCCATTTCATCGTCGAAATGGGCTTCGAAAGTGGCAACGATGGAAAACGACAGATGGCTCTCAGTTCAGCACTTGGCACCCGGTCCCGCACAGTCGGACCTAGCATGGCCATCTCCATTCGTCTAAGGACCACTCACATATTTCAACTGTCTTCTTCTGTCAGGCTCCACGTCTCACAACCGTACAACATCGAAGGGACGACACATCTCACGAACACTCGTCTCCCCAGTCTCATCGGCACGCTTCTCTTCGTCAGAAACAGTCTGTGGTGGTTGAATGCGCCCCATCCTGCTCCGATCAGTCTAGTCAGCTCCTTGCTTTTCTCCTTACACGATAGCGACTGAGCCAAGTAGACAAAGTGCGACACGAACTGCACCGGTTGTCCTCTCAGCTGCAGATTCCCTTTTCCCATGTTCGACATTGCCACCGTCTTCTGTTTAGAGATCTCTAGTCCAACCTTTCCACTTTCTTCAGCACCACGTCGTCAAATATCGAATGTCCAGTGTACGTTGTTTGTTGAAACATTAAATATTTGCAACGAAAGCTGGCGGTACCCTTTAGAGACACAAAAAAGACGTTACGTAGTACGTGAAATACCGAACGTCTTACGGTTAGACGTAGAAAAGGGAGCAGGAGTGCCTTATTTCTCTCTCCTCCACCCTGCTGTGCGGTCGTCTCTTCAACACCTCTCTCTGACACCTCTCTCCGACACCCTCGTACTGATACTACTTGAACTTAGTGCGAAGAGGAAGAAGCCCTTGACTACAACAACGACTCCGTGCTCTACAATGTCTCTCGGGTCTTAGTCTGGCTGATACCGGGAACAACTGCGGCTGGACCGAACGGACTGCCTGAACCTGTCTCACGATTTGGTCGCACTGATTGGAACGGCTGAGGCTGGCTGGGCACTTCTGTTTCCACGAACTCTTTTGGTCTGATAGATGGATGAAGATAAACTAAAGAAACAAATGAATGCATAAGAACAAAGAATAACTGGAGAAACCGAACATTCGGAAGAAGAAACACAAACCGAAGCAAGCGGACAACAAGAACATAAAGTAATGGAACCAGAGTGAAGAAGAGCAAGACAGGCCAGAGGTAAATTCAGTTAGGAGAGAGAGAGAGAGAGAGAGAGAGAGAGAGAAAGAGAAGGGAGAGAGAGAGAGAAGGGAGAGGAAGAAGGGAGAGACAGGTATGTCACCAATGTGTATTTTAAAGGTATTCCACGACCTACAAAATTTGCATGCGAATGGATTGGTCAACATTAGAATACCCCAATCAGTCACTAGTATCCTTGCATTCACCACCGGCAGTTCTCCCCTTCAGTTCCTCCCTCCTCTGCAATATCGGTCAACCGTGAGTTTCCTTTTAAAATTTCTTTTTGACTTTGATTTCTGCGCATCCTCTCGAGGCCTAAGGCTCCTCTGAGGTCTAACTGCGTTTTGGGGCAGCCCGCGGCTGCTCGGGCACATTTCGCATTCGACGGGCATCCTTCCCAACCGTCGTCTGAGAGGACGGGACTTAGGGTGCTACAGTAGCTACTTAGAAGTAGATCAGCCACTGCAAAATTATCGCGTCCATTGGGCCACAGATAGTGGGATCGCCTGGAGCGAGTGGCTAAGTTGTCCTGTCCTCGCCTACCTGAAAATTCGCGCAAAATATACAACTTTTTTTGGGGTTTTATTTTCAAAATTTTCGCTAATATTGTTTCTTTTCATCGCGACAACTTCTGGGCCGGCTGAAGCTACTAGGTCTGGACAAAAGAACCTCTGAAGAATCTTCGTTTAAGAAGCTGAACCTCTTCAACATTCACATTTACTACTACATCTACAGTACTATGGAAGAATCTACTGAAGCTGATTAGAAGAGTGGAGACGGAAAAGTTTCTCTCCAACCGACGGAACACTGATCTTGGCGGACCCATCAACTCATTCTTTCCATCCACCAGCTTACTCCGGCTGCCCAAGTGAAGAAGACGATGATTTCGACCAAGGAAAAAAACCTCACCAAACGACCATCGACAGTGATAATTTCTCAGTTTCTTGGGATAATGGAAGGTTCAGCCATGCACGAAGCAAGGCCAAGCCTGAGAAAGAAACTTGGCCACTTCCTTCAGTCGCACTCCCCAGAATTGAGCATTTGAAATGGAACTTCGAAATGGAGACTGCCTAGGCCTATCCCTTCAACCCTCAGCCAAACCCGCTCGGAAAGGAGCTCGACTTGGATTTACACAGTAAGTGTGTCCTTAGTCAAAAACAGCCTTGTGCCTCAGGCGATCCCAAAGGCTTGGTTGCCAACACGATGAGTTTTTTCTGTTCCACCTCCTACCACTGCTTACACTCGAGTAGAACTCTTCTGTCGCCGCCGATCCCATACCCTACACTCCGAAGTCTTCAAAGGAGGCCAGAAAATGTAAGAAGACTCGTGTTCTGAAAAACCGAAGGTTTCAGCCGTTCTGCCCAAAGTATTGGTTAAAACCCCCTACAAGTATACTGTTTGATCTGTTGATCTGCCAATCTTGGAGGCATGGAACAACAGCGGAACGTATCTCCTGGCCTTTATTCGGAACTGCTGTACAGAGAAAGAAATATGGTCCAATTCGAAAAGTTTATCCCTCTCATAAACGACACTCTGAAAACTTGGATAACCACAGGTATTTTCTTAAAAATATAAACAAAAAATGCAGACGTTTTGCGTAACGGGGTCTTGCACGTTAAAATATTCCGATTAGAAAAATTTGCACACGGGGGTAACTTAAATTGAACTTAAATTGACCTAAATTGCCTTAAATTTACTAAAAATGAACTTGAATTGAGCTTATACTCCTCGCCCACCGACCTTTTTGGAAATTTCGATGACCTGCGAATCTAAGCAAATTAGAATGAGTAATGACATAGCTACACATTCACATTTTTGCATAATTTTCAATTATTTCTTGCACAAAGTTATGCTAATGCCAAAGATTTGCGAGAAAGGTCGTTGGGCGACGAGTATAAGTAAAGTTACCTTAGGTTTAACTTAAAGTGCGTAAAGTCCCTTTGGTTAAATAAAGCCTAAGGAGGCCTGTGCGATATGCAAATTAGGTTAAGCCTAGGCTAGGCTTAACCGCAAATTAGGTTAAGCCTAGGCTTTAGGCATTAGGCTTAACCTAATTTGCATATCGCACAGGCCTCCTTAGGCTTAACCTAATTTGCATATCGCACAGGCATACTTAGGCTTAACCTAATTTGCATATCGCACAGGCCTCCTTAGGCTTAACCTAATTTGCATATCGCACAGGCCTCCTTAGGCTTAACCTAATTTGCATATCGCACAGGCCTCCTTAGGCTTAACCTAATTTGCATATCGCACAGGCCTCCTTAGGCTTAACCTAATTTGCATATCGCACAGGCCTCCTTAGGCTTAACCTAATTTGCATATCGCACAGGCCTCCTTAGGCTCAACCTAATTTGCATATCGCACAGGCCTCCTTAGGCCTAACCTAATTTGCATATCGCACAGGCCTCCTTAGGCTTAACCTAATTTGCATATCGCACAGGCCTCCTTAGGCTTAACCTAATTTGCATATCGCACAGGCCTCCTTAGGCTTAACCTAATTTGCATATCGCACAGGCCTCCTTAGGCTTAACCTAATTTGCATATCGCACAGGCTTCCTTAGGCTTAACCTAATTTGCTTACTAGTGCACAAAGTTTAAAATCTTTAAGTTAAGCGCTGCTTAACCCAAGCTTTAATCCTCGCTAGACCTTATCCCCTTAAATCTATTCTTAGCGCTTTTATGTTTCCCTATGCCCCTTAAATTTCGAACTTTATAAAAAGCTATCTCCTAGACTAGAGTGAGAACATTTCTGACCCCATTACCCATTTTTAAGTCGCTGGAAGTTTCCATTTGGTTTCCCCAAAATTCTATGTCGGTTGAAAATGACAATTTGCTATCCGAAAGATGTGAAGAACATTTCCCCAAAGACAGCCCCGTTTCCACCCATTCCAACCCCTGCAAACCAATCAGCAGCGATAAATTCCCATCTCAGACAGAAAGGCCCACCCTTGATTTAAAAGGTTCCATATAGGCCATACCACGTTGTTTGGAGAAACCCACCACTAACCCTGTCCTTTTTCTTCCTTTTTGTTCCTCTTTTGTTCTTCTTTTTTTATCTCCTCTTGGGCCTCGGAGGAGTGTAGGTGGCCAGGTAGTTAAGCGCCGGCGTCAGTCTGGCCGCCAGAGCCGTGGCCTTGTCCCTCACGTCCTCGCCCTGCTGCTCCTTCTTCAAAAGGGTCCTGCAGCTGGTCCTGCCCTTTTTAAGCGCCAGAATTCGATCTAAAGCATCGGGTCCCACATCGTAGGAAGCCTTGGCGATGCGCTTGAGGGCATTCGCGATGCTCGTCTCAAGGTTCTCCAAAATGACATTTGGCTGAAAATTAGCATAACGTATGGTTCGAGAGGTCATTGTACCGGGGCAGGAGAGGGCGAGCGGGCTGTCTCCACAGGGGTGGGGGACCTCCGAGGAGGAGGTCCCCCACCCTTGTGGAGACAGCCCCGGGTCATGGGGGAGTAGCGGTTTCCCCTGAGGCTGCGAGAAGGAGTGGCAGGAGGGGTGCTGCGGGGGGGGGGAGTGGTCTCATTGCCGGTGAGGTTCCTGAACTCTTTCAGTGAAAATTGAATCATGTAGTTACTCAATGCTTCCCTTTCTCCTGATCCAGAAAATTGAACATGCTGCGGTTCGCGTCGGAATCGTTGCTGGCATTGACAAGAGCCATGATGGAGGCATCGGTGTCGCTCCTGGCACTGCGGTGGGTCCGGTGGGCCCTAAGGTTCCGGGGAGGGGTTGCACGGGAAGACCTGGGGCTACTCCTAAACTCTTTCGGTTACAATTGAATCATGAGGGTACTCACAGCCTCTCTTCCTGAACCAGCAGACCCAAGAAGCTGCGGTTCGAGTGGCTGGAGACAGTGCTGGCGTTGAGCAGCGCCATAACGGCGGCATCGGAGTTTTCGTAGGAGGAGGCAGCGGACGGAATGGCGGGGTTCGAGTGAGATGACTCATCAGACGATCGGCGGCCTCATCGGGGCGCAGCCTGAAGCGACTGAGCTCCGAAGAGTTCCGGTCGATGGCGATTCCTCCGGAACGGTCGGAAGACCAGGCCAGCTCCGAGTCCCTCCTCATCTCCCTCTAGGGCAAATGGATCGGCGACACGCTGCGAGGGTTGGTAACATTGAACTCGCTCATGCCATCGAAGATATTCAGGGAATCGCTCTGAACTCATAATATTGAAGGAATTTCTTCAGACATACCGTGACGTTGGGGATGTCACAGGCCCATCGGTCGTCCGAGTTCGGCGGACCAAAGCGACGGAAGAACTGCACGGTGGGCGGGAGGAGGTAGTCGTTGCAGCGGCAGAGCTCCTAGGCCGCACGGACGAATTCCTGACGCCGATCACGGGAAAAGTAGGTGGAGCCGTGGGCAGTCATGTTCAGGAAGTGCCGGAGGGAGTGGGTGCGGCGGTACTCGAACAAGTCCCTGAGCTTCGGGCGCATGTCGGTGGGGTACTTGGCCAGTTCGGTCTGAAAAGACTATTTTAGAAAAGGATGAGACATATTTTGTTACCTCGATATCCACGTCGGCCAGGGGATCGGTGGTGGTGCTAGCGTCCGGAGACTTGATCGGAGAGGTGCTCAGCTGGGTGTCATTGGTTCTTCCACCGGAGATGTTGGCCAGGCGGGGGGTCTTGGGAGGGCTTCCAGAAGAGTCCTGGTCCGAGTTGTCGGTGGTGGTGTTCTTCCTCTTGCGGATTTTGTTCACGAAGAGGGCATCCTGAGGCAGGGCATCGTTGGTGGTGGTGACGGCATCCTCGGCGGAAGTGAGGGCATCCTCGGTGTTGGTGAGGGCATCCTTGGGCGGGGCATCCTCGGTGTTCTTGAGGGCATCTTCGTTGTTGAAGGCATCAGCGGTCTTGTGCTGGCTCTCTCGTCGGACCAGCGGACTGGTAGCAGGGGCGTTTACATCGTCGGTGCGCACACCAACCCTTGCGGAGAGCAGTAACAGGCTAAAGTAGGGAAATTACGTGACGTGGATTTCTTCTTTTTCCAAGGGAAGTGCGTTGGGAGAAGAAACGTATTACTTCTTACACACACACACACACACACACACACGCACACGCACACACACACACACACGCACACACACACACACGCACACACGCACACACGCACGCACACACACACACACACACACACACACACACACACACACACGCACACAGGGTTTCGTAGGGAGCCGTTCTCCTGACGCAGATCTTGTATTTCTTCGGAGAGGGTGTTACCGGAGGAGATGAGGCGAGAGAGGCCGGTGACCAGAGGGACTCGTTGAGCGGGTCAATCGGCGTATGTGATCCTCACTGACGCTTTGTACCCTCAAAAGACACGATAAGGGAGTGGGGAGAGGTATCTCCTGAGGTGGGTCCCATGACATGGCTGGGAGGTGGCCAAAGTGATAGGAGACGACGACCAGTGATGTTGAGCGGACAATCAGTGATGTTAAAGGCCGCACGGGAGTGGAAGTTGACGGATCGTAGACAGGAGGAAGCGTCTGGCAGGAGAGGGCGAGTAGGGACCCGACCGAACGCTGACAAACCGCGGGGTCGAGTGCCTCAGGGGATAAGGAAATCGATCACACCGCAAAGGTATATGTATTCAAAAACTTGTTGGTCCCCTTAATAGCCTCCCTCGGTGATCAAAGTTCCTACACAGAGATACTATTAAAAAGAGCCGACCCCTTAATTTTTTGATCTATAGAATCGCAAAGGAGATGGAACGAGCAGCACCACAAATTTGTCTCTGCACCTGTCGGCGGATAGCGATTTCTTGGAACGATCTTTCGTGTTCTGAGACCTATTGTTTATATTAACTTGCCTTTGTTGGGGAAAATGAACTGCGAGTTTACCAGCTTCCCCGGAAGAGGCGGAGAGTTCCACTAGAAGCTGCCAAACGAGGAGAGAATTCTCATCCGAGGGAAGGTTACGGTAGCAGAAGGACTCCTGAGATGAGGAAGATAATGTAACGATTTGTATCGACTGATGAATTCTCCCCTCCCAAACTACTCTAAACTGGATTGCAAAGGAACAAATTTACAGAAAGGGGCCAGAACAAAACAAATAACAATGTCAACAGGTTGTAACAGGAAGATTACTTCTTCTTTCTTCTGAAGACTTCCATCACCTCGCGCGTCAGTTCGTCCGTGTCCTCTCCCCTACCCGCCGCCTCGTCCAACATGCTGGCCACGAATTGACCTGAAAAATGAAATTAAGAGATTACACAAACATGTTTCTGCAAAGGTCTGAGAAAAGGGGTTTTTAGATGTTAGATGAGGCCTAAACGCAGTGTTTCAACTGAACCTACCAAAAAAGACGTGTTTCGGCGACTGCGTGACCATAGAAATCCCGGCCTTCGAAGGGTCTGGCGGGGCGGGGCTGGGCACGGCGGACATCTCTTCAGCTCGTTTAGAAGCCGAAATGTTGAGACAAGGCAAAGAAACCGCCTTATCAGCCACGGAAGAAGCTAAAAATCCTATTTCTTCCAATAAGTCAAACGAAAATCACCGGTTTCTGCATTTTCCGGGGTCATCTCCGCCGGCTCCGCGGCACTTGTAGACGAAGTTGGAGTGTCCTCGGTGGCCAGAGGAGAATTCACGCGCAGGTTCCCAGGAACATCAGTTTCCTTGAAAACCTTGTAAAGGAAACATGAAAAATTAATACCTTTCGCTCGAGGTAAAATCCATCGTCGTCATCGGCAAAGCCCTCCGGCGCCTTGGCGTAGAAACTGAATAAAACGATATTTTATGGAAAAAAAACTGAACGCATGCCTGTTCAAAAAGAACTGTCTATGTCCGTTTGACAAAAACTCCGGACGCTCCAACAAAAACTTCTTGTTCCGAAAAAGCTTGCGGGATCTGACCAGGCCCCACGTCTCGCTGAAAAAAAAAGAAATGGAGGTGTAAAAACAATAACAGAATTTCCCTGACACTACCTTAAACACAGCCCCAGTATATAATCCTAACCTGGACAAAACATGCTTTCAAGAAAAAACGTAGGCACCCACATGGGTTGCCAGGGTAAAAACGTAGCCCAGGGCGATGTGGAACAAAATATAAAGTTTAGCCTTCCTCGGGATATACCAAACGTATGGGGACTGCCAGTAGTTCAAATTGTGCATAGGATTGCGATATTCTGGTCGCATCTCCAGATACCCCGCACTATTCATATTACCGAATTTCTCACGTGGGGGGCTTGCGCCATACGTCAAATGTGTTCTGTGGGGGATCGCGCAAACGGACCCCACGGGTAGCTTGTTCATGTATGGAAGCCCCGTAAATCTCGTGCCTGTCCTAATTTAGGGTATATACGCACACTTATCATAGTGGGGACTGCAACTGCATCGCCAGATGTAAATAGTGTGGGAGGGGATCCTAGAAGAACTTCGACCATACTTGTGGTAGAGGGGGTAGGCGCCGAGGTGGAGTTTGTTACTTTGGGGGTACTCTCGCCCATACCTGGACACCGTACGGATGGGGGCTCAAAAATTAAGGTCCCCCAAATGGGAGGGGTTCCCCAAAAACTAAGGAACCTCCTTTTTACAAAGCCCCCCCCCCCCCCCACAATAAGCAACCCCCAAAACGTAGGTCCCGCAAGCACTACGTGTCCAGATATGCTCGCGCCAGCTCGTTCACGTTCCCGTAATTTAACACAAACTCTCACCTGAACTTACGACCAAAGTCAGCGTTTGAGAAGGGCTCCTCCAATAAACGAGCCACCTGGACGACTTGAAGAGCGATTTCCTGACAAAATGGAAGTAAGAAATTGAAACTAGAAGAAAACTACTTTACTAGTCTCCTCGATCAATTCGTCCTTCAACCAGAGGACCTCATCCGGCACCTCTTCCAATCCTCCGACGGCGTAGTAACTAAAAAAAAACTTAATAAAATAGCTAAAAGTGGGTACCTGTTCATGTAGTATTCTCCCCTACCGTTCGATAAAATCTCTCGACAAGACATCATCATATCCGTGTGGTTGAACGACTTCCTGTCGCGGAAAACCGCCTTCGTGCCATGAAAGACTCTGAAATTCGGGGTTGTTGAATACCAAATGACTCCTACTTAACTCCATTGATGAAATCACAGACTTTGAAGGGTTCCACCAACCGCCGACACACCGGCAGAACCAACTTTCGCATCTCGTGCATCTGAAGTTTCGATTTTTGGGAAAACGAAAGGCCTGACCTTTTTCAGCTTATACTCCTTGATACCAAGCTCATCGGCTCTGAAAAATACATTGAAATGAAGAAAAACGCCTTTTTATTGGATATTTAGTTCGACCACTGCGGCTGATGATGGAAATTACATTTAACTTACGTTCTTAATCTGTGCATTCCTCTGCCAAGGTGGTAATATTCGCCAAGACTACACAGCAGACCTTGAGAAGAATAGTAGCCGAAGTCCGTGACGATGGTGTCAATTCCACACCACTCACTAAAAACCAATTAAACCAGAAGGAGGAAGGATTTTACGCGAATTTCGCAGCAAGAAGATTGCGGTGAAAGGGCGACTCCAGAGATTGAGCCACACGGCGCACAGCGGAAGAGAGAGGTTTCAATTCTCCTTTGTACGGCTGGAATGAGGCGGTTAGAGAGAGAGAGAGAGAGAGAGAGAGAGAGAGAGAGAGAGAGAAAAGAGACCTGATAAGGCTTTAATATAGGGGGAGGGTTGTGCTCGTGAAACCTTCGCTGTTTGGGTTCGAGGTCTTGATTTTTCGGGTTCCCCCTCCTTTACGGGAACATTATTTTTGACATCCCAAACATTTCCAGATATTAATTTCTACCTAAACAGGGAATGTGATACCTTGGGAGTAGTTACGTAATCATCCACTTGGAGAGAAAACCTTGAGAGTTTACCAGTAAGAAAATCCTTTTAGGGGTTTTGGTGCTACATGTTACGAAATCTGTGGTTCCGGCGTAAGCGGTTCTTGAAACAAACAAAAAAAATTAACTATAAGGTGGGAGCGTACCTGACACGGTACGGGGGCTCAAAAAGTAAGGTTCCGCAAAAGCAAACTAAACGCAGAAAGCAGCCTAAAAAACGAGAAACCCGTTTTACAAGATCCAGATGAGATTTATGCTAAAAAATGGCCAGGCCCCCCTGGCCATTTTCGCGGTCCTCTGCCTTTAAAAATGACCAATGGGAGAACCTAGCCGCTAGCCTAGGTCCTAGCGGTGCCCCATCGTATAAAAAACTCCTTATTGCCGAGACCCCCGAGCCGTCAAAGTCGGGCTGACGCCCACATATGACCGGACCCCCCCCCCCCCCTCCCACTTTAGTTTATCGAATCTAGAAGGGCTAGACGAGCTTTGAGTACCTTTTTCATTCCGATGGCTTTCCTCAGCGCCATCCATCGTCGGAAAACTTCTGAAGTCAAAGGAAGACTCTCCGCCTCGTTTAGTCCACTGGAGCACGCCGTGCCAGAAACGCCAGCTTCTGAAATTTGAAAGGTTAAAACAGTATTGGGATGGCGTACGATTTCGTGTAGGGCAATCAATATGACAGATATGCTGTTTACCCCTATTACGGATAGGGAAAACAAATTCTCACCATTTTCGAAGCCAGGTGACTTCTCAGCTGACTCCATGTGGATGTCGGAAGAATCGAGTGATTCCCCAGCGGGCGAGGGAGATTCCACACTCGGATTCTTTTCCGATGGAGATTCCTCACTGTGTGTCTGTCGCAACCTCAGGAACTCCTTTACGCCCTCCTTCGACTCTTCTAGGAACTCCGTCACTTCCTCATCCTCCTCCCCATCATCATCTGAAAAAAAAACAAAGTTTTGTCTCCGCTGAATTGAAGAGCGAAAGAAAAAGCAAATTGAAGAGCGGAGACAAAATCTCATAAGGACAAGGTACGGAGGTGGCGTCAAAAAGAAGAGAGGGGGTCTTCCAGTAGGTTGAAAGCTGTATTTTTGCAAGGCCCCTGCTGTAGGCAACATAGAAAAACATGAACGACCAATTTCGGTTAAGGTGGTTGCTCCGAGCGCCAGATATGAGCTTTAGGGACGCATACGTGTTGCAACTTGTCACATGGCAACCCGGACGAATTGCAACCTTTGTCAGTGGTTTGCAATGGGTATGGATTTCACCTGGATGGATTGCGATGGGCCAAATTGACACCCGACGTATCGCGAAAGTCCGTATTTTAACTGATACCGCTTACCACCGGTTCAAATTGCGAGCTAGACGAATTGAAACTTGGACGATTTGAACTGGGTCGTTTCACAACCTAATTAGAATATATTTGCTTTTTCATTTTCGTTGTTTCGATAGAATAAATATTCTAATTAGGTTGCGAAACGTCCCAGTTGCAATCCGTCCCCAGTACAAACAGTACTCCTCTCGAGGTGGCAACGTTCCGAAACGAGCTGAGCGCAATATGCGAAAAGACTCGGCCGCAAAAGGGAAAGTTACAAAACATCCAGGTTACAAGGCAGTTACACCACAATGTGACCGGGAGCGCAATTCGTCCGGGTTGCCATACGTATGCGTCCCGAGCTTTAAAATGTGCACTATGCAAGTGCGCACACCACCTTTTTGTTGTTGTAATAAATTCCATATTTCTTGGTGGTCCCTATTGACACCCGGCTGGTGGTGGCCACCATTCGGGTGTCAATAGGGCCCAAAATGACCTAATTATGATAGTTGGAGCACCCTACGTTTGCAAAACTTTGAAAGAGCAAGGTATAATCAAAGTCTGCCGAATCTCACTCATACATGGGAACAGCTACCGCTTGGTTCATGGCGAGAGGGGTTACGCAAAATGAAACCCCACAAGTGTATGTATAGGACAACAAGTATCCCAGCTTGGGAAAAGCAGGCAAAGAAGACGGAATTCACATAACAAACTGACCATATATGGACGAATCCTCAACGAAGGGCGCCTCGTTCGGTTGCCATTCAGATCCCCTGGAGAGCTCGGCATTGATCCTTTCGACTAATTGGTCCCAAGTGGTGCCTGAAATAAAAGACGTAGAGAAGGTAGAGAGAGAGAGAGAGAGAGAGAGAGAGAGAGAGAGAGAGAGAGAGAGAGAGAGAACTCGCCGTGCATGAATCCCGAAGCGTCCATTGATTGCTTCTTGCAACTTACTTTCTTCCTGGCCTTGCTCAAGCCCTTCGTTTGAAACTCCTCTTCGCGTGTCAGCTGAGATGAGGCATTGGAGTGGGCGGTTGCGGCATTATTGACACGGACCTCGTTTTCTGAAAGAGTTCGATCGAAACTGGGGTCTCGTCGTCATAGCTGAACTTCCAGGATGTTTCAACCGTACAAACAACAACAACAACGGTACCTAGGAACATGGCTGGACATGGAGCATTTGGGGGCTAAATACATAAGCCCCCCAAATTACGCCTCGGAGGCAACGTAAGCCCCCCTTCAATTTGTTGTTACACTTTTTAACCAAACGCTGAATCACGTAGGTACCACAGTCACTTCTTGTATTCCTATGCCTAGGAATTGCCGTAAACCATATGATTGGGTAGACCATATGATTTGGAAGAAGGGTGGGATGCATTAGAGTGCAGTGTGAAAAGTGCATTTTGGCCGTACCACGCGTATGAATGATGGGGCGGCGTACTCATGGCTGGACAGGGAGCGTTCGGGGGCTCGATGGCCTCCGAATAGTGCCTCGGGGGGAAACGTAAGTTCCCCTTTATTTCTTTGTTATAGTTTTCAACCAAACGCCGAATTACGTAGGTACCGCAATCATCTCACGTCCGGGTCCTCCGGCACGGCCCGGTCGGCCCGAGTATGAAAAATAAAATTTTAAATTTTATATAAATCGATGCAATAATTCTTAAACTACTTTAAATAACTTAATAATGTTTGCTACTAACATATAAGTCAATATTAGCTGCACAAAAAAGAATGCCACTAGCCAGGATCGAACCTTGGTCGTGTGGGTGGCCGGGCCAACCTAAATTTTCCAAGGCCCGGCCCGTGAGAACCCCGCTCACGCCCCCCTATGGGCGTCCTATTGCGAGCCCGAAATACAGGCGGAACGCCGGACGTTTATTTCGGAGCATAATTTTGCATACAAATTTACAAAACCCTTATACATACCACTAATTGAAACAAACGAAAAAAACGGTAACAAAATGGAACAGCACAAACCTGTCCAATTTACAGAAGCTTCAGTCGCGTCTTCCCCATTCTGAGGATTGACCGACAATCCAAGCCTCTTGTGGAGTTCTTCCTTCGATTCCACTTCGTAATCAGGCTCTTCTGAATAAAACATATTAACCAGGGATTCACTTTTGATAAATTCTCTTCGAATCCTTGAAAATGAGGAATTCCCAACCGATTTTGATCTTCTTCGACGACTCATTCTCAGCTGGCACATCCAGTCCTTCTCCGGGAAGTTTCCTCTTCAATTCCATACTTCTAAACAGATTATTTTAATAAAAAGGAAGCATTCTATGTAAAATAATCAAAATTCAGACCAAAACCTAAATAAGCGAAAACGTCAAAAGCGGAAAATGGTGCTGGAAACTTAGAAAGCTATGCTTTCCCTATATTTTCACGTACCTCGTACCATACCATGGGTAGCCCTTAAAATAATTGTAAATGCTGCATCCTGAACGATACTTAACAGAATCGCAGGGCACCCTAGTCTGGCCCACATTAATAGGGTAAAACAGACCTCAGGATGCAACTTGACCCGGTGAATAAAAAAACTGGATGAGTCAAGCACGGTGAATCCCAACCATTGTTCGGCGGCAGTTGGGGTGCACTTGCGGGCATCCTTGGCACCGTGCCCAGAATCTGGAGAATTCATCCGTGAAACCAAAAATGTGCCCAGGCGGGAATTAAAATTTCTTAAATTCCATTTGGTTTTAACGTCATTTCCTGCCGATTTTGTGTAATATCGACTTAAAAATCCTTTAATTTTAGAATTTCAAGATCAACATCAGAAAAATAGCAGGAAATGGTGTGAAAACCAAATGGAATTTGAAAAATAATAATTCCCGCCCCACCACATTTTTGGTTTCACGGAGGAATTCTCCAGATTCTAGGCACGGTGCTAAGAATGTCCGGAACTGCCGGCCGGGACACATCGTGTCAAGAAATATGTGGTATTTGAACATTTTCTCAACACGCAATCAAGGCCCCACGTGCATTTTAAAGAATAAATGTATAGAAATAGCTTAAATTTAAAAAAATTAATTTAAAGTCCCAGTGCGACCAACTAAATGAGAAATTTAAACAAATAGAAGTTGCGCCAGCGCGAAGCGCTGGGCGGTGGTTTTTAAATCAGTATTTCAAGCATTGAAAGTATTTAGAATGTTTTTAAAATTTAATTTAAACGAAAAATTTAAAAACAATAACAAAACAAAACAAAAAACAATATGTATAACAATTTCACCACGAAAAACAAGAAAAAGAAATAAAGTAGACTTTTTTCGCCAACGTGGTTTTCATGTCTTACGGTGTAAACAGCGGGCAAAGGCTGTGAAAAAGTCCACTGAGCCACTGTGGACGACCTAGAATTCCACCGGAGCCACTGTGGACGACCTAAATATTCACCGGGGCCACTGTGGACGACCTAAAAATCCGCTGGAGCCACTGTGGATGACCGCTTCTGAATCTATACTAGCCTATGAATCATAGACTAGTACAGTACAGAAAACGTCTCCAAGAAACAAAGGAAAGGTTAAATCTGAGAAAGTATCTCACGTTTAGACAATAAAAAGGCATCACAATGGAATGATTTAGAATTTGCTTAGTTTCTAATCAATCTCCATATGAAACGAACGCACATAAATTATCCGAACCCGTTTAAAAAAACAGCCTGAAAATCTGCAAAAAAAAAGTTTTTTTGTTGTTTTTTGTTCACTTACCATTTTATTTTCCCCTGCCCCAAATTAGTTCAGAACGACCGAGAGCCAGATCACGTATGGAAAGCGTCCTCCGCTCTCCGTTCCGCGACATGCTAACGTCCGCAGGCAGTCAGCCCTCTATGCCTTCTCTCCAACCCTGGCATTTTTTCTTTGCTTTCCGTTTCCCCGTCTCGCAGTAAGTGAAGCGTACGGCTGCTTTTCCACTGCTGAACCCACACTCCCCCCCCCCCCATTTGAAACAGAAGCAACTTGCACCCCTGGCGATCACTGCATGCCTGGAAATGGAAAGAAGCTAGGCGCAATAAAAATAAACAAGTAAAAAACATAAGCGACGATATTCAGGCAGCGCGAGGCAGTCGGCGACGAAATGGCACTCCAAGTGGCGACGGTGCAGAGTCAGACTTATGGTCCCAAACGGAAAATTCCTCGCACGGCACGTCTGCGGACATGCCTACAGAGGCGTCCGCATTGTATTCGCCAGTTCCTCTCCCACTTGCGAGTTCACATTATCCCATAGGCACACGGTTGCTTCCCAGGTTTCAGCAGGAATTTTCGTGAACTGGCCGCTAATTCTCGTCAACTGGCAACCAAACCCACGAGCGACTCGGCGATAATAAGCTGCCTCCACCGCTGAAATATTGCCGCACCGACGCTTCTGAAGCAGGCGCCAAGGCGCCTGCTTCGGTCTGCCAGGCAAGATGAGGCAGGTGGTCAGACATTACGGACATCACCTAGTAGTCACCTAGTAGTCGAGGTTACAGAGGGACGATCTATTCCTCCCCTCTTTACCCCTTTGGGTCATCTCGTCCACGTTCCAATTCACGCCCCTCACCCACCGTCGCTCTCTTTCTTTCTAGCTATCTCTGGTAGGACCTCATCAGTCATTGCACTGCACGTACTTTTCTCAACTCGATATTACGCCCTCGCACCTTCCCATTACGTCCTTCCTTTTAGCTAAGCAGCCATTACGTCCTTCCTTTTAGCTAAGCAGCCAGGGGCGGAAGAACTCTTTTTTTAGGAACGGAAGTCCTCGCAGCTCTATTCCCGCTCTTCCGTCCTCTACCCTCCGCGCCGTCCTCGCTCTTCGAGGTCGCCTTTCTTCGTCCCTGTCCTTGGTCGCGTCGAGCATCAACGTGATCATTATCGACAAGTCTCACAAGCACAATAAAGCCTTCGCCGCACAATAAAGCCTTCGCCCTTTTCCGTCTTCTGTTTCTGTTTCTCCGGGGGCCGCTGCCCGAAATTCAGTTTCTTAGGGAGCGTAGCGAACCAAGAACTTTGCCGAACTCATCCGCTTTTACGGGACTTGATCAGCGAAAAAGGTTCTACAACCCCCCCCCCCCCCCCCGCCCCCCAATAAATATATCAAAACACTTAACGATAACAAAAAAGATCCCAACGTGTCAGGTGAAGACAATGTGGTTGTAGTCTTCGAAGCAGGAACCGTAGAAACTGAAAATGAAAGTTTTATTAAAACGAAATATTTTTTATTGGACTTCAAACTATGCTATGTAAATAAGCAATAAATAAACTACTGAAAGATATCAAATCCAAAACGAAAAACTCATTTGGATGTGCATGTTTTCACTGCGTAATTGTCCGCGATGTCATAACGGTGCTGTGCTGCCACACTAACGTGTGCGCAGATTGCGCAACAGCAAGCGGTTCCCGCCGCTCTACACGTGGTTGGATCGGTTCCCGTCGGTGACGGAAGCGGCTGTCTCCCAGGAAGGAGCGGCAGTAATAGAGGGATATTTTACAAAACAAATTTTTTTTTGAAAACGTGCCGCCTGGTTTCACCTTGGCCAAAAATCAATAAAAATTTTAACGCAGTGTCCCCCTTGGCCAATACACTCTGAGAAAAATGAAAAAGTCCCCTTAAGAGAACTCCACTGTAAGAAAAATCGGCGGAAACAAGTACCTCGCGAAAAACGTCACGGACCTGTCTCCACTACGACAGCAAATACATCTAGTAGCCGAAAATTGCCCGAAGATTCCTGAAAAAAAAACACTGTAGATAATTGCAAAGCACATATTACTGCAAATAAAAAGACCGTCGTTTTCTTTTGACCGCTTCCGAGAGATTTCAAGCCTCATCCACTCACCTTTCCATTTCCAGGTCCAAAGCATCCAAGTAGATGCAGCCTTCGACAGATGGCAGAAGCAGTCAATCGCGTTTCACGACTGTTTACGGAGGTCATCATGGGCTCCTCGCCCAAACATCGGGAACTGAAAATACACAGGTTATTATTTTTTAAAGATTCAATGGGATCTTGTTCTGGTTGATGACACGGGATTAGAGTCAACGCGCCCAGAAATTTCTCATGCTCGATCATCGAAAATGGGTGTCATTTAATAGCAGTAAGTAAGGAGGGTGAAAAGGGAGTAGCGCAATAACTATAGCTGTCGCCCTACCAAAAAACGGCCTTAAAGCATACGTGCGATGCGCAGGCGGAAATAGTGTGCACCTGGACGAGACGCCGAGAAAAAGCTGTTTTTCCTCAAACATGCTCGTTTGGCGGCGCTTATTTGTGCGATGTCACGTTAAAGATGATTTTTCCTCACATCAGCTATCCTAACTTCAACTTTGCAATACTCGTGTTGTATGGGAGGAGGAACAACCAAACCTCGTGAAAATAAAGGTTTACGAACCTTGTATTTGTTACAGATGAGAAGAGTCCTCCTGCGAAGCTTCTAGTAGCATATAGTTTGCGTTGGCATCCATGGTACTCATTGTCAGACCAATCAGCAGAACTAAAGCTTAAAAATAAAAATGGCTAAAAAAGAGGGAACAAGCCTTCTTCTGACGATTTCACTTCTGACGTTCTGACGAAGTCTTCTGAATCAATGGACGTCCAGAACACGGTGGGTACATCTACCAGGCGCCATTCCATCCTCTCCGCAGTCGTCCATATTTGTCTCTACAGGGAAACCAGCCTGGTTGGTACACACTAGGCGTAGATCAGCCACTCAGACTAAAGATATATTATGAAAACAAAAAAGTGAAACAAGCCTTCTTTACAAGGAAGACGTTGTGAGCAGTGCATCTATTCCCAGACAACACGTCTGTAGAGCGATGAGCGAGTCTAAAAGCAGAATATTTTTTAGTCGAAGAAAGAAGCCTGTCTCTGTCTCTCTCAAGTCTCTCTGTGTCTCCATCTCCCCGTTTCTCTGTCTCTCTGTCTCTCTGTCTCTCTGTCTCTCTGTCTCTCTGTCTCTCTGTCTCCCCGTCTCTCTGTCTCTCCGTCTCTATGTCTCTGCTTCTCATCGTCTCTCTGTCTCTATTTCTCTCTGTCAGTGTTTCGGTTTCTTTAACGGTTAAACTTTAACCTACTTTTTGTTTGCATTGAGTCCTTTGTGATGACTTGCCGTGAAGCGCGAAGCTATTCCCGCACTCAGTTCGCCGTCGCCGACATGCCACAGGAAATCGTAGCGGAGCTGGTCTGAAAGTTTGTTTTATTATTATTTTCAACAATACGTTCAAAAATTATACCTTTGAAATGCTTTACACATTTGGTCAAAAGATTTATTCGCCCGGTCCCGTCACGACTTTAGGTTCAAGTAGCGGTAAACCATGCGCCGTTTAGCATCAAAATTAAAATTAATTTTTAAAAATGCATTGCTGTGAATTTAAATTTTAAAAACATGTCTTTTAATCCTGCAGAAATTCCGTCTCAATTTGCAGTGAAAATTTTTTATCAATTTTCCTAGGCTTTTCCCACTTTTATTTGCTAACCAAGTCTTCCAACAGTATTATCGAATGATTTCGAAATTTCGCTGTCTGAATTACCTAGTTGGGTGATTTAATGGATCTTTTTACCCCAAATCCCATTTTTCCTTTGTGCCAGTCGCTTCTGTACTCCTTTTACTGGGTCAATGACGTCATCACTAATTAACGTTTGGAAGCCGCTGTTTTCAGATCTGGGTCAAATGACGTCATGCAGAGGAGGGATTAAGGATGTTTTCGGTTTTACAGGTGTGTCCTCTTTTAAAATTCTTCTTTTATTTTTATTATTAGTTTGTAAATGGAGAATTATGCATGGACCAGCTGAAACCCTGGTCCCGGAGGCAGTTTTCCTTGTCCTATTCACGTAAGACGTCTAAACCCAGCTCAAATTTCATTATGGGCGGGCCATTTTTTATTCAAGCTGACGTTAAGCCGAATTTTCCGTGTTTTGTGGGTGCTGAGTTTCTTTAAAACCTTTCTGCAGCATTTCAAAATGTTTCGAAATCCCCGCTGCCCCTTATTGACAGATGGGTGGTTGTGCATGCATTATGAACCTTCTGGGTGGATTTATTTGGTTGTTTTCTGAGAGGAAAACAAGGAAAATGTGGAATCTAGTCGGTTTTCAACATTTAGGCAGTTTTCAATTAAGAAAAATGCCAAGCTGTCCAAAAATTCTCGAGTCAGTCGGTTGGAGTCGAAACGATCGTTCAAAAATTCTCGAGTCAGTCGGTTGGAGTCAAAACGATCGTTTCAGAACCGCTATTTTCTCCTGGAACGCCCGTCTTCGACCGCAGAAGACGCCCCCTACGGCTGGATTCCAATCAGGTGAGGCTGAGATTCCCAAAATTACTGCGGTTCTTACTGACAGCTGGGTAGCTGTACTGTAAATTCGGATCTTTTTGGGGGATATTATGGCCATTTTCAAACAGGAAAATACCAACTTCGGTTTTTGCTGATTCAAATTGCCGTTGTGAACGGAAATTTCTCGGCTCTTATTGACAGCCGGTTGTGTTTCTTGTGGTTTTTGGAAATTAATTGGGTCAATTTCGTGAAGGAAAGTACCATTTCCTTTTTTATTAAAAGAATTATTATTTACATTTCCTAGTGAAATGGTGGATAAAACTGAGCTGAATTTGGCGAAAATAATGCCCGATTCCCCGTAATTTACCATTTTCTGGTCGTCTACCCCCATTAACCAGCGGGGAAATATCCTCGCAACATGTTTTGGAGCACTTTCACGTAGGAAACATGCGTTTCTATAGAAATTCTCGAGTCAGCCGGTTGGCATGAACTATTTCGATCGTTTCAGAATCGCCCCTTCGCCCGGAATCCATCCAGTCGATGACTTCGATCGCATCGCCAGGCGACAGCAGCGATCTCTTCAAATCAGGTGAATTTAATTCCTTTGGCACGAAATTACCAAAAATTCCCTTACTTTTACTGACAAACAGGTGGCTGTAATTTGCTGTCTTTCTTGGGAATTAATTGGGTAATTTTCGTAAAGAGCATGCCATTTGGATTAAATAATAACTGATTTAATTCTAGTTCCTGCAGAACCCAGCGCCGAGGTTGAAGAAACTGCGAAGGAGGCAGGGATTCGACAGGCGCGGGGTAAGAATTATTTTCTTGTTGTTCGATTTACGGCGTTAAACTGCATTCAGCTTTTTTTGCATGTTTGGGGGGTTTATATGGCGAGAAAATGGGATTTATAACGTTGTAATATCCAAATGTACGGTTAAGGTAATAGGCGCCTGTCCTATTTTTTTTTGCCCCAAAATCGGGGATCCATTCAGCGGGCTGGCCCTGGTTATTACCGTGTTTGATTTAACGTCTTGCAACATAGGTGGACATAATGTGCGTGTGGTACCTATGTTATTCGGGGTTTGATTCAAAATTATAACAAAAATTACATGGGGCTTACGTTGCCTCCGAGGGACCTTTTGGGGGACTTACGCATAGAGCCCCGCCCCCCCCCCCAAATGTTCGCTGCCCAGCCGTGTTACGCAATGCCAGCCGATGCTCATACCCAAAGGGTCCAAAACCGGAGGCTATCCATACATGAACAAGCTACATGTGGAGTCCGTTTTTCGCGACCCCCCCCCACAATTATAAAGACGTGAGGCTCGAGTCCCCCAAATAAGAAATTAGACACGGCGCGACCACCTCAGCCGAAACTGATGTTTTTCTTGCCGGACCCTCCTGGGCATGGTTAGCTTAACTTTCTGGGGCTCTGAATTTTAGGTTGGCCGATGTCAGTACATTTTGCGATTTCAGATGTCTTTCGTCATCGCCAAGGAAGGAGACACCAACGAGGCTTCAGAAGAGGCTCCTCCGAAGCTCCTGTTCTACATGGTTCCTCCCCAACTGGGCGAGATGCCTCCTCTATGTTCAGGCAACTCTCCTCTACGACGTCGTTTCCTCCCCCGTTCCGGGTTGAGATGCCTCGCGAGAGCGGGAAGATTTTGCCCTGCGAGAGCGGGAAGATTTTGTACCGGAAAAGTGAGTGATTTCCTCGGCTCCACAAAAGGAGCGCGAGTTGACCAGCTCCACCTGAGCTTAATTAATCAGTCCCGCGCATTTTTTGTTGATCTCTCATTTTCCCAACCCCTGAAATTATGCTGATTTTTTGCGAGGACTTTTGGGGAATCTGTGGACTGGGGGATTAATACATCTGGACATTTCAGATTTCGGACTGGGTTTGGAATTGTTTTACGATTCCAAGCCGATAATCAGGGGTTTAAAAAAAAGGGGGGGGGGTCCCCGGAACGGGTCGACTCCATCAGAAGTCTTCACTTCGTTTGCCGACAAAATTTAAACAGGTGAGGTACTTTTCTTTCGTGGGAATAACTTGTTTGATTCCAGGTTGGACGGGTCCCTTCAGCGAGGAATCGACTACTGGCACCGAAATAGGTAAAACATTTTTCGTTTTTTTTGGTTGGAAACAGCCGTTTGTCCCTGTTCTGTTGTTCAATGTCTTTCCCTTCCCCACACTTTATGTAATACTTTGGCACGCGGCCTGTGGGGTCCGGTTTACGCGACCCCCACATTCCAATTGTCCTTTATCGCACAAGTCCTCAGGTCCCTCAAGTTAGAAGTTCTGTTCGGGGCTACAAATTCTCGGTTCATGTTTTTTCTATGCCTAATTTTGCGTTAAATATACGACCTTTGTGTTAGCTCAGTGTAAGAAATGTTGCCCTGAGATGGCTCGCGTGGTTGGGAGCTGTGCATCTGGAGCATCAGTTTGGAGACATCGCCAACGCCATGAAAATGCCAGTTTAAGGCCTTCAACTCTGTCTCCGACCACCCGGGATCGGTCTTTTGGAAGATCTGGACAACGCCCCACAAAAGGCGAACGCCCAGTTGCCTCATCGAAGTCAGGGGCCGCAGAAGCAACATGCCAAGGAAAAAACTACAGCAGGCGGGAGGAAGAAAACACAGCGATCAGGAGAATGAAGGATCGCCGAAGAAGGCACAGGCTCGGCAGTAGAGAAGACTACGGACCTCCCCAAACTGCCGTCTCCCTTCAGGACACGGACGGCTTCACCATGACGTCGCTGCCTCCATAATCAGGACGAAGTCTAGCGAAGAGGCCGCGTGAATCTCGGCTCTCGAAACCTCAGTCGCCGATTCCAACAAGAAGACGGTATTCGTCTCGATTCTCGATTTTAAAGTCACCGAGGAAAAAATCAAAGAGGTCCTGGACGGCGTGGTGGAGGTGTGTCTGGTCTACCGCGTGGCTAGTACGCTGCAGAATTGCTTCGCCTTCGTCGAACTCGACCGTGCGAAACACTACCGCTAGGCGTTGATCAAGGACCGTTCGTGGAATTCGCTAAGAGGAGAGTGTCCAGAAGGCTGTCGCCGCCATGGACCTTGTTTTGGCACTCTCTCCGTCGGACCACACTCTCTTCGTCGCCATCTCCAACCCTCCTGTCCGCAAGACCTCCGGAGTATCCCTCCCCTCCTCGTCTTTTCTCACTCCTCTGCCCCAGGGCCGTCTCAGTCATCTCCAAATCCTCCCCGCTGGTCTCTAAGCCGACTACCTCCAAACCGACTGCCAACGGAGACGTCAAGCATAAAACTAAACTAAAAACTAAAAGAAATGTTGCCCAGATGACAGCCTCAGTCCCTTTTCTGTGCCTATTGATATTTATTTCACCCTTAATGTCCTTAACATGCATAGCGTAGTGTATTCTAATATTGGATTCTAGCTTTCTTCTTATATCGTTCGGTTTTCGTTACTTTTTGCGAATTCTACCATGTAACGGGTGTGTATATAGAATTACTTCAATGGACTCACCTGGGAGGGTGAAGGGATTCACAGAAGCTTTTGGAGGAGATGGACGAATGGGTCGCAGGACGAATCGACGACGAGGAAATCACTTCTAGAGCAAACACGTTGTCTCATTTATCTGGAACTTCAAATGAACTTTCTACAAAATTAGTAATCGCGCCGGGACCCAATCTCAGTATCCGCAAGTGTTGGATTTTATCGGTTGAAAAGGTTGTAAATCGAATCACCTGGGAGTTGCAACCGATGTACTGTAGCCACGGTAGTAAAATAAGAAACCGATATTCATCATTTCTTCAGCGAACAAGTAGTATCATCTGGAAATCAACTTTACATCAAGAAGGGCACTTGAGAACTCCGCAGAGACAGATGACATTGAGAAGCTACAAGGACGGATGCAATGGAAGACAGCAGAAGACACAAGCATATGTAATTGCCAGTTTTAATGGGGTCTGGGCGGGTTGGGATTCCTTTTAAGTTTCGCATCGTAGCGTCCGCTGTTTCAGTTGTTGTTCTCATCTGTTCACTTGTTTCAGTCGTCCTCTTCGTTCAGTAAAACTTCCTGTTCATCGTTGTTTCGTGTTTTCGCCAATCAAACCCTTTCCGCCCGATGGATAGCCCCACGCTCTTGGCCGTGTGTCTTTCCGGAGGGCAGGAAGGTAAACTTGAGAAAGGTCAATGGGCGCTTCAACAAGGAATTGAACCGCTCCGCCCGTGTGGCAGGCAAGCATTCTACCTATGTCTGTCCGCCTTCACAGCTGTCGTCCTCATCTGTTCTACTAACTTCACAAAATTCACAAACAGTCGAGTCAGTGGCACCTACTAACATAGTGTTCACAAATATCCCACTGCTGTTGCAAAGTCGGTCACACTCACTGTGCAAAGGGCGTTATGTGTTTCGCTTCGTGTACTTCGCGTACCACATCGTTATCATCGTTGGCAATCTATTGCCGTCCATGTTCTCTCCAAGCCCTTTTACTTTCTTTTCTTCCATTTCTGACACGTTCAGTCGACAATCCCATCTGTATCCGTCCCTACATCTTTGTCAACGTACTCCTTTTTTGCGAATTCAAGCTCCGCGTCCCACACTTGTACACCATCGGGGTAGACACATCTCACTAGGTCGGTAACAGTCGTGTCGATTGAAGGCGTTCAGCCATTTCTTGTGAGTTCTGCGGTCTTCTCCGGCGACGGATCCTCTTATGTACGAAGTGTAATTTCCAGCTTCGGAACAACAAATCAAAACAATGATAGCGCAAACGAAGAAGAGTGCAGATATATGGCGGTATCTACAGAAGGACGTGGTGGTTGCAATAGTTCTACCAGCTGGAAGGAGACAGAGTTGCATTCTTGCAAAAGATGAGAACAAACACGGACGGCTTCACAACACAAACATAACAACGGATACATGGAAATCCACAGGACGGGAGAGCAACATCAACAATGAATGAACGCGCAAAATGATATCGACTACGACAGCTCTCGAAGTCAGCAGAAGTGCAAAGGAAGCCAACGTCACCTGAAGCGGAGGCGTTTAGTTCTATTACTCACCAGAAAATGACATTCCATTGTCGTAGAGATGGTCTCACAATGGAAGTTGCCCAGTTCCACTCAGAAATTCGTCAGCTAAGCGTTAATTCCGAAGATTTGATCCTGGAATGACGAAAACTGTTAACTGAAGACGACAAAGTGTTTCTATTGAGGACGCATATTTTATCGTAGACCCCAGAATCAGAAATTTTCACCATACAATGATTTGCCGTTCTTTCAGGCTAATGATATCATTGAATGCTATTCTGTTGTGGCTACGGTATGATCTACTCCCACCTATGTGCATACTGTTTGGTATGGCTTGACAAGGAGTGTTTGGGGGGCTTGATACGTAAGCTCTCATTTAGTGCCTCGGAGGCAATCCCCTTAATTTGTTGTTACCATTTTCAACCAAACGCCAAGTTACGTAGGTAACGAAATCACCTCACTATACTTGGCTAACACAGCGAACCGCGGCGGTGGGGTGCCGCAATTTTACTTTTTCCCCCAATTTTTGTAAAGAGAGGGGTCCCGCCTAAATTCGGAAAAGTTTTTATAATAGAGGGTTCTGCCGCAAAAAACACCCCTGCTCTACATTGACGAGATGGGGACCTCACGTTTAGCTATGACAGTGGGATTCGGAATATCCGTACATCGATGTTATCCTTACAATAACGTGACCTATATTTTAGTTCCCACGCTTAACTTTCGGCCAACAACTGAATTCTACTACTATTGGTATATACCCCTCTCAACCGTGCTTAAGCCGAATATAATTTCCCGCGGTATAGAAAAATCACAAATCGTTTCAACCAACACAAACCTTTTCACTGAATATCCATATCCCACCATTTGTGTGAATGTCGTCCTTCTTGTAGCCTTGCGTGACGTTGAGCTGCCGATCTTCTCGTGATCCAAGGTGTAGAGACGTTGTTTTGCTCCGGTCCGTATACGACTGCTAGTTGGATTTGGTCTTTCTAAGTTCATCAGTCGCTTTTTTTCTGATCATCATCTGAACTAAGACTTCTTCCTCCCAGCA
Source organism: Oscheius myriophilus (assembly GCA_964057215.1). Classification (NCBI taxonomy): domain Eukaryota; kingdom Metazoa; phylum Nematoda; class Chromadorea; order Rhabditida; family Rhabditidae; genus Oscheius; species Oscheius myriophilus. The sequence continues at coordinate 12,321,911 of OZ059904.1, forward strand.
GACGTGTCCGGTCACGTCTTCTCCCTGAAAACGACATTTTATGGAACACACCAACCTGTTTTGCTGTGGCCCGGCTCCTTCTCCAGTCTGTCTGATCCAGCTTACGCGGTTCCATTGAGAAGTTGGCGTCTCATCGGTTGAAAATAACGATTAGCAGAGTTCAAATGAGATTTTCTACTGTTATTATGCTAATTTTCTCGTCTCTTTTGCCGTCAACCGTCTCATTTGTGTAGTCCGCGAGTATAGCATAAGGATTCAATCTTTTCCACGCGGAAATCACAGAAAGGCCACAATAGGTCACAAAAACAGTGACCTGCTAAAGACCAAACTGAATCCTTTAGTCCTACTGCAACCTAGTGATGTCCCATCACATTTTCCGAAGAAGCTTGCTTGTTGACGGAACTGGACGAGAGACCTTATCGAGAGGTTTCCAAGGAAGAAGACCCGCAGAGTTGGAGGACGATTTGAAAGATGTTGAGGAGAGAGTTGGAAGACGATATCAAGAACGGAACATGCTACAAGACATCGATGTCTTTCTTTCGCTACGAACTACGAGTAAAATTCTTAGCGATCCAAGAAGAGAGAAAGATAGAAAGAACAGAGAGAACCCAGTTCTGTACCTCGGGGAACCACACGGAGACAATAGCAAAAAAGACGAGTTTTCTCTATGTTCCTGTTCTAATCGTAAAAAGTTCAACTCGCCTTGTTACATTTGATGTATGCTGGTACCTTTGTATTCCTTGCGATGCCAACAGATTCCTTGTGTCGTCTTGAAAACCAGTCCTAAAATACAATTTATAGCCGTTGGTTTGAAGTCACACCTTCTCCCTGAGGGTTCTTTTACTTCTTAACTTTGTTTCTTCGCTCCAAGTCGATTCATAAGGCCGCTGAAAGTTTTGGAAACGGACAAGGGACGGACGTACGCATAAGAGAAACATATAAGAGTACAAGGTTATATAAGAGGCATACATCAAAGTTATGAAGAGGCATACATCAAAGTTATTAAGAGGCATACATCAAAGTTATTAAGAGGCATACATCAAAGTTATATAACATTCAATGGGGGTGGGGAGGGGTGGGGGGAGGGGGTCGGACAAACATAGAGAGACGCAGAACCTTGCCACAGACAGGACAACACATAACACAAAACGCAGCCCTCCGGGGCCCTCGCGCACTCGTGGGTGCCAGCTGTGGCCATGGCTGGCCAAATAGCGGGCCGGGCCACATGGCCCGTGGCCAATAAGTCGGGTTCCCTGGTGCCAGCTGTCTTGAATTCTGAAATCAATGTATATATGGAAAGAGATTGGGTCTTACTTTGCTGACAGGCTGGCGTGCCCAGGTCCCTTTGGCCATTTCGTGCGAGCTTTTGCCTAAACAAGAGTTGTTGAAAATTACAAATTGGATGACTTATAGTGGCGGAAATCTTCGTAATCCGTAGTTTGAAGTTTTCGTGGAAGCGAAGATCTCCGATTTAGCTGAATTTCCAGTTTTAGCTACTATTCATAGCTACACTTACTTTTCCACTGCGCTCGCTATCTCACAGCTGGTCCCATGTGCAGTAGATCGACTGGTCTCCGCTCTGAAAAGAGAGATTTGGAAATTGCAGTCCAAGTGAAACTCACTTGTCTGAAGTTGCGCGGAGAAGCGTTGTTGAAGACACTCTTCTCCCAGAATTGGATCCCGAATCCTCGGTAATCAAACGGTTGTGTCTCCTAAATAAGGCAGTTTAGTGCAACTCAAAGGGTCATCTACCGGAAGATATGCTCCTATATCTTCTTTGGTCCTCATGTGAGAGAATTGGAGAAAATCTGAAAGTTAGGCATATTTTTGGATCTTAAAACAAAAGTACCTTTAATTAATTGCCCTGATCCTTTCTTCGCGGCCGTTGAATGTCGCCGGTTCGAAGAGATAGATGGATCCTAAACAGATCTATTTATTCCCATATTTTCCACATTGTAGTTTCATCGTGCAAATTACAGTACCCTTGTCCTACACTGAAGCTCTTGCCCCGTACTATGAGAATTCTCAATCTTAACGATACTGTGAGAATTCTAAGTATACGGTAAGGAAGAGGCTCCTGCTATACTTTAAAAGTAACTGGTGGGGTCTGTTTTACGCGAACCCCGCATTCCATGACTTGAGCCCCCAAAGAAGAAGTTCAGCTCGGCGTGACGTCTTCAACCGAACATGGGGTTTAGACTGTTCTACGGGTCCGACATGTCTACGCTATGTTGTCGATTTGGTCCGAAAATGCCGTTATTATGACCGTTGACGCGCCCACCGTCTCTTTGTAAAGCAAGGTATTGCTTATGGCATTGTACATTTTGATCCAAAAAATGTACCAATTATTCCTTGTCCAAGACCCCTCGGCAAAAGGAACTACCTATCCCTCAAACACCTAAAGTCCCTTTACTCACTTGACTCATTTTGTAGAAATCCAAAGGGTTGATTGAGATCCTAGTCTTCTTCAGTTTTTGTTCCTCAGCTCGATTTGGGGAGTCATCGTCGATTTGTTTCTCCCAATGTTCAACCTAAAATTATCTTGTTATTTGGTTTAAATAAATGGTCTTACAGGGCAAGTGGTTTCTCCTGTCCGTGTTCGAACGGGTAAATGTTCGTTGACGTGCAGAACGCAGTTTTCTGAAACATTCATTGATTCACTAAAAGCACCAAAACCCTACCTTAAGCTGCCTTCTGCAATCCCAGCGACCCAGCTGCGTGGCCGCTCACAAGCGCGCTGTACTCCTGCTCGATCTCCTCAGCTCCTCAGCTCCTATCGGAACCACGCCGGTCCCCTTTCCCAACAAGGACCAGCTGGTCCCACGTGCAGTTGTAGCCCCACTGCTTCGCAATCCCCTCTGAAACGACAGTTTTAGCTAATAAAGCTAGAAAGAAACTCACGTTAGACGTGCGCGGGGAATCGGGTCTCTTGGTTGTTGGGTCGAGCGTAGAATCGCAAGATTCTGAAAATTTAAGTTGAGAAATCGAGAAAAGTTTGAATTACCTTTCAGTCGAACGCTCTCGGTGGTGGTTCTTCCAGTCGCTTCAACGGGGAGGCTACGTCCTCCGTCTACGCCGGAATTCCACCATTGATGCCCATCAAGCCGTCGGTTTTGGCTGAAAGAAAAAGATTTTGTTAGGAAAAAGCGAGAAGCTTTACCTTAATGGAACGTGGTTTGGTGCAAACACAGGCACTGCGGGAACAGGCCCGGAAAACGGCGAAATCATCAGGCGTTGACGACATCGCCGGGAGGAACCTTCGATTTCTGAAATTCTACAGTAACCTCTTATTGTTATACGGTAATCTCTTGAGGCAACTCTATTCGGTTACTCATATTCTACCGTAACCCCTGCTGCCTAGCGATTTTCCTTTCTTCTCTTCATGATTCACAGAAGCAACTACAGTAACTCGCATCTCAGTATTAGGTACTCCTACTGTAATCGCTCTACAATAACCTTAGTTCAGTGCTACCAATGTTCTACAGTAACTCCTACAGTATTCTTGTTTCGGCAACTACCGTAGTATCTGATATCCTTCTAACTCACTTTTTTGGCGGTTCCTCGCTCCATCCACCTGACCAATGGCAAACCGCTCCGCAGAACGGCCGGTCGGTGGGGTCCCTGGTGCCAGCTGTCTTGATTTCTGAATTTGATGGTTAAATGGAAGGAAGGGAGAGCCTACTTTTTCGACAGGCAGGCGTGCCTAGGTCCCATTTTCCTTTGGCGCGAGCGTGTGCCTAAACATCAGAATTTGTTACAAGATGCGTTATAGACTTACAGTGGTGGAGATCGTCGCATCCTTTTTTGTGTAGTTGATTGTAGCGACGACCTCCGGTTGAGCTAAAACCGGCGATTAATACGAACTATTTGGAAAAAAGGAATTTGTTGAAAATTTGCGGAAAAACATCTTTTTCGCCTGGAAACACTCATCCATTGGTTTTTGGACCAGGGTTACGCACACCAGTTTACTGTAGACTAGCTCAAATTTGTACAAATGGCAAAAAAGGAAAAACGCAGATGTCCTTACTCAAATCCTAGTGTACGGAACTTTTCAAAAACTTCAAACAGCTTCAAAGCCTACCGTAACCCGATTCCAAAAATGAACAATTTTCCAAAAAAAAACTTTAGAATAGTAAAACCCAATCAAACAACTTTTGTTCACAAAGACTGAAGATTCCGAGGCAGAGAAGTTGCTTCTTGAGCTACTTTTCCTTGTCAAACTCACATTTCCACTGCGCCCGTGATCCAGCACCCCTGACTGGGGCGTCGCCTTCTCCTCGTCGTCGTCCTCTTCTTTCTTCTTCAGCTTCCGTCGCACGAACCCCTTCGTTGATTCTTCGTGCGACTCTTTTGCAGCTGTAGCCGTTGGCTGCGTCTCTTCCCTTGTTGCAGTCTGAAAAACGCTTGAATTACGAGTTTATAACAGAAATGTACCGAATTTTTCGTTTTTCCTATGGTTGTGGGGAGAGAAAAATCGTCGATTGAAGCAATTGTTCACTTGCTGAAACTGAACATAGAATGAAAACGATGGGTCAAATTACCTTTTACGCAATCTTCCTATCCCGTCGGTCCGTTGTTTTGCCGTCGAACCGGTGACAGAAGTGTCTGAAATAGAGAGTTAGATGAGTTGAAGTCCTTGAATCACCTGTTCACTGCTTCAGTTGGGCTTCAGTTGATGCCAACCTTGAAAAAAAGGGGGTACTCCTAATTCCCAAAACTGGCGGTTCAACAAGGAATTCTGAAATGAAGGGATAATTCCAAAATGGCTAGAGAAAGCTCACCTTTGTGGATTTCGAACTCCAGTCAGGATACTGCTGGGGAACAGGATCCGTTAGATTTTGGCAAAAATCTTCAATTTTTTTAGATTTCGACTTCTGAAATTATACAATCAGAGGATTACTGTAGGAGGCAAGAAAGGAATTTGGCGAAACTCACATTTTGCCGTTCCTTCCTATCGCAGGTGGTTTTCCAACTCTTTTGGTTGGTTTCTGCTCCACCTCTCGCGGTTTTTGTTTTCTTCGTTTTTTTCTTCATTGTGGGTTCTTCTTGCTGAAATTCAGTATATTATGGAAACAAGAGATCAAATTACCTTTTGTTAAGTTTTGGCAATCCTTCTGATTTTCTTCTCTTTTTTTTGCTTTTTCTTCTCTTTTTTTTGCCTTTTTTTTTTTCATCCATTTTCAGCTTCTGGCTCTTCTTCTTTAGATTTCTTCTTGATTTTTTTTTTCTGAAAATGACAAAATAAGAGGATTACTGTAGGAGGCAAGTAATGAATTAGGGAAAACTTACATTTTATTGTTTTTTCATAGGGTGGGTGGTTTTTCTTGGTTTCTTCGGATCCACCGCGATATTGCTCCAGACGACCAAAATTTTTGGCAGGGCAACTCCAGACGACCAAAATCCTTCTTGATTTTTGTCTTCGGATTCACCTCTGGCAATATCATTGAGTTGTCTTCGACGGTTGCCTTGATTCCTCTCCTTTTGTTAGCGGTGAATCTTCTTTGTCACGTCGTGCCAATGTTTCGATGTTGTTCTTGTAGTTTGGCGTGGCGTTCCAAGATTGTAGTAGCAGTCGCTTCGGGAGGTGGGTCACTCCAGACGCCCAAAATCTTGAGGGTTTCCTTGGATTCCTCTCCTTGTTGGTCAGCGGTGAATATTCGTCGTCACATCTTGCCAATGTTTCGATGTTGTTCTTGGAGTTTAGCGTGGTATATAGAATACTCAGGCTATTTACGCAAAGCTGCTTCTATTCGACCGAAGCAGCTTTGGCGATGTGCTCTTTTAATGGTCGCTGACCGAAACTTTATCTTGTTTTCGGATGATTGAAACTTTTTTTAGTTTCATTTTGTCATTTTCTCCAATGGTGGGTGGTTTTTCAGCTCTTTTTGGCTGTTTTCTTCTTGGTTTTTGCTTTCTTCTGAAGCTCCTTTTTTCCACATTTTGTGCAGGTCCTTTGGTTGTGATCGGTTCCTCCGCTTGCAGTGTTATTTTGATGTTATCTTCAGTATTTTCTTCTTTTTCTTCTTCTTCAGGTTTCCGTTGTTGGGATAAAACTTCTTTTCTTCTTCTTTTCTCGGCATCTTCTTCAGCTTTTCTTCTTCTTTTCGGCATCTTCTTCAGCTTTTCTTCTTCTTTTCTCGGCAACTCCTTTGTGCGCGGATGGAGACTTCTTTCTTCTGGCGTTGCGATCTTCTTCTAACGCTTGGTCTTCTCTTTTTCCTTCTTTGAAGTGTTGAGATTTCCCAAATATTTCGGGGAATCCTGATGGATGACCGAAACCTTTTCCTGAAATCAGATTAGGTCCCGCAGCGACAAGAAAACCCACAATTGCCCATCCAATCGGTATGTTTCGCGCATCCGCCTAAAATCTTCCGCTGTCGCTCGGTGCCTTTCATTTCTGAGGATCTCTTCTTTTTCTGAAATAGACGGGTTTACTTCCTAAAATAGTATATGACTCACATATGTAGATCCACTCGCATTGTCTCCCTCCCTCCCTTTTCTTCAAAAAGCTTCGCTTGTTCGTGTTTGCATCTTTATCCTGTATGGGGCTGCCCCCTTGTTTCCATCTGAAATATTTTCATTTGAAAACAAAACACAGCTTTCTCAAAATGTATGTCAAAAAATTCATCTCTTGAGGGAATGTGTGACAGTGCTGGGAGGACACCTCGGTCGAAGGGACAGTTGCTGACATGTCAAGTTATCATTGATAGCCTACAGGAACTTCTACAGTAAAATCTCCGCTCCTACAGTAATCTCTCTACCGTCGAGCTCTATTCCCTACTGTAATCCCTGCTATTTAGGAGCTGGTACAATAGCTCTTATCGTCTCTTATCGCTCTACAGTAAACCCTATAGTAATTCCTCTACATGAATCCTATTCAAGTGTACCCACTACAGTATGGCTCACAGTACAAAGATTAGATCAGGATTCCCATGGAGGACACCTCGACTCCAAAACGTCCATTTAAATAAACCCACGTTTTATTAGGAAGCTCTTGTGCCACCCACCACTGATGGGCGAAGTGCCTCCTCTTGACGTTGTGCAGCTTTTAGCTTGTTCATCGGCGCCGGTCAAGTCAAGCAACGTTTTGTTCCTTTGTCGGCTGAAATACTCATTTTGTAAGAGACTGGCAGCAGAAAACTCACCTTCTGATTATGAAGGTTGTGCGGATTCACAGGAATTCTCAAACGGGGCCACGCGGAACAGCAATAATTTTCGAACGTTTAGTTTACTCTGCAAAGGGTGATTTCTTCCTTCAAAAAGCCAATGACTCACATCTGTAGACTCATTCTATTTGTGGTATTCGGGCTTTTCTTTCCCGGCGGTTGTTCAATCTTCGCCAGTTTCTCCTGTTGACACAGTTTTCTTCATTGTTCCGACTGAAAATTACAAGATTACACCCGTATTATAAAGAATTCAAAACACTTGCTTAACCCACAGTTTTGTGTTATCTTTGGAAAAGAGGGATCCCAACTGATTGGGGTACCCTTCTCTTGACGTAACATATTTTCATACCTCGGGAGGGTCCGTCATTTAAAGGTACCCACCCGTAACTTTTGGGGCCTAAAATGAGGTAGCCCCCCTTAACTTTGTGCCCTCAGTGCTCATATTACCGAAAATAGTGCCTTATCTCCCTTAACTCCCCAACCCTAACTCAACCCCCCGTAACCGGAGGTAAGCTGACGATAGACTCCCGAAGTATGCATATTTTCTAAGTAAATCTTTCTGCGTCTGAATGTTTCTCCCTCTCCCTCTCGCTTTCCCTTTCTAACATTTCAATGCATTGATTACCTTCGAAGTATGCGGGAATCGATCGATGTTTTCGTAAAATCGATCGATGTTCTGATCTCTTGGTCGATTTTTCGGTTGCTTTTGGACTATTTTTAAACAACACTCTCATGTCAATCTAGTCGGTTGGTTTTTGAGCCACGGGGTTTTCACCATATACATTTGGGAAAAAATGGTGGGCTTTCGGACACGGGCCGGCCCGTTGCCTTGGTGTAAACTACATTTTTGAACCACCACTGAATGTTTCGTTATGCCCTGTTCCTCTGTTCATGTATGTCTGCATGTTTGTGATTCTTTCGTCCTAAATCCATTTCACACGCACTGTTTCAGTTGTGCCACTACGCCCGCGGAGGAATGTCTACGAAGTGGGCGGAAGAACCATAGAAGAGAGGAAAAAGGTTTGTTTAAACCGTAATCTAATGGAATTTTAAGCTTTTAGATCCCGGGAGACCCCCCCCCCCTCCCCACCCCACCCCATTTAATTTTAATGTATCACCTCAAGTCATTTTTCTCACAAAGGAATTTAGCACTCACTGTTAATTTTGCGAAATTCCTGCTTGCACACAGCTACAGGGAACTTTGTAGTTGTTCTGGTCTTTTGAAGAAAATTTACTTTCCTCAGTCTGAAATAGACGGATTATACCTTCAATTGGGAAATAACTCACATCTGTAGATCCACTCTCATTGCAGAATTTGGGCATCTTTGCTTGTCCGTAGTTTAATCCTCACCGGATGATGGTTTTTTCCGTTGGCAGAGGGGAGGTTGGTTGGATTCAGGACGAGCGGTGGCAGTAGCTGGGAGAAGCGACTGCTAATGACCAAGCTTCGACCCAATTGGCGGTGAAGTTAAGGGCGACTTCTCACTCGTGGGAGCAGATGAAGGGGAGCATTCCTCTTGTACGGCGGACACAAAAGAAGACAAAATGGCGTTGGCTTCGACCATTTCAGAGGCGAACTTCGGAATCCAATGCCGATTTCTTGCTTATAGAGGAGGCCTTGTTGACTATTTCCAGATAAGGCGGGAACTAGCATCAGTCGAGCAATCGAACGATTGTGATTTTTTTGGTTATACTTGCGGAATCCCTCTGGTCGGTCTCGAATCGTCGCTCCTCCCTTCTGGGCTTGTACTTGTCATTGAGCGGTCCGCGTTACGTTGGCACGGGTGTAGACGCATCGGTAGCCCTCTCCTTCACTCGCTCGCTTTAAGAAACATCATTGACTCGTTGACTGTCCGTTGATACGGACGTGGGTGCAGCGGCCGATCACTCCTTCAGGAGCTCCCTTCACGAACATCTTGGCTTCGGAGCCTTCGCTGGCGGACACGCAGTAGGAGGACATGGACTTCCTGTCATGGGAGAACTCGAGGGAGAATTTCTTCTTCCATTTCTGCTGGATCACGCGGTTGCACATATTTCCGAGGTCGCGGGAAACAGACTGGACTTGGTAGTTCCATAGACGTTCATCTTCTCGGCCAGGATGACAAGAGCGGTCTCAGTGGCCTCTCCAACCTTCTCGTAGACCTTCTTCGTGTTGTTGTAGTCGACAGCGGAGTCATTGCACATGGCGCAGATGGTGGCCAGCTCAATAAGGCTCTCGTTCTGTCCACTTGCTCAGTTGATTTCCTTTCCGCTCTGGAAGACCTTTCCGGAGGGCTCGTAGGTGGATCCGGAGATGGTGATCTTCAGGGCTTCGATGGCATCTTCAGCGTTCCTTTCCTGGAAGAAGTGATGTAAATTTCGAGGAAAACCGAAAATTTAAGACATTTTGGATTACAGTGCACGGAATTCTCACTTCCGATCTTTTCTACGGGTTCGTTCGAGACCCCCTCCTCCTATACACGTTTTGAGAAAATCCCCCACATCTGTAAGTTACGGTTTGACTGCCATTCTTGTCAATAGCTGGAAGTGAGATGCTTGTGTATGGTAATTCCCGAATCCCCGGGAACTACGTATCGAACCGATATTCATTTCTCCCACCCATTTGTTTTTTTTTGTGAAGGCCGAGTTATCAATCTATGTTCGATGGACTCACTTTGTTGTCCCATGATCAGGGTGCCAAGTCCTGATTCATGGGCGAGAGCCGGGCCAGTCCATCCGGTCTCTCCGAATCCCTCGATCCCACGCACCGGGAGACCCGTGGGCTCCTCTCAGCGAATGGGGCTGATGCTCTTGACCTGAAAATACAAACATCAGTCGACGGTATACGATGGTGAATATATAGAAGCATATGTGCTGAAGAGAAGTCAATCTCGAATCGGCTTACAAAGGTTGGAACTCACTTTCTGGTCCCACGAACAGGGAACCAGGTCCTGTATCGTGGGCGGAGTCCGGGCCAGTTACTTCCGGGTGCTCCTCTCTCAGCCGCTTCCCACGCACCGGGGCAGCTCGGTCCGGCCGTGGGTTCAGGCTCTCTCCTGAGTCTCCTGAAAATGCAGATATCGATAGACGATGTGATGTCCAATACTGTAGCCGAATGTTGACATATACGTCCTTGCCAAACCGAATCCCCCAGCTTTGAAAAATACAGTACCCTGACGTTGCCCTGATCAAAAATCGGTATTGATCGCGATTCACAGTAGAATTTGTATTTCAAAGGCTTGTTCGTGTGACCCAACTGAGTACGTAACGCAGAAAATCATCGCAATTCGAGAATTCGAGAAAAACCTTTATTCTCTAGGTTTTGCTACAACTTTGGGGAAACTCACTGCATTCGCCCCACGACGAGGGTGAGTTCGGTCCTGTCGGGGGCCAGGGGCTTCTCCAGCTTCCAGTGCCTTTCCGGGGATGTCGAGTCCTAGCCGCTGGTTTTCGTACAGACTGAAAAGGAATAGTTGAAAAGAAAGAGGATAGAAACTTACGAGTTGATGGCGTTGGGCATATCTGATCTGGGGTCCATCCTCTTACAGAACTGGGAACTCCGACGAAGGCTGAAAAGGAGGAATTAGGATAAGAACAACAGTGTTAACAGCTACAAAGCTAGAAAACTTACTTCCGACGGCGAGGTAGTGGAAGAAGAGCCACCTGGATCTGAGTCCGTCGTTGGCAGAGCGGGGAGGACGGTCCATAATGTCGAGGTAAGGGGGTGAAATCCGAAGGCGGTGGCCGGAAGACCATCAGTTACGAGGTCAACCCAGAGGAGCTGGACAGGGATCAGGGCTTAGAGAATTCCGAGGACGGCGACCATGAAGATAGAGACGACCTCTCCGACGGTGGAAGAGTTGAGGTAGCGGATGAACTGCTTCATGTTGTTGTACTTCCTGATGGCACGTATTTCCTTAACGGCAGACACAATGGAGGAGATGTTGTCATCGACGAGGACCATTTCAGAGGCAGACTTGGCGACGGCTGTTCCGGATCCCATGGCGATTCCGATCTCGGCCTTCTTGAGGGCGGGGGCGTCGTTGATTCCGTCTCCAGTCGTAGCGGTGGTCTCTCCGTGGCTCTGCAGGATGTCGACAAAATTGGACTTGTGGAAGTGCTCGACACGAGCGAAGAGCTTGGCGCGACGGCAGGCCTCGGACTGATTCTCAGGGGGCAGATCGTCGAATTAACTGCCAGTCAAAGCCTAAAAATGACAATTTAGATGGAATCTGAGGGAAATATAACCTTTCCAGTGGTGTCCTCGTGCTCTCCGAAGAGTCCAATACGGCGACCGATGGCCTCAGCGGTGTTCTTGTTGTCTCCGGCGATCATGATGACACGGATTCCGGCGTGGTTGCAGTCCTTGATAGAATCCATAACCTAAATTACTCAAATTACTGTCAAAGAGAAGTCAAAATAGAATTGGATTGCAAAGGTTGGAACTCACATTGTCGTCCCACAAACAGGGTGCCAGGTCCTGTTTCGTGGGCGGAGTCCGGGCCAGTTTCTTCCGGGTGCTCCTCTCTCAGCTGCTTCCCACGCACCGGGGCAGCTTGGTCCGGCCGTGGGCGATCATGTAGCCCGACTCACCAGGGACTTATTCCTGTGGTCGGACAGCGGGACAATTCCAATGCTTCCTGAAAATACAGATATGAGCTGACGATATACGATGGGGAAGACTGCAGCCAAGCAGAGAATGTGCGCAGAAGCACATTTCCAATTTTGTTTCATAGATTAGAAGTCACTCACTTTCTGGTCCCACGAACAGGGTGCCAAGTCCTATTTCGTGGGCGGAGTCCGGGCCAGTCCTTTCCGGGTGCTCCTCTCTGTCGCTTTCCACGCACCGGGGCAGTTGGGTCCGGCCGTGGGTCCAGGCTTCTTTCCTGGTCGAATGTCGTCCGACTCTCCAGGGACTGATTCCTGGGAGCCTCCTGAAAACACAGATATCAGATAACGATATACGATGCGGGAATACTGTAAGCACGCATTAACATATGCGCACAGAAGCACATTCCCAATAGGCTTCCATAGATTAGAACTCACTTTCTGGTCCCACGAACAGGGTGCCAGGTCCTGTTTCGTGGGCGGAGTCCGGGCCAGTTTCTTCCGGGTGCTCCTCTCTCAGTCGCTTCCCACGCACCGGGGCAGTTCGGTCCGGCCGTGGGCGATCCTGTAGCCCGACTCGCCAGGGACTGATTCCTGGGGTCGGAGTTTCCTGAAAATACAAATATCAGCTGATGATGCACACTGGGGGAATACCGTAGTCACGCATTAGCATATGCGTACAATGGACGTCCATGGGTTGAAACTCACTTTTTTCTCCCACGAGCAGGGTACAAAGTCCTGAACGTGGGCGAGAGCCGGGCCAGTTCATCCGGTCTCTCCGTATCCGTCGATCCCACGCGCCGGGTGAGTTCGGTCCGGGCGTGGGTCCATTCTTGAATCCCAATCCGACAGGGACTGATTCCTGCGGTTGGGGCTGAAGGCGGCGTTGTCGTGTTGGTGGGGCGTGGATTCGGCCTAAAATGTAGAAATTATAAAGCGTCTTTTTAAGACTTGGGCGAGTTTCAATCGCCTTCAGTGACATGTCCCAAATATTTGCCTTCTTATTGATTTCTGGACAAAAACCACCCGAGTTATTGATTTTTACATAACATTTTTGACCAGAACTGAAAGGATGATTAATTTAAAACCTTCAAATAACACCTTTACTTTTTCTGGTGATTTGAGCGTTTGCGTTGTTTGTTTTTAAGGTTAAGTATTTTCGAAATTTAGGGATCCAAATTAAAAATTCAACGGATTTTACTATTTCAGCTCAGTTCGTCACCGACTACGGTGATTACGGATTAGGCCTTTCAATTTTTCCTCTTTCGGCCATAAACACCCGTTTATTTGGACTCAAAAACCACAAAATATCGCTACAGATTCATGAGCGTTTGGGCTGTGTGAGATTTTTATATCTCGCTTCGAAGGTGACCAAATCACACCCGGCTTTTTTGTTTTACAAATCTTACATTCACATATCGTTTCCAACAGTGAGAAGCAGCTCTTTTGTTCTGCTTTTTCCACCAAATTATACAAAAAACCCAGAAAAATGGGTCGAAAAAAAAATCTTAACAAATGCAATATATGGAAAAGTCACAAATTTGAGTAAAATATTGTTTCAAAGATTGAGAAAAAACCGGGTGTCATTTGGTGAATTCCTCAGCGAAATACCGTATTGTCATCTCGGCTACCGTAACCCACGCATACTGTAGCCCTAATTACCAGAACTAAATAAAGGTGTTGTTCTGAGGTTTTTCGTGAAACACCTATTGAGTTCTTGTCACAAACAGTACATCTAAATTATGGCGCACTGTCTTCGAGTCTCATCATAAAAGCATCTTTTAAAAAGAAAATGGAGAAAACTAACCTTTTCGTCGCAGTTGATGGAGGTGGAGGCCTTGGTGGCAGGCAGGAAACGGATGATGGCAAGGGAGGCTGAAAAGGCGCATTACTGGTACATATTTTCTCTCAATGGATACCGGTGGTGATGGCGGAGGCGGTGAGTGGCACGGGAGAGGTTCTTAGAACCGGGCAAAAACGCCTCTTGGAGGCGACAGAAACAAGGGGTCCGCGACCCACGGTGCTCTTGGAGCGGAGACCTGGAATTATCCATGTTTGTTCTTAGGAATTGAAACGGAATGTTACCGCTAGAAAACTACGTTTTCTGCGCAATTTGGAATAGATAAGTCTCGAATGGGGATCATCCAAATTTGACTAGTTTAGCCTCATATTCTTTAGAAAACGAACCTTGTCGGTCTCATAGAGAGAGGAGCGAGGCGGTTGCCTCTCTCAGTCTCCGCAGAAGGTTCCGTAGCCGGTTCCCGCCGTCGCCTCCGCGAGCCACCTCTGGCCTGATCCTCGGGAGCTCTCTCTCCGCCCTCCTCACCAGGGAGATGTAGTCGAGGGAGGAGAATACGAAGAATCGAATTCTCCCCAGGCGGTGCAGCGTCCTTCTGGTTCTAACGATGGCCAAGTCGACCTCCTGAATTTTGAATTAGGGTCATCCTCCGACAAACACACTTGGAGAAGGGTGAGCGGGGGCGGGTCGCGGATGGCCGGAGGGCACGAGCGGCTCCTTCTGTCTCCAGGGCGAACATGGCCGGGTGATTCAGAGCGCCGGCGGAGAACGCGCCTCTGAAAGGAGAAGTTAATTTCACGGAATCGTTGATTGATAGTAGAAGAGTTCCCGTGAGTCTTAAGCCTATTGACAGAGATACTTTAAACCTAATCCAGTCTACCCAATTCATATGTTGACAAGCGGCTGTTAATGGGAACAAGCGGCTGCTAATGGGAACAAGCGGCGGTTAATGGGTAAGACGTATTGTTCACCTCTATTGACACCCGGCTGCCACGAAATACTGCAGTCCTCCCACGAAGAATGCGATTTCTTGCAAACGGGAAATGTGATTCGGTTATAGAGCAATCTTTTAGCCCATGTCTTGTCTAAAAACAACAAGTCCCAGGAAATACTGTTTTTATCTAAAAATACATTTTGATGGTTCGTAAAAAACACCTCCCACCCATGTATGACCTTATTTCGATCTCAAAGTTCTTGCTATCTTCACCTTCTACAGATACACTGGTCTGCTACATCTGCTCCGTTCACATGTTAAAACCTAGTCAAGGAAATTTGGTGTTCACCCCAAGGTTTCTTTCTCCGGGGTTTATTCAGTTCCTAATCGTTTTGTTACCCAAGGTTTCTTTCTCCTTGGTTATGACTACGATAGTTTAGTGCATGGTGACTGTTTTTCTCGGCTCTGTTAACATAACACACCTGCTGGAACTGCGGGAGGGGCTGAATCTGCGGCGGAAGCTGGGGCACTCCTTGGCCGTCGTCCTCGTCTTCCTCATCCTCTTCTCCTTCATCCTCCTCCTCATCTTCGCCTCCATCTTCCCCATCCTCTTCGTCCTCCATCTCCTCTTCGGCATCCATGTAGATGTCTCCGTCCCCGAAGACTGGGGAATCCGGCTGTTCCACTCGCGGTTGCTCGGGCCGAGGGGAGGAAGGGCTCGCCGGTGCGGGTGATGCGGGCGGCTGAACAATAGGAAATACGTCAAGACAGGAATTGGAAACTAACGGTGGACCAGGCGGTCATACTGTCATCGTCGTCGTCGATGCTGAGGTCCCCAATCCTCGGACTACTGGGGGTGGCTGGGACAGACGGCGTTGCCGGCGAATCAGCGGGAGGAGCTGGGGAATCGGTCTGAAATGAGAATGTATAATTCAGTAAGAGGAAATTGGCTAGTTAAGATTACTAGTTCTAAGGCTGGTTGCGAGGAATTCAAGGGATTCCCAGGTTACTGCAGTTTCGTTGATTACTACGGTAACACATGGAGTTTTTCGTTTGCATGCCGATTTGAAGGTTCTTCAGAGCTACCGGGAGTACTGTAAACTAAAGGAATGCTTGCATACCTGGACGACCGGAGTCATCAGAGCGGGTGGCAGCGGTGGCAGCACGGGGTCGAAGGGCAGGTCGTGGAGAGGTGGCAGAATATCAGGAGAGGGGGACCTCCTACGAGGGACCGGCTCTCCGTCGCCGTTCTGCGGATCCTCGCCGTTGACCTGGGCGACCTGGAAAAGAAACCATAATTTCCTACTTAAAAGCTTGACTTACCTCGATCTCCTCGTCTCCTGAGGCCTCTTCTTCCCCTTCTTCATCCTTCTCTTCCTCCTGCTCGGTGACCGCGGTGTTCATAGGGGGACCTTCGGCGACGCCGGCGATGTCGTTGTCGCCCTGAAAGTAGCCACTATTGACATGTTCTTTTCTCCCTCAGACGTGCAATTTCCTAGCGCCTCTCTCCTGGGATATTGTGCACACTTATCAACGTTCCAATGTTTTCGTGTTGTACCTAGAGTAATCTACAACATAGGATACTCGGACCGTTTCCGCAGCCAAAGGCATTTTCAAATTGTAGCCGATTGTTCTGCTAATTAAACACTCTGTGAACAATCGTTATGTGCACGTATTGAAAAGTTACTTGCCCGACCCGTTTTGCGCTATTCTTCGCCCGTAAACCAAGCTGGAACTGGGGCGTGACGGGACCCCTCGACTGGAAATGGCTGTACACGCTTTTCTATGATTGTGCGTTACTGCTATTGAAAATTATTCTTAACCGATTTTGGAAGACTGATGGGACCATCAGAGACATTTTCAGTTCTTCTAGAAGCGACTGAAAAACGAAGAGGATGCTTCCAGTTTAGAACCAATTGTTGATGAGGTTGCTTTTTAGAGAAACGAAAGCCATTAAGGAAGAGTTGAGGGTCTTGTGTATCAGAAACGGTAGAAACTTTGACTGGAAAGTTTCAGTGAAGGATGCGTAGGATCAAGATTTCAATTCCTTGTGCTTCCAAAGTTCACCTCATGGCTGGACAGGAAGCGCTTGTGGGGCTCGGTGCGTAAGTCCTCCAAATGGTACCTCGGAGCTAACGTAAGCCCCCATTAACTTTTTGTTACAATTTTCAACCAAACGCCGAATTACGTCTACCTATGGTTCACCTATGGAATGTCAGTACCTAAGATAATGTCAAGTCAAAATGTAGGGCGAGTTTACGGGGTTTCCTGAGATACCAGCTATGTCCAGTCAGTTTTCACAGAAATGCTCTATCCTATTCCAGCCGAAAAAATGAGATCCTAGAAAATACAAAGTGATTATGTTACAAACCTCGGGAGGTCCTTCAACATCGGCCATTTCTTCCTCCTCTCCTTGTTCTAGTCCGGCTTCTTCACGGGGCTCCTGGGCAGGCTCCTCCTCGGCTTCCTGCCATCCCTCGCCTTCCTCGCTCTCGTTGGCCTCGTTCGGCCCTTCCTCGATGTCCTAAATAAATACATCAGTGCCTTTGACCATACTGTAATCTCAAATAAATCTACGGATGCGAGAGATAGAAAAACACACCTCATTGGAGAGATTGTGGAGAGGCACCAACTGCACACTCTGACGATCCTGAGGGTTCTCCTCCCCAGCGATCGCCGCCTCCTCAATCTCTTCCTCCTCTTCATCGTCCACGGACTCTTCCTCCGCCTCCATTTCCTCCTCTTCATCTGCTGTGGTCAGGGGAGCAGCTGCGGCTGTAGAGGCCTAAATGCTCGGATTGATGAAAGTCGTTAATTTCCTGTTAATCTTAAGATTCTAATGCTTCGGGCTTTCTCTCATTAAATGGCGAATTGGCTGAATATAAGGCTCCACATCCCCCTATTTGATTGCTTTTCTAATTGGGAGGCTGATGTACTGGACTGGAAAATGAAACATTTGGATTTGTTTCTCAAGCCAAGCGTCTTTTCCTATTAACATCTCTGCTCACTGCGTGGTGTAAGTGTTATTTAAGCCCCACTCATGCATTTCCGTTAAACACACTCAGTTTACTTAAGCCAACAAGCCCCCCAGTCCCGTTCAACCCCCAACATTGGCTTACTAACTTTAAGGAGGTTTGGAATGTATCTAAATTTCCTTTGGTATAAGTAAGGGAATGTCGCAAAGATACTTCAAACAGAAATGTAAGGGATAACGGCAATACGCGGCAGCTCTATGGGAATAAATCCTTTTTGGTAAATCTCACCCGCCAATTCTTATTTCATTCTTCTTTCCGCTAGATATTGTTATACGGGCCGTCAGTAACATTTTCAGAGCTTGTAGAAGCGACTGAAAAAGAAAAGGCTCTTTCTGTTAAGAACTTTGCCCTCTTGTTGATGAGGTTGCTTTTGGCGAGAGGAAAGATAGTTAAGAAAGGGTGAGGTTCTTCAGATTGAGCGATGGTAGAATTTGACCAGGAAGTTTCAGTGAAGGATTTGTAGGAGCAGGATTTCAATGCCTTGTGCTTCCAAACATCGCCTCAGTTTCTAAGGAATGAAGTACCTAAGAATCCTAAGAAAGTACCTAAGCAAATAAGTTTTGACGAGTTTACAGGATTTCCTGGTAGACCAGCTATGTCCCGTCAGTTCTCAAGGAAGTGTACTTCCTCTGCCAGTCGAAAGCGACTTAAATGCTAGAAAAACAAAGTGATTTTGTTACAAACCTGGCCTTGGGGTCCCTGAGGGCACTCTCCCGTCTCCATGGGCACCTCCTCCCCATTCTCTCTTCTCTCGTCTTCCCGGAATCGCCCTTGAGGCTCCTGGGGATCCTCCAGCTGAACGGCCTCCTGGAACTCGCCGTCCGAGTTCACAGCCTCTTCGAAAGGCTCTTCAAAGGCAGCCTGAAATAGAATCCTAATCTTAATTAAAATAGCTTGGCTTACCTGCACCTCTTCGGCCATCAGTGTCCGATCTCCTTCTTCAACGAGGGTTTCATCCTCGATCTCCTCCAATTCATCCTCGTGGTCTTCGGCGGCGTTGCCGGCCCTTTCTTCATCCGCTTCGGCGGGCTGTTCGATCTGAAAGTAGGCACTATTGACATGTTCATTTTTTGCCAAAGAGCAGACTTTGCTGGTCGGTTGCTTCTTATTCTGATAATCTGCTTTCTGTGTTATTGTGGCTACCTTACTTTAGCTTTCGTCAATAGAATTTCTGGAAAATATGTTGATTTGCACCAAAATAATACTGTTGTTGCTGGAAATTCCAATTTCGACGCAAAAGTTTTGGGGCATCAATTAACTTAAGACAGTTTTATCTTAGAGATGGGTCCGAAATAGTGAAGTCATCTTAAACAATATTTTTCTACTTAATTCATGCACATTTTCACCAATTGCAGAGGGAAAAAAATTTTGACCTACCAATAACGAATTTTTCCCTGATCGAATCGATGGCAAGATTCACTTTCCACGGCATTTTTCGTAATGTTGGGGTCCAGATAATTCTAACATTAATATATATTTCGGTTGCACAAGAAAAAGTTAAATTTTATGGTTGAACTCACGTTTTGTGCTTCTTTTAAGTCAAAGGTCTAAAACTGCGAAACACTGCATTTTCAAACGTCGAATCTCACTTTTTCGAGGTTTTCTGGGCGCCGCTGTTTATAGGTCAGATTTTATGTCTCCACAACAAAAGCTATTGAAAACACACTACTTCCAAAGATTTCGATCAATTTTACAAAATGAGAGTACCCTACCGTAACCCATTTAAAAAATCGATATTGAGCTAAAACTCAAAATGGCTTGTGTTTGGCCTAGGAAGGTTTTATATCAAATCTTATGGATTCTGAGATTATGACCTAAATTCTAAGACAGTGGCCTCACGGGTGCCGCTCGATTCTTCCAGACACTGCGTCTTAATGTCGTATACTAGTGGCGATCGCTATTCGGGGCACGAAGAATGAGTCCTTTCCTTTTCCCATGTTTCTGAAGGATTACTGATCAAGGATACGGTAGACGCGGTGGTTGCGGTATGACTAATTGTAGGTGTTATTGCGAATCCGATTAATGTAGCCTGATCTTTTTCAACGGTGGTTATTTGTGGGTTTACCATTCGCTCATAGAATTCTAGGTTTTTCAAAGCGACTAACATCACTCTGTTATAAATGAATTATCCCATACCTGTGGATGAATGGTGGTGGCGACCTCAAGAGGTGTCGTTCCGAGAGACAGGGAGGTGAGTCTCTGACGACCTGTCAGCAGGAAGGAGGGCTCTTGGGACACGGCGAAGAGGAGCGAGACAATGTCAGGCTGTCGACGGAGCGGCGTCCGTTGAACCTCTTCGGTGGTCAGGTCCTAAAACGAGAATCAATTATTGAAGCGGAACGTGAAGCGACAGTACCTCAGGGAGTGCGACCGCACGGGTCTGTTCCGTGGGTTCTCCTTCCGTCTCCTCAATCCGATCGTCTCTGTCCTCGGTGGCATTTCGCTGCTCCTCACGAAACGGCTGCGCAGCGGCGAAGCGGATCGGTCCCGTGGAGAAGGCACGGCGGATCGCTTCCACCCATTTCTCCTTCTTTCCCTCGTCGTTGAGCAGCGACGGTCTGCAGCCCTGAAAATAAAATTGTAGAGTTTGACCGAGGCATGCTTATTTTTTTCCAAAAGAAACCATGGATAACTACCCCTGTTTGCAAATGATCGAGATCCCCCCTTTTTGGATAGTCTTCTTTGCACAACTCTCTTGAAGTCGTCCAATTTAGGGGCCGAGGTACTTTATTTTGGTACTGTTTCAGTTTTAACAGAGTTGGGAGGTTAGTTTGTAGAATTAGCCCGGATTGAAGCGGTATTCTTCGAAAGATGTTCCACAACTACACCCGAAGTGATACAGTACACCAGGACTGACCGTAGTTGGAGTATCGGTTATAACGCATTCATAAGAGGGGTCTCGTTTAGTTCAGGGCCGTTTTTAAAGATATACCCCCAAACTACTGGTGACGAAATTTGGCACTGATATACTGCTAATGCCACTCCAGCTTAGGCTACATAGCCTGAGTATCCTATATTCAGCGAAAGCTACATCGAAACATTGGCACAGTGCAAGTATTTTCGCAGTATGGATAAACTCCTTTTGAAAGGGAAAGGATGAAATGTGTGAGGATGGAGATGGGATTCCCAATGAGAGTAACTGTCGTCGTTGAAACTTGTGCTTACCTTTCTGTAGTTGATGCGGGAGGGGCGGTCGTAGTTCGTCTCAAGAGTAGTCGAAGCCTCGGTCTCACCGACTTCGGTCTAAAATTCAGAATATGCCGTTTTATTCCCATCCTGGGAAAGGAAAAAGTTTTTCAAACTCATACCTCGCAGAGGCGGAGCTTTTTCTGTGGCACGGAAGGCTCCATGTCCTCGTCTCCCTCTCTCTTGCGTTTCGAGCAGCGGCGTTTCTGAAAGAAGAGTGATTTCAATATCAATTTATATTGAATGGCTTTGTTGTTAACTTTTTTCAATTAGAGTTGTCAAAACGAAATTCCCAGATGAAGCTTGGCAACAGTTATCTCAAAAACAGCGATTCAAATGTGGTAGTGATGAAAACAAGCACTATTGGCATTTTCATTTCCTGCCAAAGGCGCATCATTTCCTAGTGACAGAACTTTTGTGCTGGGTTACTGTGGACACTTATTCTTCATGTTGAACTGACGTGGATGAACTTTTGAGCTTTCCGCGCTAGTTCTGGAGATTATTGCAATTTGTGCCAAAGTTACAGTGTTGTTGCTGAAAATTAGCAGCTACACTACTTTGGGGGGGAATTCAAACACAATAACCAGATTTAAATTTCATCGAATACCGGCCAGTATGCTGGGGGCAGGCCAAACTGAGCTCATTTCGAAAGTTGGCTGTTAGGAATAACTTCAGCTGGAGTTTCAGGCATTCATGGGCCAAGTCCCGTCAATGGGGCTTTGATGACACTTTCCACTATTTGAAAAAGTAGCCTGCGGATGCTTAGCAATACCCCCTCTCACAAAATTCTACACAAAATCCTAGCCTTCAAAGCTTGGTCTTGCATGGAAAATAAGGTTGTGAAATGCAAAGGGAAAGTGGATTCTAGTTCCTCACAAACCACGTGTCTTCTTTCTTTTACCGGGATGGGTCGCAAGTAAACCCTCTACGCATGACGTTCCGGTCTTCTGTATTTGTTTACCCCATAAACCAAGCGTCTTTTTCATTTAGAGCACCTGTCAACTAGGAGGTCTGGTGACGTTTAGATAAGTCCCACTGCTTTGCTCATGTCCTCCACTGTGGTTGAACCGCACACATTACCCTAATTCTATGGAGCCTCGGATTGAATCTACATTTTTGTTTGTACGACGCACGAACTATCGCAAAGGGCTTAGGATGGTGGGGGATAAGGGTACTCTTCTAAAGTTCTTTGGATTGATTTTTACCTGGACAGGGGTGGGTTCGGTGGCGGGCCGGGTGTTGTCGTTGACGACGACCTCGTCTCCCTGCTCTCGAACGGTGGCTTCTGCTGTGGCAGTTGCCACTTCCTCAGCCTCGGTCGGCTCCTCTTCCTCGACCGGTTCTTTCTCAGCCTCGGTCGGCTCCCCTTCCTCGACGGGTTCGTTAGCCAGAGCAGGCCTTTCCTAAAGTGACAATATTAATTTAGCCGAAAACGACCGAGATTCGAGAAAAACAAAGTGTTGAGTTACAAACCTCAGGCTGCCCTTCGAGTGGCTGCTCGATTTCCTCCTCTCCGGTGCAATCCACGGGTTGGTTGGCCTCCGAAGGCCCTTCCTGTGTCGGAACCCTGCTGAATGACGTTGCCGCGGCGGAGATGCTCCTGAAGGCGAGGGTGCGGAAGAGGTCTTGCAGTTGCTTGATCTTCTTCTCGCCGGTCATTAGAGACGGACGGATGGCCTGAAAAGGAGATACTATAAGTGTAAATGCAACATATTTCTCATTTTTCAAATAAATCCGTCGGAAATTAACTCTCTCATCAATATAATTTTGAGGAAATTTGCGCTCACCTTGTTGAGGTTGCGGCGGGTTCTGTTCTGATCCGGGCAACCGTGGTCCACTTTCTTCTGAGGCTGGAACCGGCTCCTCTTGTGCGGTGGGCAGGGAGCCTTGCGGCTGTCTTCTCTCTTCCGCTTAGAGACATTAGCCTGAAAGATAAGTCATTGCAAGTACCCATTAAACCGTTGTTACAAACCTCATGTGTGTGGCCAGTGCCCGTCTGATATGACATCTTCATAGGGGTAGCCGTTTCTTCTTCCCGATGGTGTTGGGACTGGTGGTAGTTGTACTGAAAGCAGTAGGTTAGAAAGAAGTTCTTTTCATTAACTTAGTTTTTCCCTTTTCAGACATTTTGTTATGCCATACCCAGTCTTAACTTTTTCGTTCTAATTATACTCCTGTTAATTTATACCAAGTGCTTAAAGGGACCATCAGGGAGCTCATAAAAAAGCAAAAGGCTAGCTAATTAGGCAGTTGGGAACTGTCTTTGCATGGAACAAGCCCAACTGAATTTGGTAGAAATTCCTGTGGATTCAGCGAATTCCAAAAATGTCATCTTTCTTCAAACGAATTTCGGTTTTCAGCTCGTTGACTGACATCAGCTGGGGGGGGGGGTTTGTTGGTTTCCATGGAATTTAGTTTCCGCGCTACAGTTTCACTAGTAGTTAGATAATTTTGCAGTCATTATTCTACTGCTTTGCTTGAGTTCAAAAGTCTTCACTCTTTTGCATCCACGAAAGTTGTGTGATGATTGAAACCTTGTCCACTGTTTCATCCTCAGACCGTCAGCTGAGTTCCCTGTTGGACGGAGGCTCAAATGCAGGCTATAGAAGGAATGCTAGGCTTAAAGAAACTTGGAATCATCTGGATCAGTATTTTTTAAACATGTCTAGTATTTCTTACACGGCTAGTATAGACCCCCAAACAATTTTCTTTGCGATGACATACCTCGGGCGTGGTAACCGTCATTGTACTTTGTGGTGTTGTCGACTGGAGAGGCGTGGCAGCGGTGGGAGTGGAGCAAGGGTCAGCAGGTTCCTAAATGATTTGATCACGTGAACGGATGCAAAAGCTGCCGAACCATTGGGTTCTACAGTTTTAAACTTACATAGTGGGGGGGTCGATCCCGAACCTCTGACCGGGGCTCGCAGCTCGCCGACCGCTTCATCACCGTCGATCGACGCCTTCTCTCCTTCGTCGTCTTCGCCCTCCTCGGCAGCCTTCTCCTCTGGCTCCTGCTCCTCCTGGTCGGCTGGTGTGGCCTTCTGCGGCGCGTCGGCCGGAGCGTTTTCCTGAACGTTTGGTTCATTAAAAGACCTTTTTATTTTCTCCTTGTTTAAATTCTCTCATGTTTGGGGATTTTTCTCATTAAACGTTAAATCGCCTAATAAATAGCATAGCTGAAATTATTGTAAAGTTATTGAATTTTGCTGAAAGTATGAGAGAAATACTCGGAAGGAGGGGTGGGGTGAATTTCTCAAATTGTACAGTTTGAAACACGCCTCTTCTAAACATCTATCGTTGGTTAGTGTATAGTTAGCGCCAAAACTACTTTTCGCAACGTGCCAATCTTTTGATGTTGTTCCTAGAGTAATGCGTGCAATATAGGATATTCAGGCAGTGTAGGCAGCCAAATCAACCGAAGTATAACTGGGCATGAATCTCTGCTCCAAAACATTAACGGGACCACCAGGGACATTTTTTAAACAAAAAAATATTTACGAAAAGGCCTCACATGATACCTTTAAAAGAAGGACTTGTTTGTCAGTCCTTTATAAAATCAGAGACAAATTTTGTAGATGTCTTATGGAAATTGCCCCCGGTTTACTCCAAAAGGTCATTTTTCCATGTGCCAATCCCTCTGCGCCTCCACCCTTCGCTTCCACCCAATCCTGGACTCTTTTTACGATAAGTTTGTGAACTGTTCACACTTCCACGCCTAGATTTAGGCGTTTTCGGAGGAACTGGTCTTTCCGCAGAAGCCCGAAGCCTCTACCTGGTATGTTTTAGGAATGATATACATTTCTTCGTATGGGACGTAAAATATACTCGGCGTTCTCAACGGGCCGGCCCGGGAAAACCGGTTTTTTGGGTCTAACTTTGTTCAAACTCAATTTTTTTGGTTATGAAAAAGGAAAATGAAAGATAAACCAATTACGCGCTGCTTGATGTTTTCAAACATACAAAAAAACTCTCCTCAAACAAACAGGAGATCCCGCGGGCCGTCCGGGCCGGCCCGCGGGTTCTCCTAAAAACAATTTTCAAGCAAATTCAAGTTTGAAAATATGGCATGCTGAATAGGAACTTTGTGAACAACCGTTGCTTGGAAAACATCGACCGGGATTTTCGGTTGACGGGTGGTTTCGAGCCTAATTTCTCTTTGGGGGGACTCGCGCAACCTGTTTCACTTGCTTTGTGGGGGGGGGGGGGGGGGGTAGCGCAAAACGGACCCCACAAGTAGTCTTGTTCATGCGTAGGTGCCATGATACCTTCACACGAATGACTTGGCCGTCATTTTTCAGGTGTCAATTCCGCTGCGTCTCCTCTCTTCGCTTCTACCCAATCCTGGCCCATTGTACGATAAGTTTGTGCACTTTTCACACTTCCACGCCTTGATTTAGGTGTTTTCGGAGGAACTGGTCTTTTCCGGGGAGGATTCAGGAGCTCTCACAATGGATTCAGGAGCTTTCACTAGGTAGGTTTTGTGGGGGGGGGGGTTGATACATTGCTCCATATGCGACGTAAAAGATACTGTAACCCCAAATGACCTTGAGGAATCAGAATTTAACAAAATGTACCTCGGGCGGAGTCTCCTTTTTCTCTTTTTCCTCTACATTCTCCTCTTTCTTCGCCTCCTCACTGAGATCCTCCTTCTCTTTATCTTCCTCTTCTTTCTTCTGCTCCTCTTCCTCGTCCTTCTTCTCCTCTTTCTCCTCGTTCAACTCCTCCGACGGTTCGGTGGGAGACTCGTTCTCCGGCGGTCCAGGCAGGGCGAGGGGACGGGCGTCCTAAACGATTATATTGATAAAAGACCTTTTCGATTACCCCTCTTTAACATTTCTCACCCTTGGGGATTTCTATCGCTAAAGCTAACATTGGGTAATTTAGTTCATCAAAGGGCTATTTTTTCAGGGAAGCTAGGGAGTAGGTGGGAGACAGTCGGTATCTGGTTCCACAAACCAAGCGTCTTTTTCCATAGAATATGATTAAGGAGCGAATTCGGCTCCCACTAAGGGTGTTCGGACAATTCCCATCCCGTTTTTCAAAAGTTCCCGGGCGCGTTGAATCCCACACATTGGCCCAACTTACAGGGGCAGTCAGGCGGGTTTTACAACATTGGATAGATAAGGAGAAACAAACTCGCTGATCATGAAAATGTGCATGATTTTGGGTCACAAATTTACCTTTTTTGAGAAAATACGCTCCAAAGCACACCGCGGGAGGGTATAGTCAGCTTACCCCAGGTTAAGGGGGTAGAGGCCCCAAAAACGCAAAAGTTAAGGGGGGGGGGGGTCGTAAGCACATTTTTCGTAAAATTCAGCTCAGACGGCCAAGTAAAATTCAGCTTAAAAGGGGGGATACCGCATTTTTAGCCCTAAAGCAAAAACGGGTTTCCGTCTACGGGAAAAAAACGCTATCTAGGTAGCTTTTTGGGGGGGTTGATACATTCCTCCTTATGAGACGTAAGCGATACTGTAACTCCAAATGACCTTGTGGAATCAGAAATTAAAATGTACCTCGGGCGGGGCCTCCTTCTCCTCTTTTTCCTCCACTTTCTCCTTCACTTTCTCCTCTTTATTCGCCTCCTCCTTCTCTTCCTCCTTTTCTTCTTTCTTCTCTTTCTCCTCGTCCTTTTTCTCCTCTTTCTCCTCATCTTCATTTCCATCTCCACTCTCCTCAATCGACTCGTTCTCCGGCGGTCCAGGCAGGGCGAGGGGACGGGCGTCCTAAACGCTTGTATTGATAAAAGACCTTTTCGATTACCCCTCTTTAACATTTCTCACCCTTGGGGATTTCTATCGCTAAAGCTAACATTGGGTAATTTAGTTCATCAAAGGGCTATTTTTTCAGGGAAGCTAGGGAATAGGTGGGAGACAGTCGGTATCTGGTTCCACAAACCAAGCGTCTTTTCCCATAGAATCTAAATAAGGTGCGAATTCGGCTCCCACTAAGGGTGTTCGGCCAAGCCCCATCCCGTTTTTCAAAAGTTCCAGGGCGCGTTGAATCCCACACATTGGCCTAACTTACAGGGATAGTCAGGCGGGTTTTACAGCGTTGGATGAATAAGGAGAGAAAAACTCGCTTATCATGAATATTTGTATGATTTTGGGTCACAAATTTGCCGTATTCTAGAAAATACGCTCCAAAGTCGCCAAAAACCGGTTTCCGTATACAGATCTGGGAACGGCTAGTACGTCCTGCGTGTCCGGCTTTTACAAGGCATTCTAATGAGCCGAATTTCGTGCTAATTGGATTATATAGCTCTGGTTATGAAGGGGGGGGGGCGAAACATTTTTACCACAGTTTATTCGCATAATTTCCGATCAAAAGTAAATTGAACCTTACTGCCCCTACGGTTCATGGAATGGTCGGAAAGCTGCTTATAGTAGAGAGGGTTGGGAATAAGGACACTATGCTTGGTTTCTACAGTAAGAAACAGACCTTGCCGTCAACTGGTTCGTCTGAGCCCACAGGTCCGTCGGGGCCGTCGTCGGGGGAAGGGGTCTCCAGGGTGGCGTGGGGGGGGGCAGCACCGATGCTCCAGAAGCTCGGAATGCGGGCCAGCGCGAGGACGACGGCGGGATGCGGTCTTTCCTGAAACAGCGGAATCCATTGTTTCAAACGTTCTCAGACTCGAATGCGCCCCTTCGAATGTTGAAGGAAAAGAAGACTATATCTGATTTTCAGGAGAAATGAGACTCACCGGGAGCACAGGCGGACGGAGGAGGCTTCCGTCGGTGGACAGCCGGATCGGAGGGCGACGGTCGGCGTGCCCAGGGAACGAAGCGGGAGGGAGAGGAGTTCCGGGCCAGATAGGACTCTGAAACAATTTTGGTGAGTTCCATTTCCTAAAGTTGCTCTGTTGAATTTTCCCTCCAACGATTTTTTAGCTTCAGAAAGCCCATATTCAGAAATAATGGGCTTAAAGTCAAAATTCTGGACGGACACCGGGAGAGTCCATCATTTAACGTTAGGAACTTTAGGAACAAAACATGGGGTCATTTCCTATTGATCCAAGTCGAATTTTACGGAAACACTGCCTTCACCCCATTCACTACTTCATTTTCGGGGGTGTTTACTCGTCTTAGTCTAGGGATAAGCCATGAATGGCCAAGGTACCCACTCCCCTCTGAAAGCGCGACCCGCATCAGCTACCGTAACCCTCGCGTGGAAGCTAAGGTTGTAATTAAATGGTATCAAAAAGTGCTTTATGCGCCCGAATGCTAGCCAGAAAGTGAATATTTCCAAACCAAATTATTCACACACGTTCGTACGACCCTAGCGTAGCTTATGATGTTGCTTTTTCACTACCTTATTCATAGACTGGGGACCTCCCAACTGGGGCAGCCACCACAGCCGAACCTATGGGGTTTTGTTTATCTGTGGGGTAAGCTGATCATACTTTCCTGATGTATGTGACTGAGGTTTCCACGCCATGATGCTACAATGTTTGGTGGATTGTATACAGTTGCGTCGGGGGAAATTGAAACTTTGCGCGGCGTGGACGGGTAAAAACAGTCCCCATTTTCTATTTCGGAACCGATGTGACAATCATACCTCGTAGTTCCTATCGGTCGCGGTGACGCACATCCTTACTTCCGCCTGGCGGCGGGCACGGGCTCGGATGAAGACCCGCAGCTGAATCAGCGAACTGAAACTTTGGCTCGAAAGCATGGTTTACCCTGAAAGTGTAGAATCAGTGGGAAAAGTGAAGCACCAGACAAAGATAATGAGAGAATTGAGAAAGACACATTTTCCAATTCATTACTTTTTTTGTGGGAATGCTTCCATTCTCAGTTTTGTACTCTCGCCGCCTGGTCAGATTCATACTCCTAAGTCTTCAGGTAGCGAGAATAAAGCATGAAGTTCCGGCGTGGAAGTGAAGTTTTGGAGTGATTAGCTGTGACACTGTGACAAAGTTGTTGTCATGAGGGTTACGGTATCCCTGGCCATAAGGCGAAATATTGATTAATGACCTGCGCTAGGCCGAATGGTTGCAGTCCAATTTCACTTTTGTAGAATTTACACAGTCGCTATTATACATTGGTGTGATTCGGTCACTGGCGGCTGGGCCGTAAATCGTATAACCGTGACGAAAACAACAAAAAGTTCACTGGAGACACCAGTGGACAAGCATAAGATACGTTTTCCATTGGCACTGGAAGGTCATCGAATGAACAAGTCTGATTTTGTAGCCTAAGTGGGAGCTGGGGTCAGTCTACTTTTGGAAAGCTGTGGCTATAAGCCATTTGGCATGTGAAAGGTCAAGTGAGGAACTTGTTATTTTAAAAGAGGGATGTCAGTAGAGTAAATGGCTGAATTTTGGGGGCTGCAGCGATTTCACTCATTGTCCTTCGGTTTTCTCGCAACGATCTTGACAAATGAGAGGGTTTTGCTAGCACCTAGAAAAATAATTTTTCAAGGAATAGGGCTATTGTGAAAACTTATTTCGTTTGTTTACAGTGACATAGAACATAGTACACTCGCTTTCATAGAAAATTACGAGAATTTCAACCAGAAGGTTTTAGGAAATGATGATTAATGAGTTTACCGTGATTGAAGAAACTTTTAAACTTTTGGCGAAATGGCAGATAATAGGATTTGAATCTAAATGGCAACTTGACAACTTTTAATGGGAAATTGAGGACGAGCCGCTAGACTAATGTGGGGCATTGTGGCGCAGGCCCAGTGAAGTAAGGCGGTTGCTCCAGGAAGAAATGATATTCGATAGGGGAATATTTAAGCCTTCTTTCGTACAATTCTGTGACCGAAAATGAAATGGTGTTAACATCCGCATCAGTGGAAAATTGTTTTGCGTCTGACCCAAGCGAAACTCCTTTCCTATGTGAAATGCTCTTCGGAGAGATTGAAGCTTCGTTACTGGAGTACAATTATTTGATGGACCCAGGGAGGCTCGGAAGACGGAACGTCGCAGTACTCAACGTCGTTGTCGACACTGTGATTGCCACTTAATTATTTTTGTACTTTGCTTTGTACTTTGGTTAATCCAAGGGCTGTTGTGCACAGAAGACAGGCGTACTGGGCGAATGAAATGTCGACCCGTAATAATGTTGGCAAAATTATTGTCAAGGGTAGATTGATTCATTAGAACAACGGAAGTGCTATTTATGTGGAAGGGTGACGGAACATCACGACACTTGGCGTAGTAGTCGCGTAGTCGCATCCGAAGTTATTCTTAGTGATGACCCACCGAGCTTATCTAAATAAACCTTATATTAGGGGGGTATGAGAGGGTTGCTAAGAGTGGGCTGGAGGAAACGGATGATTAAGTGAAAATGTCACGGAGAAGAAAGAATTTCGAAGAGTACTGTAACTAGATTTTTCAGTGTATACGGTAGGGGAGGCATATGAATAGTTACGTGAAACCGGGGAAACCTCGCTGGAAAAAAGGTGTCACAGAACGTTATGGGAGCAAGGCATATCCAACAAAATGTGTTTGGATCAATATGACATTTTGGGAGAAAAAAAACATTGAAGAACAAAGAGATGGGGGGGGGGGTTGATTTTCGAGGTGGGGCAAAAGGCTCAATCTTTGATGGGGGCATCGTCAAACGTGGTGCAAAAGAAGGGGTACATTTAAATAGAATCCACAAATAAAATGCTAATTACTGTAGCCTTTGGTTAAGGAAGGAACAGAGTTTTACAGAGAGGTGAACTGTGACGTTCACAAATGGTCCTCAATAGTTCCAAATGGAATTCAAACTTAGCTAGAAGTATTCCGCAATTTCAAGGAGAAAAGAGAGAAACAATGCTGTAAGTACCATAAAAGATAGACAGATATTATATGGCGGAAACTGTAACATCCGTAGTTACCGTAGGCATAGACGACGTTAGCTTTCGTAAACAAAGTGTCCTAAAGTCCTTCAAGCTGCACAAATCTTTCGAAGTGAAGCAATAATGAAAGTGGTGAAAGTAGCGCTTTTGGCTTTTGTTGGCCAAGCTTACTTCAAAATGCGCCTCGGGTAGAATCAGTGGGGGGAGTACATAGCAAACGCATCGTGAGGCATTCCTGTAGCTTTGTGACCATCCTCTTTTCAAAGCATAGCTAAAAGTACCGCTTCTTTTGCCCATGGCGCCACTTTTTGCGAGGCCACAGCTCAAGAAGTCCTGACCAAAATCATAGTTTATGGAAGCCGGAACAAGAGGCCAATTTGTGCTATGGCGAATGACACAGTGGCAGAAGTGGCCCTGTGGCT
Source organism: Oscheius myriophilus (assembly GCA_964057215.1). Lineage (NCBI taxonomy): Eukaryota > Metazoa > Nematoda > Chromadorea > Rhabditida > Rhabditidae > Oscheius > Oscheius myriophilus. Next base: position 12,352,831 of record OZ059904.1, read on the forward strand.
CTTGGAAGATGTTGAATACATTGACTTTTACAATGGAAATTCAAAAAAGGCGGCACTGCGGCTGAGGGAAAAATTGTCATCTTTTCTCACGTTGTCAGTCGCTTGTTGTGGGAATTAAGTCACATACAGAGTTTGTCGCGGTGCGTCATTTAAACAAATAAAATTAATGTTTATATAAGGAATACTCGATGAAAATAGTAATTGGAATGCTATGTAACCAAAAGTCACAAAATTTCTAGCAAAAAACGGGAATTTTCCAGAAATTCAACAAAAGAGGGTGATAATTGACTTATAAAGTAATTAGGGAGTTAGGAGGGATGGTAAACAGTAACATAAACACATACTATAATTAAAACACAATAAAAATAATTAAAATGGTGGTTAAAAACACGATGCTTATAGCTGATTTCGATTTGTCATCTTTTCTCACGTTGTCAGTCGCTTGGTTGTGGGAAATAGGTCACATGTAGTTTGTCGCGGTGCGTAATTTAAATCAATAAAATTAATGTTTTTATAAGGAATACTCGGTGAACATAGTAATTGGAATATTATATAACCTAAATTCACAAAAATTTCTGCAAAAAGGGGAATTTTCCAGAAATTCAGATGAAATTCAACAATAATTGACATTTAAAGTAATCAGGTAGTTAGGTAGGATGGTAAACCGCATAAAATAATTAAAACACAATAAAAATAATTAAAATGGTGGTTCAAAACACGATGCTTATCACTGATTTCGATTTGTCATCTTTTCTCACGTTGTCAGACGCTTGGTTGTAGTTTGTCACGATGCGTCATTTAAACAAATAAAATTAATGTTTCTATAAGAAATATGCTCTATGAAAATAGTAATTGGAATATTATATAACCAAAATTCATAAAAATTTCCTGCAAAATAGGGGAATTTTCCATAAATTCACCAAAAGAGAGAGATAATTGACTTTTAAAGTAATTAGGGAGTTAGGAGGGATGGTAAACAATAATAGAAACACATAATACAATTAAAATACAATAAAATAATTAAAATGATGGTAAAAACACGATGCTTATCGCTGATTTTGATTTGTCATCTTTTCCCACGTTGTCAGTCGCTTGGTTGTAGTTTGTCACGGTGCGTCATTTAAACCAATAAAATTAATATTTCTATAAGGAGTACTCTATGAAAATAGCAATTGGAATGCTGTGGAACCAAAACTCACAAAATTTCTTTCAAAACAGGGGGATTTTTCCAGAAATTCGATAGAAGAGAGAGATAATTGACATTTCAAGTAATTAGGGAATTAGGAGAGATGGTGATCAATAATATAATTAAAATACAATTAAAGAAAAGAGTAGACTATCCCTCTTTATAAACAACTGCCCATTCGGATAGATGTCCTCTCTCAATTTTGAGGATGATAATTATACGGTGAAGAAATTTTTGGCATCGCGCTTCGGGCAGGCATCGCTTTCTAACGGACTCTTCAAGCGACAGGTAGCCTATGTGAGCGACGTCCGGACTCAAGGTAGCATGGCCACTGTGGCTCAGTGGTAAAGCGTTGGCCTGCAGTTGGTGATGTCTTGGGTTCGATCCCCGCCTGTGTTATTCTCTTTTGCAAGGGCCACTGTGACAAATTGTGCTATGGGAAACTTGTTGTACAATTTTTTTTTTCATTGTTAAAAATAATTTCGTGTTGTTAGTGGCTCAAATACAAGACATTATCGCACCTGATTGTTATTGTACGCTACAATGTGCAACTTCAAATCACATTTCTACTTTCAGGGACACGCACAGCTCGAGCCGAAGGGCCAGACGAACATCCTCTTCTCGTTGTTTCCGCCGTTTTGATTTCAGTCATTACTCTTGTATCTTCCATAGCTCATTTAGGGAATATTGAACTCGTTCCTTAAAAGCGGACGAGTTTCGATATTTTACAGATGATAGTGGTTGAGAGCTGCAACTGGAAGGAAGACGCAGATTGAGAGACAAAGGAAGCGATGCACGAAGACTGGGGATGTGCTACTTTGCAGATAAGTACGAAAGAAAGAGAGACCAGCCAACACGGTTCGTGGACATTTGAGACATCACGCTGCATCGGGTAAGTGCGTGTATAGAGCAACCGGTTGTAGTCGGGTTTGAGACTCTCTCTCTCTCTCTCTCTCTCTCTCTCTCTCTCTCTCTTTTTCTCTCTCTCTATCTATCTATCTATCTCTCTCTCTCTCTATCTCTCTCTCTTTCTCTCTCTCTATCTCTCTCTCTCTCTCCCTCTCTCTCTCTCTCTTTAGATGTGATAAAACATGGCCGTATACGGCCATCATAAGTAGAGACAACTTTGCATTTCAAAAAAGATAACTCTTTTAAATTCCCTATTTGGTAAAAATTCAAGTAAAAGAGAATTGACGTCAACTTGAATCTGTTTGCCGGTTGTGAAGCCTGTTTACTCTTAGGACATCATTGTCAAAGGCTTTGTGAGGCAGGAACAGTTCATTAGCATAGGTCAGTGCCTGTCACGGAATAAATCACGTCAAGGTCATCAAAACAACCTGCTTCCACAAAATCCGAGACCAACACATGTATTCAGTCATCAGTAAAGTACTTTACCCTGTCTTTTTAAGCTATTGCTGAAGTATCACTTCAAATAAAGTTTAGCGTTATTGCTTTGCGAAAGGTCATTCCACGTGTTTTTCCTTCCGCGCACCGCCAGAGAGTGGTCAGGGCGCCCCGTTTTAAGGCTAACAGGCGCCGGAAAATCGATACTCGATCGGTCCTCTCCGGATCAGAGCGCGACCCGCGTCATCCTCATTATGCGCACTCCCAGCCTCTATTAGACGTACTTTTTGTACGAATACGGCCTTTTTCAAACAGATTTTAAGGATAGTTACTCATTTTACGATGATTTGGTTTTCATCTTGTGTCCTTAAATTCCCATTTGCTGACCACTGAAACCCTATCACACCGTCTATATGCCTATTTTCTTCATCTGAAACCCAATCTCCACCTCCTATTTACATTTTTGATGGGCGTTCTGCATTCTGTTATTCAAAGGGACCGTCTGGGGCCTTTTGTTCTTTGTTCACATTTTCTTAGCAGTTTTATAGTGTGTTTCCGAAAAAATGGCACCGGTTTTTGGTCAAAACCTTAATGAATGATACAATAGCCCCCCCTGCGAACCGCAAATAATTGACCTGTCAAATAGCCAGGTGTTTTTTGCCAGCCGCTTGCTATCCGCGGACTGGCGGGATCCTTCGCGTCGTCTACGTTTCATTGGGCTCCTCCTGTCTACTAAAGTTTAGCTGTTATTATGACAACCGTCCCTTGAAAACTACCCATAATTAGGTTTGTTTTATTTTCCAACTTAAACTCAAATATAAGCGAAAAATCACTCGAATAAATATGATTCTAAAGAAAATCCCCGTGCTCAAGATATTCGTCTTAAAAGTCTCCAAAAATTTGGCCTGACCTTCCCAGAGAACAATTTTGGTCAGTGTGAGCAAATGAGTCATAAGGTTTCTTCTTTAGAATCTGTTGAAAAATGCTGTTCTCGTCTTGTTTTTTCATTTAAACTATTTCAAAGCAGTTTAGTAGGAATTTTAAGTGTATTTAGTCAAGTAAATTCGCAAGAATTGAGAAGGATATGCGCAGTTTTTGAAGATAGATTTGGAAACAGGACACTTTATTCAAAAAATTTCCTTAGACTCATTTGGCCACCAAAATAGCTTTGTCTTAGTTGTACGGCTTGTGCGTTCGGCGCCTACAAGGCCCGTTAATTTTAAAATTTTACTTCTTAATTGATGAAAACCATTAATTTTGCTTGGGTCTTTTCGGGATGAACATGTGATGTATGCTAATCGATCCATTCCAATTGAAATAATTTTCCCGAACACCACTCCAGGCAACGGTTGTGCTGCAAAATGCTTGTCAAGTCTTCATTAGAATGTGAAAAAGGCCGACGAGCCCTTTAAAAAGACCCTGGTTAATATTTTAGCATAAATGGTATTCTCACTGTTCCTGGCTCTTCATACCGAAGAACCCAACGAATACTAAACAACCAGTCGTAGAGTCCCGTGATGAGCCCTGCGACAAAACTTGTTTTTCGGCAATGGACGCACGAAATCCCGTCTATTTTAATTAAAGCACTTTTAACGCCTTTATTAACGCATTCTACCGCAATTGCTACCCAAGTGTCATTTTTTCGGTCAATTCCTCAATAGAGTTGAGTAAAACAACTGTCGAAATTGATTATTGTTCTTAAAAAGATTTACAAGGAGATGTGGACCTCTGTTTTGCACGTGGACCATATTATGCGCAGAGGCCCGCGTAAAATGAAGAGGGGGACCTGTTCATGCAAATCAAAAAACTCTCTGCATTTCACCATTGAATATGACACTCTCTCGCTTACGCTACGCTATGGACAGGTCCATTTTCATTTTTGTGAGCCTCTGCCTTTAAGTGGGCCTCTGCTTTTAAATTGGAATAATACGATTCAATTCGCCTTTTCCCCCGGAATTCTCTATAAAGTGACTCATTCGGCTACCTCCAGATTGAAACTGCGAGAATTCATCGCGAACGTACTCTGAAATGCAGTTCCCAATTCGCCTCCGTCGCGGTCGAAAACAAAACCGATTCCCTCGTTCTTTTGTTTTGTGCGCCTCGCCGAACCTTGAGGAAAAGACTGCAAATTGCATTCTCGACAAGGCGTGATGGAATCTTCTATCCCTTCGTCTCCTCCTTCCGCGAAAAGACAGAGGAAGTACAGACTATAAATTCCGCTACGTTGCCACGTACAATTTTACCTCTTTCATTTCCATGTTAGAGTTATTCCTATTCTTGGAGAAGATCTGTATTCATCGGTTAGTGGGGATGTTTAGAGTGGATAGCATTCACCCAATTAAGCAACATTTTAATACAGGTTATAAGTGGTGAAATCTCTATTAAAGGCAGAGGCCCTCGTAAAATGAAGAGGGGGAACTGTCCATGTTAATCATAAAACTCTCTGCATTTCACCGTTGAGAATGACACTCTCTCGCTTACGCTAAGCTATGGACAGGTCCATTTTCATTTTCGTGGGCCTCTGCCTTTAAAGAATATTTTCGCTAAATTACCTGAAAGTACGACAGAAATGTTTCAGAAAATTTACGCAGCAAATATTCAAAAAACCAATAAAACATTGTTTGAATCGTTTGTTTGCTCCATATTCAGAAATATATCCCTTTCAAGCAGACCAGATATATAAAATCGAATTTTCCCGGCGTAGTCAAAAATTGAAAAGTTCCCTGGCAGAAAAGTTTGTTTAATTTAATTGAATTAAATCATGGTTCGAGACAGCTTTTCACGGCTTTTCGATTGGTCACTGTGTTGCGCGTTGAAGACTCGAGGATTTCCGTTCAAATTTATAACACACACACACACACACATACACACACATACATACATACATACACACATACACACACACAAACATACATACATACACACATACACACACAAACATACATACATACACACACATACACACCCACACACACGCTACCTTACCCTTCCGTGTCTTTTGGCTTCTCAAACTTCCGCAGCCAATATACTCCTGGTTTTTAAAGATACACATTCAGTAGTATTGGATGTAGTGGAATCCCTTCAATATTGCCCGATTGTACCCTCAGCAATTGAAAATTCTTTAATTGCTCCTCTGAAAACACTTCTTTCCCATTCATCTTCTTTGAATTATTCCCCTTTCTTCTGTTTTCGCGTTCGATTTCCTAATGGATGTGCCGTGAGAGGGCAAATGTACCAGAACCTGGCGCAGCCCGTAAACATCAGAAGACCACGTATTCTGAATTTCAGCATTTCATTCCTACGTTCGACTGAGGCGTTCGTTTATTCGTTTTCATGATGGATTTATCCATCACGGAAAACGGAGCCCGACTGAAATCCACGCAGACAGCTGTGCTAATTTCCGGCTTCGGCTCTCCGAAGCCACTCGAATACGGATTCACCCAATTTTGAAATGTTTTTCGAGCTTTTGTTTTTAGAAGTATCTTCCTAGAAGACATTTTGATTTCTTTAAAAATAACTTTTGTTCTGCAAGCAAATCACCAAAAATGGGCTATTTTCATGCAGAATTTCGATTTTCACCGAGAACAAAAACACCAATCTCCAATCGGCTTCAGAGAAACTTTTTTACAACTTTATTTCACTTGGAAAAGAATTATCAGCTGACAAAAAAGTCCTATTAACATGAAACCCGAAGATTTCCGTTTTTTGAGATTTTCGACTTCAAAGTTTCTAAAAATGGCCGAACAACCGCAAATTATGGCCCGATTGTACGTTCTGCGTTTCTATTCTAGTTGCTAAGATTTTATCCAATTCCGACGAGAAAAGGTGGGAAACCAGGAACGCGATTGAATATTTCAATTCAACATATGTATTTTCAGAATTTCCTTTGCGAGACCGTTTACCAAGAAACGAAATGAAAACTGTCAACCCAAAACAATTGTATTGGCTAGAAAAGAATTTTTTTCGCTCTCCTGTAAGCGCGATTTGAAAAGCTAAAAGGCATTCGCAAAACAAGTTGAATCGAAAATTCAAAAGTTCAAAGCCTTGACTCTATGCCTCAAAAGTCCGCCGAATTCGATTATTCGGTGTTCTTGTCCGCAAATAAAGCCCTTGATGCCAAGTATTTTCGTCCCATTGAGCCCTCAGGGCATTTTGACGAAGAGTCCTTTTGGCCGTTTGAACAAACGCCATTCAGTCTGTGCTTCAGAGGAGCAACCCCCAATTTACGCCTTTCAAAGGCAGTCGAGCGCACCTTTGAAATGACCACACAACGTTGTTTTCATGCATTCAGGCAGTGAAATGTGACTTTTTCAGAAAAAAATGAATCGCATGGTAACTTTTTGCTCATAAGATCTAGCTCCGAGAACATTCTACAGTAGCAGATTGAAACCTGCATTTATTTATGAGGGTTTGCTCATTTACTCATTCTAAGAGAAGCAAAAGTCAAACGTAGGCCAAATAATTTCAGACCACGGATTTGCTAAAATAATAAGGCTGATGTGCAAGCCTTGAACGTTTTTAGTTTTTCACCGAAAATTCTCACTAATACTATAGGGCTTTTTTTAAATTTCCAAAACTGAGACAAGCGAAGGGGATTTTCCTAAAGGACTAGGTACAATGGGTCCCACCGCGATCGTCTAATTGTCTGCGCACTATTATGGTACAGTGCTATTTCGCATATTTTATTGATATTCACTTCAATGTTTCAAATCGTCAATGGTTAAATACCAAGGAAATCCAGGCCCTGGATTCCAGGGTCATTCAAAAGTCGTCGTCTCAAAATTGGAAATAGCCTATAAAAATGGACAACATTGTTGAAATTGTTGTTTACTTATGTTATATACAGATGTATTAAAAACGTTGAGAAACAACATTCAGAAATTCCTATTGTCATGGTCCCTTCCGTTCTCCCTGTGTCTCTACTCATTTGAAACGCCTTCACCTTTTCCCGCCCCGCCTCTCCTTGCCTCTTCCCCCCTCTCTCTCTCTCTTTCAATTTCTCTCTTTCTTCGTTGCTACCCCTTAAACCCCCAGCTATTTCTTTCAGCCAATGTCAAAAGGGGTCCGTCAAAAAACCAACGGTAAATCCACCTCAAACGGTAAGAAGAACGAAGACCCAGAAACCACTGCCTATTCCAAGTTGTGGATTTCCGTTCTTTTCCTCACAGGTTGGTTTTTCCCTTTCAACCAGGAGCGTACTAATGCTTTCGGCCGGGAAAACGACTTAAAGCACGCCAAACTTGTCATACGGCCAGTCTCATTCTCTCACTCAGTGGAAATTCAAAACGCTGATACACACACTATTTTGCGTTTTATTTTGTAAGTGTATTGTACAAATAGACTTCTTTATTTACAAACACCGGGTTTAATTGGCCTGAGTTGGTGGTGGTTCCTTCCTCCTGTGGATTCCTCTCCTTCGTTTTCTCATCGATTGAACTCGAATTTTCCTCTGATTGGGTTGAAACATCTGGCGAAGGATTCATTCATTCGACGGAAAAATTGACGAATTTCCTAGAAATTATCATAAATATTAGCATAATTAGGCAGTAAAACCTCTTGTTCGTGGGCTGATCTGCTCTCTATCAAAGTACGGTAGTAGTCCTTTAAGCTGTGAATCAGATCGTTCTTTCTCAATCGTTCCAAACTCCTAAATATCTATTTAGAATGAAAGGTTGAAGCAAATTTACTCATTTTCCGTCTCCGTCGCGCTTGCTAAAATTTCCCTTAACGCAGCTGGAGGTTCATTTTGAGACCTCCACTGCTTCAGTTCGTCTTGGGAAGTCTCAGGGAAAGTGTTGATCTGTAAATTAATAAGTTTTAAATAAATTGGAAAAATTAACCTCATCGGTGACAATGTTCTCAATAACTTGTGAGTTGTCTTCTTCGACCGCTCTGTCCAGATCCACTCTTGTTTCCAGGGGAAGTTTTTCCACCAAAGTTCGCACGCAACGGGGCGAGTCTGCATTGCAGCCCGTGCCTTCTGAAAAATGTACTTTTGTTCAATCTGTACTTTTAGTTCAGATTCTAAATTTAGATTTTGCGAACGTGGAAACATTGACACAAGTGTAACTCATGCAAAGTATTAATGCATTATGGAAATGTATAATTCGCAGATGTTTTCCTGGATAAAACGTTGAGTTGGGTCTGCTGATGTTATGGGAAGAATAGAAAGATGAAAACACACACACACACGCACACACACACACACACACACACACACACATACACACACACACACACACACACACACACACGAGAAATCGCCAAAACGGGAAGTAAGTTGTATATCTAAAGAACTGAGACCCCAGGTATGGAAAGGCTACGGGAAACCGTTGGAACTTGAATATCAACTCGACCTAAACCTGATGAAAATATGAATCAAGTCGTAAAGAGAAACTAAAGTACATATAAGCAGTCAATAATCATTTTATTGTTGACTATTTAGGCTCTAATCCACTTAATAATCTTACACTTGCAATGTTCCATACCTTTCAATTGCTTCTCCCCCATAAGCCACGCCCTGATGGCTGCCCATAATTTCGACCAGAACGACATCCTCAACGTCTCATATGAGGATCTGAAATTTTCTTTTTACAAATTTTAATTTTCGTGAAACCTTTCTGCAAAGTACTCTAGCACTGCCAGTTGATCAATCGGAGGCATGATTGGACTCAGTTTGGAGTTCCACAGGCCGCGGATGGCCCCGTAGATGGAGGCGTTCTAAATAATATACCGTAGCTAAGGAAATTCTTCTTCCGAACTAGAGAAATAGGCAACATGAACTTACATGATAGGCCTCTACCAGATCCACATACTTCTGAAAGTCTCCGGACACCAGACTTGCCAGATCTGTACTGTTCAGCTCCAGTTGTTCCAGGCTAGGCACGGCGGTAGTTGTCTGAAATGAACTATAAAATGAGTTCAAGAGCGATAAGAGCGCTGTCAAAAAATTTTCGATTGCAATTGCTAGGAATGCGGTTCATTTCTAATTCGAAAAACACCATGTGGCTCATTTATGTGATAAACTGATAAATTCGAAACAAAAATGTAATCTTAATTCTACAAACACAAAAGTTGAAATATTTCGGCTGTTCAGCATATTTTGAAAACCTATTCATTGATGCCTAGGACTATCCCAAAATGTGCCCTTTAAAACTACCAAAATAGGTTCCCTAGGTTATAGCTTTAGCCAAACGTTACAGGTAGTTTACTGGATAAGACTTAGAAACATTTGAAACCCAAATAGGAAAGTTTCGAGAAACTGTAGCAGCATTCATGAAAAGAAAGGTCACTTCTATTTTGTAAGTCTTTAAAATGTTCAGCTAGGGAAGAAAAAATGTTTTCTAATACAGCGTTTTGTGATCAATAACTGGACTTCTTTCGCCTTCAATGCATTTCGACAACTTAAACTGCAAAAGAAAAGTTTCCGAATACTTTTCGAACGCTATAACATACCGGCAATTCTCTGAAACCCCCTGCCTACCTTCTGTTTTTCATCAATCATTCTCTTCAGTTCTGCGTATGTTCTCCTGTGAACATACTTCAGAAGACTCTCCGTCTCATTCTCTGGCATACTAATTAGCATAATCATAAGAGGGTAGTAGGTGTCGAATAGTCTGTATTCCGAAGTCTCTTCCGTTTGATTCATAAGTAGTTTCATGGTTTCATTCTTCATTTCTGTATCGTAAATGACGTCATTCTGTTGAAGTGTGAAGGAGCAGAGAAATAGTGTTGGTAGGAGGAGACGCAGAGACATTCTGGAATTAGCGTATTAGCTTTTCAGTTATTCTGGTCCACCAGATGAAAAATCGGCTAAGATTTGTTAGGTTCGATGGCTTCTCTAAGGAAATGCTGGGTAAGAAATTAGAGCATTGGGGCACGTAAAGGTTTTAAGACCTTGATGGGGTAATACCTTACTTCAGCCCTTAAACGACCACTACACTAACGAGCATTTTAACGGCAGACTTTTAGGCCTTGTAGGCCTTATGGTCATAAAGGTCAACTAACGTACTTAAGGTCTTTAAGGAAGATCACCGTAGTTAAGGCCTTAATAGAGTATTACCGTAAAGGCAGGCAGTTAGTATGTTACGAGAGCGGGTTTGGGTTCTGCAGCCGAAATCTGAGTTGAACTGCCGTTCGGCAGGAGACAAAAAGTTCTTAGACTTTTGCAAGGTCGGAATGAGTTCCAGAATGAAAAATGAGTCGTCTGGCGTGTGACAAACGAGCGAGGAGTCAGGTGATCAGGGGCGGACTCAAACTTGCAATTAGGCGAACGGAAGGAGGGAAATCACGAGGGAAAAGGGACAAAAGTATGAATGAGAGTAATTGGAGAACACTTCTGCAGAAAGGGAGAATTCTGCAGAAGTTTGTAAGGACTGGCATCGGATTGAGCATTCATTGGAGAAAAAGGGAAGTTTCATTGCGGAAAGTATCTCTGGATAATTGAAAAACAAACAAACAAGACGATTAGGCAGTGGAACCGATTTCCATCCGCCACAGCTTCGTCGGGGATGGTTTCACCGCGGCGAAGAATGGCAGATTTCACGGTCGGCTGCGGTTTCTTATGCTGCCAAGTGGACTGGATAGAGAAAGAGAGACAGAGACAGGGAGAAATGGAAAGAATGAAACATTGGAATATGCAGAGACAGAGATACAGAGAGACACCTAGACAATGTGCTGAGAGAGACACAGAGACAGAGGGACAGAGAGACAGAGAGACAGAGAGACAGAGAGACAGAGGGAGTACCCGTTCTCTCAAATTCCGAGGCGAAGGAGGTCATTTTGACGGATGGCCGGACAGGAAAATGGCCTGAGGGCGGTGTTCGGTCGGTCCGCGTACTAATTACCGCCACGGCTATTCCGGACGAAGCGATTGCCCCGTGACTTTCGACGCACTAGAAGCCAAAGCACTTTTGATCAAAAGGGCAATGAAAAAAGGTGGTAGGAACGTAATTTAGGTGTTACATGGGATACAAGTCGAACAAAAAAGATTCGATCAGGATGAGATTCGAACTCACGCGGGCAGAGCCCATTGGATTAGCAGTCCAACGCCTTAACCACTCGGCCACCTGATCACGTTCGAATCGGCTATGTCTGTGTAAGATATGCGCATACATAGGTAGTGATGCGATGCAGCTGCTGTGAGAGAAGTCACAGAGATTCATTAAATTGTTTACAAACAAAGAAAGCCATGAAAATGTTTCCAATAACAAACGTTTCGAATGACGAAGGAACTTCATTATTGAAACCGCCTTCGAGCATTCCATTGCGGATCGAACCGTTCTACTTTGACTTTTGAAATAGTTTTTAGAACGTGTATTGTGTCAAATGACTAGTTCACTAGGAAATGCAACAGTGCGAAGTGTGACCAGCTGCAGCCGGGTGATAATGGAGCGGTGATTAACCCAGTTCGCGAAGGAAGCGCCCACAACAACAGACACGCGCCGGCGGAAGTCGCCGAAGCTACTTTTTGGGATCAGAAAGAGCAAAAGAGAAGGGCAAAGGGCGTTGTTGAAGAGGAGAACGTGAGAAAAAGTAGGAAAATAACATATTAAACATGAATATGACGAATAATAATAAAAAGGAAAGGAAAACAGATATTGGATGAGATGAATGGAACACCTTCATAGCTACGTGGACTACTGTAAACCAGTGAACTTTTAATGAACACAGAGGGATCAGACAGGTTTCCGTTGATCGGTGTACAGTGCCAGATGACTCAGACCCTAATGGAAGTATGATTCAGCCAAAACGAGTTCCCTCAGGCCATGTTACCGTGACGTCCGCATGTTAACATGGGTGGTGTGTTTAGAAACGCTTTAAAGGCAGAGGCCCTCGTAAAATAAAGAGGGGGAACTGTCCATGTTAATCGTAAAACTATCTGCATTTCACCATCGAAAATGACACTGTCTCACCTACGTTACGTCATGCACAGGCCCCATTTTCATTTTCGTAGGCCAACAGATCTCAGATCACCAAAACATAACTCTTTCGATAATAAGGAAAACTATTTTGATTGTCAGTTTAAAGGCAGAGGCCCACGTAAAATGAAGAGAAGGACCTGTCCATGTTAATCATAAAACTCTCTGTATTTCACCGTTGAAAATGAGACCCCTCTAGCCTACGCTACGCTAGGGACAGGTCCATTTCCATTTTTGTGGGCCTCTGCCTTTAACCTCAATTTTGCGTCAGGATTGAACGAAAGTTATCCAGGGAATTTTATTATCATAAGGTGTTGATCGGTCTCTAGATTTTTCTTATTAGGCTACAGGCGATGGTATCTGATGATTTAGGTGTGAGTACAAACTTCATCCGCATGCAAACCTGGTGTTTTGGCAATTCAACCGCAATTACATGGTTCTAAGTGCTGCTCTATTTCTGAAATAAGCTGCAAACACTTGTTGGGAGTTAATGTTGGGCAAAAATGCCCTTCAATGACTCGGTTAAGGATGTTTGCTCAAATCTAAATGCCTTTAACTCATGACAAAATAACAGAAGTTGAATAATGATTGAACTATAATCATAAACTATAATCTATGTGAAAGTGTGGTGTTTGTGTCGCACACTGACCACCTCCATGGGGAGGGTCGCCGCAAATACATGCGATCGAGAAGATTCGAAGGGAAGTGTAGTTGAATAAACATGAACAGTCGAAATGAAAGAAAGGAGAGTTTGGGGAAACAACTTTTAGTGCCTTTTGGGCAACTACTCCCAGTAAACACGTCTATTCAGGAGCTATTTCAGAATGTTACGTAGGCTTTCAGAAGCAGTTACTCTTTTTCACTTGTTGAAAGTACGTTTTGAAATCCATTCATTTGATTCTTTGAATCGTCGTGTGTTTAGTACGAATACGGCTTAATTTAGCCTCAAAGGCTTCGGTGTTGCGAAAATGTCTATTTTGGTAACACAACTTCAGAACCCAAAATGGGATAAAAAAGAACGCGAACGATAGTTTCAGTTTTAGCGAAAACTAAGGTTTTACTTTCCTGTTCGTTTCGATGTTGACCTGGTTTTGAGACGTTTCCGATAAGATGAAAACACAGAAACACACACGCACCCACGCACACGCACGCGCACACAAACACACACACACACACACACACACACACACACAAACACACGATAAATCGCCGAAACGGGAAGTAAGTTGTTTGTAAGGACGTCGGACAATAGGGCTAAAAAGCGCGACAGAATGCCATTGCTTGTCAATAGATAATCTTGCCGGTTTCCACTCGGAGCGCGTATTTTGTGAGTCTATTTTCGCCGCGAACGATTTTGAATGCGGTGATCGAGCGTGAATTGTTGTAGAAATCGATGGAAAGGTGAGGTCGAATGGTCGAAAATCGGCAGTCGGGAGTTGTTGCAAAAAGAATTGAAAAAGGATTCTTTGTCGTTCGGCGGAGGAGCGGTTGCCGTGCCTCGTTTTTCCCACGTATTGTGCACAGCGGCAGCCGACCGGAAGGCGACCACACAAATACACGCGCGGGATCGGTTTCGGCAGGCGAAGGAACGCGCGGAACGGAGGCATATATGGCAAACTGTGGAGGAACACATATGTTTATCTTGTGAAACTTGACAAGACTAATTCCCAGGTTCACGTGCCAGTGTTGCGCTGTTGCTTAGCAAAATGAACAAATGTGTGTAGTCTAGTCGGGCATCAACATACAATTCTTGGAAGAATCCAACAGTGTTGTTGGCGTTAAAACTTTTTCGTTGACTTGTGGGGGAATTGCTAATTTTGGCAATTTTTCTCCACACCTCTTCATTAAGCGTACTCTTTCTCTCTCTCTCTCTCTATCTCTCTCTCTCTCTCTATCTCTATCTCTATCTCTCTCTCTCTCTCTCTCTATCTCTATCTCTATCTCTATCTCTATCTCTATCTCTCTCTCTCTCTCTGTCGATCTATTCTTTCTCTCCTATGAGAGCGTACGGTTCACGGGAGATGCTACCATTTGCTTTTCCTGACAGAGTGCTTTTAAATTTACGATTTCACAGCATTGACAGATAAAACTAGCAGCGATGTTTATAAAAACATTGGGTTATTAAACAAATAACATGTGATAAACAAGTGTTCATAGATTAAAGGCGGAATTTCAAATCAAATCGAAGACTTGGAATACGTATATGTATATCTTAACCCCCCCTTAGCCTATAGGTGTCAAAGGGTTTGAACAGAATTCATTAAAATTAAATTTTTGGAGGCTGCAATAGCCCGAGGCGATGCATAATTTAATATTCTCTAAAAAACCTGTTTTTGGAGCCCACTTAGTTTTCTTATTTGGGGAAAGAAATTCGTGAATGTTCGAATGAAAATCGGTTTCTTAAAAGTCTGGTCGAAACACTATAACTTCCAACCCAATGGGATCTACGGTAAAGGGTAAGTCGAATCTGTTCATTTCATATCGTTTTCTCCTATTTCCTATGTTTTCCCTCAAAAGGAAGTGAATAAAAAGGGAACGATCGAAGGGAAAGTGTCCAGAATCGTGTCTTCGATTGCTTCGCAAACAGAGAAATGAGGTCCGAACGATGTTCCTCCGAGGTTGCCAGTCGTCTGATGTGCGAACTGGTTCCAAACCGCAAAAACTTACCGAAGAAAATGAGAGCGATTCAGTGTGAAATTGGGAGGTCGAGCGGCCACGGGTGGTGGAAATTGCCACCTGGGGAAATTATCTTCGCCCGAATATACCCATTGGGTTTAAAGGTCTAATTTGGTTCCTTTTTCAGCCGTTGGTCTCTCCGTGGTTCACTACCATCACCTTCAAACTCTTTTCGAGAATGACCGCCACTTTTCGCATCTCGCGGACTTTGAGAGGGAGATGGCCTTCAGGACGGAAATGGTGAGTTTGAGGGGCAGGCAAATGCAGATCTTAGATTTGGTGTGCAATAGATGCAGGCCTGTATAAACGGGCTTATAAGGCAATGAGTCAATATAATATGTTTCTCCAATGGAGCATCAGAAGAGTGCAAATCATTTGGAAAGGATTCTGTGAGCAACCGTTCCCTGGAATGGTGTTGGACAAAATCATTTGAATCATATTGACGCGATTTGAATAAGGCTTGTTTCCACTTCGAAAAAACCCCTTGTGGATTCTTCTAAAGTTATCTTTTCATTCAACAAGTTTGTGTCTACGTTCATTTAAAATGCAATTTTCACAAGGTTCGACCACGTTGTGACATATAATTTTAGATCTGGCTTATATTACACCCGTTTAAAGGCAAAGGCCCACGTAAAATGAAGAGGTAACTGTTTTTGGGCCACGGAGGTTTCAGTTTATTGTAGAAAATGGCTTTTGTGATTGTATCTCGCTTCATTGTGAATCAAATTTTCATTTGAAGAAAACATCGATAGATAATTTTGTTTGACACTTGTTTGTTTTACTGCCACAAAAACAAACGCGTAAAAAACCATTATTACTTTGAAACGGATGCATTTAAAGTGATTTTTTGGATAGAAACCAGTTCTAAAATCATGTGTCAAAACAGAATGCTGGCTGTATTAAAGTCAGGAGTTTCATTGCATTATATAAAATTATCTTTGTTTTAGAGATATCTGGCTTCAACATAAAAACAACATGCCCTGCATGTTTTAACAATGCATTAAACAATAGAAGTTTTCATTCAAAACGGACTGAATAAGATGAGAAATAAGCAGTTCGCTAACAATTACATATAAAAAAGGGTTATTTGTAACTTTGATATCTCCTATCTGGGTTTCTAATGTGTTACTGTAGTGTAAGAGCCAAAATGAAGGCTAGCCATATGTGACAGGATCAGAAATGTTTATAGAAGCAATGAAACAATGTGATATCTTTGTATCTGAATCCAATTATAACGACTTTGACACATTTGATTTGCGACGCTGATTGAGAAAACACATAAGCTTTTGAAACATTCTTTTAACTCCGAGAAGAAAGGCATAAAAACTTCTATGAAACCTTATTTGAGTTTTATAACTCCCAAATCAAGGGGATTGTGTCCCATTTACTCGAAAACACAAACCACGGATTAAAAGGCGGCAGAGTTAAAAGATCGGAATACAAAAAAGGCCTCGTGGACACTCTTCGAATCAACATCAAACAGGTTAGATCACCCAGAAAATAGGGAAAACGCAACATAAGTAACTCTATTCTGCACGATTGGCGTTTGAAACACACTTGTACAAGGTAAAAAAGTATAATTGTGTTGTGAATGGCATGGAATGACGCGATTTATGGCCTTCTGCCGCAAACTGGCTCCACGAGGCACACGCCTATTATCGGCGCTGAAAGTTTCGAGTGAGGTCGACGGAAATGGGTCAACGGTGGAGAGTGAGACTCTTTTTCATGTGGGGAAAGAAGAGAAAACTTTGAGATTGAAACAAACGCGACACAAAATAGGTCACAATCGAGATTGTGAGGGAGAAAGAAGTTTTCACTAAGATGTTATAAGTTTCCGAGAACAAAGAGAGATGATGTGAGGGAAAAATGCAAAAAGTAAGAGAAAAAGACTTAAATTCAGAGGTCCACAAAACTGAAAGGGGAAAATTCATTTTTAGCACAGAAATCTCGCTTTTCACGATTGAAAATGGTGAAAATCTGTCCTTTTTCATAAACATGTCCTTTTTCATTTTCACAGTGAGAGATAGGTTGAATAGAAAAAGAAGATAGATACAATGGAAACAATAACACAGGTAAGTTAAAAGAGACGAATGTGAGGGCATAAATGTTGAGACAGTGATAATCACACCAGATAAAGACATTGAGAGGGGAGAAACACAAATACAAAGACAGAGACAAACAGGGAGGGGAAAGACCGAGAGTCAGATGAATGGGAAGAGAGACAGAGAGAGAGAGAGAGAGAGAGAGAGAGAGAGAGAGAGAGAGAGAGAGAGAGAGAAGAAAGGAAAACGGCCGTGGTGGATCGGAGCGCAGAAGCTTTCTCCTCTGCGCGGCGGTCGCTGCATTCTGGCTAGCAGTCATTCATCAACCACTGTTTTTACGAGAACCAGAGGCTTGTTCCCAAGCCGAACACCAGTTCTTCCAGAAAAACACGCCGTTTTCATTAATTGCCTCACGGTTAACCCAAGAACTTGGGGGAAACAGGTTAATTGGCACAATTTAAATGAAGAAAGAGGTATATTTAAGTGAGGATGATCTACGCACAGATGAGGCTTCGAATCATCGCTTGAAGCCATAATGTTGTTGTTCAGCAAAAAAAAGATGAAGACCAAAGGTGTCTTGACTTTACATAAACCAAATGATTCGATATAGAGAAAGTCATATAGAGATAGAGAGAGAAATAGATAGAGGGATAGAGAGATAAACAAAGGAAGAGACAGATATGTTGATAGAAAGAGAGAGAGAGAGAGAGAGAGAGAGAGATCAGCCTCCTGTTTCAGGGTCTCTATTTCTCCTACTTCAAAACAATCGTAAATGCTCCTACTTTTCTCTCCGGTCTCCACGAAATAACCCACGACAATGTCACAGAGTTCGGCCACACTATCAACACGTTAAAGCGCTTCAACCTCTACCCTGAAGTAAGATTCAAACTTGCTTAAAATATAAATTCTTCAGGTGCTTCTGTCTCTCGCATATCGTCAGTTCAAGCAACTAGAAAGACAATACGAATGGAGAACTATGAGTTGTTTCCAAATAAACAGAGGCGAAGGATACGAACCTGTTGAGAGCTGTGAAGGTACTTTTTTTTAACAAAATGAATAAAATTATTGAATTAAGGAATTGGAAATTCTCATTATTTTTACATTGACTTTGCCTTTGGAGTGGTTTGTACAGTGGTTGGCGCTGTTTTCCTACTGGGAGTACTTTTGAGGTTGGTTTTGGAATAAAGGGGCAAATACGACATAACCGACTGATTGCATCTTAAAATGCTTTTCAGCGATTCCTTCTTCGGTGGTATTCTTTCCGCTGCCTCGTTTTTCTTCAACCACGGAGAGGCCACAAGAGCTCAGTGGACTCCTCCTTTGAGAGAAACGTTCGGGTTTCCTATGATTATTATGCAGATTCTCGTCGTATCCTACATCTTGAAGTACGTTCAAAGTTTCTACAAAATCCCTGTTCTCACTCACATATTCTCACTCTGTCTCTTTCTCTCTATCTTTATCATTATCTCGGTTTTTCTAATTCTCTCCCTGTCTCCCTGTCTTTCTGTACCTGTGACTTCTGTCTGTCAGTCTCTGTCTCAATATCTCTCTCTCTCTCTCTCTCTCTCTCTCTCTCTCTCTCTCTCTCCCTCTCTCTAGTTTTCTATCATTCTTTCTTTGCCTTCCTGTTTTCATGTACCCGCGTCTTTTGTCTTTTTGTCCTTGAGTCTCTTGTCTCTTAGTGTAAGTGGCTATGCCTTTCTATTTTCCAGACTAACTCTCTGTTTTCTCTCTTTCACACACATACATACACACACAGTCTCTTTCACTCCATCTCAATCTATCTCGTCTCCCTGTTTTTCAGTCTTTTTGTGTATGTGCCTATTGACTCTTTTCTATCTATCTTGCAGTGTGTCTCTTGTCGTCCCCTCTCTCTCTCTCTCTCTCTCTCTCTCTCTCTCTCTCTCTCTCCTACCCCCTCTCTTTCTCTCTATCTCTTCTTTTTCAGAAACCAATGTCGTGGTTTGAAGTGGATCTCCCTAATGTCTTTCTTCGGCGTCAGTGCAATGTTGAGTTGGCAGTTCTCCCAGCTCGCCTTCTTCACCCAAGTCGGCTCCCTCTTCGTCGTCTACGCGTTTGATTTCATAAATTTTGAAACAATGAAAACACTGGCAACGGGTCATCTGGTAAGAAATATCTGTTATTTGCTCATTCTTCAAGTTCAGATCACTTTGTTCATCTCCTTTGTCGCTCTTTTCGGAAATGAGATGCTCTTGGCTGCCATGTACTTCCCCAGTATTCTGGCTCTTTTGGTATTTTTATATAAAAAAAACTAAAATTGATAACAACTGTTTCAGTTAATTCTTTTCTTCGACCCCGCTTTGAACAAAATCTCTTTCCGTCCCCTGTATTTGGCTGTGACGTTTTCTATCTTCATTGGAGCAACCCTCGGCTTCAAATTACTTATCGCCAAGGGTCTAAATATTGAAGACGATGTAAGTTAAAGCCACAAATCTTATTAATTTTTGAGATTCAGGCCCACATTATAGATATTCTTCGCTCGAAATTCACAGATTTTGCCAATTTCCACACGAGACTCTACACTTGCTCAGCGGAATTCGACTTTTTAAGCATCGAGGTAAATGGATTGTTTTGTATTGAAACGACGTCTCATCTTCAGGTTTTCAAAAAATTGTCTTTCACTCTTCTGATTCCTACTGCTCTTCTCGGCGTGCTGATATTTGCCTGTTACTTCTTGAAATCCGAATATCACTCCATTTTGTGGAGATCAGCGCATAAGGGCAAAGAACAATCTGAGGTTCGTCTCTCTCCTCTCTCTTTCTCTCTCTCTCTTTCTCTCTCTCTCTCTCTCTCTCTCTCTCTCTCTTATTCAATTTTTTTATCTATATTCTCTCATATGATTGCTTCAGGTTTTCTACAACGTGGTCCAATGCATTTGCTACACAATCATGGCCACTCTTATCATGCGTCTGAAGCTCTTCTTCACTCCGCACCTCTGCATTCTAGCAGCTTTTGTAGCCAACAAAACTTTAAGTTAATAAAAACTAAGAAAAGATATCCAATTTTCAGATGTTCCAAAAATTAGGGATTAAATTGGATTCGAGGTTGAAATGGACTCTCCTTTTGTTGATTTTCGCTGTCATGGCGAACGAAGGAAAGGGCAATTTGGAGAAGCAGTGGGCCATTCGGGGAGAATACAGTAATCCAGAACAGGAACACCTTTTCAATTGGATCATTCACAATACGAAGAAAGGTATCTTGTATTTTCTAAAAAGTAAAATACTTTTTTTTGTAGATGCTGCCTTTGCTGGAACAATGCCTGTCATGGCGAATGTGAAGCTGTCCACTGAGAGACCGATTGTGAATCATCCTCATTATGAAGACGTGGGCATTAGGTAAGACTAAGGACATGGCTTTAAAGGGGCAGTAAGGAGGGTTTTTCATTTCCTTTTGATCGGATACGGTAGGAAATTATGCGAATCAACTATGCTAAAATGCCTTGCGCCCTCCTCATTTTCAGAGCTATCTCAACCAATTAGAATGAAATTCTTCGTATTAGCATGGCTTGTAAAAGCAGGACACGCAGGGCGTACTGCCCGTCTACAAATATGTAGACGGAGACCCGTTTTTCGTGACTTTGGAGCGTTTTTTCTCGAAAACGGTAAATTTTCGACCCATAGTCATACACATTTTCATGATCAGCGAATTTTTCTCTCCTAATTTAGCCAATCTTGCAAAACCCGCCTGGCTGTCCCTTTAAAGTCATTTGTGCTTAAAAGAATATGGCTGCATTTCCCCTATTTTTAGGCTATTGGAGAACTTTAGGGTTTGTACAACCTAGCATGATTCATTCGTACTACAAAAAGAGTTGTTGAAAACAGAAATTCCTTAATATTAAAAAGTGTCAAAGGCATTTTCGGCCAAAAAATGTGAAACTGCGGCCTAATGGTGTTTTTCCCAGGTGTTCTATTAGGGAACCCCCCCCCCCCCACATTTTGTTTGAAAGTGCGATTGTTTTGTTCATTTGCAAAGGAAATGTTTGTAGAACTCAGCAAAAATATGTTTCAAGGCCATTTTCATAAGCTTTGGAGTGCTGTCTTGACCAAACCATAAACATTTATTTTTGATTCGCACTTTTGTGTATTTTGCCAAAACTTCACCTAGCAGCGCCGTATTTTAATGAATTTCTGATTTCAACGAGAAAATCTCTTTCTAGGATGATGATAAATCGAAACCTTTTGAACTATGAATTTGAGAGAAAAGACAAAGAGATAGAGAGTGAGCAAGAGAGAGAAAGGAGGAGACATGTAAAAAGAGACAGAAACAAAATAGACACAGAGAGATACAAGTTGGAAACGAAGGAGAGATACTGATAAACAGAGAAAGGGAAGACAGAGACAGAGAGGCAAGTATTTGTAATGTCCAATGTTCAAAGAGATACAGAGAGCTAAAGAGACAGAGGCGCCGAGAGAGAGAGAGAGAGAGAGAGAGAGAGAGAGAGAGAGAGAGAGAGAGACATACTCTTGAAAGCATGAGAGCAATGCGGTAATTCAGAGACCGAACGCTGAAGATCTACTCCATGTTCAGCAAAAAACCATTAGAGGAAGTTCACGCAACTTTAAAACAACTGAAAGTGAACTACTTTATCTTCCAGTTGTTCAACTGTGCTCCCGACCAAAACAGGTACTACTGACAGTTTCTCTATTGATAATCTGTCATTCAGACCGCAATGTGCGTACCGTGGGATGTGGGATGAACAGGACCCAGCCAACGCCCACAGGACGTCTCTCTGCGATCTCTACCACCAGGCGATTCACCAAAGAAACCCGAAACTGATAGAACCTTTTAAAATAGTCTACAATCCAAGGAATAACTATATTGTTCTCAAAGTGTGATCAAAGTTTTAAAGAGTTATGGGTATTCTATAGCATAATCTGTTATACAAATGAAAATAAATATTTAAAAAGTGTTTTGGACCCTCATTTCAGAATTCTACTATGTCATGGAAGATTTGTAGGGTCGATTTGGATCATTCGGTTACACTTGGAACAGAGCCAATTGCTGTAATCGAAATATGCATGAAAGACAAAAATTAGAATATCGACCACTTTGCAAACAGAAAAATCACTAGTTTCGAAATTGGAAGAATTTCAAATGCTCCGTAGAAGTCTTTTATATAATATTTATTATTTGTGGTTCCCATGCCATA
The DNA here is from genome assembly GCA_964057215.1 of Oscheius myriophilus. NCBI lineage: Eukaryota > Metazoa > Nematoda > Chromadorea > Rhabditida > Rhabditidae > Oscheius > Oscheius myriophilus. The sequence continues at coordinate 12,375,169 of OZ059904.1, forward strand.
ATGCAGAATTGTGTTTTTTCCTTGTGGTGCCGGGCGCGCCAGCCTGCCCAAGGACGCCGCCGCCTACCAGTCACCTGGAATTGTTTGCCCAAGAAATAACCCCTCTTGATTTTAGGATTCATTCATTTGAATGTTCATGGGACAACTTGTAATTCTGATAGACACATTTAGGATCAAGATGTCCTCGACATTAAATTTCCACAACCTGAGTCAATCGCAGAACCACTCTTTCGCTCAAGGTGAGCCTTCAAAGGAAAATTTTGAACTGATTTCTGCTTTTTTTTAATCGAGGTACCTTTACAAATTTTTTTAAACTAAGAGCAAAAATTTATTAACTTGCTATAACTGCTCCCAAAAAATTATATCCCCCAAAAATAAAATTACAACTTGTTTTAAAAAGCTCCAGCTAATCTATTTCAGGTTCGACATCCTCGCTTGTCAGCCATCCAGAGCATGCATATTACCAGGTTAGATTTTAAGCAAAGGTAGTTCTCAACCAAAACACGCTTTTTCCAACTGAAATTGTCATGTGGTTTCAAGGCGAATCCACTTTCTCCTCGTTTCAAGGACGAGTGAATCGCCGGGAAAACAGATCGATCTCTTTCGAAACACCTACTGGTTTTAGATCTTTTGATTTTTAAAATCGACAAATATATTTTATTTTTGTAAATAATAAGTATGAATAAACTTATTTATTTTAATTAATCTGGCATGATTCATCTATTGGTACATATTTTAAGGGCAGGTTCAGGTGTTGAGATCAGAATCTTTAGGCATGGAACACTTGCAAAAGCAGTTGTGCCAGTAAAGGATTTGGGGACCTGAACGGAATGTTTTTCGAATTTAATGGTCTTTCATGTTGTTTGTGCAATTCCCAGTTCACCAACTTTGTTGTAAAGATGCTTCGCTAAAGAAATTCTAACACAGTTTACAACGATAATGCTCAGACTTATAAACTTCCAAAGATCCAAAGCAGAGCATCTTTCGTATTAGAAGATGTTAACATTATGTCTCTTTGTCAGATTCAATCATCAAAGAGGCTCCAGAAGACGAAGAACCCTTCTGTGCCTTCTGAAGAACTCTGTGTGGTTTGTGGAGACAAAGCCTCAGGCTACCACTACAATGCCCTTACCTGCGAGGGTTGCAAAGGCACAAATCTCTAATTTCACAATAACAATGCTTTCAGGATTTTTCCGTCGTTCCGTTCACAGAAATGCCCTCTATTACTGTCAATACATACAGAACTGCAACATTGACATGTACATGAGACGGAAATGCCAACATTGTAGATTACAAAAGTGCATTAGCAATGGGATGAGGGCTGACTGTGGGTTCAAAATCGTTGCAAAATAAACATCTCGTTTAGTGGTGATTCCTGAGGAACAATGTAGAATCAAGAGAGAAGCCAAGTTAAAGAAAGGGAACACTTTAGTGACTCAAAGGCTGCCAGAGGAGAATCAGGTTTGTTGAAAATATCTTTCTTAGGTCACTTTATCACTAGCGACACTTACATTATTTACAACGCAATACTCATAAATTGGTGGAAGCTCTCATATACAAAGACTTTAGTATTTAAGGTGCTTCTCATCATTTACAAACTTGCTGTTAAATGGTTAAAGGCAGAGGCCTACAAACAATACAGCAAACGAAAAATAGAGAACGTATATGCTTCGTCAGAGAAGCTTCACTTTTGGTAGAAGAACAAGAAAACACAAGAGACAAATGACCTGATACAAAAAAGAGAGCAATCGAGGAGAGGCAGAGGAGAGAGCCGGGAAGGAGACTGATTTTTGATCGGAATATCGGCCTTTTATAGTATTTTCACACAAAAAAGCTATGAGATCGCTTTTGCAGATATAATTTCGCTTTTCGCTTAAATATCAGGCGAAACTGGGTCAAAGAGCTGGTAACGCGACTGTCCTAATGATCGGCTAGAAGTTCCAGCCTATATATTAGTCCTTGGTATGCATTTGCTAACTACTCAAAGATAATAAATAAAAATCTATGGATGAATGAGGAAAATAATGGTAACGTTAATGGGGAAGTAAGGAGCTTTCACTTCATTTTCGATTGCGTAAGTTAGGAAATTATGCGAATCAACCATGATAAATTGAATCGCACCCTCCACTTTTCCAGAGCTATCTCATCTCATTAGAAGAAATTAGTATCATTTTCAATAGTGAAATGCAGAGTTTCACGATTAACATGGGTGGGCCCCCTTTTCATTTTAAGTGGGCCTCTGCCTCACTTAGGACGAAAAAGATGAACAGCCCCTACAGACGCCTTTACACTTCACTATTAAAATGACACTCGCTCATTTCAGGCCCCTTTTTTCAAGCATTTGCTCTTAACGTTGTCTTAAAGGCAGTGTGTCATGAAAAATGAACGCATGTACGGGTGGACCTGTACACAGCGTACCGTGAGGCGAGAGATCCATTTTCACCATTAGAAATGGAGAGAGCGGTATGCTAATTGCAGTTCAAAAATTTCGCGGGAAAACTTTGAGGAGCCAAATATAAGTGATGAAAACACAGTTTTGACAAGATATATACGTTGTTGAAATCGTCTTCGAAAGATCTAATCTAATTTTGCAAAGAATAAGTTTTAAATTCTGAGAAGGTCGAATTTTGGTGACACACTGCCTTTAATCTTAATCATTCATACACAGATCTTCGAGCCTTCTCATAACCGTCTCCAGCACAGCGTTAAATATGACAGGGGAAAGAGGGCAGCCTTGACGGATTCATTCATTCATTCCCCCGCGTGCGGTCGTCTCTCCTTCCACTGCTGGTTGGTCGAATAGTGAATCCCCGATTGAAGCCTTGGACAAGCATTCGGGTATAGTCCATGAAGACAAATGTCACCATAAGCCTTGCCACCCTAAACTGTCAAAGCCTACGTACCGACAAACGTCTACAAACCCTCGAAGAAGCCCTCGAAAATGTCAACTTGGATGTGTGTGCCCTCACAGAAGTCAAAAGAGATGGAAATGGAACAACTGTGCTCAACAAGTCAAAATCAAACCTATATTATACTGGAAACGGAAAACACAATGGAGTAGGGTTCCTTGTGAAGTCTCATTTCAACAAGCAAGTACGGAGGTTTGAGCCAATCAACGACAGAATATGTTACCTGGATGTGGAAATGGAGAGAGTTCTATTGAGAATCGTGTGTGTATATTTACCAACTACTTCCTACACTGATGCAGAATATAACAATTATCTCGCCCAAATAGAACAAATCATCAACAAAAAGGAACCCGGGAAACCTCTCCAAATAGTTGTTGCTGGAGACTTTAATGCACAACCAGGCAAGCGATTAACAGTGAATGAAGCATCTATGGGAATGTATGGCTATGGAGATCGAAATGAAAGAGGAGAAACGCTGATAGACTGGTGCGAGAGAAATGGATTAAAAGTGGCGAACTCTTTCTCTAAAAGACGTGAAGGAAGAAAATGGACTTGGAGATCTCCAAATGGAACAACTTATCGAGAATACGACCTATTCCTTGTGACAAAAGCGTGCCACAGCAGATCAGTCGATGTTGTGAATCAGTTCAACTACGGAAGTGACCATCGTTTGGTGAGATGTATCTTAGACGTGGAGTGGAAAGGCCGACGATGGGGAAAGAAATCATGTATAAGAACAGTGGACTGGAACATATACAAGGCTGAGCTGGAATTAAAGAATGTACCTCTCAATGTCATGAATAATGCACAATTATACGAAGAAACAGCAAATACAATGAGGGAATGTTTGTCGGAAGCCACGAATTGGATGCCTAAAGAATCTCGGTTTGGTAATGCTACAAAACAACTATTCCAAACAAGGAGACAATTTTTAACAAGACAAGATCCCCAGGGCAAAGTTCAATTGGTTCAGACAAACAAACTCCTTAGAATTCAAATTGCCGAAGATCTAGATAAGTATCACCTGTCCCTGTATAAGACCAATATTCTTACTAACAAACGGAGACAAAAAGAACAGACAACTCGCACTAATCTTACAGCAACTCGAAAGCAAGATGGCACACTCACAAAAGATAGTACTGAACTGATGCACGAGATACAAAAATTTTACAACAATCTTTTTAAATCGAATAACGCAAATGTCACACAACAAGGCCCAATAGACCAAGTACCTGAAATTACCATCGAGGAGTTTCAATGGAACCTTTGTAATTTAAAGAGAAACGTTGCCCCCGGACAGGATAGAGTGTGTACAGAAATGATATTGAAAGCCAATCACGAAGTGAAAGAAAGAATACGCTCTATTCTGAATGAGTGTCTCCGCAGTGGAATTGTCCCAAACAACATGTGTCATTCTGTTATCTCCCTTATATTCAAATCTGGCGATCCCCATCAACTGGCAAATTTCCGTCCAATTGCAGTGTCCTCCACACTTCTCAAGCTATTGGTCCGCACTATACACCGAAGGATAGAATTATTGCTAGAAAGTAATCAAACAAGTGTACAAGCTGGGTTTCGCAAAAACTTCTCAACAAATGACCATATCCTCACACTGAAACAGCTGATAGACAAGTGTTATTCCCACAACTTGCAAATTTTCTTGATTTTCGTTGATTTCGCCAAGGCCTATGACAGTATTGAACACGAAGCGGTGTGGACGAGTCTCGAAAGACAAGGAGTCAATAGACAATACATCAATATTCTGAAGTACATTTATCATGCTGGTCAAACGAAAATCAAAGTAGGAGAAGATGAAGTTCAAATAGAAGTGAAGAAAGGTGTCCGTCAAGGCTGCCCTCTTTCCCCTGTCATATTTAACGCTGTGCTGGAGACGGTTATGAGAAGGCTCGAATGGGAGGATAAAGGAATTAACATCAATGGAAGAAATCTGACACACCTATGCTACGCTGATGATGTCGCCCTTATTGCAAAATCCCCTCAAATGGCACAACAAATGATAGACGATTTAGTACAAGAAGCGAAAACAGTTGGATTGCGAATTAATCAAAAGAAGACTGTAGCAATGTCAAACCTCAGAGAAAGTCCTCTCAAATTAGATGGAACATATTTAAAATTCGTCGATCAATTCGTATATCTCGGGCGAAGTCTCAGTTTCAAGCATGACGATAGCAAAGAAATAACACGAAGGATCCAATCTGGGTGGTGTGCATTCAACCGCCACAGAAAGTTCCTAGTGCAACGGTCCATTGACATAAAACGAAGGCGCAAAGTGTTTAATATCGCAGTTCTCCCAGCATTCCTTTACGCATGCGAGACTTGGGCTCTTACGAAGAAGGACAAAAAGAAACTGAGAAGTGTTCAACGCCGAATGGAGAGGGCAATGACTCATAGACAATTGCAAGATAGAATACCTCATGCACAAGTAAGAAGAGAAACCCAAGTGAAAGACGTTCTCAAAGAGGCCTCAAAGCGGAAAATGAAATGGGCAAAGAAACTGGCTTGTTGTGGTGATGGGAGATGGGCAAAAGACCTCATTGAGTGGTACCCACGAGAGAAGAAACGAAGAGGAGGAAGGCAGTATACTGAATGGGCTGACGATTTGAAGGAGGCTGCTGAGAGACTTGGGAGACAAGGCGTGACCTGGGCGACGATAGCAAGGACAGAAAAGGCTTTATGGCAGCAGATGTCTTCCCTGCGCTACGACTTGTGATAAAAATCAGTAGCGATACAGGAATAAAGATAGATAGACACAGATCTTTACTCCTTGTCTTTGAGTTTTTGGCAAATACCTAAGACTAATATATAGCTGGATCTTTCAGCAGATCAGTCACGCTAGCAGTACTTTGACCCAGTTTTGCCTAATACATAAGCGAAAAGCGAAATTATATCTGCAAAAGCGATCTCATAGCTTTTTGTGTGAAAATCCCTTATAATAAAACGCTACCGTGTGTGTCTGTGTGTGTAGTGTATCACCCCCGCCTTCACTTTCCCATAGGGGGAAGGTGAGATCGGCCGGTCTTCCTTTCAGTTCCATTCTCTCCCGTGACTTACGTGGCTTATGCTTTGCTCATTTGCTTCCACTCTTGCTCTTTCCCTCCCTCCGACCAGTCAGTTCTCCCCCCCCCCCCCCCCTCCACTGCCTCTCTCTCTATCTGTCTCTGTCTCTATTTCTCTCTCTCTCTCTATTTCTCTCTCTCTAACTGACTCTCTTTCTATCTGCCTCTATCTATTTTACTCTGTCCCTATCTTTCTCTTTCTCTCTATGTCTCTCTATCTCTCTTTCACTTTATGTGTGTGTATGTGTCTTTATCCGTGTTTGTGTCTGTGCCTCTCAGTCTATCTATCTATATCTCTTTGTCACTGTGTCTCTGTATCTCATTTTCCCTCTGTGCCTCTCTTTGTCTGCATCTCTTCTTTCTGTCTGTCTCTCTGTCTGTCTCTTTGCTGTCTCTCCGTCTGTTTATATGCCTCTCTCTCTCTCTCTCTCTCTCTCTCTCTCTCTCTCTCTCTCTCTCTGTGTGTGTGTGTGTGTGTGTGTTTGTGGCTGTATCTCTCTGTCTCTATATCTCTACCTCTCTGTCTCTGTATCTCATTCTGACTCTGTCTCTCTCTGTCTTTCTCCCTGTTTATCTGTATATCTTCTCTTTGTCTTCACTCGGTCTGCCTGTCTGTCTCTTTATATCTTATGTGTCTGTCTCTCTGTAATTATCTCTTTATGTGTCTGTCTCTCTGTAATTATCTCTGTCTCTCTGTCTCTCTGTTTTTCTATTTGTCTCTATGTCTCTCTCCGTCTGTCTTTCTCTCTGTCTCTCTGTCTGTCTCTGCTCACTCAGTTATACGGCCTGCGGTCGACTACTGTTGGGGCCTTCGACCGCTCAATTAAATGGCCTGCGGTCGAACATTTTTACGGCCTTCGGCCGCTTAGATGGCCTGCGGCCGGACTCTTATGTGGTCTTCGGCCTCTCAGTAAGCCGGCCTATGGCCGAACAGTCAAGCGGCCTTCGGCCTCTCAGTTAGACGGCCTGCAGCCGGACTTTCAAACGGCCTTCGACCGCTCAGTTAAACGACCTTTGGCCGCTCCGTTAGACGCCGTTTGGTTCAGCTGTTCGCCTCCTGCCGAACAATTTTGCGATCTGCGGCCGTATGCTTACCGTATGCGTACACGGCCTTCTGCCGTAAATATAATTTGCTGAATTTAGAATTGGTTGAAGTAAAAAAATATGGACGAACCCCCCACGCAACCAGGAGCGTTAGCGCGGCCTTGGCCGCGCTTACGCTCCTGGTACTATAAAAGGCCGATATTCCAATCATAAATCAGTCTCCTTCCCGGCTCTCTCCTCTGCCTCTCCTCGACTGCTCTCTTTTCAGTATCAGGTCATTTGTCTCTTGTGTTTTCTTGTTCTTCTACCTAAAGTGCGGCTTCTCTAACGAAGCATATACGTTCTCTATTTACCTTTTTATTCACTTTTGCCCCGCTCACTCTTGTTTACTTTCTCTGTCAGTAGCTAAGGTGCTAAACAGATTAATTATTTATTTTTCACTTTCCCTTACTTACTACGTTAATAACACATTTCACTTCTCATCTCCTTCCCTTCCTTTCTCATCACTACTATGCTTGTTTTTAGTCAAAACACTATGGACTCGCCTATGCTTAATTAAGGCAATCGTTTCGGAAAATGTTTGTAAACCGCTAAAGCACTTAACAATCGTTTGATTTAAGCACTTAACAATCGTTTGATTTATCTTGAGTCACTTAGCGTTACCTTATTGCGTTTACTTATTTATTTGTAATCGGTTTTTAACGTTGTTTTCAGGTTCCTGGTTTTCTCACCCCAGAGCATGAAATGTCTCTGGAAGCGAGTCTTCTGATCTCCTCTGTCTCAGCCACCCACCGCCAATTCCAGTATCCTTACACTGATTCCTTAAACAATCTATCGGTTTGAAATCAGCGTTCCAATATTCGTCTGTCGTTGCAGTGTACCTCCTCCTCGCCTTCTTCATATTTCCAATTATACGTGGAATTGGCAATTCTGGAAGCCCAGTTGATCCACGAATTTGTTAAGCGCCTCCCTGGATTTCAACGGCTGTCGGAGGAAGATCAAAGGACTGTTCAAAAAGTTATACAACTTTTTTATACAAACTAAAATTAACTAAAATGCAGGGCTGTAAAGCAGAGTTGTTGCTACTTCGTGCCGCCCATCGTTTTGACAACCAGTCAAATTGCTTGGTATTTGGAAACGAAGTCATTTCCTACAGGTTTGTTACACCAGTTTGACTGAGCAACGTTAATCAAAGTCAATTCACTTAAGATCTTTCCTTGAGAGTTTATCCTATTTAAGAATCTATTCGTAGGTGCTTCAAGCAAGATTCTACCATCTATTACCTTATTACCTTAACAAAAGATTCTAGGTTCGACAAAGACCTATACTTAATGGCTAACCCGGGAAAAGAAGCTTCGATGACTTTCGATTTCTGCAGAGCTTTTTCAAGAATGAAGGTTGATTCCCAGGAAATGTCACTTCTCCAAGGAATTGTTGCCTTTTCAGGTAAAAAGAAATATTGCTTCGAAGGTGATATTTTAGAGCAGCCAGAAATTCAAAATGTGCGAGAACTGCAGGCCACCCAGGAGGTGTACACATCGGCCCTCCAAGAATGCATTTATTCAAATTCCAACAGACCAAACCCTTATTTCGAAAAACTGCTTATGAAACTGGCCGAGCTGAGAGGGATTGTCAACCATTCTACGAGAGGTCGACAGTGTTGACGGAGCTCGAAAAATTAAGTTGATCACCATTGATTCGGATGAAACTTGCCAGTATTTCAGCCCTATTTCCTTTGATTTGTTAAAATGATTCACCAACAATAAAATCACTTGTTTCAATTATCAATTTCATATATTTTCTTTCCCCAATTAGGTATTGATTCTTTACAGTGAGTCAACTATGGGTGATTCTGAAACGTTCGTAAGATTAGGAGGGACGGAGAGTTGCGTTTTGCGAGCTGGGGGTGAAATAAATCATCTCTTGGGAACGAGTATGAAACCTAACCGGTGAATATCGAATTACCCTAGAATAAAACTACTATAAGCTTGATCTCGCTATGCAACAAAATATTTCGCGGTTTTTAAAGTATTCCTATTAAATGACCGCACGCCTTGATTTAATTTTTTTCGGCAGTTTGAATGAAAATAAGACACGAGACACTACTCAAAATTAAACTTTTTGTATTTACCCTTTTAAATTTCATCCAAGAAGAAACGAGAAAGCATGATTTGACTAGGTACTTCATCCCTCATTTTGCACTCTTTAGCAGAAATGCAAAATCCCTTTTGCTGAAAGCTAAATTTGGGTATTATAGCTGTCGCCAAACCGAAGTCTTATGCTAATCGCGGAAACATGCAAAGCATGCTCTGTTGACACTAATTAGACTATGAATTTCCCACATCAACAGAGCATCACTTGAACATTCTAATTTTATTGGCACGATTTCAATTTGGCGACAGCTATATAATGATTTTTCAGTTTTTTTCATCTCGTATTTATGATTCTAAAACGAAGTTGACAACATAAAAAACTCCCTTAAAAGAATCATGTACGATGAAACAGTCAAGATTCTAATCATTGGTCAATATGGATTTTCTTTTTAATATACGTCAATAAACGGAAAATTAGTTGGTACTAATGAATAAATATATGTAATAAATGTCACAGGTGTGCTGCCTACGGTTGGGCTAAAGCTCCCAAGCGACAGAAAGTTGACCTCACTTTAAAGATCCGCCGTTGTTCGGAGAATTGACATAAAATTATAGGTAATTTTTAAGGGTATAGGAGTATAAAAACAGGTTTTTCGGTCAATATCGATTTCCGAAATTTGTGTTTTATTTTGCCAAAGCGTCCTGCGAACTCCTCTTCTTGTAAGTTGTTGGAGCACTCATCTTTATCAGATTTGACTCTACGCTGTTGAGCATGGGGTGTTCAATACTATCGGGTAGACATCCTGTGGCTTATAGTGCCCTCCAATCCTACATCAGCGATGCTTGGAAATCAGTTTCAGAATACCTATTATAACCTCAAAATAGTGGTCTATAAAAGGGCTTAGCCCATTTTTGACCGACGTAGGATGAACGCGGAGTATACATTCGTTCGCTTCTTGAATCTCGCATGTACAAGAATTCCCGTACACTGCTCGCCAATCCACTTCGGCCAAAAAGCGCACTAATAATGGGCAATTCGAATATCAACATCAGCATAATGACACTCATTTTCAAAAACCGCCTAAGTAGGGTTGGCGGACACTATAAGTATGTGGCACGTGGCGTGACGCCAGCAGCACTTTCCTTGATCATTTGCAGCAGTCGCTCCACGATGATGGTCGACAGGGAATGCTTTTCATGGAAATGAGGGATACGGAAACGGCTACAACAGCAAATCTCGAAACACCAACTGTTCTGCTATACAAACGGTCGTAGCAGGACACAAGAAGGTATACTTACATTTCGAAGGCTATTTTTCTTGTATTTAATGCCATTCACGTATGTATCAAGTGTAATGAATTGTTTCTATCTCTCTGTCTTTCTCTCACTATCCCTTTCTCTCTCACTCTCTCCGCCCTATCTCTATCTTAGTAACTATCACTTACTCTGTCAGTTCCTTCTCATACTGTGTTGGAGAGTGAATGCCAATGCTGCGTTGAAACTGTTCAAATTTGAAACCCTTTGTTTTCTAAAGCATCGCTTGTTTTCTAAAGAACAATCGGAATATATCGTATATACGGAAAAATTAAAGTAGCATCGTAATAACGTCTTGCCCGTCTCTGACCGAAAAAGAAGATTACACTTTAGGTACCCTTGCTCGAATATAGAACAAAAAATGGTTGACTACCAGCTGGGTTTTAATGGTGCAGTGGAATAGACAACAGCAAAGTGGGGCCGGCAGTCACTGGCCAGGCGACCTCCCTAGGAAAGCGGCAGCAGGGATACTGGCCGGCCACTTTCAGTGGGCGGACTTGACTCTGTAACGGGCTCGGAAATAGACTTGCTGCCTTCTAAAGCCAACGGTAGCAATGAAAAAACGAGTCTTGCAAGAACTTCAAATCACTTTCTAAGACACAGCTTTTCAAACAATCTGAGTTCAAAATGATTCTATTGCTATTGGTGCAGGCGAAACTGCAAAAGACATAGAGAAAACAACAAATTAACAAAAAATAACTAATCAATAAATAGAAAAAAAACTAAAATTGATAGAATATTCTTTATTCTCCAACTAGGCGAATTGCTGGCAGTTGAGAAATCCGACGATAACCGCCGCCCATTCTGACTGCTGCTCGAGGAGGAGCTCCGAGAAGTAGCTCACGGTCAGCGTGGACCGCTGCCCAGCCGGAGCCTGGGCGTAGGCAGCCCCGTGAACGTTCTCCTTGCCCGGAAGGAGGTGCTGGAGGGTGCTGGGGGAGACGGGAAGGTTGGACGAAAACTCGACAGAGTAGACCATGATGAGAGAATGAGGGAAATGGAGGATGACTCGCTTTTATAGGTAGTCTGTCGGAACGAAGCGTAAGCTTTTTGCCTTACCTGACGTTCACGTCTTCTTTCCATTTCGACGTAATCAACCTGTAAATAACCTAAATATAGTGCCCGCCAACCCTACTTCTGCGGGATCTGGAAATGAGTCAGATTATTCTGATGTTGACATTCTAATTACCCATTACTATATCAAAATTATGCATTACAAAAGGGAGCGTGGCCGCTTTTCGGCCGAAGTAGGATTAGAGAGCAGTATAAAAAGTCATATAAAAATGTCGTTTTCAAACTGAAAGAAAATCTAGCAGAAAAGTGGGAAATATCACTAGTTTTCCATTGTTAAACGCAAACTCTTCGCGGCGCGACCTCGCCATTAGCCTTTTGTATAGATAGCCCAGGATAGCCACTCTGACCCCTCATTAAAATTCTTTGTTATTGATTTGTTTGTATATTAGACGCCAATTGTCGCTTTTTGTCTCCTTATTTTTGTCTCACGTCCCCAAATAACTACATGTTTCTAAGAACCTTACCTCAGTCAATTGTTTTGGAAATTTGAAACAAGGTTTTTGGCTCTTTCTCATCGTTAATTTGAATCTTTGTTAAGGTTACGGCACGCACGTTAACTCGTCTTAGACGTACGAGCACAGCTACACACAACTATGTCGAAGTCCACCAATATCTTATTTCCTCAAAAATAAAAGAAAGTTATTGTTTATCGATTAGGTACTGGTATGAGTATGGAACGGTAGGCTCTGAATTACTAAAGATTGTTATCTGAATCCCTTCAGATCGAATACGCAATTAATCAGAAGGATCGACTTGATCGCGTTAGAAATGTTGTTCTTTCAAATCCTTTTGAACAACTTTCGGCTATTTGCTTGAAAACAATTAAATTGGTTTGTTTAAACTGGTGAAGTAATTTCTGAGTTATTTTCAGCAGTCCAGTCATTCATTGAAACCAATTCCCGAGAAAATGTTTTCCGGGATTTTGACAACCGTGTTAAAACTAAAATGTACAGTGCCGATGGTTAAAGCGATTTGTCGAAGATCTAGAGCTATACAGTTTATAAACTGTATTCGAAATGTACATCACATTTTTCTTTACCTCGATCATGAAGATTTTGTGGAAACAATGTTGGACCCTGAAATATATGTAGGTTTATCTTTGAATTTTCGTATCCATGCCTAAGATTCTCATTTCTACGCGAAGGAATCGCTATGAATGCCCGAAAACAATGTGAAGTATAATGGAGTAGCGCTTAGGGAACTTGGCATTCAAAGCTACTGAAAAGGAAGTGCTTCAATATAGTATTAGATGACATGGGTTGTCATCAAATACTGGATCTTGGTGACCAAATCAAACGAGAGCTACAATTTTCACACCCTGCCGTTAAAGTGAAGTTATGCGCTTAAACATAGTTATACGAATGTATGGCTTAAACAAAATTGTGTTTGGTTCTTTGCGAAGTATTAAGCTTTCGTGGTCAATGCTACGCTTAGGCGAACGTTGAAGGCCGTTTTTTCGTAGGTTTTCATTAAAAACATTGTTTAATTGCTCTCTGGATTCTTGAATTTAATCTCACTGAAGTGTATGTAATTTCTTTCTTTATTATAGCTGCACCCCAACGGGCATCATGCCAATTTGAGCCAGTAGTCTATGTTGATAATAAATTAGAATATAATCCGAAGTTATAGCTGCCGCCAAACCGAAATATTATGCAAATTGCGGAAACATGCAAAGCATGGTCTGTCGACAATGATAATACGAATTTCAATTATCAACAGAGGATCACTTGAACATTCTAATTTTATTGGCATGATTGCATTTTGGCGACAGCTATAACTCACCATCAGCATAGTATTGCAGAAATTGGCATGATGTCCGCATTGGTTACAGCTGTCTGGAAATATCGTCTATAGCTGTCGCCAAACCGAAATCATATGCTAATTGCGGAACTGTGCAAAGCATGCTCTCTCGTCTACTGATTAGACTACGAACTTCAATGTCAACAGAGGATCACTAGAACATTCTAATTTTATTGGCTTGATTCCAATTTGGCGACAGCTATAGAAATGTATGAAAATACCTCGATTCTCTATATTTTCACCTATAGATATCTCTCACGGCGTTGATAAAGTCAAAAATCGATGTAAATGTCATTCAATGTAAGCTAAAAAAAAGTGATCTTTCGCTGAGGAAATGTCTTGGAGGACTTTCCCTACATGTATTCTGCAAAGGAATCGTCGAAGCATGAATTGTCGCATATAAAAATACACCAAAGAAAACTTTGAGTTATTCCAAGTGGCGTGTGCAGAGGAGATGGCAAAGGGTTGTAGCTGATGGCGGGTGGAATTGTTGGAGTTAGCTGAGGATAAACCGTGATTCGTCTTTTACTTTATGTTTCAGAGATACAGTGGCTGTGACTCAAATGAACCATGAGCGACTGCAACTGAACCCCCAGCCGAGTGGGTAACCAAGCGCGAAACCAAACCCAAACGAAATTGCTGAAAGTATTTTTTTCTGGAAAAAAAATTGCACAGTTTCTAGTTGCCTCTTTTTGCTGTATTTAGCTCACGATAAATTTGTTTTCAGAAACATCGCAGAGTTTGTTTTCAATTGGGAGATTTATCCCATAATTGTCTTCCTTCTCAAATTTTCCCTTTGATCACCTGCTTTGAATCATTTGATCTATATTCATTGACGGCACAGTCGGAAGTTCAAATGTTATGGGTGAGTGGGGATTTTTCATTAAAACAAATGTAACTAGGAATTGTATCGCACGGTGGATTTTGGGAATTTGAAATCGGCGATATTTCACCGATATGACTTTAACAATTCGCAAGTTTTTCCGAACGAAGGAGACCCCGATTTCCCGCCATTTAAGACTCTTTGGAGGGAGAAAGTACCCAAAACGGTTGAAGAACAGGAAGAGGCGAGAAAAGAGGGGAAAAGGGAGATTTTGAATTCTTCAGGTTCCCATTGCTTGTCATTATTTGAAAACCCCTTCACAATCATTTGTTCTAAGCGAATGTGGATTGCGAAGTAACTTTTCTCCGATCATCTACGCCCCGGTTTGTACATAGATTTTAAACACTCTGATCAACTAATTTAGTTTGTGGTTGTTCTCCTTTTGGATTCTACAAAAGGAAAAACACCTTTTGAGAAATTCGCGACTCCCTCTTGGATGACACTCAGGGGCAACCAATGCTTGGAAGATAGAGCTGCGTATTGCAAGAAAATGTTCCCTTCGATTGATTTTTCAAATGATTATTTTGAGAAAAACTGATTCCTTCTTACAGTTGAAAGTACTGTCGTTCTCCTCTCCAAAAGAGAAAGGATCTAATGAAATATTTGTAGACTTTTTTATTCGATTTTCGTAGATATGCCGCTTCCATGATTCTAAAACATACTGTGTTCGTATGCTTTGATTTAAAGGCAGAGGCCCACAAAAATGAAAAAAAAAATTTTAAAAAAAACCCAAAAAAAATTTGCATGGACAGGCCCCCCTCTTCATTTTCCGTGGGCCTCTGCCTTTAAAACAGTGCCGACAGATCCAAATGTACAGGAGGGGACGAGATTAGAGGATTTTACTAAAACCTCATGGGAGTAAGTCTTTGAGGAAAACTCATTAATTAATCAAACAAAGGTCCGGCTAAACCTACTCTACCACCAACTCAGATTTAAGGCGTAATTCGTTTGGTCTCTCTCAATAACATCGGATTCGGTCGCCGGAAATCGGTCTGTGTTCTCTCGTGTTTCTATTTCTGAACGATTATGCCATTTATTTGGACTCATAGGACTGCATGAGATGCGTACACCGGTCATCGACGTTATCGGTCGGTGTTCTCTTGTGTTTATATTTTGAACTATTATACCGTTGACCGCTGAGCCGACTACATTTATATAGTGACTAGATTCCTTGTGAAAACCGAATATGCTCAATAAAAAGAGTCTAGAGCAACAATTAAGCCAAGTGTTTATGAAAAACGTAGATACTGCCCGAAAGTATCCTAAGTGGGCCCCAAGAGTTTGCCTACCGTGGTCAATCGATGGCGTATGCAATGAGAAGACCCTATATCAGAAACGAAATTTAGTTGACCTTTATCGAGTGCTCGTTCAGGTTCCGTTTGGTCAGTTACCTAAGGCTGAGTTTATACTTTTTGCTTCTTCGTATCTTGTAATAACAAATCAAGCAAGGCAATTTTGCGGATTAAGCATGAACCTCCGTCCAAAGACGTATATGCAAGGTTCCGAAGCTCCCGTCGCTAACTTACAATTTCACGTTTTATTTCACCGATGTTTTCTTGAACGGGCAGAACAATTTTAGTATACGCAAATGCACCAAACTTATGGTCATCTACATGAAAAAACTGGCAAACCCTGCACTCATCATCAATCCCATTCAGTACTAGATACATTACATTGGCCACAGCGGGACACAGCCTATCTGGTGTCGTTCATGTCGTTCACCTTTCTTTATTTATCTGTTATATATGTATCTGTGAACTTAGACAGTGTGCATATTTGTGTATGTGTGACGAAACAGTTTTAGTATAAATAGTAAAATTAACAACTTTATAATGCCAAATAGAAACACAAAACACATCAAACGAGATGGCTTGTACAGCAAGTGAGATCAAAGCTAGCAAAAAAATACAAAACAGTTATGGTAAACTAGATGTATGCATGAGGATTTCAAAATGTCTCCCCTCCGCTCTTTCTTTTGGTGGGAGGTTTTCATTAGTTGTGACACTGGATGATGTACTGGCATTGCTAGTGGTGGGAACTACTGCCATTTTACGGGCCATTCTGGCCAAAGCGATGGCGTAGGACGGGGGTGGAGTGTCTGTGGAGTTCTGACTTTCTTCGGATGGTTCGGCGCCGTTTTCTACCTCTTCGGCTTTTATGACGGGCTCTGAAATATAAACAGTCGAGCGAGTTGAGTTTGAGGCTTATCTGACCCCCCTCTCTTTCACTTCGATCGCTGAACCCGATGTTTTCGCGCCAACCACCGGCACAAATGAGCCTGCTTTTGGACAAAACAGGTTGAGGTAAAAATACCTTTGGGAGGGGCGGTGACTGTGAAAAAGTTGTAGTTAGGGGGAGGACATTGTGGTACCCTTCGGTAGACGTGGACGATGGCGTTGAAGAGGAAGTAATTCTGAAGGAAAAATATGAAATTCATTAAATTTGGAAAACAAACCTCGTAAAACTGAAGAGAATAGCCAACAAGGACAAAGAGAAGACAGGCCGGAGCTCCCTCCTTTCCGTCATCTACCTCCTTTACGGAGAAGAAGAAAGCACAAGTGGCCAGGGAAATCTGAACAACTGGATGATCTGAGACATTCATTGGCAGTAAGTAATCAGGACCAATAGAAACAACGCAATCTCTAAACAAAGGAACACACACACACACACACACACACACACTTGACTATTTTGGGGGTTTTTTTTGACATGATTCAGTATAGCCTTGTGTTTTGAGTAGACTACGAACAACGGGCAAATGTTCGATTAAATCTCTTCCTGTGGTCTGTCTTTCTTCTGTCGCGCATTGATCAAATGGAATTAGCGTTTTGCCAATGAACCGTTTTGTAACAGTCACACCACTCGTAGCTCATCGGATTAAAGTTCACGCCAAAGAACAATCAATCGCACTGAAAAACTCACCTTGAACACGACGTCAGGAACCATAATCAGAGGTTTGTTGAGGTACAACCCAGTTACAGAGATTCCGATGAGACACGAGGCGAGGCAGAAGAGGATGTCGACGAACAACTCGAACTGACGGAACATCATCCAGCAGAAGAGCAAACAATTGGTGTAGGTCACGACGGTCAGGAGACAGAAGGCACGGCGGGTCTGCAAGAAATATTGCTTGCAACTGTGGAACATTGTCAGGACCACAACTACTGAGGGCGACACAGATGCGGCCACTGCTTGAATATGCTTCATGTAAAATGTATGAACAACATCAAAACTTTGAGACAGTGTTAAGAAGAAGCTTTTTTTTTAGGATGAATGGTGCAGTTATAAGAAACACTTCATTTTCGTAAGCGTATCTTAGGTTTTCCTTACCCGCATGTGTCTCTTGTACTCCCTTATCCTTCCTTCAGCGCGATAGAAGAGTAAGTGGTGGTTCATCCTCTACAAATGGAGTTATAATTGAGAATAAATTGGTCCTATAATAGAGAACAGAGTAAACAAAGCGTGATTTCCTATCACAGGGCGGTCGGAACAAGTTTATCACGCGTGGGCGCGAAGGAATTGTGGTCACGGAGAAAGTTCTGCACGTTTATGACGACACTTCGCACTTCCTGGTTATATATCGCTAAATGGATTAATTTTTAAAGGAAATGTGTATCCCCCGTTCAGCCTATTAAGAATGTGAAGAGTCGATTACTTTCTTATTCCAAGTCAATCACAATTTGAAACTTCAGTGGGGGCACGTTAACGTTCTATCAAAGCCACATAGGTGATAAGTAAGTTGGTTCTGAAAAACATATCAAAATCAAAGTCAACACTGTAACTTTGATATAAATTAAGCATATACGCACAAATTGGCGAAAAGTGAAAGTAAAACTCTTTTACTCTATATTGGTAAGTAGCGTTTTTATTCCCTGTTAAAGGCAGTGTGTCACTAAAATTCGACCTACTCAGAATTTTAAACTTATATTTTGCCAATTTAGACCTTTCGAAGATGATTTGGACAATGTATATATTTGCCAGAAATGAATTTTGATTGCTTATTCCGCGAAATTTTTGCACTACAATTAGCATGCAGCTCTCTCAATTTCTAATGGTGAAAAGGGCTCTCTCGCCTAACGGTACGCTGTGAACAGGTCTATCCGTACATGCCGCATTCTTATAGGAAGGAACATGCGTTTATTTTCATGGCACACTGCCTTTAAAGGCAGAGGACCGCAAAAATGACCAGGGGGCCTTGCCGATTTTTTAGCATAAAGTTCTCCTCATTTCGCCCTGATCTACGTTGCGTGATGGAATTGTTCATTTTCATTTTCGCGGTCATCGCCTTTCCCATAAAGATGAGTGAAATAAAAGAAAAATCGAGTTCGATGCAGTGTGAGGCTTGAAGCGCCAAACAGAATTCAGTCCACAAAGTTCTGAAATGCCAATCGCAGAATCACGAAAAAGGTTCTTGGTGCAAAATGTTTGAACTGTGCAGAAATCGAAGCCACAGAAGATCCTAAATGAATGGATGGATATACACAACTTTTAGTGTCCAAGTGGCATTCAAACTGCTTCAGAATGGGTTTGAGTTACACAGTAAAAAGGCTATTGTTAGAAAAAGGCATGGGTTTTTATGCGATGGTCAAGAAAAACCAAATCGGACGACGCAGCTTGAGAAGTAGCCATTATTCATTCTTTTTCTCCCCCCCCCCCCCCTAATCATAAACAATCGCTCGATCGTCGTTTTAGCGTTTTAGCGGGCGTTCACCGTCGGTTGAAAGATTACGCGGCCGATCGGTTTTCGTCGAAAGTTCGCAGCAGGCCAGTTGACAGACCGCCGGAAGTAATCGGCTGAGCCGATCGACGGTCAATCGAGTAATGGCCCGAAATAGAAGAGAAGAGCACGACGGACGATTACGTCGATGGACGGTGGACACTTGTAATGCGATGAGTGACAGCACAAAGAAAAATGGATACGGGTGAGGTGTGTGAGGTGTGTGTGTGTGTGTGTGTGTGTGTGTGTGTGTGTGTGTGTGTGTGTGTGTGTGTGTGTGTGTGTGTGTGTGTGTGTGTGTGTGTGTGTGTGTGTGAGCGCGTGTGAATAAGGAAGAGATGCGACGTGAATCTTTAGGTGCACCAGTGGATAGTTTTCCCCTTACCCGATGCCTTGTGTGTGGCCAATTCCGTTTGCGTGACGTATCTCCGCCTGATCAATCATCTTCGTCGTTCGACTTTGTTCTCTGCACGTGAACTGTCAACGACACTCCTTGTCTTTGACATTTCTCGCCAAGTATACGTGAACTTTCACACCTCGTGATTTCCGCAATCCATTTTAGACACTCATGTACTATTTACAAAACACCTGCAAAGGGCGTCTAAGTATACGGTAGATGGACAAAACGAATAACGGCTGATGATAGTTTGATTGCGGTTGATTTGGTTTGTCAGGAACTGATTCGACCACTGGATAATAGGATTTTGAAAACAAACGATCTACGTTTGTGATCAAGCTAGGTTGAAAAGTAATCTGTCAGCCCATTCACAATTCCAAAAGAAGGGCACTTTCTTATGTAACGCTGCATGGAATTAAATTTTGGAATTGGTCCCGCCGCGATGAACCTCTCTCGCTCATAATTAAGAAACCCAGAGAAAAAGGCGCCAAAGTGAACAGTTTCCCCACGGAACCCAATAGGGCCACCAAACGAATTTTGTTAGAACGTTTCGTTTGTAAACAACCATAAAAGTTATTAAACGAAACGATGTGCTGAAATTGAAGACATAGAATTGCCCGCACTCGCCAAAGCCACTAACGCTTCTTCTTCTAATTGGGCTGCCTTCGTTGCCTGCGAATCCTTTATGCCATGCTTATAACAACAGCGAAACTTTGCCACGATGGGAATTGGGAGTAAGAATAATTGCAATTATGATCTCCGTGGTCGTAAGACGTGTCACTTCCGTCCGTTCATCAATTGAGGCCGTTATTTTTGGCCGTCGACTGGTTTCTCGATGAAGGTTGAGAGATGAAACGGTTCGGTGATAAGAGACCGCGGACATTCCGAAGAAACTGCCGATTTCATTGATTTACGACGACAACAAAGGAAATCTTTGAACTTTCAAAAAAAAATCTTGTTGTTTCTCAGAGCCAAATAGAGATTTTTCAGAGCGAAAAATAGAATATGTTTGGCTGACGAGAGAGAAAGAGGGAGGGAGAGAGTGAGAGAGATAAAGAGAGAATGAGAGAGAGAGAGAGAGAGAGAGAGAGAGAGAGAGAGAGAGAGAGAGAGGTGGGGAAGAGATGTCGCTCGTATTGTTGGGAAAAAGGTTTTGACAAATAAAATTTTGCGATTTGTAAAACTGACAGACGTAAACAGTTGGGGAACAAACAAAATGACACCATTTGTGAAGACTTAGGGTTGGATCTCGATAATCCGCCGTTGCGAGGGGATTTTGGGCAGTCCACCTAGACATATTAATCGTTTTCATTCACTACATCTGTTTCATTTTTTCTCTAGAACCGATTTGAATTTATTTAAATGCAAGCCGTGCCCAGATAATTCCGATTTCTGAATCATCCGAGACGGGTATTAAAGACAGAGGCCCACAAAAATGAAAATAATCATGTCCATGACGTGACGTTGGTGAAAAAGTGTCATTTTCAATGGTGAAATGCAGAGAGTTTTACGATTAGCATGGACAGGTCCCCCTCTTCATTTTATAGTCTGTGTCCAAATAACAACTGCCCCTTTGGCACCTTAAAGGATCATAGGTATCTGGTCCCGCCGCGATTCGAGTAGATCAGAAAGGGCGCCAATTGCGGACGCGCAAGGGAGTGCGCTTTCTTAGGAGAGCGCAGAGAAACCAGACAAAATAGCGTCTGAGCAATGTTTCTTTTTGTACGAAATTTCAGGAAGGCCATTTGTTGTTCGAACACAGACTATAGTGAATATAGCAGAGAGGGCACTATGAACAGGTGTAAGTGGGCTTCCCTCAAGCCTTCATATGCTCTAGATTTGGCAGCATTTAGTGAAACAGCTTCACGCACACAAAGAGAAAAACACATTGCCGAAAAATTTGTGGATGTTCAAACGACTATCTAATCACCTAGGGTAAGAATAGAGTTGTTGGTTTGGTCCACATCGGCAACTGCCATCGGCCGACGTCCACTCAAAAGAATCTCCCGCGCGGCACATTTCAGATTACGGTATTTGATCGACTATGGATCAGGGTATATAAGAGCGCAGAAATGAAGAAACGCCTTGATGAATCCTCTTATGTTTCAGACTGAACATTCAGTGATTTTTCTCTAGTTTCAATTATCGCTAAACCGAAATCGTACATGCTCATTCGGCGTCTTGCCAAGCTTTTTTGATGCAGCATCAGCATACTATTGATATTCTAAAATTACACAGATCAACAGTGAAATACTGGCGCCTTACCCTCCGATTTGGCATGATCATAAATTGGTGAGAACTTTAGTCTACGTTAATGCGAAGCCCTCGGGCAAAATTGTAACATAGCGATTACAGTACCCCAGTGAGTGTGACGCTTTGCAACAAAGAAATGGCTTTGTCAGTCGATCGCAGTTTTGTACACAGGAAACAAAGGAGTACCGTAGTCTCGTATGACACTAAAACAAACAAAAAAACGCCTCCGGGATGAGAAAACAGCGATTTTTGCAAAATTCGTCTTGATAGAAGCATAGACATATCCTAATGAAAAAGTTATGGAAGTAATGAAAAAGTTCGAAAAATAGAGGTCGTATATTTCTTGTTTCAAAGTTTGCTTCCTTCTGACTCATAGCTCAAACATCACATCAAAGTTAGAAAAACAAACGTGATAATGATCAGACGACGTTCGTCAATAGAATTGTAGCAGAAGTGTGAGAAAACCGGCGGAAACAAGGATGACGACCGGGTTCTCGTGTGGGCGGTCGACAACAAAGTAATAGCGCCGAGTATACAACGAACAAGATTCTCTTTAAGCACTTTTCGTATTCCCACTTTATTTTTGGAGTTCGTGTCGAATGTCCGCTTCTGTACACTTTTTCGACCAAAAATTGGCTTTTAAAATTTGTAGAAAGCTAGGCGGTTTTTATTGCTGATGCAACGAGATGGTGAAAAAGTCGTACTTTTTGTGCCTTTTGTAAGCTACAATTTAAATTGGAATTATCCAGTTTGATTGCAAGAAAAAAGGGCGATTAAGGTTGAAATTTTGGCACTTCGAACTACTTTTGCCGGCCTGTTTAACATTTGCAGGGCAACCGTCATATTGTTTTTCTGAAATCGTGAACAAGCTTCACATCTTTGTTTTTATTCGTAAACACAAAACTGTAAACATCAGATAAATGTCGTGTTCTACTGCCAAGCGTAAAACATGACCTTGCTATTTGTAACCTGTTAACATTTTGGCGTATTTTGGGCAAACCCAAAAGTTTTTGGCCAAGACGCTTCACTGCGTATTTCCACCTGTGAGGAACGTCCCATTTGAGATTACTTATTCTAATACGTTAGTGAGTAATGTTGGTTCAAAATGCATACGGGATGAGGGTATTTTGTCGCAGAGGCACTTTTTTATCTAGTACACGTTGGGTGTAAAATGTGGATATGTGGAATTCATTTGTTGAAAAAATAAGCTGCAAACTTTTCCCGTTTCGTTAAGGTTACGTTTATGTTTCTATAACCCTGTCATGCCGAAAAGAGCTCAAGATGTCCCCTCGTTGCACATTCACGTGTGCCAATGAGAAGAAAGAGATCAGAAAAACGACTGAGTGATGGTTTGATAGTAAGTGGGTTTGAGAGAGCTATTTCTGTCGCTACCGTAGCCGAAAAATGTGAAGAGGGCGGGGCGTCGCTTTGTTTCCGGCGGCTGACCGACCGTCGTATAAAAGAGAAAGGGGCGCAAAAGGGAACATACCCGCCCAACCGCAATCTAACGCACACTACCCAACACAACTAAGGTAAATAAGATGTAGTGACCTTATGCTTATAGGTTCTTATCTCAGAGTTACTGAAACATTTCCCTTTAACTTTCAAATCACGCAGCAGTTCAGCAAAAAGTCTTAAAACTCCTCATTATATCTATCTCTGTATCTCTGTGTCTTGCTGTTCTCTCTCTCTCTCTCTCTTCCCTAAAAATCATAAGCCCTGTTTCCCTAAAACAAAAGCAATGTTTCAGAAGCTAGCTCAGTTATCCGACTGCTTCACCATGAACACCATTCAGCCCGTTGATCTCAACAGGGGTACGATTTCTTTCAACCAATCGGTATTATCGATCGTCTTCAGACATGGCAAAGGCTCCGTACACTGTGGAGGAACCCCTCACCTGTGGACAGAAGACTAAGAAATGGTTTAGGAAGTACTTCCTCGAAGGTGAATTAAGCTGTTTTCTGAAGTAGTGTGAGTTTCAAGGCCAGCACTTGGAGGCTGATGCAGCTGAAGAACTTGCCAACCTTTCCGAGAATCCCACCCTTGGCGAGTTGATCTTCATCAAGTACAGGAAGTTCTTTGCAATGTGTCTACCCGTCGTTGTTATTCATGTAAGTACAGCTCACTTACCTTTAGACCAATAGTTTGAAGCACATCGCGAAGACAAATTTTTATATTTTGAGGGTCGATCAAACGAATTTTTCGATTTAGCGGGGTGATACGGCATGATCTCGCAACAGTATAGCACTCTTTAAAATGTTTCGATGACATTAAAAGAATAGGCTCCCGTCGTGAAATTTTCTTCTTTCTCTGTGAAAACGACTGTTTCGGTTACTTTTTTATGGTTAGATCCCTTGCGAATCGGATACAAACAAACGGGGATTACGCCGATTAATCTACCGTAATTCGCATTGCGGAACAATTTGAACACAGTGAATCATTCTTGTTTCTAGTTTGACATCTTGATAATTTAAGAGAATTTCAGACCATCTGGTGGATGACTGCCATCCGTCACGACTTCTTCAGATGGTATCCTGAATACTGGCCCATGCCGCTTACTATGGTCCTCGGATCTTTTGTCGGAGGTTGGTTTGAAAAATATGCTATTGTGTGCCCAAACGTCGTGCCAATGTTTCCGGGTTGCGCCCAAAGTTTTTTTATTTGACGTTGCCCGTAGAATACTCAGGGAACACTGGCAGCCAAATTTCGAGTACATGAGTTGTAACTGAAACATGGTTTTCAGGGATCACATCCGAGGGTTCCGGAGCCGTCGCCTTCCCCGTAATGACCCTCGCCCTCCACATTGCCCCCACCATCGCCCGTGACTTCTCTATTATGATCCAATCCATAGGTGACTTTTGAGAAATTTTAGAAATTTCAGTTTATTGATTTCAGGAATGACTTCGGCCCTCACCTGTGTTGTCTTTATGAAGGTCAAATTCGAGCACAGGGCGGTCATTCTCGGAACAGTCGGCAGCATTCCAGGATTCATCATCGGAGTGCACTTTGTAAGTTACAACGTGGATACATTAAATAACCATATTTTCAGGTCGATCCGCTGTTCACTGGAATGCAAAAGAAGATGTTGTTCGTCTCCATTTGGACTGCCTTTGCCGCCGCTCTCGGCATCCTGAACGCGCAGAAGAAACGCTCCACTTTCAAGGAAATTCCCGAGTTCAACTGGTGGAAGGGAGTGATTCTCGTCATCACTGGATTCGTCGGAGGTGGGAATCCTAATAATTTCGAATTATGAAAATACGAGTTTCAGGAGTGTTTGATGCTTTCGCTGGATCCGGAATTGACATCTGCATCTTTGCCGTGATCACACTTCTGTTCCGTGTCACTGAAAAGACCGCCACCCCTACTACCGTCATCCTCAAGGGTAAGTAGGACAAATTGGTGTTCCGGGCCCAAATTGCGCTCTGAAAAGGGGTTCTGACACTTTTTGTTCCTTTGCGTCACCTGTCTACTACAACGTTTGGTGGTCTCTCAACTTTCGACCGATCGACTACCGGTTTCGGCTGATAGATCGACGCCGACCCGCGAGAGTTGCGTACGAAAACAGACGGCTGACAAAGGGCGACAAGGAGGAGAGAGAGAAAAAGAGAGAGAGAGAGAGAGAGAGAGAGAGAGAGAGAGAGAAAACGAAAAACGAGATAACGAGATAACCAGATAGAGATGATGAGAGAGAGAATGACAGCACGGAAAAAGTGACATAAGAGGCAGTAACAGGGGGCTTCCTCTGAAAGCAGCGGGCTTCTTAGGAGGGCAAATCAACGTCTCTTCTCGGAGGCTCCTTCTGACCATGCCTAACAAACTATGCTTTATCGTTGCAGGAATCAACGCTTGCATTGGATTCTACTACCGAGCCGTAATGATGGGAGACATCGACACCCTTGCCTGGTGCTCATTCGCCATCTCCGTTCCCGTCTCCGCCATCACTGGTCCCGTCGGAAGCTTCTTCGGATCTCATCTGCATCGGCAGGTCAGTCTTCCTCTCTCTCTCTCTCTCTCTCTCTCTCTCTCTCTCTCTCTCTCTCTCTATGTCTCTCTTCCCCTCACTGTGACTCTGTGTCTCTGTCTGTCTGCCTTTCTGTCTTCACTCTATCTCTATGTCTCTCTTACACTCACTCTCACTCTCTCTCTATCTCTATCTCTCTCTCTGTCTCTCTCTCTCTCTCTCGCTCTCTCTCTGCTTGTGAATATTTCTCTCTTACTCAATCCATCTCTCTTCTCACCTCTATTTCAAACCTTAAAAACGCAATTCCAGGTGGTCGCTGGCTTTGTCTATGTCCTGGAACTTGTCGCCCTGATCGGTTTCCTCTTGAACAGGCCCTCTTGGCAGCTTATCGCCATCGGAGGCACCATCATCTTCGGAGGCTTCATCGTCTTCTCAATCATCGCCAAGGCTGGATCCTTCCTCATGGACAGAATTGAATCCCGACAAGCCAAAGAACGCAGGAATGGCCAGATCCAGCAGTAGATGAGCACCCAGGTTGACTTCTTCATTTGATCTCTGTACCAAGCTTGTCCCACTTCCGCAATCTTGTATTTCGTTCATAGGCGGAAATAAAAGTTCATAATTCTATTTTTTTTTTAACATTCTGGCCATGAAAGTGTTTACAAAACAAGGGGGCAACCGGCTCGCTGCAAACGACACACTGAAGAAAGTTTAACGAGTAATGTGACAGTCGATGGACTATCATTGAGCGGTTTCAGTCAGGCCCAAGTTTAAATTGGTCCAGAAACAAAAATGAAAACATTGGGTTGTTTCATGTGTTCAGTTCCGTCAAATAGTAACAAAAAATTGTTGTGGCATGAAAAGCCCAGAAGGCGTATATATAAAGGGGTGTTCAACAAAGGAATGTGGAAGATTCTTAGGGGATACTGGGGGTAATCTGGCACGCTGAATGCGAATATGCAGGTTATTTTAGACCAAAACGTGTTTTGGAGCGAGTTATTGAGCAAAACTCTTCAATTCCACATACACCCGTCTGTATAGCTCACAAAAATGTCATTTTTGGAGGCTTCAACGTGAAGATGATCAAAAACCAACATTACCACGCGATTCTACGCCCTCGATTACCCTCGAGCACATTCTTAGATGAGCGTTTTTGAAAAAGTTTCATTTGAACCCTGTCAGACAACATATTTCTTCTAAGAGCTGAGCGGAGAGCCACTGTCGCACGCGGACCCGCCGCCATTTTCTGGTGAGCCACGTCCGGCAGTATCATTTTTCGCAGTGGGCCACGCGGACCCGCCGCCATTTTCTGGTGAGCCACGTCCGGCAGTATCATTTTTCGCAGTGGACCACGCGGACCCGCCGCCATTTTCTGGTGAGCCACGTCCGGCAGCATCATTTTTCGTAGTGGGCCACTACGACCGGCTTGAAAATGTACAAGCCCAGAAGGCGAATATATAAAGGGGTGTTCAACAAAGGAATTTGGAAGAGTCTTAGGAGATACTAGGGGTAATCTGGCACGCTGAATGCGAATATGCAGGTTATTTTAGACCAAAATGTGTTTTGGAGCGAGTTATTGAGCAAAACTCTTCAATTCCACATACACCCGTCTGTATAGCTCACAAAAATGTCATTTTTGGAGGCTTCAACGTGAAGATGATCAAAAACCAACATTACCACGCGATTCTACGCCCTCGATTACCCTCGAGCACATTCTTAGATGAGCGTTTTTGAAAAAGTTTCATTTGAACCCTGTCAGACAACATATTTCTTCTAAGAGCTGAGCGGAGAGCCACTGTCGCACGCGGACCCGCCGCCATTTTCTGGTGAGCCACGTCCGGCAGTATCATTTTTCGCAGTGGGCCACGCGGACCCGCCGCCATTTTCTGGTGAGCCACGTCCGGCAGTATCATTTTTCGCAGTGGGCCACGCGGACCCGCCGCCATTTTCTGGTGAGCCACGTCCGGCAGCATCATTTTTCGTAGTGGGCCACTACGACCGGCTTGAAAATGTACAAGCCCAGAAGGCGAATATATAAAGGGGTGTTCAACAAAGGAATTTGGAAGAGTCTTAGGAGATACTAGGGGTAATCTGGCACGCTGAATGCGAATATGCAGGTTATTTTAGACCAAAATGTGTTTTGGAGCGAGTTATTGAGCAAAACTCTTCAATTCCACATACACCCGTCTGTATAGCTCCTTACGCGGGGAAATTCCGCTGCGGTCATCACAAGAAAAAATGTTCCTTTTGGATGCCTGAAGACTTGGCTCAATGTTTGACGTTGATTAAACTTGTGGTTTTTTAGATCCAGGCCTCCAAAATTTCAAATCCGTGACAAAAATGTCATTTTTGGAGGCTTCAACGTGAAGATGATCAAAAACCAACATTACCACGCGATTCTACGCCCTCGATTACCCTCGAGCACATTCTTAGATGAGCGTTTTTGAAAAAGTTTCATTTGAACCCTGTCAGACAACATATTTCTTCTAAGAGCTGAGCGGAGAGCCACTGTCGCACGCGACCCGCCGCCATTTTCTGGTGAGCCACGTCCGGCAGTATCATTTTTCGCAGTGGGCCACGCGGACCCGCCGCCATTTTCTGGTGAGCCACGTCCGGCAGCATCATTTTTCGTAGTGGGTCACTACGACCGGCTTGAAAATGTACAAGTCCAGAAGGCGTATATATAAAGGGGTGTTCAACAAAGGAATTTGGAAGAGTCTTAGGAGATACTAGAGGTAATCTGGCACGCTGAATGCGAATATGCAGGTTATTTTAGACCAAAATGTGTTTTGGAGCGAGTTATTGAGCAAAACTCTTCAATTCCACATACACCCGTCTGTATAGCTCCTTACGCGGGGAAATTCCGGTGGGGTCATCACAAGAAAAAATGTTCCTTTTGGATGCCTGAAGACTTGGCTCAATGTTTGACGTTGATTAAACTTGTGGTTTTTTAGATCCAGGCCTCCAAAATTTCAAATCCGTGACAAAAATGTCATTTTTGGAGGCTTCAACGTGAAGATGATCAAAAACCAACATTACCACGCAGTTCTACGCCCTCGATTACCCCCGAGCACATTCTTAGATGAGCGTTTTTGAAAAAGTTTCATTTGAACCCTGTCAGACAACATATTTCTTCTAAGAGCTGAGCGGAGAGCCACTGTCGCACGCGACCCGCCGCCATTTTCTGGTGAGCCACGTCCGGCAGTATCATTTTTCGCAGTGGGCCACGCGGACCCGCCGCCATTTTCTGGTGAGCCACGTCCGGCAGCATCATTTTTCGTAGTGGGTCACTACGACCGGCTTGAAAATGTACAAGTCCAGAAGGCGTATATATAAAGGGGTGTTCAACAAAGGAATTTGGAAGAGTCTTAGGAGATACTAGAGGTAATCTGGCACGCTGAATGCGAATATGCAGGTTATTTTAGACCAAAATGTGTTTTGGAGCGAGTTATTGAGCAAAACTCTTCAATTCCACATACACCCGTCTGTATAGCTCCTTACGCGGGGAAATTCCGGTGGGGTCATCACAAGAAAAAATGTTCCTTTTGGATGCCTGAAGACTTGGCTCAATGTTTGACGTTGATTAAACTTGTGGTTTTTTAGATCCAGGCCTCCAAAATTTCAAATCCGTGACAAAAATGTCATTTTTGGAGGCTTCAACGTGAAGATGATCAAAAACCAACATTACCACGCGATTCTACGCCCTCGATTACCCCCAAGCACATTCTTAGATGAGCGTTTTTGAAAAAGTTTCATTTGAACCCTGTCAGACAACATATTTCTTCTAAGAGCTGAGCGGAGAGCCACTGTCGCACGCGACCCGCCGCCATTTTCTGGTGAGCCACGTCCGGCAGTATCATTTTTCGCAGTGGGCCACGCGGACCCGCCGCCATTTTCTGGTGAGCCACGTCCGGCAGCATCATTTTTCGCAGTGGGCCACTACGACCGGCTTGAAAATGTACTAGTCCAGAAGGCGTATATATAAAGGGGTGTTCAACAAAGGAATTTGGAAGAGTCTTAGGAGTTACTAGAGGTAATCTGGCACGCTGAATGCGAATATGCAGGTTATTTTAGACCAAAATGTGTTTTGGAGCGAGTTATTGAGCAAAACTCTTCAATTCCACATACACCCGTCTGTATAGCTCCTTACGCGGGGAAATTCCGGTGCGGTCATCACAAGAAAAAATGTTCCTTTTGGATACCTGAAGACTTGGCTCAATGTTTGACGTTGATTAAACTTGTGGTTTTTTAGATCCAGGCCTCCAAAATTTCAAACCCGTGACAAAAATGTCATTTTTGGAGGCTTCAACGTGAAGATGATCAAAAACCAACATTACCACGCGATTCTACGCCCTCGATTACCCCCAAGCACATTCTTAGATGAGCGTTTTTGAAAAAGTTTCATTTGAACCCTGTCAGACAACATATTTCTTCTAAGAGCTGAGCGGAGAGCCACTGTCGCACGCGACCCGCCGCCATTTTCTGGTGAGCCACGTCCGGCAGTATCATTTTTCGCAGTGGGCCACGCGGACCCGCCGCCATTTTCTGGTGAGCCACGTCCGGCAGCATCATTTTTCGTAGTGGGTCACAACGACCGGCTTGAAAATGTACAAGTCCAGAAGGCGTATATATAAAGGGGTGTTCAACAAAGGAATTTGGAAGAGTCTTAGGAGATACTAGAGGTAATCTGGCACGCTGAATGCGAATATGCAGGTTATTTTAGACCAAAATGTGTTTTGGAGCGAGTTATTGAGCAAAACTCTTCAATTCCACATACACCCGTCTGTATAGCTCCTTACGCGGGGAAATTCCGGTGGGGTCATCACAAGAAAAAATGTTCCTTTTGGATGCCTGAAGACTTGGCTCAATGTTTGACGTTGATTAAACTTGTGGTTTTTTAGATCCAGGCCTCCAAAATTTCAAATCCGTGACAAAAATGTCCTTTTTGGAGGCTTCAACGTGAAGATGATCAAAAACCAACATTACCACGCGATTCTACGCCCTCGATTACCCCCGAGCACATTCTTAGATGAGCGTTTTTGAAAAAGTTTCATTTGAACCCTGTCAGACAACATATTTCTTCTAAGAGCTGAGCGGAGAGCCACTGTCGCACGCGACCCGCCGCCATTTTCTGGTGAGCCACGTCCGGCAGTATCATTTTTCGCAGTGGGCCACGCGGACCCGCCGCCATTTTCTGGTGAGCCACGTCCGGCAGCATCATTTTTCGTAGTGGGTCACAACGACCGGCTTGAAAATGTACAAGTCCAGAAGGCGTATATATAAAGGGGTGTTCAACAAAGGAATTTGGAAGAGTCTTAGGAGATACTAGAGGTAATCTGGCACGCTGAATGCGAATATGCAGGTTATTTTAGACCAAAATGTGTTTTGGAGCGAGTTATTGAGCAAAACTCTTCAATTCCACATACACCCGTCTGTATAGCTCCTTACGCGGGGAAATTCCGGTGGGGTCATCACAAGAAAAAATGTTCCTTTTGGATGCCTGAAGACTTGGCTCAATGTTTGACGTTGATTAAACTTGTGGTTTTTTAGATCCAGGCCTCCAAAATTTCAAATCCGTGACAAAAATGTCCTTTTTGGAGGCTTCAACGTGAAGATGATCAAAAACCAACATTACCACGCGATTCTACGCCCTCGATTACCCCCGAGCACATTCTTAGATGAGCGTTTTTGAAAAAGTTTCATTTGAACCCTGTCAGACAACATATTTCTTCTAAGAGCTGAGCGGAGAGCCACTGTCGCACGCGACCCGCCGCCATTTTCTGGTGAGCCACGTCCGGCAGTATCATTTTTCGCAGTGGGCCACCCGGACCCGCCGCCATTTTCTGGTGAGCCACGTCCGGCAGCATCATTTTTCGTAGTGGGTCACTACGACCGGCTTGAAAATGTACAAGTCCAGAAGGCGTATATATAAAGGGGTGTTCAACAAAGGAATTTGGAAGAGTCTTAGGAGATACTAGAGGTAATCTGGCACGCTGAATGCGAATATGCAGGTTATTTTAGACCAAAATGTGTTTTGGAGCGAGTTATTGAGCAAAACTCTTCAATTCCACATACACCCGTCTGTATAGCTCCTTACGCGGGGAAATTCCGGTGGGGTCATCACAAGAAAAAATGTTCCTTTTGGATGCCTGAAGACTTGGCTCAATGTTTGACGTTGATTAAACTTGTGGTTTTTTAGATCCAGGCCTCCAAAATTTCAAATCCGTGACAAAAATGTCATTTTTGGAGGCTTCAACGTGAAGATGATCAAAAACCAACATTACCACGCGATTCTACGCCCTCGATTACCCTCGAGCACATTCTTAGATGAGCGTTTTTGAAAAAGTTTCATTTGAACCCTGTCAGACAACATATTTCTTCTAAGAGCTGAGCGGAGAGCCACTGTCGCACGCGACCCGCCGCCATTTTCTGGTGAGCCACGTCCGGCAGTATCATTTTTCGCAGTGGGCCACGCGGACCCGCCGCCATTTTCTGGTGAGCCACGTCCGGCAGCATCATTTTTCGTAGTGGGTCACTACGACCGGCTTGAAAATGTACAAGTCCAGAAGGCGTATATATAAAGGGGTGTTCAACAAAGGAATTTGGAAGAGTCTTAGAAGATACTAGAGGTAATCTGGCACGCTGAATGCGAATATGCAGGTTATTTTAGACCAAAATGTGTTTTGGAGCGAGTTATTGAGCAAAACTCTTCATTTCCACATACACCCGTCTGTATAGCTCCTTACGCGGGGAAATTCCGGTGGGGTCATCACAAGAAAAAATGTTCCTTTTGGATGCCTGAAGACTTGGCTCAATGTTTGACGTTGATTAAACTTGTGGTTTTTTAGATCCAGGCCTCCAAAATTTCAAATCCGTGACAAAAATGTCATTTTTGGAGGCTTCAACGTGAAGATGATCAAAAACCAACATTACCACGCGATTCTACGCCCTCGATTACCCCCAAGCACATTCTTAGATGAGCGTTTTTGAAAAAGTTTCATTTGAACCCTGTCAGACAACATATTTCTTCTAAGAGCTGAGCGGAGAGCCACTGTCGCACGCGACCCGCCGCCATTTTCTGGTGAGCCACGTCCGGCAGTATCATTTTTCGCAGTGGGCCACGCGGACCCGCCGCCATTTTCTGGTGAGCCACGTCCGGCAGCATCATTTTTCGTAGTGGGTCACTACGACCGGCTTGAAAATGTACAAGTCCAGAAGGCGTATATATAAAGGGGTGTTCAACAAAGGAATTTGGAAGAGTCTTAGGAGATACTAGCCATTTTCTGGTGAGCCACGTCCGGCAGCATCATTTTTCGTAGTGGGTCACTACGACCGGCTTGAAAATGTACAAGTCCAGAAGGCGTATATATATAGGGGTGTTCAACAAAGGAATTTGGAAGAGTCTTATGAGATACTAGAGGTAATCTGGCACGCTGAATGCGAATATGCAGGTTATTTTAGACCAAAATGTGTTTTGGAGCGAGTTATTGAGCAAAACTCTTCAATTCCACATACACCCGTCTGTATAGCTCCTTACGCGGGGAAATTCCGGTGGGGTCATCACAAGAAAAAATGTTCCTTTTGGATGCCTGAAGACTTGGCTCAATGTTTGACGTTGATTAAACTTGTGGTTTTTTAGATCCAGGCCTCCAAAATTTCAAATCCGTGACAAAAATGTCATTTTTGGAGGCTTCAACGTGAAGATGATCAAAAACCAACATTACCACGCGATTCTACGCCCTCGATTACCCCCGAGCACATTCTTAGATGAGCGTTTTTGAAAAAGTTTCATTTGAACCCTGTCAGACAACATATTTCTTCTAAGAGCTGAGCGGAGAGCCACTGTCGCACGCGACCCGCCGCCATTTTCTGGTGAGCCACGTCCGGAAGTATCATTTTTCGCAGTGGGCCACGCGGACCCGCCGCCATTTTCTGGTGAGCCACGTCCGGCAGCATCATTTTTCGTAGTGGGTCAATACGACCGGCTTGAAAATGTACAAGTCCAGAAGGCGTATATATAAAGGGGTGTTCAACAAAGGAATTTGGAAGAGTCTTAGGAGATACTAGGGGTAATCTGGCACGCTGAATGCGAATATGCAGGTTATTTTAGATCGAAATGTGTTTTGGAGCGAGTTATTGAGCAAAACTCTTCAATTCCACATACACCCGTCTGTATAGCTCCTTACGCGGGGAAATTCCGGTGGGGTCATCACAAGAAAAAATGTTCCTTTTGGATGCCTGAAGACTTGGCTCAATGTTTGACGTTGATTAAACTTGTGGTTTTTTAGATCCAGGCCTCCAAAATTTCAAATCCGTGACAAAAATGTCATTTTTGGAGGCTTCAACGTGAAGATGATCAAAAACCAACATTACCACGCGATTCTACGCCCTCGATTACCCCCAAGCACATTCTTAGATGAGCGTTTTTGAAAAAGTTTCATTTGAACCCTGTCAGACAACATATTTCTTCTAAGAGCTGAGCGGAGAGCCACTGTCGCACGCGACCCGCCGCCATTTTCTGGTGAGCCACGTCCGGCAGTATCATTTTTCGCAGTGGGCCACGCGGACCCGCCGCCATTTTCTGGTGAGCCACGTCCGGCAGCATCATTTTTCGTAGTGGGTCACTACGACCGGCTTGAAAATGTACAAGTCCAGAAGGCGTATATATAAAGGGGTGTTCAACAAAGGAATTTGGAAGAGTCTTAGGAGATACTAGAGGTAATCTGGCACGCTGAATGCGAATATGCCGGTTATTTTAGACCAAAATGTGTTTTGGAGCGAGTTATTGAGCAAAACTCTTCAATTCCACATACACCCGTCTGTATAGCTCCTTACGCGGGGAAATTCCGGTGGGGTCATCACAAGAAAAAATGTTCCTTTTGGATGCCTGAAGACTTGGCTCAATGTTTGACGTTGATTAAACTTGTGGTTTTTTAGATCCAGGCCTCCAAAATTTCAAATCCGTGACAAAAATGTCATTTTTGGAGGCTTCAACGTGAAGATGATCAAAAACCAACATTACCACGCGATTCTACGCCCTCGATTACCCCCAAGCACATTCTTAGATGAGCGTTTTTGAAAAAGTTTCATTTGAACCCTGTCAGACAACATATTTCTTCTAAGAGCTGAGCGGAGAGCCACTGTCGCACGCGACCCGCCGCCATTTTCTGGTGAGCCACGTCCGGCAGTATCATTTTTCGCAGTGGGCCACGCGGACCCGCCGCCATTTTCTGGTGAGCCACGTCCGGCAGCATCATTTTTCGTAGTGGGTCACTACGACCGGCTTGAAAATGTACAAGTCCAGAAGGCGTATATATAAAGGGGTGTTCAACAAAGGAATTTGGAAGAGTCTTAGGAGATACTAGAGGTAATCTGGCACGCTGAATGCGAATATGCCGGTTATTTTAGACCAAAATGTGTTTTGGAGCGAGTTATTGAGCAAAACTCTTCAATTCCACATACACCCGTCTGTATAGCTCCTTACGCGGGGAAATTCCGGTGGGGTCATCACAAGAAAAAATGTTCCTTTTGGATGCCTGAAGACTTGGCTCAATGTTTGACGTTGATTAAACTTGTGGTTTTTTAGATCCAGGCCTCCAAAATTTCAAATCCGTGACAAAAATGTCATTTTTGGAGGCTTCAACGTGAAGATGATCAAAAACCAACATTACCACGCGATTCTACGCCCTCGATTACCCCCAAGCACATTCTTAGATGAGCGTTTTTGAAAAAGTTTCATTTGAACCCTGTCAGACAACATATTTCTTCTAAGAGCTGAGCGGAGAGCCACTGTCGCACGCGACCCGCCGCCATTTTCTGGTGAGCCACGTCCGGCAGTATCATTTTTCGCAGTGGGCCACGCGGACCCGCCGCCATTTTCTGGTGAGCCACGTCCGGCAGCATCATTTTTCGTAGTGGGTCACTACGACCGGCTTGAAAATGTACAAGTCCAGAAGGCGTATATATAAAGGGGTGTTCAACAAAGGAATTTGGAAGAGTCTTAGGAGATACTAGAGGTAATCTGGCACGCTGAATGCGAATATGCCGGTTATTTTAGACCAAAATGTGTTTTGGAGCGAGTTATTGAGCAAAACTCTTCAATTCCACATACACCCGTCTGTATAGCTCCTTACGCGGGGAAATTCCGGTGGGGTCATCACAAGAAAAAATGTTCCTTTTGGATGCCTGAAGACTTGGCTCAATGTTTGACGTTGATTAAACTTGTGGTTTTTTAGATCCAGGCCTCCAAAATTTCAAATCCGTGACAAAAATGTCATTTTTGGAGGCTTCAACGTGAAGATGATCAAAAACCAACATTACCACGCGATTCTACGCCCTCGATTACCCCCAAGCACATTCTTAGATGAGCGTTTTTGAAAAAGTTTCATTTGAACCCTGTCAGACAACATATTTCTTCTAAGAGCTGAGCGGAGAGCCACTGTCGCACGCGACCCGCCGCCATTTTCTGGTGAGCCACGTCCGGCAGTATCATTTTTCGCAGTGGGCCACGCGGACCCGCCGCCATTTTCTGGTGAGCCACGTCCGGCAGCATCATTTTTCGTAGTGGGCCACTACGACCGGCTTGAAAATGTACAAGTCCAGAAGGCGTATATATAAAGGGGTGTTCAACAAAGGAATTTGGAAGAGTCTTAGGAGATACTAGGGGTAATCTGGCACGCTGAATGCGAATATGCAGGTTATTTTAGATCGAAATGTGTTTTGGAGCGAGTTATTGAGCAAAACTCTTCAATTCCACATACACCCGTCTGTATAGCTCCTTACGCGGGGAAATTCCGGTGGGGTCATCACAAGAAAAAATGTTCCTTTTGGATGCCTGAAGACTTGGCTCAATGTTTGACGTTGATTAAACTTGTGGTTTTTTAGATCCAGGCCTCCAAAATTTCAAATCCGTGACAAAAATGTCATTTTTGGAGGCTTCAACGTGAAGATGATCAAAAACCAACATTACCACGCGATTCTACGCCCTCGATTACCCCCAAGCACATTCTTAGATGAGCGTTTTTGAAAAAGTTTCATTTGAACCCTGTCAGACAACATATTTCTTCTAAGAGCTGAGCGGAGAGCCACTGTCGCACGCGACCCGCCGCCATTTTCTGGTGAGCCACGTCCGGCAGTATCATTTTTCGCAGTGGGCCACGCGGACCCGCCGCCATTTTCTGGTGAGCCACGTCCGGCAGCATCATTTTTCGTAGTGGGTCACTACGACCGGCTTGAAAATGTACAAGTCCAGAAGGCGTATATATAAAGGGGTGTTCAACAAAGGAATTTGGAAGAGTCTTAGGAGATACTAGAGGTAATCTGGCACGCTGAATGCGAATATGCCGGTTATTTTAGACCAAAATGTGTTTTGGAGCGAGTTATTGAGCAAAACTCTTCAATTCCACATACACCCGTCTGTATAGCTCCTTACGCGGGGAAATTCCGGTGGGGTCATCACAAGAAAAAATGTTCCTTTTGGATGCCTGAAGACTTGGCTCAATGTTTGACGTTGATTAAACTTGTGGTTTTTTAGATCCAGGCCTCCAAAATTTCAAATCCGTGACAAAAATGTCATTTTTGGAGGCTTCAACGTGAAGATGATCAAAAACCAACATTACCACGCGATTCTACGCCCTCGATTACCCCCAAGCACATTCTTAGATGAGCGTTTTTGAAAAAGTTTCATTTGAACCCTGTCAGACAACATATTTCTTCTAAGAGCTGAGCGGAGAGCCACTGTCGCACGCGACCCGCCGCCATTTTCTGGTGAGCCACGTCCGGCAGTATCATTTTTCGCAGTGGGCCACGCGGACCCGCCGCCATTTTCTGGTGAGCCACGTCCGGCAGCATCATTTTTCGTAGTGGGTCACTACGACCGGCTTGAAAATGTACAAGTCCAGAAGGCGTATATATAAAGGGGTGTTCAACAAAGGAATTTGGAAGAGTCTTAGGAGATACTAGAGGTAATCTGGCACGCTGAATGCGAATATGCCGGTTATTTTAGACCAAAATGTGTTTTGGAGCGAGTTATTGAGCAAAACTCTTCAATTCCACATACACCCGTCTGTATAGCTCCTTACGCGGGGAAATTCCGGTGGGGTCATCACAAGAAAAAATGTTCCTTTTGGATGCCTGAAGACTTGGCTCAATGTTTGACGTTGATTAAACTTGTGGTTTTTTAGATCCAGGCCTCCAAAATTTCAAATCCGTGACAAAAATGTCATTTTTGGAGGCTTCAACGTGAAGATGATCAAAAACCAACATTACCACGCGATTCTACGCCCTCGATTACCCCCAAGCACATTCTTAGATGAGCGTTTTTGAAAAAGTTTCATTTGAACCCTGTCAGACAACATATTTCTTCTAAGAGCTGAGCGGAGAGCCACTGTCGCACGCGACCCGCCGCCATTTTCTGGTGAGCCACGTCCGGCAGTATCATTTTTCGCAGTGGGCCACGCGGACCCGCCGCCATTTTCTGGTGAGCCACGTCCGGCAGCATCATTTTTCGTAGTGGGCCACTACGACCGGCTTGAAAATGTACAAGTCCAGAAGGCGTATATATAAAGGGGTGTTCAACAAAGGAATTTGGAAGAGTCTTAGGAGATACTAGAGGTAATCTGGCACGCTGAATGCGAATATGCAGGTTATTTTAGACCGAAATGTGTTTTGGAGCGAGTTATTGAGCAAAACTCTTCAATTCCACATACACCCGTCTGTATAGCTCCTTACGCGGGGAAATTCCGGTGGGGTCATCACAAGAAAAAATGTTCCTTTTGGATGCCTGAAGACTTGGCTCAATGTTTGACGTTGATTAAACTTGTGGTTTTTTAGATCCAGGCCTCCAAAATTTCAAATCCGTGACAAAAATGTCATTTTTGGAGGCTTCAACGTGAAGATGATCAAAAACCAACATTACCACGCGATTCTACGCCCTCGATTACCCCCGAGCACATTCTTAGATGAGCATTTTTGAAAAAGTTTCATTTGAACCATGTCAGACAACATATTTCTTCTAAGAGCTGAGCGGAGAGCCACTGTCGCACGCGACCCGCCGCCATTTTCTGGTGAGCCACGTCCGGCAGTATCATTTTTCGCAGTGGGCCACGCGGACCCGCCGCCATTTTCTGGTGAGCCACGTCCGGCAGCATCATTTTTCGTAGTGGGTCACTACGACCGGCTTGAAAATGTACAAGTCCAGAAGGCGTATATATAAAGGGGTGTTCAACAAAGGAATTTGGAAGAGTCTTAGGAGATACTAGAGGTAATCTGGCACGCTGAATGCGAATATGCAGGTTATTTTAGACCAAAATGTGTTTTGGAGCGAGTTATTGAGCAAAACTCTTCAATTCCACATACACCCGTCTGTATAGCTCCTTACGCGGGGAAATTCCGGTGGGGTCATCACAAGAAAAAATGTTCCTTTTGGATGCCTGAAGACTTGGCTCAATGTTTGACGTTGATTAAACTTGTGGTTTTTTAGATCCAGGCCTCCAAAATTTCAAATCCGTGACAAAAATGTCATTTTTGGAGGCTTCAACGTGAAGATGATCAAAAACCAACATTACCACGCGATTCTACGCCCTCGATTACCCCCGAGCACATTCTTAGATGAGCATTTTTGAAAAAGTTTCATTTGAACCATGTCAGACAACATATTTCTTCTAAGAGCTGAGCGGAGAGCCACTGTCGCACGCGACCCGCCGCCATTTTCTGGTGAGCCACGTCCGGCAGTATCATTTTTCGCAGTGGGCCACGCGGACCCGCCGCCATTTTCTGGTGAGCCACGTCCGGCAGCATCATTTTTCGTAGTGGGTCACTACGACCGGCTTGAAAATGTACAAGTCCAGAAGGCGTATATATAAAGGGGTGTTCAACAAAGGAATTTGGAAGAGTCTTAGGAGATACTAGCCATTTTCTGGTGAGCCACGTCCGGCAGCATCATTTTTCGTAGTGGGTCACTACGACCGGCTTGAAAATGTACAAGTCCAGAAGGCGTATATATATAGGGGTGTTCAACAAAGGAATTTGGAAGAGTCTTATGAGATACTAGAGGTAATCTGGCACGCTGAATGCGAATATGCAGGTTATTTTAGACCAAAATGTGTTTTGGAGCGAGTTATTGAGCAAAACTCTTCAATTCCACATACACCCGTCTGTATAGCTCCTTACGCGGGGAAATTCCGGTGGGGTCATCACAAGAAAAAATGTTCCTTTTGGATGCCTGAAGACTTGGCTCAATGTTTGACGTTGATTAAACTTGTGGTTTTTTAGATCCAGGCCTCCAAAATTTCAAATCCGTGACAAAAATGTCATTTTTGGAGGCTTCAACGTGAAGATGATCAAAAACCAACATTACCACGCGATTCTACGCCCTCGATTACCCCCGAGCACATTCTTAGATGAGCGTTTTTGAAAAAGTTTCATTTGAACCCTGTCAGACAACATATTTCTTCTAAGAGCTGAGCGGAGAGCCACTGTCGCACGCGACCCGCCGCCATTTTCTGGTGAGCCACGTCCGGAAGTATCATTTTTCGCAGTGGGCCACGCGGACCCGCCGCCATTTTCTGGTGAGCCACGTCCGGCAGCATCATTTTTCGTAGTGGGTCAATACGACCGGCTTGAAAATGTACAAGTCCAGAAGGCGTATATATGAAGGGGTGTTCAACAAAGGAATTTGGAAGAGTCTTAGGAGATACTAGAGGTAATCTGGCACGCTGAATGCGAATTAGCAGGTTATTTTAGACCAAAATGTGTTTTGGAGCGAGTTATTGAGCAAAACTCTTCAATTCCACATACACCCGTCTGTATAGCTCCTTACGCGGGGAAATTCCGGTGGGGTCATCACAAGAAAAAATGTTCCTTTTGGATGCCTGAAGACTTGGCTCAATGTTTGACGTTGATTAAACTTGTGGTTTTTTAGATCCAGGCCTCCAAAATTTCAAATCCGTGACAAAAATGTCATTTTTGGAGGCTTCAACGTGAAGATGATCAAAAACCAACATTACCACGCGATTCTACGCCCTCGATTACCCCCAAGCACATTCTTAGATGAGCGTTTTTGAAAAAGTTTCATTTGAACCCTGTCAGACAACATATTTCTTCTAAGAGCTGAGCGGAGAGCCACTGTCGCACGCGACCCGCCGCCATTTTCTGGTGAGCCACGTCCGGCAGTATCATTTTTCGCAGTGGGCCACGCGGACCCGCCGCCATTTTCTGGTGAGCCACGTCCGGCAGCATCATTTTTCGTAGTGGGCCACTACGACCGGCTTGAAAATGTACAAGTCCAGAAGGCGTATATATAAAGGGGTGTTCAACAAAGGAATTTGGAAGAGTCTTAGGAGATACTAGCCATTTTCTGGTGAGCCACGTCCGGCAGCATCATTTTTCGTAGTGGGTCACTACGACCGGCTTGAAAATGTACAAGTCCAGAAGGCGTATATATATAGGGGTGTTCAACAAAGGAATTTGGAAGAGTCTTATGAGATACTAGAGGTAATCTGGCACGCTGAATGCGAATATGCAGGTTATTTTAGACCAAAATGTGTTTTGGAGCGAGTTATTGAGCAAAACTCTTCAATTCCACATACACCCGTCTGTATAGCTCCTTACGCGGGGAAATTCCGGTGGGGTCATCACAAGAAAAAATGTTCCTTTTGGATGCCTGAAGACTTGGCTCAATGTTTGACGTTGATTAAACTTGTGGTTTTTTAGATCCAGGCCTCCAAAATTTCAAATCCGTGACAAAAATGTCATTTTTGGAGGCTTCAACGTGAAGATGATCAAAAACCAACATTACCACGCGATTCTACGCCCTCGATTACCCCCGAGCACATTCTTAGATGAGCGTTTTTGAAAAAGTTTCATTTGAACCCTGTCAGACAACATATTTCTTCTAAGAGCTGAGCGGAGAGCCACTGTCGCACGCGACCCGCCGCCATTTTCTGGTGAGCCACGTCCGGAAGTATCATTTTTCGCAGTGGGCCACGCGGACCCGCCGCCATTTTCTGGTGAGCCACGTCCGGCAGCATCATTTTTCGTAGTGGGTCAATACGACCGGCTTGAAAATGTACAAGTCCAGAAGGCGTATATATGAAGGGGTGTTCAACAAAGGAATTTGGAAGAGTCTTAGGAGATACTAGAGGTAATCTGGCACGCTGAATGCGAATTAGCAGGTTATTTTAGACCAAAATGTGTTTTGGAGCGAGTTATTGAGCAAAACTCTTCAATTCCACATACACCCGTCTGTATAGCTCCTTACGCGGGGAAATTCCGGTGGGGTCATCACAAGAAAAAATGTTCCTTTTGGATGCCTGAAGACTTGGCTCAATGTTTGACGTTGATTAAACTTGTGGTTTTTTAGATCCAGGCCTCCAAAATTTCAAATCCGTGACAAAAATGTCATTTTTGGAGGCTTCAACGTGAAGATGATCAAAAACCAACATTACCACGCGATTCTACGCCCTCGATTACCCCCAAGCACATTCTTAGATGAGCGTTTTTGAAAAAGTTTCATTTGAACCCTGTCAGACAACATATTTCTTCTAAGAGCTGAGCGGAGAGCCACTGTCGCACGCGACCCGCCGCCATTTTCTGGTGAGCCACGTCCGGCAGTATCATTTTTTGCAGTGGGCCACGCGGACCCGCCGCCATTTTCTGGTGAGCCACGTCCGGCAGCATCATTTTTCGTAGTGGGTCACTACGACCGGCTTGAAAATGTACAAGTCCAGAAGGCGTATATATAAAGGGGTGTTCAACAAAGGAATTTGGAAGAGTCTTAGGAGATACTAGAGGTAATCTGGCACGCTGAATGCGAATATGCCGGTTATTTTAGACCAAAATGTGTTTTGGAGCGAGTTATTGAGCAAAACTCTTCAATTCCACATACACCCGTCTGTATAGCTCCTTACGCGGGGAAATTCCGGTGGGGTCATCACAAGAAAAAATGTTCCTTTTGGATGCCTGAAGACTTGGCTCAATGTTTGACGTTGATTAAACTTGTGGTTTTTTAGATCCAGGCCTCCAAAATTTCAAATCCGTGACAAAAATGTCATTTTTGGAGGCTTCAACGTGAAGATGATCAAAAACCAACATTACCACGCGATTCTACGCCCTCGATTACCCCCGAGCACATTCTTAGATGAGCGTTTTTGAAAAAGTTTCATTTGAACCCTGTCAGACAACATATTTCTTCTAAGAGCTGAGCGGAGAGCCACTGTCGCACGCGACCCGCCGCCATTTTCTGGTGAGCCACGTCCGGCAGTATCATTTTTCGCAGTGGGCCACGCGGACCCGCCGCCATTTTCTGGTGAGCCACGTCCGGCAGCATCATTTTTCGTAGTGGGTCACTACGACCGGCTTGAAAATGTACAAGTCCAGAAGGCGTATATATAAAGGGGTGTTCAACAAAGGAATTTGGAAGAGTCTTAGGAGATACTAGAGGTAATCTGGCACGCTGAATGCGAATATGCCGGTTATTTTAGACCAAAATGTGTTTTGGAGCGAGTTATTGAGCAAAACTCTTCAATTCCACATACACCCGTCTGTATAGCTCCTTACGCGGGGAAATTCCGGTGGGGTCATCACAAGAAAAAATGTTCCTTTTGGATGCCTGAAGACTTGGCTCAATGTTTGACGTTGATTAAACTTGTGGTTTTTTAGATCCAGGCCTCCAAAATTTCAAATCCGTGACAAAAATGTCATTTTTGGAGGCTTCAACGTGAAGATGATCAAAAACCAACATTACCACGCGATTCTACGCCCTCGATTACCCCCAAGCACATTCTTAGATGAGCGTTTTTGAAAAAGTTTCATTTGAACCCTGTCAGACAACATATTTCTTCTAAGAGCTGAGCGGAGAGCCACTGTCGCACGCGACCCGCCGCCATTTTCTGGTGAGCCACGTCCGGCAGTATCATTTTTCGCAGTGGGCCACGCGGACCCGCCGCCATTTTCTGGTGAGCCACGTCCGGCAGCATCATTTTTCGTAGTGGGTCACTACGACCGGCTTGAAAATGTACAAGTCCAGAAGGCGTATATATAAAGGGGTGTTCAACAAAGGAATTTGGAAGAGTCTTAGGAGATACTAGAGGTAATCTGGCACGCTGAATGCGAATATGCCGGTTATTTTAGACCAAAATGTGTTTTGGAGCGAGTTATTGAGCAAAACTCTTCAATTCCACATACACCCGTCTGTATAGCTCCTTACGCGGGGAAATTCCGGTGGGGTCATCACAAGAAAAAATGTTCCTTTTGGATGCCTGAAGACTTGGCTCAATGTTTGACGTTGATTAAACTTGTGGTTTTTTAGATCCAGGCCTCCAAAATTTCAAATCCGTGACAAAAATGTCATTTTTGGAGGCTTCAACGTGAAGATGATCAAAAACCAACATTACCACGCGATTCTACGCCCTCGATTACCCCCGAGCACATTCTTAGATGAGCGT
Organism: Oscheius myriophilus; assembly: GCA_964057215.1. Lineage (NCBI taxonomy): Eukaryota > Metazoa > Nematoda > Chromadorea > Rhabditida > Rhabditidae > Oscheius > Oscheius myriophilus. Next base: position 12,419,134 of record OZ059904.1, read on the forward strand.
TTTTGTAAAAGTTTAATTTGAACCCTGTCAGACAACATATTTCTTCTAAGAGCTGAGCGGAGAGCCACTGTCGCACGCGACCCGCCGCCATTTTCTGGTGAGCCACGTCCGGCAGTATCATTTTTCGCAGTGGGCCACGCGGACCCGCCGCCATTTTCTGGTGAGCCACGTCCGGCAGCATCATTTTTCGTAGTGGGTCACTACGAAAATCACTACGACCGGCTTGAAAATGTACAAGTCCAGAAGGCTTATATATAAAGGGGTGTTCAAAAAAGGAATTTGGAAGAGTCTTAGGAGATACTAGAGGTAATCTGGCACGCTGAATGCGAATATGCAGGTTATTTTAGACCAAAATGTGTTTTGGAGCGAGTTATTGAGCAAAACTCTTCAATTCCACAAACACCCGTCTGTATAGCTCCTTACGCGGGGAAATTCCGGTGGGGTCATCACAAGAAAAAATGTTCCTTTTGGATGCCTGAAGACTTGGCTCAATGTTTGACGTTGATTAAACTTGTGGTTTTTTAGATCCAGGCCTCCAAAATTTCAAATCCGTGACAAAAATGTCATTTTTGGAGGCTTCAACGTGAAGATGATCAAAAACCAACATTACCACGCGATTCTACGCCCTCGATTACCCCCGAGCACATTCTTAGATGAGCGTTTTTGAAAAAGTTTCATTTGAACCCTGTCAGACAACATATTTCTTCTAAGAGCTGAGCGGAGAGCCACTGTCGCACGCGACCCGCCGCCATTTTCTGGTGAGCCACGTCCGGCAGTATCATTTTTCGCAGTGGGCCACGCGGACCCGCCGCCATTTTCTGGTGAGCCACGTCCGGCAGCATCATTTTTCGTAGTGGGTCACTACGAAAATCACTACGACCGGCTTGAAAATGTACAAGTCCAGAAGGCTTATATATAAAGGGGTGTTCAAAAAAGGAATTTGGAAGAGTCTTAGGAGATACTAGAGGTAATCTGGCACGCTGAATGCGAATATGCAGGTTATTTTAGACCAAAATGTGTTTTGGAGCGAGTTATTGAGCAAAACTCTTCAATTCCACAAACACCCGTCTGTATAGCTCCTTACGCGGGGAAATTCCGGTGGGGTCATCACAAGAAAAAATGTTCCTTTTGGATGCCTGAAGACTTGGCTCAATGTTTGACGTTGATTAAACTTGTGGTTTTTTAGATCCAGGCCTCCAAAATTTCAAATCCGTGACAAAAATGTCATTTTTGGAGGCTTCAACGTGAAGATGATCAAAAACCAACATTACCACGCGATTCTACGCCCTCGATTACCCCCGAGCACATTCTTAGATGAGCGTTTTTGAAAAAGTTTCATTTGAACCCTGTCAGACAACATATTTCTTCTAAGAGCTGAGCGGAGAGCCACTGTCGCACGCGACCCGCCGCCATTTTCTGGTGAGCCACGTCCGGCAGTATCATTTTTCGCAGTGGGCCACGCGGACCCGCCGCCATTTTCTGGTGAGCCACGTCCGGCAGCATCATTTTTCGTAGTGGGTCACTACGACCGGCTTGAAAATGTACAAGTCCAGAAGGCGTATATATAAAGGGGTGTTCAACAAAGGAATTTGGAAGAGTCTTAGGAGATACTAGAGGTAATCTGGCACGCTGAATGCGAATATGCCGGTTATTTTAGACCAAAATGTGTTTTGGAGCGAGTTATTGAGCAAAACTCTTCAATTCCACATACACCCGTCTGTATAGCTCCTTACGCGGGGAAATTCCGGTGGGGTCATCACAAGAAAAAATGTTCCTTTTGGATGCCTGAAGACTTGGCTCAATGTTTGACGATGATTAAACTTGTGGTTTTTTAGATCCAGGCCTCCAAAATTTCAAATCCGTGACAGAAATGTCATTTTTGGAGGCTTCAACGTGAAGATGATCAAAAACCAACATTACCACGCGATTCTACGCCCTCGATTACCCCCGAGCACATTCTTAGATGAGCGTTTTTGAAAAAGTTTCATTTGAACCCTGTCAGACAACATATTTCTTCTAAGAGCTGAGCGGAGAGCCACTGTCGCACGCGACCCGCCGCCATTTTCTGGTGAGCCACGTCCGGCAGTATCATTTTTCGCAGTGGGCCACGCGGACCCGCCGCCATTTTCTGGTGAGCCATGTCCGGCAGCATCATTTTTCGTAGTGGGCCACTACGACCGGCTTGAAAATGTACAAGTCCAGAAGGCGTATATATAAAGGGGTGTTCAACAAAGGAATTTGGAAGAGTCTTAGGAGATACTAGGGGTAATCTGGCACGCTGAATGCGAATATGCAGGTTATTTTAGATCGAAATGTGTTTTGGAGCGAGTTATTGAGCAAAACTCTTCAATTCCACATACACCCGTCTGTATAGCTCCTTACGCGGGGAAATTCCGGTGGGGTCATCACAAGAAAAAATGTTCCTTTTGGATGCCTGAAGACTTGGCTCAATGTTTGACGTTGATTAAACTTGTGGTTTTTTAGATCCAGGCCTCCAAAATTTCAAATCCGTGACAAAAATGTCATTTTTGGAGGCTTCAACGTGAAGATGATCAAAAACCAACATTACCACGCGATTCTACGCCCTCGATTACCCCCAAGCACATTCTTAGATGAGCGTTTTTGAAAAAGTTTCATTTGAACCCTGTCAGACAACATATTTCTTCTAAGAGCTGAGCGGAGAGCCACTGTCGCACGCGACCCGCCGCCATTTTCTGGTGAGCCACGTCCGGCAGTATCATTTTTCGCAGTGGGCCACGCGGACCCGCCGCCATTTTCTGGTGAGCCACGTCCGGCAGCATCATTTTTCGTAGTGGGTCACTACGAAAATCACTACGACCGGCTTGAAAATGTACAAGTCCAGAAGGCTTATATATAAAGGGGTGTTCAAAAAAGGAATTTGGAAGAGTCTTAGGAGATACTAGAGGTAATCTGGCACGCTGAATGCGAATATGCAGGTTATTTTAGACCAAAATGTGTTTTGGAGCGAGTTATTGAGCAAAACTCTTCAATTCCACAAACACCCGTCTGTATAGCTCCTTACGCGGGGAAATTCCGGTGGGGTCATCACAAGAAAAAATGTTCCTTTTGGATGCCTGAAGACTTGGCTCAATGTTTGACGTTGATTAAACTTGTGGTTTTTTAGATCCAGGCCTCCAAAATTTCAAATCCGTGACAAAAATGTCATTTTTGGAGGCTTCAACGTGAAGATGATCAAAAACCAACATTACCACGCGATTCTACGCCCTCGATTACCCCCGAGCACATTCTTAGATGAGCGTTTTTGAAAAAGTTTCATTTGAACCCTGTCAGACAACATATTTCTTCTAAGAGCTGAGCGGAGAGCCACTGTCGCACGCGACCCGCCGCCATTTTCTGGTGAGCCACGTCCGGCAGTATCATTTTTCGCAGTGGGCCACGCGGACCCGCCGCCATTTTCTGGTGAGCCACGTCCGGCAGCATCATTTTTCGTAGTGGGTCACTACGACCGGCTTGAAAATGTACAAGTCCAGAAGGCGTATATATAAAGGGGTGTTCAACAAAGGAATTTGGAAGAGTCTTAGGAGATACTAGAGGTAATCTGGCACGCTGAATGCGAATATGCCGGTTATTTTAGACCAAAATGTGTTTTGGAGCGAGTTATTGAGCAAAACTCTTCAATTCCACATACACCCGTCTGTATAGCTCCTTACGCGGGGAAATTCCGGTGGGGTCATCACAAGAAAAAATGTTCCTTTTGGATGCCTGAAGACTTGGCTCAATGTTTGACGATGATTAAACTTGTGGTTTTTTAGATCCAGGCCTCCAAAATTTCAAATCCGTGACAGAAATGTCATTTTTGGAGGCTTCAACGTGAAGATGATCAAAAACCAACATTACCACGCGATTCTACGCCCTCGATTACCCCCGAGCACATTCTTAGATGAGCGTTTTTGAAAAAGTTTCATTTGAACCCTGTCAGACAACATATTTCTTCTAAGAGCTGAGCGGAGAGCCACTGTCGCACGCGACCCGCCGCCATTTTCTGGTGAGCCACGTCCGGCAGTATCATTTTTCGCAGTGGGCCACGCGGACCCGCCGCCATTTTCTGGTGAGCCATGTCCGGCAGCATCATTTTTCGTAGTGGGCCACTACGACCGGCTTGAAAATGTACAAGTCCAGAAGGCGTATATATAAAGGGGTGTTCAACAAAGGAATTTGGAAGAGTCTTAGGAGATACTAGGGGTAATCTGGCACGCTGAATGCGAATATGCAGGTTATTTTAGATCGAAATGTGTTTTGGAGCGAGTTATTGAGCAAAACTCTTCAATTCCACATACACCCGTCTGTATAGCTCCTTACGCGGGGAAATTCCGGTGGGGTCATCACAAGAAAAAATGTTCCTTTTGGATGCCTGAAGACTTGGCTCAATGTTTGACGTTGATTAAACTTGTGGTTTTTTAGATCCAGGCCTCCAAAATTTCAAATCCGTGACAAAAATGTCATTTTTGGAGGCTTCAACGTGAAGATGATCAAAAACCAACATTACCACGCGATTCTACGCCCTCGATTACCCCCAAGCACATTCTTAGATGAGCGTTTTTGAAAAAGTTTCATTTGAACCCTGTCAGACAACATATTTCTTCTAAGAGCTGAGCGGAGAGCCACTGTCGCACGCGACCCGCCGCCATTTTCTGGTGAGCCACGTCCGGCAGTATCATTTTTCGCAGTGGGCCACGCGGACCCGCCGCCATTTTCTGGTGAGCCACGTCCGGCAGCATCATTTTTCGTAGTGGGCCACTACGAAAATCACTACGACCGGCTTGAAAATGTACAAGTCCAGAAGGCTTATATATAAAGGGGTGTTCAAAAAAGGAATTTGGAAGAGTCTTAGGAGATACTAGAGGTAATCTGGCACGCTGAATGCGAATATGCAGGTTATTTTAGACCAAAATGTGTTTTGGAGCGAGTTATTGAGCAAAACTCTTCAATTCCACAAACACCCGTCTGTATAGCTCCTTACGCGGGGAAATTCCGGTGGGGTCATCACAAGAAAAAATGTTCCTTTTGGATGCCTGAAGACTTGGCTCAATGTTTGACGTTGATTAAACTTGTGGTTTTTTAGATCCAGGCCTCCAAAATTTCAAATCCGTGACAAAAATGTCATTTTTGGAGGCTTCAACGTGAAGATGATCAAAAACCAACATTACCACGCGATTCTACGCCCTCGATTACCCCCGAGCACATTCTTAGATGAGCGTTTTTGAAAAAGTTTCATTTGAACCCTGTCAGACAACATATTTCTTCTAAGAGCTGAGCGGAGAGCCACTGTCGCACGCGACCCGCCGCCATTTTCTGGTGAGCCACGTCCGGCAGTATCATTTTTCGCAGTGGGCCACGCGGACCCGCCGCCATTTTCTGGTGAGCCACGTCCGGCAGCATCATTTTTCGTAGTGGGTCACTACGAAAATCACTACGACCGGCTTGAAAATGTACAAGTCCAGAAGGCTTATATATAAAGGGGTGTTCAAAAAAGGAATTTGGAAGAGTCTTAGGAGATACTAGAGGTAATCTGGCACGCTGAATGCGAATATGCAGGTTATTTTAGACCAAAATGTGTTTTGGAGCGAGTTATTGAGCAAAACTCTTCAATTCCACAAACACCCGTCTGTATAGCTCCTTACGCGGGGAAATTCCGGTGGGGTCATCACAAGAAAAAATGTTCCTTTTGGATGCCTGAAGACTTGGCTCAATGTTTGACGTTGATTAAACTTGTGGTTTTTTAGATCCAGGCCTCCAAAATTTCAAATCCGTGACAAAAATGTCATTTTTGGAGGCTTCAACGTGAAGATGATCAAAAACCAACATTACCACGCGATTCTACGCCCTCGATTACCCCCGAGCACATTCTTAGATGAGCGTTTTTGAAAAAGTTTCATTTGAACCCTGTCAGACAACATATTTCTTCTAAGAGCTGAGCGGAGAGCCACTGTCGCACGCGACCCGCCGCCATTTTCTGGTGAGCCACGTCCGGCAGTATCATTTTTCGCAGTGGGCCACGCGGACCCGCCGCCATTTTCTGGTGAGCCACGTCCGGCAGCATCATTTTTCGTAGTGGGTCACTACGACCGGCTTGAAAATGTACAAGTTCAGAAGGCGTATATATAAAGGGGTGTTCAACAAAGGAATTTGGAAGAGTCTTAGGAGATACTAGAGGTAATCTGGCACGCTGAATGCGAATATGCAGGTTATTTTAGACCGAAATGTGTTTTGGAGCGAGTTATTGAGCAAAACTCTTCAATTCCACATACACCCGTCTGTATAGCTCCTTACGCGGGGAAATTCCGGTGGGGTCATCACAAGAAAAAATGTTCCTTTTGGATGCCTGAAGACTTGGTTCAATGTTTGACGTTGATTAAACTTGTGGTTTTTTAGATCCAGGCCTCCAAAATTTCAAATCCGTGACAAAAATGTCATTTTTGGAGGCTTCAACGTGAAGATGATCAAAAACCAACATTACCACGCGATTCTACGCCCTCGATTACCCCCGAGCACATTCTTAGATGAGCGTTTTTGAAAAAGTTTCATTTGAACCCTGTCAGACAACATATTTCTTCTAAGAGCTGAGCGGAGAGCCACTGTCGCACGCGACCCGCCGCCATTTTCTGGTGAGCCACGTCCGGCAGTATCATTTTTCGCAGTGGGCCACGCGGACCCGCCGCCATTTTCTGGTGAGCCACGTCCGGCAGCATCATTTTTCGTAGTGGGTCACTACGACCGGCTTGAAAATGTACAAGTCCAGAAGGCGTATATATAAAGGGGTGTTCAACAAAGGAATTTGGAAGAGTCTTAGGAGATACTAGAGGTAATCTGGCACGCTGAATGCGAATATGCAGGTTATTTTAGACCGAAATGTGTTTTGGAGCGAGTTATTGAGCAAAACTCTTCAATTCCACATACACCCGTCTGTATAGCTCCTTACGCGGGGAAATTCCGGTGGGGTCATCACAAGAAAAAATGTTCCTTTTGGATGCCTGAAGACTTGGTTCAATGTTTGACGTTGATTAAACTTGTGGTTTTTTAGATCCAGGCCTCCAAAATTTCAAATCCGTGACAAAAATGTCATTTTTGGAGGCTTCAACGTGAAGATGATCAAAAACCAACATTACCACGCGATTCTACGCCCTCGATTACCCCCGAGCACATTCTTAGATGAGCGTTTTTGAAAAAGTTTCATTTGAACCCTGTCAGACAACATATTTCTTCTAAGAGCTGAGCGGAGAGCCACTGTCGCACGCGACCCGCCGCCATTTTCTGGTGAGCCACGTCCGGCAGTATCATTTTTCGCAGTGGGCCACGCGGACCCGCCGCCATTTTCTGGTGAGCCACGTCCGGCAGCATCATTTTTCGTAGTGGGTCACTACGAAAATCACTACGACCGGCTTGAAAATGTACAAGTCCAGAAGGCTTATATATAAAGGGGTGTTCAAAAAAGGAATTTGGAAGAGTCTTAGGAGATACTAGAGGTAATCTGGCACGCTGAATGCGAATATGCAGGTTATTTTAGACCAAAATGTGTTTTGGAGCGAGTTATTGAGCAAAACTCTTCAATTCCACAAACACCCGTCTGTATAGCTCCTTACGCGGGGAAATTCCGGTGGGGTCATCACAAGAAAAAATGTTCCTTTTGGATGCCTGAAGACTTGGCTCAATGTTTGACGTTGATTAAACTTGTGGTTTTTTAGATCCAGGCCTCCAAAATTTCAAATCCGTGACAAAAATGTCATTTTTGGAGGCTTCAACGTGAAGATGATCAAAAACCAACATTACCACGCGATTCTACGCCCTCGATTACCCCCGAGCACATTCTTAGATGAGCGTTTTTGAAAAAGTTTCATTTGAACCCTGTCAGACAACATATTTCTTCTAAGAGCTGAGCGGAGAGCCACTGTCGCACGCGACCCGCCGCCATTTTCTGGTGAGCCACGTCCGGCAGTATCATTTTTCGCAGTGGGCCACGCGGACCCGCCGCCATTTTCTGGTGAGCCACGTCCGGCAGCATCATTTTTCGTAGTGGGTCACTACGACCGGCTTGAAAATGTACAAGTCCAGAAGGCGTATATATAAAGGGGTGTTCAACAAAGGAATTTGGAAGAGTCTTAGGAGATACTAGAGGTAATCTGGCACGCTGAATGCGAATATGCAGGTTATTTTAGACCAAAATGTGTTTTGGAGCGAGTTATTGAGCAAAACTCTTCAATTCCACATACACCCGTCTGTATAGCTCCTTACGCGGGGAAATTCCGGTGGGGTCATCACAAGAAAAAATGTTCCTTTTGGATGCCTGAAGACTTGGCTCAATGTTTGACGTTGATTAAACTTGTGGTTTTTTAGATCCAGGCCTCCAAAATTTCAAATTTGTGACAAAAATGTCATTTTTGGAGGCTTCAACGTGAAGATGATCAAAAACCAACATTACCACGCGATTCTACGCCCTCGATTACCCCCGAGCACATTCTTAGATGAGCGTTTTTGTAAAAGTTTCATTTGAACACTGTCAGACAACATATTTCTTCTAAGAGCTGAGCGGAGAGCCACTGTCGCACGCGGACCCGCCGCCATTTTCTGGTCAGCCACGTCCGGCAGCATCATTTTTCGTAGTGGGCCACGCGGACCCGCCGCCATTTTCTGGTCAGCCACGTCCGGCAGCATCATTTTTCGTAGTGGGCCACTACGACCGGCTTGAAAATGTACAAGTCCAGAAGGCGTATATATTAAGGGGTGTTCAACAAAGGAATTTGGAAGAGTCTTAGGAGATACTAGGGGTAATCTGGCACGCTGAATGCGAATATGCAGGTTATTTTAGATCGAAATGTGTTTTGGAGCGAGTTATTGAGCAAAACTCTTCAATTCCACATACACCCGTCTGTATAGCTCCTTACGCGGGGAAATTCCGGTGGGGTCATCACAAGAAAAAATGTTCCTTTTGGATGCCTGAAGACTTGGCTCAATGTTTGACGTTGATTAAACTTGTGGTTTTTTAGATCCAGGCCTCCAAAATTTCAAATCCGTGACAAAAATGTCATTTTTGGAGGCTTCAACGTGAAGATGATCAAAAACCAACATTACCACGCGATTCTACGCCCTCGATTACCCCCGAGCACATTCTTAGATGAGCGTTTTTGTAAAAGTTTCATTTGAACCCTGTCAGACAACATATTTCTTCTAAGAGCTGAGCGGAGAGCCACTGTCGCACGCGACCCGCCGCCATTTTCTGGTGAGCCACGTCCGGCAGTATCATTTTTCGCAGTGGGCCACGCGGACCCGCCGCCATTTTCTGGTGAGCCACGTCCGGCAGCATCATTTTTCGTAGTGGGCCACTACGACCGGCTTGAAAATGTACAAGTCCAGAAGGCGTATATATAAAGGGGTGTTCAACAAAGGAATTTGGAAGAGTCTTAGGAGATACTAGGGGTAATCTGGCACGCTGAATGCGAATATGCAGGTTATTTTAGACCGAAATGTGTTTTGGAGCGAGTTATTGAGCAAAACTCTTCAATTCCACCTACACCCGTCTGTATAGCTCCTTACGCGGGGAAATTCCGGTGGGGTCATCACAAGAAAAAATGTTCCTTTTAGATGCCTGAAGACTTGGCTCGATGTTTGACGTTGATTAAACTTGTGGTTTTTTAGATCCAGGCCTCCAAAATTTCAAATTTGTGACAAAAATGTCATTTTTGGAGGCTTCAACGTGAAGATGATCAAAAACCAACCTTACCACGCGATTCTACGCCCTCGATTACCCCCGAGCACATTCTTAGATGAGCGTTTTTGTAAAAGTTTCATTTGAACACTGTCAGACAACATATTTCTTCTAAGAGCTGAGCGGAGAGCCACTGTCGCACGCGACCCGCCGCCATTTTCTGGTGAGCCACGTCCGGCAGTATCATTTTTCGCAGTGGGCCACGCGGACCCGCCGCCATTTTCTGGTGAGCCACGTCCGGCAGCATCATTTTTCGTAGTGGGCCACTACGACCGGCTTGAAAATGTACAAGTCCAGAAGGCGTATATATAAAGGGGTGTTCAACAAAGGAATTTGGAAGAGTCTTAGGAGATACTAGGGGTAATCTGGCACGCTGAATGCGAATATGCAGGTTATTTTAGATCGAAATGTGTTTTGGAGCGAGTTATTGAGCAAAACTCTTCAATTCCACATACACCCGTCTGTATAGCTCCTTACGCGGGGAAATTCCGGTGGGGTCATCACAAGAAAAAATGTTTCTTTTGGATGCCTGAAGACTTGGCTCAATGTTTGACGTTGATTAAACTTGTGGTTTTTTAGATCCAGGCCTCCAAAATTTCAAATTTGTGACAAAAATGTCATTTTTGGAGGCTTCAACGTGAAGATGATCAAAAACCAACATTACCACGCGATTCTACGCTTTCGATTACCCCCGAGCACATTCTTAGATGAGCGTTTTTGTAAAAGTTTCATTTGAACCCTGTCAGACAACATATTTCTTCTAAGAGCTGAGCGGAGAGCCACTGTCGCACGCGACCCGCCGCCATTTTCTGGTGAGCCACGTCCGGCAGTATCATTTTTCGCAGTGGGCCACGCGGACCCGCCGCCATTTTCTGGTGAGCCACGTCCGGCAGCATCATTTTTCGTAGTGGGCCACTACGACCGGCTTGAAAATGTACAAGTCCAGAAGGCGTATATATAAAGGGGTGTTCAACAAAGGAATTTGGAAGAGTCTTAGGAGATACTAGGGGTAATCTGGCACGCTGAATGCGAATATGCAGGTTATTTTAGATCGAAATGTGTTTTGGAGCGAGTTATTGAGCAAAACTCTTCAATTCCACATACACCCGTCTGTATAGCTCCTTACGCGGGGAAATTCCGGTGGGGTCATCACAAGAAAAAATGTTTCTTTTGGATGCCTGAAGACTTGGCTCAATGTTTGACGTTGATTAAACTTGTGGTTTTTTAGATCCAGGCCTCCAAAATTTCAAATTTGTGACAAAAATGTCATTTTTGGAGGCTTCAACGTGAAGATGATCAAAAACCAACATTACCACGCGATTCTACGCTTTCGATTACCCCCGAGCACATTCTTAGATGAGCGTTTTTGTAAAAGTTTCATTTGAACACTGTCAGACAACATATTTCTTCTAAGAGCTGAGCGGAGAGCCACTGTCGCACGCGACCCGCCGCCATTTTCTGGTGAGCCACGTCCGGCAGTATCATTTTTCGCAGTGGGCCACTACGACCGGCTTGAAAATGTACAAGTCCAGAAGGCGTATATATAAAGGGGTGTTCAACAAAGGAATTTGGAAGAGTCTTAGGAGATACTAGGGGTAATCTGGCACGCTGAATGCGAATATGCAGGTTATTTTAGATCGAAATGTGTTTTGGAGCGAGTTATTGAGCAAAACTCTTCAATTCCACATACACCCGTCTGTATAGCTCCTTACGCGGGGAAATTCCGGTGGGGTCATCACAAGAAAAAATGTTTCTTTTGGATGCCTGAAGACTTGGCTCAATGTTTGACGTTGATTAAACTTGTGGTTTTTTAGATCCAGGCCTCCAAAATTTCAAATTTGTGACAAAAATGTCATTTTTGGAGGCTTCAACGTGAAGATGATCAAAAACCAACATTACCACGCGATTCTACGCTTTCGATTACCCCCGAGCACATTCTTAGATGAGCGTTTTTGTAAAAGTTTCATTTGAACACTGTCAGACAACATATTTCTTCTAAGAGCTGAGCGGAGAGCCACTGTCGCACGCGACCCGCCGCCATTTTCTGGTGAGCCACGTCCGGCAGTATCATTTTTCGCAGTGGGCCACGCGGACCCGCCGCCATTTTCTGGTGAGCCACGTCCGGCAGCATCATTTTTCGTAGTGGGCCACTACGACCGGCTTGAAAATGTACAAGTCCAGAAGGCGTATATATAAAGGGGTGTTCAACAAAGGAATTTGGAAGAGTCTTAGGAGATACTAGGGGTAATCTGGCACGCTGAATGCGAATATGCAGGTTATTTTAGACCGAAATGTGTTTTGGAGCGAGTTATCGAGCAAAACTCTTCAATTCCACCTACACCCGTCTGTATAGCTCCTTACGCGGGGAAATTCCGGTGGGGTCATCACAAGAAAAAATGTTCCTTTTGGATGCCTGAAGACTTGGCTCAATGTTTGACGATGATTAAACTTGTGGTTTTTTAGATCCAGGCCTCCAAAATTTCAAATCCGTGACAAAAATGTCATTTTTGGAGGCTTCAACGTGAAGATGATCAAAAACCAACATTACCACGCGATTCTACGCCCTCGATTACCCCCGAGCACATTCTTAGATGAGCGTTTTTGAAAAAGTTTCATTTGAACCCTGTCAGACAACATATTTCTTCTAAGAGCTGAGCGGAGAGCCACTGTCGCACGCGACCCGCCGCCATTTTCTGGTGAGCCACGTCCGGCAGTATCATTTTTCGCAGTGGGCCACGCGGACCCGCCGCCATTTTCTGGTGAGCCATGTCCGGCAGCATCATTTTTCGTAGTGGGCCACTACGACCGGCTTGAAAATGTACAAGTCCAGAAGGCGTATATATAAAGGGGTGTTCAACAAAGGAATTTGGAAGAGTCTTAGGAGATACTAGGGGTAATCTGGCACGCTGAATGCGAATATGCAGGTTATTTTAGATCGAAATGTGTTTTGGAGCGAGTTATTGAGCAAAACTCTTCAATTCCACATACACCCGTCTGTATAGCTCCTTACGCGGGGAAATTCCGGTGGGGTCATCACAAGAAAAAATGTTTCTTTTGGATGCCTGAAGACTTGGCTCAATGTTTGACGTTGATTAAACTTGTGGTTTTTTAGATCCAGGCCTCCAAAATTTCAAATTTGTGACAAAAATGTCATTTTTGGAGGCTTCAACGTGAAGATGATCAAAAACCAACATTACCACGCGATTCTACGCTTTCGATTACCCCCGAGCACATTCTTAGATGAGCGTTTTTGTAAAAGTTTCATTTGAACACTGTCAGACAACATATTTCTTCTAAGAGCTGAGCGGAGAGCCACTGTCGCACGCGACCCGCCGCCATTTTCTGGTGAGCCACGTCCGGCAGTATCATTTTTCGCAGTGGGCCACGCGGACCCGCCGCCATTTTCTGGTGAGCCACGTCCGGCAGCATCATTTTTCGTAGTGGGCCACTACGACCGGCTTGAAAATGTACAAGTCCAGAAGGCGTATATATAAAGGGGTGTTCAACAAAGGAATTTGGAAGAGTCTTAGGAGATACTAGGGGTAATCTGGCACGCTGAATGCGAATATGCAGGTTATTTTAGACCGAAATGTGTTTTGGAGCGAGTTATTGAGCAAAACTCTTCAATTCCACCTACACCCGTCTGTATAGCTCCTTACGCGGGGAAATTCCGGTGGGGTCATCACAAGAAAAAATGTTCCTTTTGTATGCCTGAAGACTTGGCTCATTGTTTGACGTTGATTGAACTTGTGGTTTTTTAGATCCAGGCCTCCAAAATTTCAAATTTGTGACAAAAATGTCATTTTTGGAGGCTTCAACGTGAAGATGATCAAAAACCAACATTACCACGCGATTCTACGCCCTCGATTACCCCCGAGCACATTCTTAGATGAGCGTTTTTGTAAAAGTTTCATTTGAACACTGTCAGACAACATATTTCTTCTAAGAGCTGAGCGGAGAGCCACTGTCGCACGCGACCCGCCGCCATTTTCTGGTGAGCCACGTCCGGCAGTATCATTTTTCGCAGTGGGCCACGCGGACCCGCCGCCATTTTCTGGTGAGCCACGTCCGGCAGCATCATTTTTCGTAGTGGGCCACTACGACCGGCTTGAAAATGTACAAGTCCAGAAGGCGTATATATAAAGGGGTGTTCAACAAAGGAATTTGGAAGAGTCTTAGGAGATACTAGAGGTAATCTGGCACGCTGATTGCGAATATGCAGGTTATTTTAGACCAAAACGTGTTTTGGAGCGAGTTATTGAGCAAAACTCTTCAATTCCACATACACCCGTCTGTATAGCTCCTTACGCGGGGAAATTCCGGTGGGGTCATCACAAGAAAAAATGTTCCTTTTGGATGCCTGAAGACTTGGCTCAATGTTTGACGTTGATTAAACTTGTGGTTTTTTAGATCCAGGCCTCCAAAATTTCAAATTTGTGACAAAAATGTCATTTTTGGAGGCTTCAACGTGAAGATGATCAAAAACCAACATTACCACGCGATTCTACGCTTTCGATTACCCCCGAGCACATTCTTAGATGAGCGTTTTTGTAAAAGTTTCATTTGAACACTGTCAGACAACATATTTCTTCTAAGAGCTGAGCGGAGAGCCACTGTCGCACGCGACCCGCCGCCATTTTCTGGTGAGCCACGTCCGGCAGTATCATTTTTCGCAGTGGGCCACGCGGACCCGCCGCCATTTTCTGGTGAGCCACGTCCGGCAGCATCATTTTTCGTAGTGGGCCACTACGACCGGCTTGAAAATGTACAAGTCCAGAAGGCGTATATATAAAGGGGTGTTCAACAAAGGAATTTGGAAGAGTCTTAGGAGATACTAGGGGTAATCTGGCACGCTGAATGCGAATATGCAGGTTATTTTAGACCGAAATGTGTTTTGGAGCGAGTTATTGAGCAAAACTCTTCAATTCCACCTACACCCGTCTGTATAGCTCCTTACGCGGGGAAATTCCGGTGGGGTCATCACAAGAAAAAATGTTCCTTTTGTATGCCTGAAGACTTGGCTCAATGTTTGACGTTGATTGAACTTGTGGTTTTTTAGATCCAGGCCTCCAAAATTTCAAATTTGTGACAAAAATGTCATTTTTGGAGGCTTCAACGTGAAGATGATCAAAAACCAACATTACCACGCGATTCTACGCCCTCGATTACCCCCGAGCACATTCTTAGATGAGCGTTTTTGTAAAAGTTTCATTTGAACACTGTCAGACAACATATTTCTTCTAAGAGCTGAGCGGAGAGCCACTGTCGCACGCGACCCGCCGCCATTTTCTGGTGAGCCACGTCCGGCAGTATCATTTTTCGCAGTGGGCCACGCGGACCCGCCGCCATTTTCTGGTGAGCCACGTCCGGCAGCATCATTTTTCGTAGTGGGCCACTACGACCGGCTTGAAAATGTACAAGTCCAGAAGGCGTATATATTAAGGGGTGTTCAACAAAGGAATTTGGAAGAGTCTTAGGAGATACTAGGGGTAATCTGGCACGCTGATTGCGAATATGCAGGTTATTTTAGACCAAAACGTGTTTTGGAGCGAGTTATTGAGCAAAACTCTTCAATTCCACATACACCCGTCTGTATAGCTCCTTACGCGGGGAAATTCCGGTGGGGTCATCACAAGAAAAAATGTTCCTTTTGGATGCCTGAAGACTTGGCTCAATGTTTGACGTTGATTAAACTTGTGGTTTTTTAGATCCAGGCCTCCAAAATTTCAAATTTGTGACAAAAATGTCATTTTTGGAGGCTTCAACGTGAAGATGATCAAAAACCAACATTACCACGCGATTCTACGCTTTCGATTACCCCCGAGCACATTCTTAGATGAGCGTTTTTGTAAAAGTTTCATTTGAACACTGTCAGACAACATATTTCTTTTAAGAGCTGAGCGGAGAGCCACTTTCGCACGCGACCCGCCGCCATTTTCTGGTGAGCCACGTCCGGCAGTATCATTTTTCGCAGTGGGCCACGCGGACCCGCCGCCATTTTCTGGTGAGCCACGTCCGGCAGCATCATTTTTCGTAGTGGGCCACTACGACCGGCTTGAAAATGTACAAGTCCAGAAGGCGTATATATAAAGGGGTGTTCAACAAAGGAATTTGGAAGAGTCTTAGGAGATACTAGGGGTAATCTGGCACGCTGATTGCGAATATGCAGGTTATTTTAGACCAAAACGTGTTTTGGAGCGAGTTATTGAGCAAAACTCTTCAATTCCACATACACCCGTCTGTATAGCTCCTTACGCGGGGAAATTCCGGTGGGGTCATCACAAGAAAAAATGTTCCTTTTGGATGCCTGAAGACTTGGCTCAATGTTTGACGTTGATTAAACTTGTGGTTTTTTAGATCCAGGCCTCCAAAATTTCAAATTTGTGACAAAAATGTCATTTTTGGAGGCTTCAACGTGAAGATGATCAAAAACCAACATTACCACGCGATTCTACGCTTTCGATTACCCCCGAGCACATTCTTAGATGAGCGTTTTTGTAAAAGTTTCATTTGAACACTGTCAGACAACATATTTCTTCTAAGAGCTGAGCGGAGAGCCACTGTCGCACGCGACCCGCCGCCATTTTCTGGTGAGCCACGTCCGGCAGTATCATTTTTCGCAGTGGGCCACGCGGACCCGCCGCCATTTTCTGGTGAGCCACGTCCGGCAGCATCATTTTTCGTAGTGGGCCACTACGACCGGCTTGAAAATGTACAAGTCCAGAAGGCGTATATATAAAGGGGTGTTCAACAAAGGAATTTGGAAGAGTCTTAGGAGATACTAGGGGTAATCTGGCACGCTGAATGCGAATATGCAGGTTATTTTAGACCGAAATGTGTTTTGGAGCGAGTTATTGAGCAAAACTCTTCAATTCCACCTACACCCGTCTGTATAGCTCCTTACGCGGGGAAATTCCGGTGGGGTCATCACAAGAAAAAATGTTCCTTTTGGATGCCTGAAGACTTGGCTCGATGTTTGACGTTGATTAAACTTGTGGTTTTTTAGATCCAGGCCTCCAAAATTTCAAATTTGTGACAAAAATGTCATTTTTGGAGGCTTCAACGTGAAGATGATCAAAAACCAACCTTACCACGCGATTCTACGCCCTCGATTACCCCCGAGCACATTCTTAGATGAGCGTTTTTGTAAAAGTTTCATTTGAACACTGTCAGACAACATATTTCTTCTAAGAGCTGAGCGGAGAGCCACTGTCGCACGCGACCCGCCGCCATTTTCTGGTGAGCCACGTCCGGCAGTATCATTTTTCGCAGTGGGCCACGCGGACCCGCCGCCATTTTCTGGTGAGCCACGTCCGGCAGCATCATTTTTCGTAGTGGGCCACTACGACCGGCTTGAAAATGTACAAGTCCAGAAGGCGTATATATAAAGGGGTGTTCAACAAAGGAATTTGGAAGAGTCTTAGGAGATACTAGGGGTAATCTGGCACGCTGAATGCGAATATGCAGGTTATTTTAGATCGAAATGTGTTTTGGAGCGAGTTATTGAGCAAAACTCTTCAATTCCACATACACCCGTCTGTATAGCTCCTTACGCGGGGAAATTCCGGTGGGGTCATCACAAGAAAAAATGTTTCTTTTGGATGCCTGAAGACTTGGCTCAATGTTTGACGTTGATTAAACTTGTGGTTTTTTAGATCCAGGCCTCCAAAGTTTCAAATTTGTGACAAAAATGTCATTTTTGGAGGCTTCAACGTGAAGATGATCAAAAACCAACATTACCACGCGATTCTACGCTTTCGATTACCCCCGAGCACATTCTTAGATGAGCGTTTTTGTAAAAGTTTCATTTGAACACTGTCAGACAACATATTTCTTCTAAGAGCTGAGCGGAGAGCCACTGTCGCACGCGACCCGCCGCCATTTTCTGGTGAGCCACGTCCGGCAGTATCATTTTTCGCAGTGGGCCACGCGGACCCGCCGCCATTTTCTGGTGAGCCACGTCCGGCAGCATCATTTTTCGTAGTGGGCCACTACGACCGGCTTGAAAATGTACAAGTCCAGAAGGCGTATATATAAAGGGGTGTTCAACAAAGGAATTTGGAAGAGTCTTAGGAGATACTAGGGGTAATCTGGCACGCTGAATGCGAATATGCAGGTTATTTTAGATCGAAATGTGTTTTGGAGCGAGTTATTGAGCAAAACTCTTCAATTCCACATACACCCGTCTGTATAGCTCCTTACGCGGGGAAATTCCGGTGGGGTCATCACAAGAAAAAATGTTTCTTTTGGATGCCTGAAGACTTGGCTCAATGTTTGACGTTGATTAAACTTGTGGTTTTTTAGATCCAGGCCTCCAAAGTTTCAAATTTGTGACAAAAATGTCATTTTTGGAGGCTTCAACGTGAAGATGATCAAAAACCAACATTACCACGCGATTCTACGCTTTCGATTACCCCCGAGCACATTCTTAGATGAGCGTTTTTGTAAAAGTTTCATTTGAACACTGTCAGACAACATATTTCTTCTAAGAGCTGAGCGGAGAGCCACTGTCGCACGCGACCCGCCGCCATTTTCTGGTGAGCCACGTCCGGCAGTATCATTTTTCGCAGTGGGCCACGCGGACCCGCCGCCATTTTCTGGTGAGCCACGTCCGGCAGCATCATTTTTCGTAGTGGGCCACTACGACCGGCTTGAAAATGTACAAGTCCAGAAGGCGTATATATAAAGGGGTGTTCAACAAAGGAATTTGGAAGAGTCTTAGGAGATACTAGGGGTAATCTGGCACGCTGAATGCGAATATGCAGGTTATTTTAGACCGAAATGTGTTTTGGAGCGAGTTATTGAGCAAAACTCTTCAATTCCACATACACCCGTCTGTATAGCTCCTTACGCGGGGAAATTCCGGTGGGGTCATCACAAGAAAAAATGTTTCTTTTGGATGCCTGAAGACTTGGCTCAATGTTTGACGTTGATTAAACTTGTGGTTTTTTAGATCCAGGCCTCCAAAGTTTCAAATTTGTGACAAAAATGTCATTTTTGGAGGCTTCAACGTGAAGATGATCAAAAACCAACATTACCACGCGATTCTACGCTTTCGATTACCCCCGAGCACATTCTTAGATGAGCGTTTTTGTAAAAGTTTCATTTGAACACTGTCAGACAACATATTTCTTCTAAGAGCTGAGCGGAGAGCCACTGTCGCACGCGACCCGCCGCCATTTTCTGGTGAGCCACGTCCGGCAGTATCATTTTTCGCAGTGGGCCACGCGGACCCGCCGCCATTTTCTGGTGAGCCACGTCCGGCAGCATCATTTTTCGTAGTGGGCCACTACGACCGGCTTGAAAATGTACAAGTCCAGAAGGCGTATATATAAAGGGGTGTTCAACAAAGGAATTTGGAAGAGTCTTAGGAGATACTAGGGGTAATCTGGCACGCTGAATGCGAATATGCAGGTTATTTTAGATCGAAATGTGTTTTGGAGCGAGTTATTGAGCAAAACTCTTCAATTCCACATACACCCGTCTGTATAGCTCCTTACGCGGGGAAATTCCGGTGGGGTCATCACAAGAAAAAATGTTTCTTTTGGATGCCTGAAGACTTGGCTCAATGTTTGACGTTGATTAAACTTGTGGTTTTTTAGATCCAGGCCTCCAAAGTTTCAAATTTGTGACAAAAATGTCATTTTTGGAGGCTTCAACGTGAAGATGATCAAAAACCAACATTACCACGCGATTCTACGCTTTCGATTACCCCCGAGCACATTCTTAGATGAGCGTTTTTGTAAAAGTTTCATTTGAACACTGTCAGACAACATATTTCTTCTAAGAGCTGAGCGGAGAGCCACTGTCGCACGCGACCCGCCGCCATTTTCTGGTGAGCCACGTCCGGCAGTATCATTTTTCGCAGTGGGCCACGCGGACCCGCCGCCATTTTCTGGTGAGCCACGTCCGGCAGCATCATTTTTCGTAGTGGGCCACTACGACCGGCTTGAAAATGTACAAGTCCAGAAGGCGTATATATAAAGGGGTGTTCAACAAAGGAATTTGGAAGAGTCTTAGGAGATACTAGGGGTAATCTGGCACGCTGAATGCGAATATGCAGGCTATTTTAGACCGAAATGTGTTTTGGAGCGAGTTATTGAGCAAAACTCTTCAATTCCACCTACACCCGTCTGTATAGCTCCTTACGCGGGGAAATTCCGGTGGGGTCATCACAAGAAAAAATGTTCCTTTTGGATGCCTGAAGACTTGGCTCGATGTTTGACGTTGATTAAACTTGTGGTTTTTTAGATCCAGGCCTCCAAAATTTCAAATTTGTGACAAAAATGTCATTTTTGGAGGCTTCAACGTGAAGATGATCAAAAACCAACCTTACCACGCGATTCTACGCCCTCGATTACCCCCGAGCACATTCTTAGATGAGCGTTTTTGTAAAAGTTTCATTTGAACACTGTCAGACAACATATTTCTTCTAAGAGCTGAGCGGAGAGCCACTGTCGCACGCGACCCGCCGCCATTTTCTGGTGAGCCACGTCCGGCAGTATCATTTTTCGCAGTGGGCCACGCGGACCCGCCGCCATTTTCTGGTGAGCCACGTCCGGCAGCATCATTTTTCGTAGTGGGCCACTACGACCGGCTTGAAAATGTACAAGTCCAGAAGGCGTATATATAAAGGGGTGTTCAACAAAGGAATTTGGAAGAGTCTTAGGAGATACTAGGGGTAATCTGGCACGCTGAATGCGAATATGCAGGTTATTTTAGACCGAAATGTGTTTTGGAGCGAGTTATTGAGCAAAACTCTTCAATTCCACATACACCCGTCTGTATAGCTCCTTACGCGGGGAAATTCCGGTGGGGTCATCACAAGAAAAAATGTTCCTTTTGGATGCCTGAAGACTTGGCTCAATGTTTGACGTTGATTAAACTTGTGGTTTTTTAGATCCAGGCCTCCAAAATTTCAAATTTGTGACAAAAATGTCATTTTTGGAGGCTTCAACGTGAAGATGATCAAAAACCAACATTACCACGCGATTCTACGCCCTCGATTACCCCCGAGCACATTCTTAGATGAGCGTTTTTGTAAAAGTTTCATTTGAACCCTGTCAGACAACATATTTCTTCTAAGAGCTGAGCGGAGAGCCACTGTCGCAAGCGACCCGCCGCCATTTTCTGGTGAGCCACGTCCGGCAGTATCATTTTTCGCAGTGGGCCACGCGGACCCGCCGCCATTTTCTGGTGAGCCACGTCCGGCAGCATCATTTTTCGTAGTGGGCCACTACGACCGGCTTGAAAATGTACAAGTCCAGAAGGCGTATATATAAAGGGGTGTTCAACAAAGGAATTTGGAAGAGTCTTAGGAGATACTAGGGGTAATCTGGCACGCTGAATGCGAATATGCAGGTTATTTTAGATCGAAATGTGTTTTGGAGCGAGTTATTGAGCAAAACTCTTCAATTCCACATACACCCGTCTGTATAGCTCCTTACGCGGGGAAATTCCGGTGGGGTCATCACAAGAAAAAATGTTCCTTTTGGATGCCTGAAGACTTGGCTCAATGTTTGACGTTGATTAAACTTGTGGTTTTTTAGATCCAGGCCTCCAAAATTTCAAATTTGTGACAAAAATGTCATTTTTGGAGGCTTCAACGTGAAGATGATCAAAAACCAACATTACCACGCGATTCTACGCTTTCGATTACCCCCGAGCACATTCTTAGATGAGCGTTTTTGTAAAAGTTTCATTTGAACACTGTCAGACAACATATTTCTTCTAAGAGCTGAGCGGAGAGCCACTGTCGCACGCGACCCGCCGCCATTTTCTGGTGAGCCACGTCCGGCAGTATCATTTTTCGCAGTGGGCCACGCGGACCCGCCGCCATTTTCTGGTGAGCCACGTCCGGCAGCATCATTTTTCGTAGTGGGCCACTACGACCGGCTTGAAAATGTACAAGTCCAGAAGGCGTATATATAAAGGGGTGTTCAACAAAGGAATTTGGAAGAGTCTTAGGAGATACTAGGGGTAATCTGGCACGCTGAATGCGAATATGCAGGTTATTTTAGACCGAAACGTGTTTTGGAGCGAGTTATTGAGCAAAACTCTTCAATTCCACCTACACCCGTCTGTATAGCTCCTTACGCGGGGAAATTCCGGTGGGGTCATCACAAGAAAAAATGTTCCTTTTGGATGCCTGAAGACTTGGCTCAATGTTTGACGTTGATTAAACTTGTGGTTTTTTAGATCCAGGCCTCCAAAATTTCTAATCCGTGACAAAAATGTCATTTTTGGAGGCTTGAACGTGAAGATGATCAAAAACCAACATTACCACGCGATTCTACGCCCTCGATTACCCCCGAGCACATTCTTAGATGAGCGTTTTTGTAAAAGTTTCATTTGAACCCTGTCAGACAACATATTTCTTCTAAGAGCTGAGCGGAGAGCCACTGTCGCACGCGACCCGCCGCCATTTTCTGGTGAGCCACGTCCGGCAGTATCATTTTTCGCAGTGGGCCACGCGGACCCGCCGCCATTTTCTGGTGAGCCACGTCCGGCAGCATCATTTTTCGTAGTGGGCCACTACGACCGGCTTGAAAATGTACAAGTCCAGAAGGCGTATATATAAAGGGGTGTTCAACAAAGGAATTTGGAAGAGTCTTAGGAGATACTAGGGGTAATCTGGCACGCTGAATGCGAATATGCAGGTTATTTTAGACCGAAATGTGTTTTGGAGCGAGTTATTGAGCAAAACTCTTCAATTCCACATACACCCGTCTGTATAGCTCCTTACGCGGGGAAATTCCGGTGGGGTCATCACAAGAAAAAATGTTCCTTTTGGATGCCTGAAGACTTGGCTCAATGTTTGACGTTGATTAAACTTGTGGTTTTTTAGATCCAGGCCTCCAAAATTTCAAATCCGTGACAAAAATGTCATTTTTGGAGGCTTCAACGTGAAGATGATCAAAAACCAACATTACCACGCGATTCTACGCCCTCGATTACCCCCGAGCACATTCTTAGATGAGCGTTTTTGTAAAAGTTTCATTTGAACCCTGTCAGACAACATATTTCTTCTAAGAGCTGAGCGGAGAGCCACTGTCGCACGCGACCCGCCGCCATTTTCTGGTGAGCCACGTCCGGCAGTATCATTTTTCGCAGTGGGCCACGCGGACCCGCCGCCATTTTCTGGTGAGCCACGTCCGGCAGCATCATTTTTCGTAGTGGGCCACTACGACCGGCTTGAAAATGTACAAGTCCAGAAGGCGTATATATAAAGGGGTGTTCAACAAAGGAATTTGGAAGAGTCTTAGGAGATACTAGGGGTAATCTGGCACGCTGAATGCGAATATGCAGGTTATTTTAGATCGAAATGTGTTTTGGAGCGAGTTATTGAGCAAAACTCTTCAATTCCACATACACCCGTCTGTATAGCTCCTTACGCGGGGAAATTCCGGTGGGGTCATCACAAGAAAAAATGTTCCTTTTGGATGCCTGAAGACTTGGCTCAATGTTTGACGTTGATTAAACTTGTGGTTTTTTAGATCCAGGCCTCCAAAATTTCAAATCCGTGACAAAAATGTCATTTTTGGAGGCTTCAACGTGAAGATGATCAAAAACCAACATTACCACGCGATTCTACGCCCTCGATTACCCCCGAGCACATTCTTAGATGAGCGTTTTTGTAAAAGTTTCATTTGAACCCTGTCAGACAACATATTTCTTCTAAGAGCTGAGCGGAGAGCCACTGTCGCACGCGACCCGCCGCCATTTTCTGGTGAGCCACGTCCGGCAGTATCATTTTTCGCAGTGGGCCACGCGGACCCGCCGCCATTTTCTGGTGAGCCACGTCCGGCAGCATCATTTTTCGTAGTGGGCCACTACGACCGGCTTGAAAATGTACAAGTCCAGAAGGCGTATATATAAAGGGGTGTTCAACAAAGGAATTTGGAAGAGTCTTAGGAGATACTAGGGGTAATCTGGCACGCTGAATGCGAATATGCAGGTTCTTTTAGATCGAAATGTGTTTTGGAGCGAGTTATTGAGCAAAACTCTTCAATTCCACATACACCCGTCTGTATAGCTCCTTACGCGGGGAAATTCCGGTGGGGTCATCACAAGAAAAAATGTTCCTTTTGGATGCCTGAAGACTTGGCTCAATGTTTGACGTTGATTAAACTTGTGGTTTTTTAGATCCAGGCCTCCAAAATTTCAAATCCGTGACAAAAATGTCATTTTTGGAGGCTTCAACGTGAAGATGATCAAAAACCAACATTACCACGCGATTCTACGCCCTCGATTACCCCCGAGCACATTCTTAGATGAGCGTTTTTGTAAAAGTTTCATTTGAACCCTGTCAGACAACATATTTCTTCTAAGAGCTGAGCGGAGAGCCACTGTCGCACGCGACCCGCCGCCATTTTCTGGTGAGCCACGTCCGGCAGTATCATTTTTCGCAGTGGGCCACGCGGACCCGCCGCCATTTTCTGGTGAGCCACGTCCGGCAGCATCATTTTTCGTAGTGGGCCACTACGACCGGCTTGAAAATGTACAAGTCCAGAAGGCGTATATATAAAGGGGTGTTCAACAAAGGAATTTGGAAGAGTCTTAGGAGATACTAGGGGTAATCTGGCACGCTGAATGCGAATATGCAGGTTATTTTAGATCGAAATGTGTTTTGGAGCGAGTTATTGAGCAAAACTCTTCAATTCCACATACACCCGTCTGTATAGCTCCTTACGCGGGGAAATTCCGGTGGGGTCATCACAAGAAAAAATGTTCCTTTTGGATGCCTGAAGACTTGGCTCAATGTTTGACGTTGATTAAACTTGTGGTTTTTTAGATCCAGGCCTCCAAAATTTCAAATCCGTGACAAAAATGTCATTTTTGGAGGCTTCAACGTGAAGATGATCAAAAACCAACATTACCACGCGATTCTACGCCCTCGATTACCCCCGAGCACATTCTTAGATGAGCGTTTTTGTAAAAGTTTCATTTGAACCCTGTCAGACAACATATTTCTTCTAAGAGCTGAGCGGAGAGCCACTGTCGCACGCGACCCGCCGCCATTTTCTGGTGAGCCACGTCCGGCAGTATCATTTTTCGCAGTGGGCCACGCGGACCCGCCGCCATTTTCTGGTGAGCCACGTCCGGCAGCATCATTTTTCGTAGTGGGCCACTACGACCGGCTTGAAAATGTACAAGTCCAGAAGGCGTATATATAAAGGGGTGTTCAACAAAGGAATTTGGAAGAGTCTTAGGAGATACTAGGGGTAATCTGGCACGCTGAATGCGAATATGCAGGTTATTTTAGATCGAAATGTGTTTTGGAGCGAGTTATTGAGCAAAACTCTTCAATTCCACATACACCCGTCTGTATAGCTCCTTACGCGGGGAAATTCCGGTGGGGTCATCACAAGAAAAAATGTTCCTTTTGGATGCCTGAAGACTTGGCTCAATGTTTGACGTTGATTAAACTTGTGGTTTTTTAGATCCAGGCCTCCAAAATTTCAAATCCGTGACAAAAATGTCATTTTTGGAGGCTTCAACGTGAAGATGATCAAAAACCAACATTACCACGCGATTCTACGCCCTCGATTACCCCCGAGCACATTCTTAGATGAGCGTTTTTGTAAAAGTTTCATTTGAACCCTGTCAGACAACATATTTCTTCTAAGAGCTGAGCGGAGAGCCACTGTCGCACGCGACCCGCCGCCATTTTCTGGTGAGCCACGTCCGGCAGTATCATTTTTCGCAGTGGGCCACGCGGACCCGCCGCCATTTTCTGGTGAGCCACGTCCGGCAGCATCATTTTTCGTAGTGGGCCACTACGACCGGCTTGAAAATGTACAAGTCCAGAAGGCGTATATATAAAGGGGTGTTCAACAAAGGAATTTGGAAGAGTCTTAGGAGATACTAGGGGTAATCTGGCACGCTGAATGCGAATATGCAGGTTATTTTAGATCGAAATGTGTTTTGGAGCGAGTTATTGAGCAAAACTCTTCAATTCCACATACACCCGTCTGTATAGCTCCTTACGCGGGGAAATTCCGGTGGGGTCATCACAAGAAAAAATGTTCCTTTTGGATGCCTGAAGACTTGGCTCAATGTTTGACGTTGATTAAACTTGTGGTTTTTTAGATCCAGGCCTCCAAAATTTCAAATCCGTGACAAAAATGTCATTTTTGGAGGCTTCAACGTGAAGATGATCAAAAACCAACATTACCACGCGATTCTACGCCCTCGATTACCCCCGAGCACATTCTTAGATGAGCGTTTTTGTAAAAGTTTCATTTGAACCCTGTCAGACAACATATTTCTTCTAAGAGCTGAGCGGAGAGCCACTGTCGCACGCGACCCGCCGCCATTTTCTGGTGAGCCACGTCCGGCAGTATCATTTTTCGCAGTGGGCCACGCGGACCCGCCGCCATTTTCTGGTGAGCCACGTCCGGCAGCATCATTTTTCGTAGTGGGCCACTACGACCGGCTTGAAAATGTACAAGTCCAGAAGGCGTATATATAAAGGGGTGTTCAACAAAGGAATTTGGAAGAGTCTTAGGAGATACTAGGGGTAATCTGGCACGCTGAATGCGAATATGCAGGTTATTTTAGATCGAAATGTGTTTTGGAGCGAGTTATTGAGCAAAACTCTTCAATTCCACATACACCCGTCTGTATAGCTCCTTACGCGGGGAAATTCCGGTGGGGTCATCACAAGAAAAAATGTTCCTTTTGGATGCCTGAAGACTTGGCTCAATGTTTGACGTTGATTAAACTTGTGGTTTTTTAGATCCAGGCCTCCAAAATTTCAAATCCGTGACAAAAATGTCATTTTTGGAGGCTTCAACGTGAAGATGATCAAAAACCAACATTACCACGCGATTCTACGCCCTCGATTACCCCCGAGCACATTCTTAGATGAGCGTTTTTGTAAAAGTTTCATTTGAACCCTGTCAGACAACATATTTCTTCTAAGAGCTGAGCGGAGAGCCACTGTCGCACGCGACCCGCCGCCATTTTCTGGTGAGCCACGTCCGGCAGCATCATTTTTCGTAGTGGGCCACTACGACCGGCTTGAAAATGTACAAGTCCAGAAGGCGTATATATAAAGGGGTGTTCAACAAAGGAATTTGGAAGAGTCTTAGGAGATACTAGGGGTAATCTGGCACGCTGAATGCGAATATGCAGGTTCTTTTAGATCGAAATGTGTTTTGGAGCGAGTTATTGAGCAAAACTCTTCAATTCCACATACACCCGTCTGTATAGCTCCTTACGCGGGGAAATTCCGGTGGGGTCATCACAAGAAAAAATGTTCCTTTTGGATGCCTGAAGACTTGGCTCAATGTTTGACGTTGATTAAACTTGTGGTTTTTTAGATCCAGGCCTCCAAAATTTCAAATCCGTGACAAAAATGTCATTTTTGGAGGCTTCAACGTGAAGATGATCAAAAACCAACATTACCACGCGATTCTACGCCCTCGATTACCCCCGAGCACATTCTTAGATGAGCGTTTTTGTAAAAGTTTCATTTGAACCCTGTCAGACAACATATTTCTTCTAAGAGCTGAGCGGAGAGCCACTGTCGCACGCGACCCGCCGCCATTTTCTGGTGAGCCACGTCCGGCAGTATCATTTTTCGCAGTGGGCCACGCGGACCCGCCGCCATTTTCTGGTGAGCCACGTCCGGCAGCATCATTTTTCGTAGTGGGCCACTACGACCGGCTTGAAAATGTACAAGTCCAGAAGGCGTATATATAAAGGGGTGTTCAACAAAGGAATTTGGAAGAGTCTTAGGAGATACTAGGGGTAATCTGGCACGCTGAATGCGAATATGCAGGTTATTTTAGATCGAAATGTGTTTTGGAGCGAGTTATTGAGCAAAACTCTTCAATTCCACATACACCCGTCTGTATAGCTCCTTACGCGGGGAAATTCCGGTGGGGTCATCACAAGAAAAAATGTTCCTTTTGGATGCCTGAAGACTTGGCTCAATGTTTGACGTTGATTAAACTTGTGGTTTTTTAGATCCAGGCCTCCAAAATTTCAAATCCGTGACAAAAATGTCATTTTTGGAGGCTTCAACGTGAAGATGATCAAAAACCAACATTACCACGCGATTCTACGCCCTCGATTACCCCCGAGCACATTCTTAGATGAGCGTTTTTGTAAAAGTTTCATTTGAACCCTGTCAGACAACATATTTCTTCTAAGAGCTGAGCGGAGAGCCACTGTCGCACGCGACCCGCCGCCATTTTCTGGTGAGCCACGTCCGGCAGTATCATTTTTCGCAGTGGGCCACGCGGACCCGCCGCCATTTTCTGGTGAGCCACGTCCGGCAGCATCATTTTTCGTAGTGGGCCACTACGACCGGCTTGAAAATGTACAAGTCCAGAAGGCGTATATATAAAGGGGTGTTCAACAAAGGAATTTGGAAGAGTCTTAGGAGATACTAGGGGTAATCTGGCACGCTGAATGCGAATATGCAGGTTATTTTAGATCGAAATGTGTTTTGGAGCGAGTTATTGAGCAAAACTCTTCAATTCCACATACACCCGTCTGTATAGCTCCTTACGCGGGGAAATTCCGGTGGGGTCATCACAAGAAAAAATGTTCCTTTTGGATGCCTGAAGACTTGGCTCAATGTTTGACGTTGATTAAACTTGTGGTTTTTTAGATCCAGGCCTCCAAAATTTCAAATCCGTGACAAAAATGTCATTTTTGGAGGCTTCAACGTGAAGATGATCAAAAACCAACATTACCACGCGATTCTACGCCCTCGATTACCCCCGAGCACATTCTTAGATGAGCGTTTTTGTAAAAGTTTCATTTGAACCCTGTCAGACAACATATTTCTTCTAAGAGCTGAGCGGAGAGCCACTGTCGCACGCGACCCGCCGCCATTTTCTGGTGAGCCACGTCCGGCAGTATCATTTTTCGCAGTGGGCCACGCGGACCCGCCGCCATTTTCTGGTGAGCCACGTCCGGCAGCATCATTTTTCGTAGTGGGCCACTACGACCGGCTTGAAAATGTACAAGTCCAGAAGGCGTATATATAAAGGGGTGTTCAACAAAGGAATTTGGAAGAGTCTTAGGAGATACTAGGGGTAATCTGGCACGCTGAATGCGAATATGCAGGTTATTTTAGATCGAAATGTGTTTTGGAGCGAGTTATTGAGCAAAACTCTTCAATTCCACATACACCCGTCTGTATAGCTCCTTACGCGGGGAAATTCCGGTGGGGTCATCACAAGAAAAAATGTTCCTTTTGGATGCCTGAAGACTTGGCTCAATGTTTGACGTTGATTAAACTTGTGGTTTTTTAGATCCAGGCCTCCAAAATTTCAAATCCGTGACAAAAATGTCATTTTTGGAGGCTTCAACGTGAAGATGATCAAAAACCAACATTACCACGCGATTCTACGCCCTCGATTACCCCCGAGCACATTCTTAGATGAGCGTTTTTGTAAAAGTTTCATTTGAACCCTGTCAGACAACATATTTCTTCTAAGAGCTGAGCGGAGAGCCACTGTCGCACGCGACCCGCCGCCATTTTCTGGTGAGCCACGTCCGGCAGTATCATTTTTCGCAGTGGGCCACGCGGACCCGCCGCCATTTTCTGGTGAGCCACGTCCGGCAGCATCATTTTTCGTAGTGGGCCACTACGACCGGCTTGAAAATGTACAAGTCCAGAAGGCGTATATATAAAGGGGTGTTCAACAAAGGAATTTGGAAGAGTCTTAGGAGATACTAGGGGTAATCTGGCACGCTGAATGCGAATATGCAGGTTATTTTAGATCGAAATGTGTTTTGGAGCGAGTTATTGAGCAAAACTCTTCAATTCCACATACACCCGTCTGTATAGCTCCTTACGCGGGGAAATTCCGGTGGGGTCATCACAAGAAAAAATGTTCCTTTTGGATGCCTGAAGACTTGGCTCAATGTTTGACGTTGATTAAACTTGTGGTTTTTTAGATCCAGGCCTCCAAAATTTCAAATCCGTGACAAAAATGTCATTTTTGGAGGCTTCAACGTGAAGATGATCAAAAACCAACATTACCACGCGATTCTACGCCCTCGATTACCCCCGAGCACATTCTTAGATGAGCGTTTTTGTAAAAGTTTCATTTGAACCCTGTCAGACAACATATTTCTTCTAAGAGCTGAGCGGAGAGCCACTGTCGCACGCGACCCGCCGCCATTTTCTGGTGAGCCACGTCCGGCAGTATCATTTTTCGCAGTGGGCCACGCGGACCCGCCGCCATTTTCTGGTGAGCCACGTCCGGCAGCATCATTTTTCGTAGTGGGCCACTACGACCGGCTTGAAAATGTACAAGTCCAGAAGGCGTATATATAAAGGGGTGTTCAACAAAGGAATTTGGAAGAGTCTTAGGAGATACTAGGGGTAATCTGGCACGCTGAATGCGAATATGCAGGTTATTTTAGACCGAAATGTGTTTTGGAGCGAGTTATTGAGCAAAACTCTTCAATTCCACATACACCCGTCTGTATAGCTCCTTACACGGGAAAATTCCGGTGGGGTCATCACATGAAAAAATTTTCCTTTTGGATGCCTGAAGACTTGGCTCAATGTTTGACGTTGATTAAACTTGTGGTTTTTTAGATCCAGGCCTCCAAAATTTCAAATCCGTGACAAAAATGTCATTTTTGGAGGCTTCAACGTGAAGATGATCAAAAACCAACATTACCACGCGATTCTACGCCCTCGATTACCCCCGAGCACATTCTTAGATGAGCGTTTTTGTAAAAGTTTCATTTGAACCCTGTCAGACAACATATTTCTTCTAAGAGCTGAGCGGAGAGCCACTGTCGCACGCGACCCGCCGCCATTTTCTGGTGAGCCACGTCCGGCAGTATCATTTTTCGCAGTGGGCCACGCGGACCCGCCGCCATTTTCTGGTGAGCCACGTCCGGCAGCATCATTTTTCGTAGTGGGCCACTACGACCGGCTTGAAAATGTACAAGTCCAGAAGGCGTATATATAAAGGGGTGTTCAACAAAGGAATTTGGAAGAGTCTTAGGAGATACTAGGGGTAATCTGGCACGCTGAATGCGAATATGCAGGTTATTTTAGATCGAAATGTGTTTTGGAGCGAGTTATTGAGCAAAACTCTTCAATTCCACATACACCCGTCTGTATAGCTCCTTACGCGGGGAAATTCCGGTGGGGTCATCACAAGAAAAAATGTTCCTTTTGGATGCCTGAAGACTTGGCTCAATGTTTGACGTTGATTAAACTTGTGGTTTTTTAAATCCAGGCCTCCAAAATTTCAAATCCGTGACAAAAATGTCATTTTTGGAGGCTTCAACGTGAAGATGATCAAAAACCAACATTACCACGCGATTCTACGCCCTCGATTACCCCCGAGCACATTCTTAGATGAGCGTTTTTGTAAAAGTTTCATTTGAACCCTGTCAGACAACATATTTCTTCTAAGAGCTGAGCGGAGAGCCACTGTCGCACGCGACCCGCCGCCATTTTCTGGTGAGCCACGTCCGGCAGTATCATTTTTCGCAGTGGGCCACGCGGACCCGCCGCCATTTTCTGGTGAGCCACGTCCGGCAGCATCATTTTTCGTAGTGGGCCACTACGACCGGCTTGAAAATGTACAAGTCCAGAAGGCGTATATATAAAGGGGTGTTCAACAAAGGAATTTGGAAGAGTCTTAGGAGATACTAGGGGTAATCTGGCACGCTGAATGCGAATATGCAGGTTATTTTAGATCGAAATGTGTTTTGGAGCGAGTTATTGAGCAAAACTCTTCAATTCCACATACACCCGTCTGTATAGCTCCTTACGCGGGGAAATTCCGGTGGGGTCATCACAAGAAAAAATGTTCCTTTTGGATGCCTGAAGACTTGGCTCAATGTTTGACGTTGATTAAACTTGTGGTTTTTTAGATCCAGGCCTCCAAAATTTCAAATCCGTGACAAAAATGTCATTTTTGGAGGCTTCAACGTGAAGATGATCAAAAACCAACATTACCACGCGATTCTACGCCCTCGATTACCCCCGAGCACATTCTTAGATGAGCGTTTTTGTAAAAGTTTCATTTGAACCCTGTCAGACAACATATTTCTTCTAAGAGCTGAGCGGAGAGCCACTGTCGCACGCGACCCGCCGCCATTTTCTGGTGAGCCACGTCCGGCAGTATCATTTTTCGCAGTGGGCCACGCGGACCCGCCGCCATTTTCTGGTGAGCCACGTCCGGCAGCATCATTTTTCGTAGTGGGCCACTACGACCGGCTTGAAAATGTACAAGTCCAGAAGGCGTATATATAAAGGGGTGTTCAACAAAGGAATTTGGAAGAGTCTTAGGAGATACTAGGGGTAATCTGGCACGCTGAATGCGAATATGCAGGTTATTTTAGATCGAAATGTGTTTTGGAGCGAGTTATTGAGCAAAACTCTTCAATTCCACATACACCCGTCTGTATAGCTCCTTACGCGGGGAAATTCCGGTGGGGTCATCACAAGAAAAAATGTTCCTTTTGGATGCCTGAAGACTTGGCTCAATGTTTGACGTTGATTAAACTTGTGGTTTTTTAGATCCAGGCCTCCAAAATTTCAAATCCGTGACAAAAATGTCATTTTTGGAGGCTTCAACGTGAAGATGATCAAAAACCAACATTACCACGCGATTCTACGCCCTCGATTACCCCCGAGCACATTCTTAGATGAGCGTTTTTGTAAAAGTTTCATTTGAACCCTGTCAGACAACATATTTCTTCTAAGAGCTGAGCGGAGAGCCACTGTCGCACGCGACCCGCCGCCATTTTCTGGTGAGCCACGTCCGGCAGTATCATTTTTCGCAGTGGGCCACGCGGACCCGCCGCCATTTTCTGGTGAGCCACGTCCGGCAGCATCATTTTTCGTAGTGGGCCACTACGACCGGCTTGAAAATGTACAAGTCCAGAAGGCGTATATATAAAGGGGTGTTCAACAAAGGAATTTGGAAGAGTCTTAGGAGATACTAGGGGTAATCTGGCACGCTGAATGCGAATATGCAGGTTATTTTAGACCGAAATGTGTTTTGGAGCGAGTTATTGAGCAAAACTCTTCAATTCCACATACACCCGTCTGTATAGCTCCTTACACGGGAAAATTCCGGTGGGGTCATCACATGAAAAAATTTTCCTTTTGGATGCCTGAAGACTTGGCTCAATGTTTGACGTTGATTAAACTTGTGGTTTTTTAGATCCAGGCCTCCAAAATTTCAAATCCGTGACAAAAATGTCATTTTTGGAGGCTTCAACGTGAAGATGATCAAAAACCAACATTACCACGCGATTCTACGCCCTCGATTACCCCCGAGCACATTCTTAGATGAGCGTTTTTGTAAAAGTTTCATTTGAACCCTGTCAGACAACATATTTCTTCTAAGAGCTGAGCGGAGAGCCACTGTCGCACGCGACCCGCCGCCATTTTCTGGTGAGCCACGTCCGGCAGTATCATTTTTCGCAGTGGGCCACGCGGACCCGCCGCCATTTTCTGGTGAGCCACGTCCGGCAGCATCATTTTTCGTAGTGGGCCACTACGACCGGCTTGAAAATGTACAAGTCCAGAAGGCGTATATATAAAGGGGTGTTCAACAAAGGAATTTGGAAGAGTCTTAGGAGATACTAGGGGTAATCTGGCACGCTGAATGCGAATATGCAGGTTATTTTAGATCGAAATGTGTTTTGGAGCGAGTTATTGAGCAAAACTCTTCAATTCCACATACACCCGTCTGTATAGCTCCTTACGCGGGGAAATTCCGGTGGGGTCATCACAAGAAAAAATGTTCCTTTTGGATGCCTGAAGACTTGGCTCAATGTTTGACGTTGATTAAACTTGTGGTTTTTTAAATCCAGGCCTCCAAAATTTCAAATCCGTGACAAAAATGTCATTTTTGGAGGCTTCAACGTGAAGATGATCAAAAACCAACATTACCACGCGATTCTACGCCCTCGATTACCCCCGAGCACATTCTTAGATGAGCGTTTTTGTAAAAGTTTCATTTGAACCCTGTCAGACAACATATTTCTTCTAAGAGCTGAGCGGAGAGCCACTGTCGCACGCGACCCGCCGCCATTTTCTGGTGAGCCACGTCCGGCAGTATCATTTTTCGCAGTGGGCCACGCGGACCCGCCGCCATTTTCTGGTGAGCCACGTCCGGCAGCATCATTTTTCGTAGTGGGCCACTACGACCGGCTTGAAAATGTACAAGTCCAGAAGGCGTATATATAAAGGGGTGTTCAACAAAGGAATTTGGAAGAGTCTTAGGAGATACTAGGGGTAATCTGGCACGCTGAATGCGAATATGCAGGTTATTTTAGATCGAAATGTGTTTTGGAGCGAGTTATTGAGCAAAACTCTTCAATTCCACATACACCCGTCTGTATAGCTCCTTACGCGGGGAAATTCCGGTGGGGTCATCACAAGAAAAAATGTTCCTTTTGGATGCCTGAAGACTTGGCTCAATGTTTGACGTTGATTAAACTTGTGGTTTTTTAGATCCAGGCCTCCAAAATTTCAAATCCGTGACAAAAATGTCATTTTTGGAGGCTTCAACGTGAAGATGATCAAAAACCAACATTACCACGCGATTCTACGCCCTCGATTACCCCCGAGCACATTCTTAGATGAGCGTTTTTGTAAAAGTTTCATTTGAACCCTGTCAGACAACATATTTCTTCTAAGAGCTGAGCGGAGAGCCACTGTCGCACGCGACCCGCCGCCATTTTCTGGTGAGCCACGTCCGGCAGTATCATTTTTCGCAGTGGGCCACGCGGACCCGCCGCCATTTTCTGGTGAGCCACGTCCGGCAGCATCATTTTTCGTAGTGGGCCACTACGACCGGCTTGAAAATGTACAAGTCCAGAAGGCGTATATATAAAGGGGTGTTCAACAAAGGAATTTGGAAGAGTCTTAGGAGATACTAGGGGTAATCTGGCACGCTGAATGCGAATATGCAGGTTATTTTAGACCGAAATGTGTTTTGGAGCGAGTTATTGAGCAAAACTCTTCAATTCCACATACACCCGTCTGTATAGCTCCTTACACGGGGAAATTCCGGTGGGGTCATCACAAGAAAAAATTTTCCTTTTGGATGCCTGAAGACTTGGCTCAATGTTTGACGTTGATTAAACTTGTGGTTTTTTAGATCCAGGCCTCCAAAATTTCAAATCCGTGACAAAAATGTCATTTTTGGAGGCTTCAACGTGAAGATGATCAAAAACCAACATTACCACGCGATTCTACGCCCTCGATTACCCCCGAGCACATTCTTAGATGAGCGTTTTTGTAAAAGTTTCATTTGAACCCTGTCAGACAACATATTTCTTCTAAGAGCTGAGCGGAGAGCCACTGTCGCACGCGACCCGCCGCCATTTTCTGGTGAGCCACGTCCGGCAGTATCATTATTCGCAGTGGGCCACGCGGACCCGCCGCCATTTTCTGGTGAGCCATGTCCGGCAGCATCATTTTTCGTAGTGGGCCACTACGACCGGCTTGAAAATGTACAAGTCCAGAAGGCGTATATATAAAGGGGTGTTCAACAAAGGAATTTGGAAGAGTCTTAGGAGATACTAGGGGTAATCTGGCACGCTGAATGCAAATATGCAGGTTATTTTAGATCGAAATGTGTTTTGGAGCGAGTTATTGAGCAAAACTCTTCAATTCCACATACACCCGTCTGTATAGCTCCTTACGCGGGGAAATTCCGGTGGGGTCATCACAAGAAAAAATGTTCCTTTTGGATGCCTGAAGACTTGGCTCAATGTTTGACGTTGATTAAACTTGTGGTTTTTTAGATCCAGGCCTCCAAAATTTCAAATCCGTGACAAAAATGTCATTTTTGGAGGCTTCAACGTGAAGATGATCAAAAACCAACATTACCACGCGATTCTACGCCCTCGATTACCCCCGAGCACATTCTTAGATGAGCGTTTTTGTAAAAGTTTCATTTGAACCCTGTCAGACAACATATTTCTTCTAAGAGCTGAGCGGAGAGCCACTGTCGCACGCGACCCGCCGCCATTTTCTGGTGAGCCACGTCCGGCAGTATCATTTTTCGCAGTGGGCCACGCGGACCCGCCGCCATTTTCTGGTGAGCCACGTCCGGCAGCATCATTTTTCGTAGTGGGCCACTACGACCGGCTTGAAAATGTACAAGTCCAGAAGGCGTATATATAAAGGGGTGTTCAACAAAGGAATTTGGAAGAGTCTTAGGAGATACTAGGGGTAATCTGGCACGCTGAATGCGAATATGCAGGTTATTTTAGACCGAAATGTGTTTTGGAGCGAGTTATTGAGCAAAAGTCTTCAATTCCACATACACCCGTCTGTATAGCTCCTTACGCGGGGAAATTCCGGTGGGGTCATCACAAGAAAAAATGTTCCTTTTGGATGCCTGAAGACTTGGCTCAATGTTTGACGTTGATTAAACTTGTGGTTTTTTAGATCCAGGCCTCCAAAATTTCTAATCCGTGACAAAAATGTCATTTTTGGAGGCTTCAACGTGAAGATGATCAAAAACCAACATTACCACGCGATTCTACGCCCTCGATTACCCCCGAGCACATTCTTAGATGAGCGTTTTTGTAAAAGTTTCATTTGAACCCTGTCAGACAACATATTTCTTCTAAGAGCTGAGCGGAGAGCCACTGTCGCACGCGACCCGCCGCCATTTTCTGGTGAGCCACGTCCGGCAGTATCATTTTTCGCAGTGGGCCACGCGGACCCGCCGCCATTTTCTGGTGAGCCACGTCCGGCAGCATCATTTTTCGTAGTGGGCCACTACGACCGGCTTGAAAATGTACAAGTCCAGAAGGCGTATATATAAAGGGGTGTTCAACAAAGGAATTTGGAAGAGTCTTAGGAGATACTAGGGGTAATCTGGCACGCTGAATGCGAATATGCAGGTTATTTTAGACCGAAATGTGTTTTGGAGCGAGTTATTGAGCAAAACTCTTCAATTCCACATACACCCGTCTGTATAGCTCCTTACGCGGGGAAATTCCGGTGGGGTCATCACAAGAAAAAATGTTCCTTTTGGATGCCTGAAGACTTGGCTCAATGTTTGACGTTGATTAAACTTGTGGTTTTTTAGATCCAGGCCTCCAAAATTTCAAATCCGTGACAAAAATGTCATTTTTGGAGGCTTCAACGTGAAGATGATCAAAAACCAACATTACCACGCGATTCTACGCTTTCGATTACCCCCGAGCACATTCTTAGATGAGCGTTTTTGTAAAAGTTTCATTTGAACCCTGTCAGACAACATATTTCTTCTAAGAGCTGAGCGGAGAGCCACTGTCGCACGCGACCCGCCGCCATTTTCTGGTGAGCCACGTCCGGCAGTATCATTTTTCGCAGTGGGCCACGCGGACCCGCCGCCATTTTCTGGTGAGCCACGTCCGGCAGCATCATTTTTCGTAGTGGGCCACTACGACCGGCTTGAAAATGTACAAGTCCAGAAGGCGTATATATAAAGGGGTGTTCAACAAAGGAATTTGGAAGAGTCTTAGGAGATACTAGGGGTAATCTGGCACGCTGAATGCGAATATGCAGGTTATTTTAGACCGAAATGTGTTTTGGAGCGAGTTATTGAGCAAAACTCTTCAATTCCACATACACCCGTCTGTATAGCTCCTTACGCGGGGAAATTCCGGTGGGGTCATCACAAGAAAAAATGTTCCTTTTGGATGCCTGAAGACTTGGCTCAATGTTTGACGTTGATTAAACTTGTGGTTTTTTAGATCCAGGCCTCCAAAATTTCAAATCCGTGACAAAAATGTCATTTTTGGAGGCTTCAACGTGAAGATGATCAAAAACCAACATTACCACGCGATTCTACGCCCTCGATTACCCCCGAGCACATTCTTAGATGAGCGTTTTTGTAAAAGTTTCATTTGAACCCTGTCAGACAACATATTTCTTCTAAGAGCTGAGCGGAGAGCCACTGTCGCACGCGACCCGCCGCCATTTTCTGGTGAGCCACGTCCGGCAGTATCATTTTTCGCAGTGGGCCACGCGGACCCGCCGCCATTTTCTGGTGAGCCACGTCCGGCAGCATCATTTTTCGTAGTGGGCCACTACGACCGGCTTGAAAATGTACAAGTCCAGAAGGCGTATATATAAAGGGGTGTTCAACAAAGGAATTTGGAAGAGTCTTAGGAGATACTAGGGGTAATCTGGCACGCTGAATGCGAATATGCAGGTTCTTTTAGATCGAAATGTGTTTTGGAGCGAGTTATTGAGCAAAACTCTTCAATTCCACATACACCCGTCTGTATAGCTCCTTACGCGGGGAAATTCCGGTGGGGTCATCACAAGAAAAAATGTTCCTTTTGGATGCCTGAAGACTTGGCTCAATGTTTGACGTTGATTAAACTTGTGGTTTTTTAGATCCAGGCCTCCAAAATTTCAAATCCGTGACAAAAATGTCATTTTTGGAGGCTTCAACGTGAAGATGATCAAAAACCAACATTACCACGCGATTCTACGCCCTCGATTACCCCCGAGCACATTCTTAGATGAGCGTTTTTGTAAAAGTTTCATTTGAACCCTGTCAGACAACATATTTCTTCTAAGAGCTGAGCGGAGAGCCACTGTCGCACGCGACCCGCCGCCATTTTCTGGTGAGCCACGTCCGGCAGTATCATTTTTCGCAGTGGGCCACGCGGACCCGCCGCCATTTTCTGGTGAGCCACGTCCGGCAGCATCATTTTTCGTAGTGGGCCACTACGACCGGCTTGAAAATGTACAAGTCCAGAAGGCGTATATATAAAGGGGTGTTCAACAAAGGAATTTGGAAGAGTCTTAGGAGATACTAGGGGTAATCTGGCACGCTGAATGCGAATATGCAGGTTCTTTTAGATCGAAATGTGTTTTGGAGCGAGTTATTGAGCAAAACTCTTCAATTCCACATACACCCGTCTGTATAGCTCCTTACGCGGGGAAATTCCGGTGGGGTCATCACAAGAAAAAATGTTCCTTTTGGATGCCTGAAGACTTGGCTCAATGTTTGACGTTGATTAAACTTGTGGTTTTTTAGATCCAGGCCTCCAAAATTTCAAATCCGTGACAAAAATGTCATTTTTGGAGGCTTCAACGTGAAGATGATCAAAAACCAACATTACCACGCGATTCTACGCCCTCGATTACCCCCGAGCACATTCTTAGATGAGCGTTTTTGTAAAAGTTTCATTTGAACCCTGTCAGACAACATATTTCTTCTAAGAGCTGAGCGGAGAGCCACTGTCGCACGCGACCCGCCGCCATTTTCTGGTGAGCCACGTCCGGCAGTATCATTTTTCGCAGTGGGCCACGCGGACCCGCCGCCATTTTCTGGTGAGCCACGTCCGGCAGCATCATTTTTCGTAGTGGGCCACTACGACCGGCTTGAAAATGTACAAGTCCAGAAGGCGTATATATAAAGGGGTGTTCAACAAAGGAATTTGGAAGAGTCTTAGGAGATACTAGGGGTAATCTGGCACGCTGAATGCGAATATGCAGGTTATTTTAGACCGAAATGTGTTTTGGAGCGAGTTATTGAGCAAAACTCTTCAATTCCACATACACCCGTCTGTATAGCTCCTTACGCGGGGAAATTCCGGTGGGGTCATCACAAGAAAAAATGTTCCTTTTGGATGCCTGAAGACTTGGCTCAATGTTTGACGTTGATTAAACTTGTGGTTTTTTAGATCCAGGCCTCCAAAATTTCAAATCCGTGACAAAAATGTCATTTTTGGAGGCTTCAACGTGAAGATGATCAAAAACCAACATTACCACGCGATTCTACGCCCTCGATTACCCCCGAGCACATTCTTAGATGAGCGTTTTTGTAAAAGTTTCATTTGAACCCTGTCAGACAACATATTTCTTCTAAGAGCTGAGCGGAGAGCCACTGTCGCACGCGACCCGCCGCCATTTTCTGGTGAGCCACGTCCGGCAGTATCATTTTTCGCAGTGGGCCACGCGGACCCGCCGCCATTTTCTGGTGAGCCACGTCCGGCAGCATCATTTTTCGTAGTGGGCCACTACGACCGGCTTGAAAATGTACAAGTCCAGAAGGCGTATATATAAAGGGGTGTTCAACAAAGGAATTTGGAAGAGTCTTAGGAGATACTAGGGGTAATCTGGCACGCTGAATGCGAATATGCAGGTTATTTTAGACCGAAATGTGTTTTGGAGCGAGTTATTGAGCAAAACTCTTCAATTCCACATACACCCGTCTGTATAGCTCCTTACGCGGGGAAATTCCGGTGGGGTCATCACAAGAAAAAATGTTCCTTTTGGATGCCTGAAGACTTGGCTCAATGTTTGACGTTGATTAAACTTGTGGTTTTTTAGATCCAGGCCTCCAAAATTTCAAATCCGTGACAAAAATGTCATTTTTGGAGGCTTCAACGTGAAGATGATCAAAAACCAACATTACCACGCGATTCTACGCCCTCGATTACCCCCGAGCACATTCTTAGATGAGCGTTTTTGTAAAAGTTTCATTTGAACCCTGTCAGACAACATATTTCTTCTAAGAGCTGAGCGGAGAGCCACTGTCGCACGCGACCCGCCGCCATTTTCTGGTGAGCCACGTCCGGCAGTATCATTTTTCGCAGTGGGCCACGCGGACCCGCCGCCATTTTCTGGTGAGCCACGTCCGGCAGCATCATTTTTCGTAGTGGGCCACTACGACCGGCTTGAAAATGTACAAGTCCAGAAGGCGTATATATAAAGGGGTGTTCAACAAAGGAATTTGGAAGAGTCTTAGGAGATACTAGGGGTAATCTGGCACGCTGAATGCGAATATGCAGGTTCTTTTAGATCGAAATGTGTTTTGGAGCGAGTTATTGAGCAAAACTCTTCAATTCCACATACACCCGTCTGTATAGCTCCTTACGCGGGGAAATTCCGGTGGGGTCATCACAAGAAAAAATGTTCCTTTTGGATGCCTGAAGACTTGGCTCAATGTTTGACGTTGATTAAACTTGTGGTTTTTTAGATCCAGGCCTCCAAAATTTCAAATCCGTGACAAAAATGTCATTTTTGGAGGCTTCAACGTGAAGATGATCAAAAACCAACATTACCACGCGATTCTACGCCCTCGATTACCCCCGAGCACATTCTTAGATGAGCGTTTTTGTAAAAGTTTCATTTGAACCCTGTCAGACAACATATTTCTTCTAAGAGCTGAGCGGAGAGCCACTGTCGCACGCGACCCGCCGCCATTTTCTGGTGAGCCACGTCCGGCAGTATCATTTTTCGCAGTGGGCCACGCGGACCCGCCGCCATTTTCTGGTGAGCCACGTCCGGCAGCATCATTTTTCGTAGTGGGCCACTACGACCGGCTTGAAAATGTACAAGTCCAGAAGGCGTATATATAAAGGGGTGTTCAACAAAGGAATTTGGAAGAGTCTTAGGAGATACTAGGGGTAATCTGGCACGCTGAATGCGAATATGCAGGTTCTTTTAGATCGAAATGTGTTTTGGAGCGAGTTATTGAGCAAAACTCTTCAATTCCACATACACCCGTCTGTATAGCTCCTTACGCGGGGAAATTCCGGTGGGGTCATCACAAGAAAAAATGTTCCTTTTGGATGCCTGAAGACTTGGCTCAATGTTTGACGTTGATTAAACTTGTGGTTTTTTAGATCCAGGCCTCCAAAATTTCAAATCCGTGACAAAAATGTCATTTTTGGAGGCTTCAACGTGAAGATGATCAAAAACCAACATTACCACGCGATTCTACGCCCTCGATTACCCCCGAGCACATTCTTAGATGAGCGTTTTTGTAAAAGTTTCATTTGAACCCTGTCAGACAACATATTTCTTCTAAGAGCTGAGCGGAGAGCCACTGTCGCACGCGACACGCCGCCATTTTCTGGTGAGCCACGTCCGGCAGTATCATTTTTCGCAGTGGGCCACGCGGACCCGCCGCCATTTTCTGGTGAGCCACGTCCGGCAGCATCATTTTTCGTAGTGGGCCACTACGACCGGCTTGAAAATGTACAAGTCCAGAAGGCGTATATATAAAGGGGTGTTCAACAAAGGAATTTGGAAGAGTCTTAGGAGATACTAGGGGTAATCTGGCACGCTGAATGCGAATATGCAGGTTCTTTTAGATCGAAATGTGTTTTGGAGCGAGTTATTGAGCAAAACTCTTCAATTCCACATACACCCGTCTGTATAGCTCCTTACGCGGGGAAATTCCGGTGGGGTCATCACAAGAAAAAATGTTCCTTTTGGATGCCTGAAGACTTGGCTCAATGTTTGACGTTGATTAAACTTGTGGTTTTTTAGATCCAGGCCTCCAAAATTTCAAATCCGTGACAAAAATGTCATTTTTGGAGGCTTCAACGTGAAGATGATCAAAAACCAACATTACCACGCGATTCTACGCCCTCGATTACCCCCGAGCACATTCTTAGATGAGCGTTTTTGTAAAAGTTTCATTTGAACCCTGTCAGACAACATATTTCTTCTAAGAGCTGAGCGGAGAGCCACTGTCGCACGCGACCCGCCGCCATTTTCTGGTGAGCCACGTCCGGCAGTATCATTTTTCGCAGTGGGCCACGCGGACCCGCCGCCATTTTCTGGTGAGCCACGTCCGGCAGCATCATTTTTCGTAGTGGGCCACTACGACCGGCTTGAAAATGTACAAGTCCAGAAGGCGTATATATAAAGGGGTGTTCAACAAAGGAATTTGGAAGAGTCTTAGGAGATACTAGGGGTAATCTGGCACGCTGAATGCGAATATGCAGGTTATTTTAGATCGAAATGTGTTTTGGAGCGAGTTATTGAGCAAAACTCTTCAATTCCACATACACCCGTCTGTATAGCTCCTTACGCGGGGAAATTCCGGTGGGGTCATCACAAGAAAAAATGTTCCTTTTGGATGCCTGAAGACTTGGCTCAATGTTTGACGTTGATTAAACTTGTGGTTTTTTAGATCCAGGCCTCTAAAATTTCAAATCCGTGACAAAAATGTCATTTTTGGAGGCTTCAACGTGAAGATGATCAAAAACCAACATTACCACGCGATTCTACGCCCTCGATTACCCCCGAGCACATTCTTAGATGAGCGTTTTTGTAAAAGTTTCATTTGAACCCTGTCAGACAACATATTTCTTCTAAGAGCTGAGCGGAGAGCCACTGTCGCACGCGACCCGCCGCCATTTTCTGGTGAGCCACGTCCGGCAGTATCATTTTTCGCAGTGGGCCACGCGGACCCGCCGCCATTTTCTGGTGAGCCACGTCCGGCAGCATCATTTTTCGTAGTGGGCCACTACGACCGGCTTGAAAATGTACAAGTCCAGAAGGCGTATATATAAAGGGGTGTTCAACAAAGGAATTTGGAAGAGTCTTAGGAGATACTAGGGGTAATCTGGCACGCTGAATGCGAATATGCAGGTTATTTTAGACCGAAATGTGTTTTGGAGCGAGTTATTGAGCAAAACTCTTCAATTCCACATACACCCGTCTGTATAGCTCCTTACGCGGGGAAATTCCGGTGGGGTCATCACAAGAAAAAATGTTCCTTTTGGATGCCTGAAGACTTGGCTCAATGTTTGACGTTGATTAAACTTGTGGTTTTTTAGATCCAGGCCTCCAAAATTTCAAATCCGTGACAAAAATGTCATTTTTGGAGGCTTCAACGTGAAGATGATCAAAAACCAACATTACCACGCGATTCCACGCCCTCGATTACCCCCGAGCACATTCTTAGATGAGCGTTTTTGTAAAAGTTTCATTTGAACCCTGTCAGACAACATATTTCTTCTAAGAGCTGAGCGGAGAGCCACTGTCGCACGCGACCCGCCGCCATTTTCTGGTGAGCCACGTCCGGCAGTATCATTTTTCGCAGTGGGCCACGCGGACCCGCCGCCATTTTCTGGTGAGCCACGTCCGGCAGCATCATTTTTCGTAGTGGGCCACTACGACCGGCTTGAAAATGTACAAGTCCAGAAGGCGTATATATAAAGGGGTGTTCAACAAAGGAATTTGGAAGAGTCTTAGGAGATACTAGGGGTAATCTGGCACGCTGAATGCGAATATGCAGGTTATTTTAGATCGAAATGTGTTTTGGAGCGAGTTATTGAGCAAAACTCTTCAATTCCACATACACCCGTCTGTATAGCTCCTTACGCGGGGAAATTCCGGTGGGGTCATCACAAGAAAAAATGTTCCTTTTGGATGCCTGAAGACTTGGCTCAATGTTTGACGTTGATTAAACTTGTGGTTTTTTAGATCCAGGCCTCCAAAATTTCAAATCCGTGACAAAAATGTCATTTTTGGAGGCTTCAACGTGAAGATGATCAAAAACCAACATTACCACGCGATTCTACGCCCTCGATTACCCCCGAGCACATTCTTAGATGAGCGTTTTTGTAAAAGTTTCATTTGAACCCTGTCAGACAACATATTTCTTCTAAGAGCTGAGCGGAGAGCCACTGTCGCACGCGACCCGCCGCCATTTTCTGGTGAGCCACGTCCGGCAGTATCATTTTTCGCAGTGGGCCACGCGGACCCGCCGCCATTTTCTGGTGAGCCACGTCCGGCAGCATCATTTTTCGTAGTGGGCCACTACGACCGGCTTGAAAATGTACAAGTCCAGAAGGCGTATATATAAAGGGGTGTTCAACAAAGGAATTTGGAAGAGTCTTAGGAGATACTAGGGGTAATCTGGCACGCTGAATGCGAATATGCAGGTTATTTTAGACCGAAATGTGTTTTGGAGCGAGTTATTGAGCAA
The DNA here is from genome assembly GCA_964057215.1 of Oscheius myriophilus. Lineage (NCBI taxonomy): Eukaryota > Metazoa > Nematoda > Chromadorea > Rhabditida > Rhabditidae > Oscheius > Oscheius myriophilus. The sequence continues at coordinate 12,463,582 of OZ059904.1, forward strand.
AACTCTTCAATTCCACATACACCCGTCTGTATAGCTCCTTACGCGGGGAAATTCCGGTGGGGTCATCACAAGAAAAAATGTTCCTTTTGGATGCCTGAAGACTTGGCTCAATGTTTGACGTTGATTAAACTTGTGGTTTTTTAGATCCAGGCCTCCAAAATTTCAAATCCGTGACAAAAATGTCATTTTTGGAGGCTTCAACGTGAAGATGATCAAAAACCAACATTACCACGCGATTCTACGCCCTCGATTACCCCCGAGCACATTCTTAGATGAGCGTTTTTGTAAAAGTTTCCTTTGAACCCTGTCAGACAACATATTTCTTCTAAGAGCTGAGCGGAGAGCCACTGTCGCACGCGACCCGCCGCCATTTTCTGGTGAGCCACGTCCGGCAGTATCATTTTTCGCAGTGGGCCACGCGGACCCGCCGCCATTTTCTGGTGAGCCACGTCCGGCAGCATCATTTTTCGTAGTGGGCCACTACGACCGGCTTGAAAATGTACAAGTCCAGAAGGCGTATATATATAGGGGTGTTCAACAAAGGAATTTGGAAGAGTCTTAGGAGATACTAGAGGTAATCTGGCTCGCTGAATGCGAATATGCAGGTTATTTTAGACCGAAATGTGTTTTGGAGCGAGTTATTGAGCAAAACTCTTCAATTCCACCTACACCCGTCTGTATAGCTCCTTACGCGGGGAAATTCCGGTGGGGTCATCACAAGAAAAAATGTTTCTTTTGGATGCCTGAAGACTTGGCTCAATGTTTGACGTTGATTAAACTTGTGGTTTTTTAGATCCAGGCCTCCAAAATTTCAAATCCGTGACAAAAATGTCATTTTTGGAGGCTTCAACGTGAAGATGATCAAAAACCAACATTACCACGCGATTCCACGCCCTCGATTACCCCCGAGCACATTCTTAGATGAGCGTTTTTGTAAAAGTTTCCTTTGAACCCTGTCAGACAACATATTTCTTCTAAGAGCTGAGCGGAGAGCCACTGTCGCACGCGACCCGCCGCCATTTTCTGGTGAGCCACGTCCGGCAGTATCATTTTTCGCAGTGGGCCACGCGGACCCGCCGCCATTTTCTGGTGAGCCACGTCCGGCAGCATCATTTTTCGTAGTGGGCCACTACGACCGGCTTGAAAATGTACAAGTCCAGAAGGCGTATATATAAAGGGGTGTTCAACAAAGGAATTTGGAAGAGTCTTAGGAGATACTAGGGGTAATCTGGCACGCTGAATGCGAATATGCAGGTTATTTTAGATCGAAATGTGTTTTGGAGCGAGTTATTGAGCAAAACTCTTCAATTCCACATACACCCGTCTGTATAGCTCCTTACGCGGGGAAATTCCGGTGGGGTCATCACAAGAAAAAATGTTCCTTTTGGATGCCTGAAGACTTGGCTCAATGTTTGACGTTGATTAAACTTGTGGTTTTTTAGATCCAGGCCTCCAAAATTTCAAATCCGTGACAAAAATGTCATTTTTGGAGGCTTCAACGTGAAGATGATCAAAAACCAACATTACCACGCGATTCTACGCCCTCGATTACCCCCGAGCACATTCTTAGATGAGCGTTTTTGTAAAAGTTTCATTTGAACCCTGTCAGACAACATATTTCTTCTAAGAGCTGAGCGGAGAGCCACTGTCGCACGCGACCCGCCGCCATTTTCTGGTGAGCCACGTCCGGCAGTATCATTTTTCGCAGTGGGCCACGCGGACCCGCCGCCATTTTCTGGTGAGCCACGTCCGGCAGCATCATTTTTCGTAGTGGGCCACTACGACCGGCTTGAAAATGTACAAGTCCAGAAGGCGTATATATAAAGGGGTGTTCAACAAAGGAATTTGGAAGAGTCTTAGGAGATACTAGGGGTAATCTGGCACGCTGAATGCGAATATGCAGGTTATTTTAGATCGAAATGTGTTTTGGAGCGAGTTATTGAGCAAAACTCTTCAATTCCACATACACCCGTCTGTATAGCTCCTTACGCGGGGAAATTCCGGTGGGGTCATCACAAGAAAAAATGTTCCTTTTGGATGCCTGAAGACTTGGCTCAATGTTTGACGTTGATTAAACTTGTGGTTTTTTAGATCCAGGCCTCCAAAATTTCAAATCCGTGACAAAAATGTCATTTTTGGAGGCTTCAACGTGAAGATGATCAAAAACCAACATTACCACGCGATTCTACGCCCTCGATTACCCCCGAGCACATTCTTAGATGAGCGTTTTTGTAAAAGTTTCATTTGAACCCTGTCAGACAACATATTTCTTCTAAGAGCTGAGCGGAGAGCCACTGTCGCACGCGACCCGCCGCCATTTTCTGGTGAGCCACGTCCGGCAGTATCATTTTTCGCAGTGGGCCACGCGGACCCGCCGCCATTTTCTGGTGAGCCACGTCCGGCAGCATCATTTTTCGTAGTGGGCCACTACGACCGGCTTGAAAATGTACAAGTCCAGAAGGCGTATATATAAAGGGGTGTTCAACAAAGGAATTTGGAAGAGTCTTAGGAGATACTAGGGGTAATCTGGCACGCTGAATGCGAATATGCAGGTTATTTTAGACCGAAATGTGTTTTGGAGCGAGTTATTGAGCAAAACTCTTCAATTCCACATACACCCGTCTGTATAGCTCCTTACACGGGGAAATTCCGGTGGGGTCATCACAAGAAAAAATTTTCCTTTTGGATGCCTGAAGACTTGGCTCAATGTTTGACGTTGATTAAACTTGTGGTTTTTTAGATCCAGGCCTCCAAAATTTCAAATCCGTGACAAAAATGTCATTTTTGGAGGCTTCAACGTGAAGATGATCAAAAACCAACATTACCACGCGATTCTACGCCCTCGATTACCCCCGAGCACATTCTTAGATGAGCGTTTTTGTAAAAGTTTCATTTGAACCCTGTCAGACAACATATTTCTTCTAAGAGCTGAGCGGAGAGCCACTGTCGCACGCGACCCGCCGCCATTTTCTGGTGAGCCACGTCCGGCAGTATCATTTTTCGCAGTGGGCCACGCGGACCCGCCGCCATTTTCTGGTGAGCCATGTCCGGCAGCATCATTTTTCGTAGTGGGCCACTACGACCGGCTTGAAAATGTACAAGTCCAGAAGGCGTATATATAAAGGGGTGTTCAACAAAGGAATTTGGAAGAGTCTTAGGAGATACTAGGGGTAATCTGGCACGCTGAATGCGAATATGCAGGTTATTTTAGATCGAAATGTGTTTTGGAGCGAGTTATTGAGCAAAACTCTTCAATTCCACATACACCCGTCTGTATAGCTCCTTACGCGGGGAAATTCCGGTGGGGTCATCACAAGAAAAAATGTTCCTTTTGGATGCCTGAAGACTTGGCTCAATGTTTGACGTTGATTAAACTTGTGGTTTTTTAGATCCAGGCCTCCAAAATTTCTAATCCGTGACAAAAATGTCATTTTTGGAGGCTTCAACGTGAAGATGATCAAAAACCAACATTACCACGCGATTCTACGCCCTCGATTACCCCCGAGCACATTCTTAGATGAGCGTTTTTGTAAAAGTTTCATTTGAACCCTGTCAGACAACATATTTCTTCTAAGAGCTGAGCGGAGAGCCACTGTCGCACGCGACCCGCCGCCATTTTCTGGTGAGCCACGTCCGGCAGTATCATTATTCGCAGTGGGCCACGCGGACCCGCCGCCATTTTCTGGTGAGCCATGTCCGGCAGCATCATTTTTCGTAGTGGGCCACTACGACCGGCTTGAAAATGTACAAGTCCAGAAGGCGTATATATAAAGGGGTGTTCAACAAAGGAATTTGGAAGAGTCTTAGGAGATACTAGGGGTAATCTGGCACGCTGAATGCGAATATGCAGGTTATTTTAGATCGAAATGTGTTTTGGAGCGAGTTATTGAGCAAAACTCTTCAATTCCACATACACCCGTCTGTATAGCTCCTTACGCGGGGAAATTCCGGTGGGGTCATCACAAGAAAAAATGTTCCTTTTGGATGCCTGAAGACTTGGCTCAATGTTTGACGTTGATTAAACTTGTGGTTTTTTAGATCCAGGCCTCCAAAATTTCAAATCCGTGACAAAAATGTCATTTTTGGAGGCTTCAACGTGAAGATGATCAAAAACCAACATTACCACGCGATTCTACGCCCTCGATTACCCCCGAGCACATTCTTAGATGAGCGTTTTTGTAAAAGTTTCATTTGAACCCTGTCAGACAACATATTTCTTCTAAGAGCTGAGCGGAGAGCCACTGTCGCACGCGACCCGCCGCCATTTTCTGGTGAGCCACGTCCGGCAGTATCATTTTTCGCAGTGGGCCACGCGGACCCGCCGCCATTTTCTGGTGAGCCACGTCCGGCAGCATCATTTTTCGTAGTGGGCCACTACGACCGGCTTGAAAATGTACAAGTCCAGAAGGCGTATATATAAAGGGGTGTTCAACAAAGGAATTTGGAAGAGTCTTAGGAGATACTAGGGGTAATCTGGCACGCTGAATGCGAATATGCAGGTTATTTTAGACCGAAATGTGTTTTGGAGCGAGTTATTGAGCAAAAGTCTTCAATTCCACATACACCCGTCTGTATAGCTCCTTACGCGGGGAAATTCCGGTGGGGTCATCACAAGAAAAAATGTTCCTTTTGGATGCCTGAAGACTTGGCTCAATGTTTGACGTTGATTAAACTTGTGGTTTTTTAGATCCAGGCCTCCAAAATTTCTAATCCGTGACAAAAATGTCATTTTTGGAGGCTTCAACGTGAAGATGATCAAAAACCAACATTACCACGCGATTCTACGCCCTCGATTACCCCCGAGCACATTCTTAGATGAGCGTTTTTGTAAAAGTTTCATTTGAACCCTGTCAGACAACATATTTCTTCTAAGAGCTGAGCGGAGAGCCACTGTCGCACGCGACCCGCCGCCATTTTCTGGTGAGCCACGTCCGGCAGTATCATTTTTCGCAGTGGGCCACGCGGACCCGCCGCCATTTTCTGGTGAGCCACGTCCGGCAGCATCATTTTTCGTAGTGGGCCACTACGACCGGCTTGAAAATGTACAAGTCCAGAAGGCGTATATATAAAGGGGTGTTCAACAAAGGAATTTGGAAGAGTCTTAGGAGATACTAGGGGTAATCTGGCACGCTGAATGCGAATATGCAGGTTATTTTAGACCGAAATGTGTTTTGGAGCGAGTTATTGAGCAAAACTCTTCAATTCCACATACACCCGTCTGTATAGCTCCTTACGCGGGGAAATTCCGGTGGGGTCATCACAAGAAAAAATGTTCCTTTTGGATGCCTGAAGACTTGGCTCAATGTTTGACGTTGATTAAACTTGTGGTTTTTTAGATCCAGGCCTCCAAAATTTCAAATCCGTGACAAAAATGTCATTTTTGGAGGCTTCAACGTGAAGATGATCAAAAACCAACATTACCACGCGATTCTACGCTTTCGATTACCCCCGAGCACATTCTTAGATGAGCGTTTTTGTAAAAGTTTCATTTGAACCCTGTCAGACAACATATTTCTTCTAAGAGCTGAGCGGAGAGCCACTGTCGCACGCGACCCGCCGCCATTTTCTGGTGAGCCACGTCCGGCAGTATCATTTTTCGCAGTGGGCCACGCGGACCCGCCGCCATTTTCTGGTGAGCCATGTCCGGCAGCATCATTTTTCGTAGTGGGCCACTACGACCGGCTTGAAAATGTACAAGTCCAGAAGGCGTATATATAAAGGGGTGTTCAACAAAGGAATTTGGAAGAGTCTTAGGAGATACTAGGGGTAATCTGGCACGCTGAATGCGAATATGCAGGTTATTTTAGATCGAAATGTGTTTTGGAGCGAGTTATTGAGCAAAACTCTTCAATTCCACATACACCCGTCTGTATAGCTCCTTACGCGGGGAAATTCCGGTGGGGTCATCACAAGAAAAAATGTTCCTTTTGGATGCCTGAAGACTTGGCTCAATGTTTGACGTTGATTAAACTTGTGGTTTTTTAGATCCAGGCCTCCAAAATTTCAAATCCGTGACAAAAATGTCATTTTTGGAGGCTTCAACGTGAAGATGATCAAAAACCAACATTACCACGCGATTCTACGCCCTCGATTACCCCCGAGCACATTCTTAGATGAGCGTTTTTGTAAAAGTTTCATTTGAACCCTGTCAGACAACATATTTCTTCTAAGAGCTGAGCGGAGAGCCACTGTCGCACGCGACCCGCCGCCATTTTCTGGTGAGCCACGTCCGGCAGTATCATTTTTCGCAGTGGGCCACGCGGACCCGCCGCCATTTTCTGGTGAGCCACGTCCGGCAGCATCATTTTTCGTAGTGGGCCACTACGACCGGCTTGAAAATGTACAAGTCCAGAAGGCGTATATATAAAGGGGTGTTCAACAAAGGAATTTGGAAGAGTCTTAGGAGATACTAGGGGTAATCTGGCACGCTGAATGCGAATATGCAGGTTATTTTAGACCGAAATGTGTTTTGGAGCGAGTTATTGAGCAAAAGTCTTCAATTCCACATACACCCGTCTGTATAGCTCCTTACGCGGGGAAATTCCGGTGGGGTCATCACAAGAAAAAATGTTCCTTTTGGATGCCTGAAGACTTGGCTCAATGTTTGACGTTGATTAAACTTGTGGTTTTTTAGATCCAGGCCTCCAAAATTTCTAATCCGTGACAAAAATGTCATTTTTGGAGGCTTCAACGTGAAGATGATCAAAAACCAACATTACCACGCGATTCTACGCCCTCGATTACCCCCGAGCACATTCTTAGATGAGCGTTTTTGTAAAAGTTTCATTTGAACCCTGTCAGACAACATATTTCTTCTAAGAGCTGAGCGGAGAGCCACTGTCGCACGCGACCCGCCGCCATTTTCTGGTGAGCCACGTCCGGCAGTATCATTTTTCGCAGTGGGCCACGCGGACCCGCCGCCATTTTCTGGTGAGCCACGTCCGGCAGCATCATTTTTCGTAGTGGGCCACTACGACCGGCTTGAAAATGTACAAGTCCAGAAGGCGTATATATAAAGGGGTGTTCAACAAAGGAATTTGGAAGAGTCTTAGGAGATACTAGGGGTAATCTGGCACGCTGAATGCGAATATGCAGGTTATTTTAGACCGAAATGTGTTTTGGAGCGAGTTATTGAGCAAAACTCTTCAATTCCACATACACCCGTCTGTATAGCTCCTTACGCGGGGAAATTCCGGTGGGGTCATCACAAGAAAAAATGTTCCTTTTGGATGCCTGAAGACTTGGCTCAATGTTTGACGTTGATTAAACTTGTGGTTTTTTAGATCCAGGCCTCCAAAATTTCAAATCCGTGACAAAAATGTCATTTTTGGAGGCTTCAACGTGAAGATGATCAAAAACCAACATTACCACGCGATTCTACGCCCTCGATTACCCCCGAGCACATTCTTAGATGAGCGTTTTTGTAAAAGTTTCATTTGAACCCTGTCAGACAACATATTTCTTCTAAGAGCTGAGCGGAGAGCCACTGTCGCACGCGACCCGCCGCCATTTTCTGGTGAGCCACGTCCGGCAGTATCATTTTTCGCAGTGGGCCACGCGGACCCGCCGCCATTTTCTGGTGAGCCACGTCCGGCAGCATCATTTTTCGTAGTGGGCCACTACGACCGGCTTGAAAATGTACAAGTCCAGAAGGCGTATATATAAAGGGGTGTTCAACAAAGGAATTTGGAAGAGTCTTAGGAGATACTAGGGGTAATCTGGCACGCTGAATGCGAATATGCAGGTTCTTTTAGATCGAAATGTGTTTTGGAGCGAGTTATTGAGCAAAACTCTTCAATTCCACATACACCCGTCTGTATAGCTCCTTACGCGGGGAAATTCCGGTGGGGTCATCACAAGAAAAAATGTTCCTTTTGGATGCCTGAAGACTTGGCTCAATGTTTGACGTTGATTAAACTTGTGGTTTTTTAGATCCAGGCCTCCAAAATTTCAAATCCGTGACAAAAATGTCATTTTTGGAGGCTTCAACGTGAAGATGATCAAAAACCAACATTACCACGCGATTCTACGCCCTCGATTACCCCCGAGCACATTCTTAGATGAGCGTTTTTGTAAAAGTTTCATTTGAACCCTGTCAGACAACATATTTCTTCTAAGAGCTGAGCGGAGAGCCACTGTCGCACGCGACCCGCCGCCATTTTCTGGTGAGCCACGTCCGGCAGTATCATTTTTCGCAGTGGGCCACGCGGACCCGCCGCCATTTTCTGGTGAGCCACGTCCGGCAGCATCATTTTTCGTAGTGGGCCACTACGACCGGCTTGAAAATGTACAAGTCCAGAAGGCGTATATATAAAGGGGTGTTCAACAAAGGAATTTGGAAGAGTCTTAGGAGATACTAGGGGTAATCTGGCACGCTGAATGCGAATATGCAGGTTATTTTAGACCGAAATGTGTTTTGGAGCGAGTTATTGAGCAAAACTCTTCAATTCCACATACACCCGTCTGTATAGCTCCTTACGCGGGGAAATTCCGGTGGGGTCATCACAAGAAAAAATGTTCCTTTTGGATGCCTGAAGACTTGGCTCAATGTTTGACGTTGATTAAACTTGTGGTTTTTTAGATCCAGGCCTCCAAAATTTCAAATCCGTGACAAAAATGTCATTTTTGGAGGCTTCAACGTGAAGATGATCAAAAACCAACATTACCACGCGATTCTACGCCCTCGATTACCCCCGAGCACATTCTTAGATGAGCGTTTTTGTAAAAGTTTCATTTGAACCCTGTCAGACAACATATTTCTTCTAAGAGCTGAGCGGAGAGCCACTGTCGCACGCGACCCGCCGCCATTTTCTGGTGAGCCACGTCCGGCAGTATCATTTTTCGCAGTGGGCCACGCGGACCCGCCGCCATTTTCTGGTGAGCCACGTCCGGCAGCATCATTTTTCGTAGTGGGCCACTACGACCGGCTTGAAAATGTACAAGTCCAGAAGGCGTATATATAAAGGGGTGTTCAACAAAGGAATTTGGAAGAGTCTTAGGAGATACTAGGGGTAATCTGGCACGCTGAATGCGAATATGCAGGTTATTTTAGACCGAAATGTGTTTTGGAGCGAGTTATTGAGCAAAACTCTTCAATTCCACATACACCCGTCTGTATAGCTCCTTACGCGGGGAAATTCCGGTGGGGTCATCACAAGAAAAAATGTTCCTTTTGGATGCCTGAAGACTTGGCTCAATGTTTGACGTTGATTAAACTTGTGGTTTTTTAGATCCAGGCCTCCAAAATTTCAAATCCGTGACAAAAATGTCATTTTTGGAGGCTTCAACGTGAAGATGATCAAAAACCAACATTACCACGCGATTCTACGCCCTCGATTACCCCCGAGCACATTCTTAGATGAGCGTTTTTGTAAAAGTTTCATTTGAACCCTGTCAGACAACATATTTCTTCTAAGAGCTGAGCGGAGAGCCACTGTCGCACGCGACCCGCCGCCATTTTCTGGTGAGCCACGTCCGGCAGTATCATTTTTCGCAGTGGGCCACGCGGACCCGCCGCCATTTTCTGGTGAGCCACGTCCGGCAGCATCATTTTTCGTAGTGGGCCACTACGACCGGCTTGAAAATGTACAAGTCCAGAAGGCGTATATATAAAGGGGTGTTCAACAAAGGAATTTGGAAGAGTCTTAGGAGATACTAGGGGTAATCTGGCACGCTGAATGCGAATATGCAGGTTATTTTAGACCGAAATGTGTTTTGGAGCGAGTTATTGAGCAAAACTCTTCAATTCCACATACACCCGTCTGTATAGCTCCTTACGCGGGGAAATTCCGGTGGGGTCATCACAAGAAAAAATGTTCCTTTTGGATGCCTGAAGACTTGGCTCAATGTTTGACGTTGATTAAACTTGTGGTTTTTTAGATCCAGGCCTCCAAAATTTCAAATCCGTGACAAAAATGTCATTTTTGGAGGCTTCAACGTGAAGATGATCAAAAACCAACATTACCACGCGATTCTACGCCCTCGATTACCCCCGAGCACATTCTTAGATGAGCGTTTTTGTAAAAGTTTCATTTGAACCCTGTCAGACAACATATTTCTTCTAAGAGCTGAGCGGAGAGCCACTGTCGCACGCGACCCGCCGCCATTTTCTGGTGAGCCACGTCCGGCAGTATCATTTTTCGCAGTGGGCCACGCGGACCCGCCGCCATTTTCTGGTGAGCCACGTCCGGCAGCATCATTTTTCGTAGTGGGCCACTACGACCGGCTTGAAAATGTACAAGTCCAGAAGGCGTATATATAAAGGGGTGTTCAACAAAGGAATTTGGAAGAGTCTTAGGAGATACTAGGGGTAATCTGGCACGCTGAATGCGAATATGCAGGTTCTTTTAGATCGAAATGTGTTTTGGAGCGAGTTATTGAGCAAAACTCTTCAATTCCACATACACCCGTCTGTATAGCTCCTTACGCGGGGAAATTCCGGTGGGGTCATCACAAGAAAAAATGTTCCTTTTGGATGCCTGAAGACTTGGCTCAATGTTTGACGTTGATTAAACTTGTGGTTTTTTAGATCCAGGCCTCCAAAATTTCAAATCCGTGACAAAAATGTCATTTTTGGAGGCTTCAACGTGAAGATGATCAAAAACCAACATTACCACGCGATTCTACGCCCTCGATTACCCCCGAGCACATTCTTAGATGAGCGTTTTTGTAAAAGTTTCATTTGAACCCTGTCAGACAACATATTTCTTCTAAGAGCTGAGCGGAGAGCCACTGTCGCACGCGACACGCCGCCATTTTCTGGTGAGCCACGTCCGGCAGTATCATTTTTCGCAGTGGGCCACGCGGACCCGCCGCCATTTTCTGGTGAGCCACGTCCGGCAGCATCATTTTTCGTAGTGGGCCACTACGACCGGCTTGAAAATGTACAAGTCCAGAAGGCGTATATATAAAGGGGTGTTCAACAAAGGAATTTGGAAGAGTCTTAGGAGATACTAGGGGTAATCTGGCACGCTGAATGCGAATATGCAGGTTCTTTTAGATCGAAATGTGTTTTGGAGCGAGTTATTGAGCAAAACTCTTCAATTCCACATACACCCGTCTGTATAGCTCCTTACGCGGGGAAATTCCGGTGGGGTCATCACAAGAAAAAATGTTCCTTTTGGATGCCTGAAGACTTGGCTCAATGTTTGACGTTGATTAAACTTGTGGTTTTTTAGATCCAGGCCTCCAAAATTTCAAATCCGTGACAAAAATGTCATTTTTGGAGGCTTCAACGTGAAGATGATCAAAAACCAACATTACCACGCGATTCTACGCCCTCGATTACCCCCGAGCACATTCTTAGATGAGCGTTTTTGTAAAAGTTTCATTTGAACCCTGTCAGACAACATATTTCTTCTAAGAGCTGAGCGGAGAGCCACTGTCGCACGCGACCCGCCGCCATTTTCTGGTGAGCCACGTCCGGCAGTATCATTTTTCGCAGTGGGCCACGCGGACCCGCCGCCATTTTCTGGTGAGCCACGTCCGGCAGCATCATTTTTCGTAGTGGGCCACTACGACCGGCTTGAAAATGTACAAGTCCAGAAGGCGTATATATAAAGGGGTGTTCAACAAAGGAATTTGGAAGAGTCTTAGGAGATACTAGGGGTAATCTGGCACGCTGAATGCGAATATGCAGGTTATTTTAGACCGAAATGTGTTTTGGAGCGAGTTATTGAGCAAAACTCTTCAATTCCACATACACCCGTCTGTATAGCTCCTTACGCGGGGAAATTCCGGTGGGGTCATCACAAGAAAAAATGTTCCTTTTGGATGCCTGAAGACTTGGCTCAATGTTTGACGTTGATTAAACTTGTGGTTTTTTAGATCCAGGCCTCCAAAATTTCAAATCCGTGACAAAAATGTCATTTTTGGAGGCTTCAACGTGAAGATGATCAAAAACCAACATTACCACGCGATTCCACGCCCTCGATTACCCCCGAGCACATTCTTAGATGAGCGTTTTTGTAAAAGTTTCATTTGAACCCTGTCAGACAACATATTTCTTCTAAGAGCTGAGCGGAGAGCCACTGTCGCACGCGACCCGCCGCCATTTTCTGGTGAGCCACGTCCGGCAGTATCATTTTTCGCAGTGGGCCACGCGGACCCGCCGCCATTTTCTGGTGAGCCACGTCCGGCAGCATCATTTTTCGTAGTGGGCCACTACGACCGGCTTGAAAATGTACAAGTCCAGAAGGCGTATATATAAAGGGGTGTTCAACAAAGGAATTTGGAAGAGTCTTAGGAGATACTAGGGGTAATCTGGCACGCTGAATGCGAATATGCAGGTTATTTTAGATCGAAATGTGTTTTGGAGCGAGTTATTGAGCAAAACTCTTCAATTCCACATACACCCGTCTGTATAGCTCCTTACGCGGGGAAATTCCGGTGGGGTCATCACAAGAAAAAATGTTCCTTTTGGATGCCTGAAGACTTGGCTCAATGTTTGACGTTGATTAAACTTGTGGTTTTTTAGATCCAGGCCTCCAAAATTTCTAATCCGTGACAAAAATGTCATTTTTGGAGGCTTCAACGTGAAGATGATCAAAAACCAACATTACCACGCGATTCTACGCCCTCGATTACCCCCGAGCACATTCTTAGATGAGCGTTTTTGTAAAAGTTTCATTTGAACCCTGTCAGACAACATATTTCTTCTAAGAGCTGAGCGGAGAGCCACTGTCGCACGCGACCCGCCGCCATTTTCTGGTGAGCCACGTCCGGCAGTATCATTATTCGCAGTGGGCCACGCGGACCCGCCGCCATTTTCTGGTGAGCCATGTCCGGCAGCATCATTTTTCGTAGTGGGCCACTACGACCGGCTTGAAAATGTACAAGTCCAGAAGGCGTATATATAAAGGGGTGTTCAACAAAGGAATTTGGAAGAGTCTTAGGAGATACTAGGGGTAATCTGGCACGCTGAATGCGAATATGCAGGTTATTTTAGATCGAAATGTGTTTTGGAGCGAGTTATTGAGCAAAACTCTTCAATTCCACATACACCCGTCTGTATAGCTCCTTACGCGGGGAAATTCCGGTGGGGTCATCACAAGAAAAAATGTTCCTTTTGGATGCCTGAAGACTTGGCTCAATGTTTGACGTTGATTAAACTTGTGGTTTTTTAGATCCAGGCCTCCAAAATTTCAAATCCGTGACAAAAATGTCATTTTTGGAGGCTTCAACGTGAAGATGATCAAAAACCAACATTACCACGCGATTCTACGCCCTCGATTACCCCCGAGCACATTCTTAGATGAGCGTTTTTGTAAAAGTTTCATTTGAACCCTGTCAGACAACATATTTCTTCTAAGAGCTGAGCGGAGAGCCACTGTCGCACGCGACCCGCCGCCATTTTCTGGTGAGCCACGTCCGGCAGTATCATTTTTCGCAGTGGGCCACGCGGACCCGCCGCCATTTTCTGGTGAGCCACGTCCGGCAGCATCATTTTTCGTAGTGGGCCACTACGACCGGCTTGAAAATGTACAAGTCCAGAAGGCGTATATATAAAGGGGTGTTCAACAAAGGAATTTGGAAGAGTCTTAGGAGATACTAGGGGTAATCTGGCACGCTGAATGCGAATATGCAGGTTATTTTAGACCGAAATGTGTTTTGGAGCGAGTTATTGAGCAAAAGTCTTCAATTCCACATACACCCGTCTGTATAGCTCCTTACGCGGGGAAATTCCGGTGGGGTCATCACAAGAAAAAATGTTCCTTTTGGATGCCTGAAGACTTGGCTCAATGTTTGACGTTGATTAAACTTGTGGTTTTTTAGATCCAGGCCTCCAAAATTTCTAATCCGTGACAAAAATGTCATTTTTGGAGGCTTCAACGTGAAGATGATCAAAAACCAACATTACCACGCGATTCTACGCCCTCGATTACCCCCGAGCACATTCTTAGATGAGCGTTTTTGTAAAAGTTTCATTTGAACCCTGTCAGACAACATATTTCTTCTAAGAGCTGAGCGGAGAGCCACTGTCGCACGCGACCCGCCGCCATTTTCTGGTGAGCCACGTCCGGCAGTATCATTTTTCGCAGTGGGCCACGCGGACCCGCCGCCATTTTCTGGTGAGCCACGTCCGGCAGCATCATTTTTCGTAGTGGGCCACTACGACCGGCTTGAAAATGTACAAGTCCAGAAGGCGTATATATAAAGGGGTGTTCAACAAAGGAATTTGGAAGAGTCTTAGGAGATACTAGGGGTAATCTGGCACGCTGAATGCGAATATGCAGGTTATTTTAGACCGAAATGTGTTTTGGAGCGAGTTATTGAGCAAAACTCTTCAATTCCACATACACCCGTCTGTATAGCTCCTTACGCGGGGAAATTCCGGTGGGGTCATCACAAGAAAAAATGTTCCTTTTGGATGCCTGAAGACTTGGCTCAATGTTTGACGTTGATTAAACTTGTGGTTTTTTAGATCCAGGCCTCCAAAATTTCAAATCCGTGACAAAAATGTCATTTTTGGAGGCTTCAACGTGAAGATGATCAAAAACCAACATTACCACGCGATTCTACGCTTTCGATTACCCCCGAGCACATTCTTAGATGAGCGTTTTTGTAAAAGTTTCATTTGAACCCTGTCAGACAACATATTTCTTCTAAGAGCTGAGCGGAGAGCCACTGTCGCACGCGACCCGCCGCCATTTTCTGGTGAGCCACGTCCGGCAGTATCATTTTTCGCAGTGGGCCACGCGGACCCGCCGCCATTTTCTGGTGAGCCATGTCCGGCAGCATCATTTTTCGTAGTGGGCCACTACGACCGGCTTGAAAATGTACAAGTCCAGAAGGCGTATATATAAAGGGGTGTTCAACAAAGGAATTTGGAAGAGTCTTAGGAGATACTAGGGGTAATCTGGCACGCTGAATGCGAATATGCAGGTTATTTTAGATCGAAATGTGTTTTGGAGCGAGTTATTGAGCAAAACTCTTCAATTCCACATACACCCGTCTGTATAGCTCCTTACGCGGGGAAATTCCGGTGGGGTCATCACAAGAAAAAATGTTCCTTTTGGATGCCTGAAGACTTGGCTCAATGTTTGACGTTGATTAAACTTGTGGTTTTTTAGATCCAGGCCTCCAAAATTTCAAATCCGTGACAAAAATGTCATTTTTGGAGGCTTCAACGTGAAGATGATCAAAAACCAACATTACCACGCGATTCTACGCCCTCGATTACCCCCGAGCACATTCTTAGATGAGCGTTTTTGTAAAAGTTTCATTTGAACCCTGTCAGACAACATATTTCTTCTAAGAGCTGAGCGGAGAGCCACTGTCGCACGCGACCCGCCGCCATTTTCTGGTGAGCCACGTCCGGCAGTATCATTTTTCGCAGTGGGCCACGCGGACCCGCCGCCATTTTCTGGTGAGCCACGTCCGGCAGCATCATTTTTCGTAGTGGGCCACTACGACCGGCTTGAAAATGTACAAGTCCAGAAGGCGTATATATAAAGGGGTGTTCAACAAAGGAATTTGGAAGAGTCTTAGGAGATACTAGGGGTAATCTGGCACGCTGAATGCGAATATGCAGGTTATTTTAGACCGAAATGTGTTTTGGAGCGAGTTATTGAGCAAAAGTCTTCAATTCCACATACACCCGTCTGTATAGCTCCTTACGCGGGGAAATTCCGGTGGGGTCATCACAAGAAAAAATGTTCCTTTTGGATGCCTGAAGACTTGGCTCAATGTTTGACGTTGATTAAACTTGTGGTTTTTTAGATCCAGGCCTCCAAAATTTCTAATCCGTGACAAAAATGTCATTTTTGGAGGCTTCAACGTGAAGATGATCAAAAACCAACATTACCACGCGATTCTACGCCCTCGATTACCCCCGAGCACATTCTTAGATGAGCGTTTTTGTAAAATTTTCATTTGAACCCTGTCAGACAACATATTTCTTCTAAGAGCTGAGCGGAGAGCCACTGTCGCACGCGACCCGCCGCCATTTTCTGGTGAGCCACG
This sequence comes from Oscheius myriophilus, assembly GCA_964057215.1. Taxonomy (NCBI): domain Eukaryota; kingdom Metazoa; phylum Nematoda; class Chromadorea; order Rhabditida; family Rhabditidae; genus Oscheius; species Oscheius myriophilus. Next base: position 12,479,545 of record OZ059904.1, read on the forward strand.
TCCGGCAGTATCATTTTTCGCAGTGGGCCACGCGGACCCGCCGCCATTTTCTGGTGAGCCACGTCCGGCAGCATCATTTTTCGTAGTGGGCCACTACGACCGGCTTGAAAATGTACAAGTCCAGAAGGCGTATATATAAAGGGGTGTTCAACAAAGGAATTTGGAAGAGTCTTAGGAGATACTAGGGGTAATCTGGCACGCTGAATGCGAATATGCAGGTTATTTTAGACCGAAATGTGTTTTGGAGCGAGTTATTGAGCAAAACTCTTCAATTCCACATACACCCGTCTGTATAGCTCCTTACGCGGGGAAATTCCGGTGGGGTCATCACAAGAAAAAATGTTCCTTTTGGATGCCTGAAGACTTGGCTCAATGTTTGACGTTGATTAAACTTGTGGTTTTTTAGATCCAGGCCTCCAAAATTTCAAATCCGTGACAAAAATGTCATTTTTGGAGGCTTCAACGTGAAGATGATCAAAAACCAACATTACCACGCGATTCTACGCCCTCGATTACCCCCGAGCACATTCTTAGATGAGCGTTTTTGTAAAAGTTTCATTTGAACCCTGTCAGACAACATATTTCTTCTAAGAGCTGAGCGGAGAGCCACTGTCGCACGCGACCCGCCGCCATTTTCTGGTGAGCCACGTCCGGCAGTATCATTTTTCGCAGTGGGCCACGCGGACCCGCCGCCATTTTCTGGTGAGCCACGTCCGGCAGCATCATTTTTCGTAGTGGGCCACTACGACCGGCTTGAAAATGTACAAGTCCAGAAGGCGTATATATAAAGGGGTGTTCAACAAAGGAATTTGGAAGAGTCTTAGGAGATACTAGGGGTAATCTGGCACGCTGAATGCGAATATGCAGGTTATTTTAGACCGAAATGTGTTTTGGAGCGAGTTATTGAGCAAAACTCTTCAATTCCACATACACCCGTCTGTATAGCTCCTTACGCGGGGAAATTCCGGTGGGGTCATCACAAGAAAAAATGTTCCTTTTGGATGCCTGAAGACTTGGCTCAATGTTTGACGTTGATTAAACTTGTGGTTTTTTAGATCCAGGCCTCCAAAATTTCAAATCCGTGACAAAAATGTCATTTTTGGAGGCTTCAACGTGAAGATGATCAAAAACCAACATTACCACGCGATTCTACGCCCTCGATTACCCCCGAGCACATTCTTAGATGAGCGTTTTTGTAAAAGTTTCATTTGAACCCTGTCAGACAACATATTTCTTCTAAGAGCTGAGCGGAGAGCCACTGTCGCACGCGACCCGCCGCCATTTTCTGGTGAGCCACGTCCGGCAGTATCATTTTTCGCAGTGGGCCACGCGGACCCGCCGCCATTTTCTGGTGAGCCACGTCCGGCAGCATCATTTTTCGTAGTGGGCCACTACGACCGGCTTGAAAATGTACAAGTCCAGAAGGCGTATATATAAAGGGGTGTTCAACAAAGGAATTTGGAAGAGTCTTAGGAGATACTAGGGGTAATCTGGCACGCTGAATGCGAATATGCAGGTTCTTTTAGATCGAAATGTGTTTTGGAGCGAGTTATTGAGCAAAACTCTTCAATTCCACATACACCCGTCTGTATAGCTCCTTACGCGGGGAAATTCCGGTGGGGTCATCACAAGAAAAAATGTTCCTTTTGGATGCCTGAAGACTTGGCTCAATGTTTGACGTTGATTAAACTTGTGGTTTTTTAGATCCAGGCCTCCAAAATTTCAAATCCGTGACAAAAATGTCATTTTTGGAGGCTTCAACGTGAAGATGATCAAAAACCAACATTACCACGCGATTCTACGCCCTCGATTACCCCCGAGCACATTCTTAGATGAGCGTTTTTGTAAAAGTTTCATTTGAACCCTGTCAGACAACATATTTCTTCTAAGAGCTGAGCGGAGAGCCACTGTCGCACGCGACCCGCCGCCATTTTCTGGTGAGCCACGTCCGGCAGTATCATTTTTCGCAGTGGGCCACGCGGACCCGCCGCCATTTTCTGGTGAGCCACGTCCGGCAGCATCATTTTTCGTAGTGGGCCACTACGACCGGCTTGAAAATGTACAAGTCCAGAAGGCGTATATATAAAGGGGTGTTCAACAAAGGAATTTGGAAGAGTCTTAGGAGATACTAGGGGTAATCTGGCACGCTGAATGCGAATATGCAGGTTATTTTAGACCGAAATGTGTTTTGGAGCGAGTTATTGAGCAAAACTCTTCAATTCCACATACACCCGTCTGTATAGCTCCTTACGCGGGGAAATTCCGGTGGGGTCATCACAAGAAAAAATGTTCCTTTTGGATGCCTGAAGACTTGGCTCAATGTTTGACGTTGATTAAACTTGTGGTTTTTTAGATCCAGGCCTCCAAAATTTCAAATCCGTGACAAAAATGTCATTTTTGGAGGCTTCAACGTGAAGATGATCAAAAACCAACATTACCACGCGATTCTACGCCCTCGATTACCCCCGAGCACATTCTTAGATGAGCGTTTTTGTAAAAGTTTCATTTGAACCCTGTCAGACAACATATTTCTTCTAAGAGCTGAGCGGAGAGCCACTGTCGCACGCGACCCGCCGCCATTTTCTGGTGAGCCACGTCCGGCAGTATCATTTTTCGCAGTGGGCCACGCGGACCCGCCGCCATTTTCTGGTGAGCCACGTCCGGCAGCATCATTTTTCGTAGTGGGCCACTACGACCGGCTTGAAAATGTACAAGTCCAGAAGGCGTATATATAAAGGGGTGTTCAACAAAGGAATTTGGAAGAGTCTTAGGAGATACTAGGGGTAATCTGGCACGCTGAATGCGAATATGCAGGTTATTTTAGACCGAAATGTGTTTTGGAGCGAGTTATTGAGCAAAACTCTTCAATTCCACATACACCCGTCTGTATAGCTCCTTACGCGGGGAAATTCCGGTGGGGTCATCACAAGAAAAAATGTTCCTTTTGGATGCCTGAAGACTTGGCTCAATGTTTGACGTTGATTAAACTTGTGGTTTTTTAGATCCAGGCCTCCAAAATTTCAAATCCGTGACAAAAATGTCATTTTTGGAGGCTTCAACGTGAAGATGATCAAAAACCAACATTACCACGCGATTCTACGCCCTCGATTACCCCCGAGCACATTCTTAGATGAGCGTTTTTGTAAAAGTTTCATTTGAACCCTGTCAGACAACATATTTCTTCTAAGAGCTGAGCGGAGAGCCACTGTCGCACGCGACCCGCCGCCATTTTCTGGTGAGCCACGTCCGGCAGTATCATTTTTCGCAGTGGGCCACGCGGACCCGCCGCCATTTTCTGGTGAGCCACGTCCGGCAGCATCATTTTTCGTAGTGGGCCACTACGACCGGCTTGAAAATGTACAAGTCCAGAAGGCGTATATATAAAGGGGTGTTCAACAAAGGAATTTGGAAGAGTCTTAGGAGATACTAGGGGTAATCTGGCACGCTGAATGCGAATATGCAGGTTCTTTTAGATCGAAATGTGTTTTGGAGCGAGTTATTGAGCAAAACTCTTCAATTCCACATACACCCGTCTGTATAGCTCCTTACGCGGGGAAATTCCGGTGGGGTCATCACAAGAAAAAATGTTCCTTTTGGATGCCTGAAGACTTGGCTCAATGTTTGACGTTGATTAAACTTGTGGTTTTTTAGATCCAGGCCTCCAAAATTTCAAATCCGTGACAAAAATGTCATTTTTGGAGGCTTCAACGTGAAGATGATCAAAAACCAACATTACCACGCGATTCTACGCCCTCGATTACCCCCGAGCACATTCTTAGATGAGCGTTTTTGTAAAAGTTTCATTTGAACCCTGTCAGACAACATATTTCTTCTAAGAGCTGAGCGGAGAGCCACTGTCGCACGCGACACGCCGCCATTTTCTGGTGAGCCACGTCCGGCAGTATCATTTTTCGCAGTGGGCCACGCGGACCCGCCGCCATTTTCTGGTGAGCCACGTCCGGCAGCATCATTTTTCGTAGTGGGCCACTACGACCGGCTTGAAAATGTACAAGTCCAGAAGGCGTATATATAAAGGGGTGTTCAACAAAGGAATTTGGAAGAGTCTTAGGAGATACTAGGGGTAATCTGGCACGCTGAATGCGAATATGCAGGTTCTTTTAGATCGAAATGTGTTTTGGAGCGAGTTATTGAGCAAAACTCTTCAATTCCACATACACCCGTCTGTATAGCTCCTTACGCGGGGAAATTCCGGTGGGGTCATCACAAGAAAAAATGTTCCTTTTGGATGCCTGAAGACTTGGCTCAATGTTTGACGTTGATTAAACTTGTGGTTTTTTAGATCCAGGCCTCCAAAATTTCAAATCCGTGACAAAAATGTCATTTTTGGAGGCTTCAACGTGAAGATGATCAAAAACCAACATTACCACGCGATTCTACGCCCTCGATTACCCCCGAGCACATTCTTAGATGAGCGTTTTTGTAAAAGTTTCATTTGAACCCTGTCAGACAACATATTTCTTCTAAGAGCTGAGCGGAGAGCCACTGTCGCACGCGACCCGCCGCCATTTTCTGGTGAGCCACGTCCGGCAGTATCATTTTTCGCAGTGGGCCACGCGGACCCGCCGCCATTTTCTGGTGAGCCACGTCCGGCAGCATCATTTTTCGTAGTGGGCCACTACGACCGGCTTGAAAATGTACAAGTCCAGAAGGCGTATATATAAAGGGGTGTTCAACAAAGGAATTTGGAAGAGTCTTAGGAGATACTAGGGGTAATCTGGCACGCTGAATGCGAATATGCAGGTTATTTTAGACCGAAATGTGTTTTGGAGCGAGTTATTGAGCAAAACTCTTCAATTCCACATACACCCGTCTGTATAGCTCCTTACGCGGGGAAATTCCGGTGGGGTCATCACAAGAAAAAATGTTCCTTTTGGATGCCTGAAGACTTGGCTCAATGTTTGACGTTGATTAAACTTGTGGTTTTTTAGATCCAGGCCTCCAAAATTTCAAATCCGTGACAAAAATGTCATTTTTGGAGGCTTCAACGTGAAGATGATCAAAAACCAACATTACCACGCGATTCCACGCCCTCGATTACCCCCGAGCACATTCTTAGATGAGCGTTTTTGTAAAAGTTTCATTTGAACCCTGTCAGACAACATATTTCTTCTAAGAGCTGAGCGGAGAGCCACTGTCGCACGCGACCCGCCGCCATTTTCTGGTGAGCCACGTCCGGCAGTATCATTTTTCGCAGTGGGCCACGCGGACCCGCCGCCATTTTCTGGTGAGCCACGTCCGGCAGCATCATTTTTCGTAGTGGGCCACTACGACCGGCTTGAAAATGTACAAGTCCAGAAGGCGTATATATAAAGGGGTGTTCAACAAAGGAATTTGGAAGAGTCTTAGGAGATACTAGGGGTAATCTGGCACGCTGAATGCGAATATGCAGGTTATTTTAGATCGAAATGTGTTTTGGAGCGAGTTATTGAGCAAAACTCTTCAATTCCACATACACCCGTCTGTATAGCTCCTTACGCGGGGAAATTCCGGTGGGGTCATCACAAGAAAAAATGTTCCTTTTGGATGCCTGAAGACTTGGCTCAATGTTTGACGTTGATTAAACTTGTGGTTTTTTAGATCCAGGCCTCCAAAATTTCAAATCCGTGACAAAAATGTCATTTTTGGAGGCTTCAACGTGAAGATGATCAAAAACCAACATTACCACGCGATTCTACGCCCTCGATTACCCCCGAGCACATTCTTAGATGAGCGTTTTTGTAAAAGTTTCATTTGAACCCTGTCAGACAACATATTTCTTCTAAGAGCTGAGCGGAGAGCCACTGTCGCACGCGACCCGCCGCCATTTTCTGGTGAGCCACGTCCGGCAGTATCATTTTTCGCAGTGGGCCACGCGGACCCGCCGCCATTTTCTGGTGAGCCACGTCCGGCAGCATCATTTTTCGTAGTGGGCCACTACGACCGGCTTGAAAATGTACAAGTCCAGAAGGCGTATATATAAAGGGGTGTTCAACAAAGGAATTTGGAAGAGTCTTAGGAGATACTAGGGGTAATCTGGCACGCTGAATGCGAATATGCAGGTTATTTTAGACCGAAATGTGTTTTGGAGCGAGTTATTGAGCAAAACTCTTCAATTCCACATACACCCGTCTGTATAGCTCCTTACGCGGGGAAATTCCGGTGGGGTCATCACAAGAAAAAATGTTCCTTTTGGATGCCTGAAGACTTGGCTCAATGTTTGACGTTGATTAAACTTGTGGTTTTTTAGATCCAGGCCTCCAAAATTTCAAATCCGTGACAAAAATGTCATTTTTGGAGGCTTCAACGTGAAGATGATCAAAAACCAACATTACCACGCGATTCTACGCCCTCGATTACCCCCGAGCACATTCTTAGATGAGCGTTTTTGTAAAAGTTTCCTTTGAACCCTGTCAGACAACATATTTCTTCTAAGAGCTGAGCGGAGAGCCACTGTCGCACGCGACCCGCCGCCATTTTCTGGTGAGCCACGTCCGGCAGTATCATTTTTCGCAGTGGGCCACGCGGACCCGCCGCCATTTTCTGGTGAGCCACGTCCGGCAGCATCATTTTTCGTAGTGGGCCACTACGACCGGCTTGAAAATGTACAAGTCCAGAAGGCGTATATATAAAGGGGTGTTCAACAAAGGAATTTGGAAGAGTCTTAGGAGATACTAGGGGTAATCTGGCACGCTGAATGCGAATATGCAGGTTATTTTAGACCGAAATGTGTTTTGGAGCGAGTTATTGAGCAAAACTCTTCAATTCCACCTACACCCGTCTGTATAGCTCCTTACGCGGGGAAATTCCGGTGGGGTCATCACAAGAAAAAATGTTTCTTTTGGATGCCTGAAGACTTGGCTCAATGTTTGACGTTGATTAAACTTGTGGTTTTTTAGATCCAGGCCTCCAAAATTTCAAATCCGTGACAAAAATGTCATTTTTGGAGGCTTCAACGTGAAGATGATCAAAAACCAACATTACCACGCGATTCCACGCCCTCGATTACCCCCGAGCACATTCTTAGATGAGCGTTTTTGTAAAAGTTTCCTTTGAACCCTGTCAGACAACATATTTCTTCTAAGAGCTGAGCGGAGAGCCACTGTCGCACGCGACCCGCCGCCATTTTCTGGTGAGCCACGTCCGGCAGTATCATTTTTCGCAGTGGGCCACGCGGACCCGCCGCCATTTTCTGGTGAGCCACGTCCGGCAGCATCATTTTTCGTAGTGGGCCACTACGACCGGCTTGAAAATGTACAAGTCCAGAAGGCGTATATATAAAGGGGTGTTCAACAAAGGAATTTGGAAGAGTCTTAGGAGATACTAGGGGTAATCTGGCACGCTGAATGCGAATATGCAGGTTATTTTAGATCGAAATGTGTTTTGGAGCGAGTTATTGAGCAAAACTCTTCAATTCCACATACACCCGTCTGTATAGCTCCTTACGCGGGGAAATTCCGGTGGGGTCATCACAAGAAAAAATGTTCCTTTTGGATGCCTGAAGACTTGGCTCAATGTTTGACGTTGATTAAACTTGTGGTTTTTTAGATCCAGGCCTCCAAAATTTCAAATCCGTGACAAAAATGTCATTTTTGGAGGCTTCAACGTGAAGATGATCAAAAACCAACATTACCACGCGATTCTACGCCCTCGATTACCCCCGAGCACATTCTTAGATGAGCGTTTTTGTAAAAGTTTCCTTTGAACCCTGTCAGACAACATATTTCTTCTAAGAGCTGAGCGGAGAGCCACTGTCGCACGCGACCCGCCGCCATTTTCTGGTGAGCCACGTCCGGCAGTATCATTTTTCGCAGTGGGCCACGCGGACCCGCCGCCATTTTCTGGTGAGCCACGTCCGGCAGCATCATTTTTCGTAGTGGGCCACTACGACCGGCTTGAAAATGTACAAGTCCAGAAGGCGTATATATAAAGGGGTGTTCAACAAAGGAATTTGGAAGAGTCTTAGGAGATACTAGGGGTAATCTGGCACGCTGAATGCGAATATGCAGGTTATTTTAGACCGAAATGTGTTTTGGAGCGAGTTATTGAGCAAAACTCTTCAATTCCACCTACACCCGTCTGTATAGCTCCTTACGCGGGGAAATTCCGGTGGGGTCATCACAAGAAAAAATGTTTCTTTTGGATGCCTGAAGACTTGGCTCAATGTTTGACGTTGATTAAACTTGTGGTTTTTTAGATCCAGGCCTCCAAAATTTCAAATCCGTGACAAAAATGTCATTTTTGGAGGCTTCAACGTGAAGATGATCAAAAACCAACATTACCACGCGATTCCACGCCCTCGATTACCCCCGAGCACATTCTTAGATGAGCGTTTTTGTAAAAGTTTCCTTTGAACCCTGTCAGACAACATATTTCTTCTAAGAGCTGAGCGGAGAGCCACTGTCGCACGCGACCCGCCGCCATTTTCTGGTGAGCCACGTCCGGCAGTATCATTTTTCGCAGTGGGCCACGCGGACCCGCCGCCATTTTCTGGTGAGCCACGTCCGGCAGCATCATTTTTCGTAGTGGGCCACTACGACCGGCTTGAAAATGTACAAGTCCAGAAGGCGTATATATAAAGGGGTGTTCAACAAAGGAATTTGGAAGAGTCTTAGGAGATACTAGGGGTAATCTGGCACGCTGAATGCGAATATGCAGGTTATTTTAGATCGAAATGTGTTTTGGAGCGAGTTATTGAGCAAAACTCTTCAATTCCACATACACCCGTCTGTATAGCTCCTTACGCGGGGAAATTCCGGTGGGGTCATCACAAGAAAAAATGTTCCTTTTGGATGCCTGAAGACTTGGCTCAATGTTTGACGTTGATTAAACTTGTGGTTTTTTAGATCCAGGCCTCCAAAATTTCAAATCCGTGACAAAAATGTCATTTTTGGAGGCTTCAACGTGAAGATGATCAAAAACCAACATTACCACGCGATTCTACGCCCTCGATTACCCCCGAGCACATTCTTAGATGAGCGTTTTTGTAAAAGTTTCATTTGAACCCTGTCAGACAACATATTTCTTCTAAGAGCTGAGCGGAGAGCCACTGTCGCACGCGACCCGCCGCCATTTTCTGGTGAGCCACGTCCGGCAGTATCATTTTTCGCAGTGGGCCACGCGGACCCGCCGCCATTTTCTGGTGAGCCACGTCCGGCAGCATCATTTTTCGTAGTGGGCCACTACGACCGGCTTGAAAATGTACAAGTCCAGAAGGCGTATATATAAAGGGGTGTTCAACAAAGGAATTTGGAAGAGTCTTAGGAGATACTAGGGGTAATCTGGCACGCTGAATGCGAATATGCAGGTTATTTTAGACCGAAATGTGTTTTGGAGCGAGTTATTGAGCAAAACTCTTCAATTCCACATACACCCGTCTGTATAGCTCCTTACGCGGGGAAATTCCGGTGGGGTCATCACAAGAAAAAATGTTCCTTTTGGATGCCTGAAGACTTGGCTCAATGTTTGACGTTGATTAAACTTGTGGTTTTTTAGATCCAGGCCTCCAAAATTTCAAATCCGTGACAAAAATGTCATTTTTGGAGGCTTCAACGTGAAGATGATCAAAAACCAACATTACCACGCGATTCTACGCCCTCGATTACCCCCGAGCACATTCTTAGATGAGCGTTTTTGTAAAAGTTTCATTTGAACCCTGTCAGACAACATATTTCTTCTAAGAGCTGAGCGGAGAGCCACTGTCGCACGCGACCCGCCGCCATTTTCTGGTGAGCCACGTCCGGCAGTATCATTTTTCGCAGTGGGCCACGCGGACCCGCCGCCATTTTCTGGTGAGCCACGTCCGGCAGCATCATTTTTCGTAGTGGGCCACTACGACCGGCTTGAAAATGTACAAGTCCAGAAGGCGTATATATAAAGGGGTGTTCAACAAAGGAATTTGGAAGAGTCTTAGGAGATACTAGGGGTAATCTGGCACGCTGAATGCGAATATGCAGGTTATTTTAGACCGAAATGTGTTTTGGAGCGAGTTATTGAGCAAAACTCTTCAATTCCACATACACCCGTCTGTATAGCTCCTTACGCGGGGAAATTCCGGTGGGGTCATCACAAGAAAAAATGTTCCTTTTGGATGCCTGAAGACTTGGCTCAATGTTTGACGTTGATTAAACTTGTGGTTTTTTAGATCCAGGCCTCCAAAATTTCAAATCCGTGACAAAAATGTCATTTTTGGAGGCTTCAACGTGAAGATGATCAAAAACCAACATTACCACGCGATTCTACGCCCTCGATTACCCCCGAGCACATTCTTAGATGAGCGTTTTTGTAAAAGTTTCATTTGAACCCTGTCAGACAACATATTTCTTCTAAGAGCTGAGCGGAGAGCCACTGTCGCACGCGACCCGCCGCCATTTTCTGGTGAGCCACGTCCGGCAGTATCATTTTTCGCAGTGGGCCACGCGGACCCGCCGCCATTTTCTGGTGAGCCACGTCCGGCAGCATCATTTTTCGTAGTGGGCCACTACGACCGGCTTGAAAATGTACAAGTCCAGAAGGCGTATATATAAAGGGGTGTTCAACAAAGGAATTTGGAAGAGTCTTAGGAGATACTAGGGGTAATCTGGCACGCTGAATGCGAATATGCAGGTTATTTTAGATCGAAATGTGTTTTGGAGCGAGTTATTGAGCAAAACTCTTCAATTCCACATACACCCGTCTGTATAGCTCCTTACGCGGGGAAATTCCGGTGGGGTCATCACAAGAAAAAATGTTCCTTTTGGATGCCTGAAGACTTGGCTCAATGTTTGACGTTGATTAAACTTGTGGTTTTTTAGATCCAGGCCTCCAAAATTTCAAATCCGTGACAAAAATGTCATTTTTGGAGGCTTCAACGTGAAGATGATCAAAAACCAACATTACCACGCGATTCTACGCCCTCGATTACCCCCGAGCACATTCTTAGATGAGCGTTTTTGTAAAAGTTTCATTTGAACCCTGTCAGACAACATATTTCTTCTAAGAGCTGAGCGGAGAGCCACTGTCGCACGCGACCCGCCGCCATTTTCTGGTGAGCCACGTCCGGCAGTATCATTTTTCGCAGTGGGCCACGCGGACCCGCCGCCATTTTCTGGTGAGCCACGTCCGGCAGCATCATTTTTCGTAGTGGGCCACTACGACCGGCTTGAAAATGTACAAGTCCAGAAGGCGTATATATAAAGGGGTGTTCAACAAAGGAATTTGGAAGAGTCTTAGGAGATACTAGGGGTAATCTGGCACGCTGAATGCGAATATGCAGGTTCTTTTAGATCGAAATGTGTTTTGGAGCGAGTTATTGAGCAAAACTCTTCAATTCCACATACACCCGTCTGTATAGCTCCTTACGCGGGGAAATTCCGGTGGGGTCATCACAAGAAAAAATGTTCCTTTTGGATGCCTGAAGACTTGGCTCAATGTTTGACGTTGATTAAACTTGTGGTTTTTTAGATCCAGGCCTCCAAAATTTCAAATCCGTGACAAAAATGTCATTTTTGGAGGCTTCAACGTGAAGATGATCAAAAACCAACATTACCACGCGATTCTACGCCCTCGATTACCCCCGAGCACATTCTTAGAGGAGCGTTTTTGTAAAAGTTTCATTTGAACCCTGTCAGACAACATATTTCTTCTAAGAGCTGAGCGGAGAGCCACTGTCGCACGCGACACGCCGCCATTTTCTGGTGAGCCACGTCCGGCAGTATCATTTTTCGCAGTGGGCCACGCGGACCCGCCGCCATTTTCTGGTGAGCCACGTCCGGCAGCATCATTTTTCGTAGTGGGCCACTACGACCGGCTTGAAAATGTACAAGTCCAGAAGGCGTATATATAAAGGGGTGTTCAACAAAGGAATTTGGAAGAGTCTTAGGAGATACTAGGGGTAATCTGGCACGCTGAATGCGAATATGCAGGTTCTTTTAGATCGAAATGTGTTTTGGAGCGAGTTATTGAGCAAAACTCTTCAATTCCACATACACCCGTCTGTATAGCTCCTTACGCGGGGAAATTCCGGTGGGGTCATCACAAGAAAAAATGTTCCTTTTGGATGCCTGAAGACTTGGCTCAATGTTTGACGTTGATTAAACTTGTGGTTTTTTAGATCCAGGCCTCCAAAATTTCAAATCCGTGACAAAAATGTCATTTTTGGAGGCTTCAACGTGAAGATGATCAAAAACCAACATTACCACGCGATTCTACGCCCTCGATTACCCCCGAGCACATTCTTAGATGAGCGTTTTTGTAAAAGTTTCATTTGAACCCTGTCAGACAACATATTTCTTCTAAGAGCTGAGCGGAGAGCCACTGTCGCACGCGACCCGCCGCCATTTTCTGGTGAGCCACGTCCGGCAGTATCATTTTTCGCAGTGGGCCACGCGGACCCGCCGCCATTTTCTGGTGAGCCACGTCCGGCAGCATCATTTTTCGTAGTGGGCCACTACGACCGGCTTGAAAATGTACAAGTCCAGAAGGCGTATATATAAAGGGGTGTTCAACAAAGGAATTTGGAAGAGTCTTAGGAGATACTAGGGGTAATCTGGCACGCTGAATGCGAATATGCAGGTTCTTTTAGATCGAAATGTGTTTTGGAGCGAGTTATTGAGCAAAACTCTTCAATTCCACATACACCCGTCTGTATAGCTCCTTACGCGGGGAAATTCCGGTGGGGTCATCACAAGAAAAAATGTTCCTTTTGGATGCCTGAAGACTTGGCTCAATGTTTGACGTTGATTAAACTTGTGGTTTTTTAGATCCAGGCCTCCAAAATTTCAAATCCGTGACAAAAATGTCATTTTTGGAGGCTTCAACGTGAAGATGATCAAAAACCAACATTACCACGCGATTCTACGCCCTCGATTACCCCCGAGCACATTCTTAGATGAGCGTTTTTGTAAAAGTTTCATTTGAACCCTGTCAGACAACATATTTCTTCTAAGAGCTGAGCGGAGAGCCACTGTCGCACGCGACCCGCCGCCATTTTCTGGTGAGCCACGTCCGGCAGTATCATTTTTCGCAGTGGGCCACGCGGACCCGCCGCCATTTTCTGGTGAGCCACGTCCGGCAGCATCATTTTTCGTAGTGGGCCACTACGACCGGCTTGAAAATGTACAAGTCCAGAAGGCGTATATATAAAGGGGTGTTCAACAAAGGAATTTGGAAGAGTCTTAGGAGATACTAGGGGTAATCTGGCACGCTGAATGCGAATATGCAGGTTCTTTTAGATCGAAATGTGTTTTGGAGCGAGTTATTGAGCAAAACTCTTCAATTCCACATACACCCGTCTGTATAGCTCCTTACGCGGGGAAATTCCGGTGGGGTCATCACAAGAAAAAATGTTCCTTTTGGATGCCTGAAGACTTGGCTCAATGTTTGACGTTGATTAAACTTGTGGTTTTTTAGATCCAGGCCTCCAAAATTTCAAATCCGTGACAAAAATGTCATTTTTGGAGGCTTCAACGTGAAGATGATCAAAAACCAACATTACCACGCGATTCTACGCCCTCGATTACCCCCGAGCACATTCTTAGAGGAGCGTTTTTGTAAAAGTTTCATTTGAACCCTGTCAGACAACATATTTCTTCTAAGAGCTGAGCGGAGAGCCACTGTCGCACGCGACACGCCGCCATTTTCTGGTGAGCCACGTCCGGCAGTATCATTTTTCGCAGTGGGCCACGCGGACCCGCCGCCATTTTCTGGTGAGCCACGTCCGGCAGCATCATTTTTCGTAGTGGGCCACTACGACCGGCTTGAAAATGTACAAGTCCAGAAGGCGTATATATAAAGGGGTGTTCAACAAAGGAATTTGGAAGAGTCTTAGGAGATACTAGGGGTAATCTGGCACGCTGAATGCGAATATGCAGGTTCTTTTAGATCGAAATGTGTTTTGGAGCGAGTTATTGAGCAAAACTCTTCAATTCCACATACACCCGTCTGTATAGCTCCTTACGCGGGGAAATTCCGGTGGGGTCATCACAAGAAAAAATGTTCCTTTTGGATGCCTGAAGACTTGGCTCAATGTTTGACGTTGATTAAACTTGTGGTTTTTTAGATCCAGGCCTCCAAAATTTCAAATCCGTGACAAAAATGTCATTTTTGGAGGCTTCAACGTGAAGATGATCAAAAACCAACATTACCACGCGATTCTACGCCCTCGATTACCCCCGAGCACATTCTTAGATGAGCGTTTTTGTAAAAGTTTCATTTGAACCCTGTCAGACAACATATTTCTTCTAAGAGCTGAGCGGAGAGCCACTGTCGCACGCGACCCGCCGCCATTTTCTGGTGAGCCACGTCCGGCAGTATCATTTTTCGCAGTGGGCCACGCGGACCCGCCGCCATTTTCTGGTGAGCCACGTCCGGCAGCATCATTTTTCGTAGTGGGCCACTACGACCGGCTTGAAAATGTACAAGTCCAGAAGGCGTATATATAAAGGGGTGTTCAACAAAGGAATTTGGAAGAGTCTTAGGAGATACTAGGGGTAATCTGGCACGCTGAATGCGAATATGCAGGTTCTTTTAGATCGAAATGTGTTTTGGAGCGAGTTATTGAGCAAAACTCTTCAATTCCACATACACCCGTCTGTATAGCTCCTTACGCGGGGAAATTCCGGTGGGGTCATCACAAGAAAAAATGTTCCTTTTGGATGCCTGAAGACTTGGCTCAATGTTTGACGTTGATTAAACTTGTGGTTTTTTAGATCCAGGCCTCCAAAATTTCAAATCCGTGACAAAAATGTCATTTTTGGAGGCTTCAACGTGAAGATGATCAAAAACCAACATTACCACGCGATTCTACGCCCTCGATTACCCCCGAGCACATTCTTAGATGAGCGTTTTTGTAAAAGTTTCATTTGAACCCTGTCAGACAACATATTTCTTCTAAGAGCTGAGCGGAGAGCCACTGTCGCACGCGACCCGCCGCCATTTTCTGGTGAGCCACGTCCGGCAGTATCATTTTTCGCAGTGGGCCACGCGGACCCGCCGCCATTTTCTGGTGAGCCACGTCCGGCAGCATCATTTTTCGTAGTGGGCCACTACGACCGGCTTGAAAATGTACAAGTCCAGAAGGCGTATATATAAAGGGGTGTTCAACAAAGGAATTTGGAAGAGTCTTAGGAGATACTAGGGGTAATCTGGCACGCTGAATGCGAATATGCAGGTTCTTTTAGATCGAAATGTGTTTTGGAGCGAGTTATTGAGCAAAACTCTTCAATTCCACATACACCCGTCTGTATAGCTCCTTACGCGGGGAAATTCCGGTGGGGTCATCACAAGAAAAAATGTTCCTTTTGGATGCCTGAAGACTTGGCTCAATGTTTGACGTTGATTAAACTTGTGGTTTTTTAGATCCAGGCCTCTAAAATTTCAAATCCGTGACAAAAATGTCATTTTTGGAGGCTTCAACGTGAAGATGATCAAAAACCAACATTACCACGCGATTCTACGCCCTCGATTACCCCCGAGCACATTCTTAGATGAGCGTTTTTGTAAAAGTTTCATTTGAACCCTGTCAGACAACATATTTCTTCTAAGAGCTGAGCGGAGAGCCACTGTCGCACGCGACCCGCCGCCATTTTCTGGTGAGCCACGTCCGGCAGTATCATTTTTCGCAGTGGGCCACGCGGACCCGCCGCCATTTTCTGGTGAGCCACGTCCGGCAGCATCATTTTTCGTAGTGGGCCACTACGACCGGCTTGAAAATGTACAAGTCCAGAAGGCGTATATATAAAGGGGTGTTCAACAAAGGAATTTGGAAGAGTCTTAGGAGATACTAGGGGTAATCTGGCACGCTGAATGCGAATATGCAGGTTCTTTTAGATCGAAATGTGTTTTGGAGCGAGTTATTGAGCAAAACTCTTCAATTCCACATACACCCGTCTGTATAGCTCCTTACGCGGGGAAATTCCGGTGGGGTCATCACAAGAAAAAATGTTCCTTTTGGATGCCTGAAGACTTGGCTCAATGTTTGACGTTGATTAAACTTGTGGTTTTTTAGATCCAGGCCTCCAAAATTTCAAATCCGTGACAAAAATGTCATTTTTGGAGGCTTCAACGTGAAGATGATCAAAAACCAACATTACCACGCGATTCTACGCCCTCGATTACCCCCGAGCACATTCTTAGATGAGCGTTTTTGTAAAAGTTTCATTTGAACCCTGTCAGACAACATATTTCTTCTAAGAGCTGAGCGGAGAGCCACTGTCGCACGCGACCCGCCGCCATTTTCTGGTGAGCCACGTCCGGCAGTATCATTTTTCGCAGTGGGCCACGCGGACCCGCCGCCATTTTCTGGTGAGCCACGTCCGGCAGCATCATTTTTCGTAGTGGGCCACTACGACCGGCTTGAAAATGTACAAGTCCAGAAGGCGTATATATAAAGGGGTGTTCAACAAAGGAATTTGGAAGAGTCTTAGGAGATACTAGGGGTAATCTGGCACGCTGAATGCGAATATGCAGGTTCTTTTAGATCGAAATGTGTTTTGGAGCGAGTTATTGAGCAAAACTCTTCAATTCCACATACACCCGTCTGTATAGCTCCTTACGCGGGGAAATTCCGGTGGGGTCATCACAAGAAAAAATGTTCCTTTTGGATGCCTGAAGACTTGGCTCAATGTTTGACGTTGATTAAACTTGTGGTTTTTTAGATCCAGGCCTCCAAAATTTCAAATCCGTGACAAAAATGTCATTTTTGGAGGCTTCAACGTGAAGATGATCAAAAACCAACATTACCACGCGATTCTACGCCCTCGATTACCCCCGAGCACATTCTTAGATGAGCGTTTTTGTAAAAGTTTCATTTGAACCCTGTCAGACAACATATTTCTTCTAAGAGCTGAGCGGAGAGCCACTGTCGCACGCGACCCGCCGCCATTTTCTGGTGAGCCACGTCCGGCAGTATCATTTTTCGCAGTGGGCCACGCGGACCCGCCGCCATTTTCTGGTGAGCCACGTCCGGCAGCATCATTTTTCGTAGTGGGCCACTACGACCGGCTTGAAAATGTACAAGTCCAGAAGGCGTATATATAAAGGGGTGTTCAACAAAGGAATTTGGAAGAGTCTTAGGAGATACTAGGGGTAATCTGGCACGCTGAATGCGAATATGCAGGTTATTTTAGATCGAAATGTGTTTTGGAGCGAGTTATTGAGCAAAACTCTTCAATTCCACATACACCCGTCTGTATAGCTCCTTACGCGGGGAAATTCCGGTGGGGTCATCACAAGAAAAAATGTTCCTTTTGGATGCCTGAAGACTTGGCTCAATGTTTGACGTTGATTAAACTTGTGGTTTTTTAGATCCAGGCCTCTAAAATTTCAAATCCGTGACAAAAATGTCATTTTTGGAGGCTTCAACGTGAAGATGATCAAAAACCAACATTACCACGCGATTCTACGCCCTCGATTACCCCCGAGCACATTCTTAGATGAGCGTTTTTGTAAAAGTTTCATTTGAACCCTGTCAGACAACATATTTCTTCTAAGAGCTGAGCGGAGAGCCACTGTCGCACGCGACCCGCCGCCATTTTCTGGTGAGCCACGTCCGGCAGTATCATTTTTCGCAGTGGGCCACGCGGACCCGCCGCCATTTTCTGGTGAGCCACGTCCGGCAGCATCATTTTTCGTAGTGGGCCACTACGACCGGCTTGAAAATGTACAAGTCCAGAAGGCGTATATATAAAGGGGTGTTCAACAAAGGAATTTGGAAGAGTCTTAGGAGATACTAGGGGTAATCTGGCACGCTGAATGCGAATATGCAGGTTATTTTAGACCGAAATGTGTTTTGGAGCGAGTTATTGAGCAAAACTCTTCAATTCCACATACACCCGTCTGTATAGCTCCTTACGCGGGGAAATTCCGGTGGGGTCATCACAAGAAAAAATGTTCCTTTTGGATGCCTGAAGACTTGGCTCAATGTTTGACGTTGATTAAACTTGTGGTTTTTTAGATCCAGGCCTCCAAAATTTCAAATCCGTGACAAAAATGTCATTTTTGGAGGCTTCAACGTGAAGATGATCAAAAACCAACATTACCACGCGATTCCACGCCCTCGATTACCCCCGAGCACATTCTTAGATGAGCGTTTTTGTAAAAGTTTCATTTGAACCCTGTCAGACAACATATTTCTTCTAAGAGCTGAGCGGAGAGCCACTGTCGCACGCGACCCGCCGCCATTTTCTGGTGAGCCACGTCCGGCAGTATCATTTTTCGCAGTGGGCCACGCGGACCCGCCGCCATTTTCTGGTGAGCCACGTCCGGCAGCATCATTTTTCGTAGTGGGCCACTACGACCGGCTTGAAAATGTACAAGTCCAGAAGGCGTATATATAAAGGGGTGTTCAACAAAGGAATTTGGAAGAGTCTTAGGAGATACTAGGGGTAATCTGGCACGCTGAATGCGAATATGCAGGTTCTTTTAGATCGAAATGTGTTTTGGAGCGAGTTATTGAGCAAAACTCTTCAATTCCACATACACCCGTCTGTATAGCTCCTTACGCGGGGAAATTCCGGTGGGGTCATCACAAGAAAAAATGTTCCTTTTGGATGCCTGAAGACTTGGCTCAATGTTTGACGTTGATTAAACTTGTGGTTTTTTAGATCCAGGCCTCCAAAATTTCAAATCCGTGACAAAAATGTCATTTTTGGAGGCTTCAACGTGAAGATGATCAAAAACCAACATTACCACGCGATTCCACGCCCTCGATTACCCCCGAGCACATTCTTAGATGAGCGTTTTTGTAAAAGTTTCATTTGAACCCTGTCAGACAACATATTTCTTCTAAGAGCTGAGCGGAGAGCCACTGTCGCACGCGACCCGCCGCCATTTTCTGGTGAGCCACGTCCGGCAGTATCATTTTTCGCAGTGGGCCACGCGGACCCGCCGCCATTTTCTGGTGAGCCACGTCCGGCAGCATCATTTTTCGTAGTGGGCCACTACGACCGGCTTGAAAATGTACAAGTCCAGAAGGCGTATATATAAAGGGGTGTTCAACAAAGGAATTTGGAAGAGTCTTAGGAGATACTAGGGGTAATCTGGCACGCTGAATGCGAATATGCAGGTTCTTTTAGATCGAAATGTGTTTTGGAGCGAGTTATTGAGCAAAACTCTTCAATTCCACATACACCCGTCTGTATAGCTCCTTACGCGGGGAAATTCCGGTGGGGTCATCACAAGAAAAAATGTTCCTTTTGGATGCCTGAAGACTTGGCTCAATGTTTGACGTTGATTAAACTTGTGGTTTTTTAGATCCAGGCCTCCAAAATTTCAAATCCGTGACAAAAATGTCATTTTTGGAGGCTTCAACGTGAAGATGATCAAAAACCAACATTACCACGCGATTCTACGCCCTCGATTACCCCCGAGCACATTCTTAGATGAGCGTTTTTGTAAAAGTTTCATTTGAACCCTGTCAGACAACATATTTCTTCTAAGAGCTGAGCGGAGAGCCACTGTCGCACGCGACCCGCCGCCATTTTCTGGTGAGCCACGTCCGGCAGTATCATTTTTCGCAGTGGGCCACGCGGACCCGCCGCCATTTTCTGGTGAGCCACGTCCGGCAGCATCATTTTTCGTAGTGGGCCACTACGACCGGCTTGAAAATGTACAAGTCCAGAAGGCGTATATATAAAGGGGTGTTCAACAAAGGAATTTGGAAGAGTCTTAGGAGATACTAGGGGTAATCTGGCACGCTGAATGCGAATATGCAGGTTCTTTTAGATCGAAATGTGTTTTGGAGCGAGTTATTGAGCAAAACTCTTCAATTCCACATACACCCGTCTGTATAGCTCCTTACGCGGGGAAATTCCGGTGGGGTCATCACAAGAAAAAATGTTCCTTTTGGATGCCTGAAGACTTGGCTCAATGTTTGACGTTGATTAAACTTGTGGTTTTTTAGATCCAGGCCTCCAAAATTTCAATTCCGTGACAAAAATGTCATTTTTGGAGGCTTCAACGTAAAGATGATCAAAAACCAACATTACCACGCGATTCTACGCCCTCGATTACCCCCGAGCACATTCTTAGATGAGCCTTTTTGTAAAAGTTTCCTTTGAACCCTGTCAGACAACATATTTCTTCTAAGAGCTGAGCGGAGAGCCACTGTCGCACGCGACCCGCCGCCATTTTCTGGTGAGCCACGTCCGGCAGTATCATTTTTCGCAGTGGGCCACGCGGACCCGCCGCCATTTTCTGGTGAGCCACGTCCGGCAGCATCATTTTTCGTAGTGGGCCACTACGACCGGCTTGAAAATGTACAAGTCCAGAAGGCGTATATATAAAGGGGTGTTCAACAAAGGAATTTGGAAGAGTCTTAGGAGATACTAGGGGTAATCTGGCACGCTGAATGCGAATATGCAGGTTATTTTAGATCGAAATGTGTTTTGGAGCGAGTTATTGAGCAAAACTCTTCAATTCCACATACACCCGTCTGTATAGCTCCTTACGCGGGGAAATTCCGGTGGGGTCATCACAAGAAAAAATGTTCCTTTTGGATGCCTGAAGACTTGGCTCAATGTTTGACGTTGATTAAACTTGTGGTTTTTTAGATCCAGGCCTCTAAAATTTCAAATCCGTGACAAAAATGTCATTTTTGGAGGCTTCAACGTGAAGATGATCAAAAACCAACATTACCACGCGATTCTACGCCCTCGATTACCCCCGAGCACATTCTTAGATGAGCGTTTTTGTAAAAGTTTCATTTGAACCCTGTCAGACAACATATTTCTTCTAAGAGCTGAGCGGAGAGCCACTGTCGCACGCGACCCGCCGCCATTTTCTGGTGAGCCACGTCCGGCAGTATCATTTTTCGCAGTGGGCCACGCGGACCCGCCGCCATTTTCTGGTGAGCCACGTCCGGCAGCATCATTTTTCGTAGTGGGCCACTACGACCGGCTTGAAAATGTACAAGTCCAGAAGGCGTATATATAAAGGGGTGTTCAACAAAGGAATTTGGAAGAGTCTTAGGAGATACTAGGGGTAATCTGGCACGCTGAATGCGAATATGCAGGTTATTTTAGACCGAAATGTGTTTTGGAGCGAGTTATTGAGCAAAACTCTTCAATTCCACATACACCCGTCTGTATAGCTCCTTACGCGGGGAAATTCCGGTGGGGTCATCACAAGAAAAAATGTTCCTTTTGGATGCCTGAAGACTTGGCTCAATGTTTGACGTTGATTAAACTTGTGGTTTTTTAGATCCAGGCCTCCAAAATTTCAAATCCGTGACAAAAATGTCATTTTTGGAGGCTTCAACGTGAAGATGATCAAAAACCAACATTACCACGCGATTCCACGCCCTCGATTACCCCCGAGCACATTCTTAGATGAGCGTTTTTGTAAAAGTTTCATTTGAACCCTGTCAGACAACATATTTCTTCTAAGAGCTGAGCGGAGAGCCACTGTCGCACGCGACCCGCCGCCATTTTCTGGTGAGCCACGTCCGGCAGTATCATTTTTCGCAGTGGGCCACGCGGACCCGCCGCCATTTTCTGGTGAGCCACGTCCGGCAGCATCATTTTTCGTAGTGGGCCACTACGACCGGCTTGAAAATGTACAAGTCCAGAAGGCGTATATATAAAGGGGTGTTCAACAAAGGAATTTGGAAGAGTCTTAGGAGATACTAGGGGTAATCTGGCACGCTGAATGCGAATATGCAGGTTCTTTTAGATCGAAATGTGTTTTGGAGCGAGTTATTGAGCAAAACTCTTCAATTCCACATACACCCGTCTGTATAGCTCCTTACGCGGGGAAATTCCGGTGGGGTCATCACAAGAAAAAATGTTCCTTTTGGATGCCTGAAGACTTGGCTCAATGTTTGACGTTGATTAAACTTGTGGTTTTTTAGATCCAGGCCTCCAAAATTTCAAATCCGTGACAAAAATGTCATTTTTGGAGGCTTCAACGTGAAGATGATCAAAAACCAACATTACCACGCGATTCCACGCCCTCGATTACCCCCGAGCACATTCTTAGATGAGCGTTTTTGTAAAAGTTTCATTTGAACCCTGTCAGACAACATATTTCTTCTAAGAGCTGAGCGGAGAGCCACTGTCGCACGCGACCCGCCGCCATTTTCTGGTGAGCCACGTCCGGCAGTATCATTTTTCGCAGTGGGCCACGCGGACCCGCCGCCATTTTCTGGTGAGCCACGTCCGGCAGCATCATTTTTCGTAGTGGGCCACTACGACCGGCTTGAAAATGTACAAGTCCAGAAGGCGTATATATAAAGGGGTGTTCAACAAAGGAATTTGGAAGAGTCTTAGGAGATACTAGGGGTAATCTGGCACGCTGAATGCGAATATGCAGGTTCTTTTAGATCGAAATGTGTTTTGGAGCGAGTTATTGAGCAAAACTCTTCAATTCCACATACACCCGTCTGTATAGCTCCTTACGCGGGGAAATTCCGGTGGGGTCATCACAAGAAAAAATGTTCCTTTTGGATGCCTGAAGACTTGGCTCAATGTTTGACGTTGATTAAACTTGTGGTTTTTTAGATCCAGGCCTCCAAAATTTCAAATCCGTGACAAAAATGTCATTTTTGGAGGCTTCAACGTGAAGATGATCAAAAACCAACATTACCACGCGATTCTACGCCCTCGATTACCCCCGAGCACATTCTTAGATGAGCGTTTTTGTAAAAGTTTCATTTGAACCCTGTCAGACAACATATTTCTTCTAAGAGCTGAGCGGAGAGCCACTGTCGCACGCGACCCGCCGCCATTTTCTGGTGAGCCACGTCCGGCAGTATCATTTTTCGCAGTGGGCCACGCGGACCCGCCGCCATTTTCTGGTGAGCCACGTCCGGCAGCATCATTTTTCGTAGTGGGCCACTACGACCGGCTTGAAAATGTACAAGTCCAGAAGGCGTATATATAAAGGGGTGTTCAACAAAGGAATTTGGAAGAGTCTTAGGAGATACTAGGGGTAATCTGGCACGCTGAATGCGAATATGCAGGTTCTTTTAGATCGAAATGTGTTTTGGAGCGAGTTATTGAGCAAAACTCTTCAATTCCACATACACCCGTCTGTATAGCTCCTTACGCGGGGAAATTCCGGTGGGGTCATCACAAGAAAAAATGTTCCTTTTGGATGCCTGAAGACTTGGCTCAATGTTTGACGTTGATTAAACTTGTGGTTTTTTAGATCCAGGCCTCTAAAATTTCAAATCCGTGACAAAAATGTCATTTTTGGAGGCTTCAACGTGAAGATGATCAAAAACCAACATTACCACGCGATTCTACGCCCTCGATTACCCCCGAGCACATTCTTAGATGAGCGTTTTTGTAAAAGTTTCATTTGAACCCTGTCAGACAACATATTTCTTCTAAGAGCTGAGCGGAGAGCCACTGTCGCACGCGACCCGCCGCCATTTTCTGGTGAGCCACGTCCGGCAGTATCATTTTTCGCAGTGGGCCACGCGGACCCGCCGCCATTTTCTGGTGAGCCACGTCCGGCAGCATCATTTTTCGTAGTGGGCCACTACGACCGGCTTGAAAATGTACAAGTCCAGAAGGCGTATATATAAAGGGGTGTTCAACAAAGGAATTTGGAAGAGTCTTAGGAGATACTAGGGGTAATCTGGCACGCTGAATGCGAATATGCAGGTTATTTTAGACCGAAATGTGTTTTGGAGCGAGTTATTGAGCAAAACTCTTCAATTCCACATACACCCGTCTGTATAGCTCCTTACGCGGGGAAATTCCGGTGGGGTCATCACAAGAAAAAATGTTCCTTTTGGATGCCTGAAGACTTGGCTCAATGTTTGACGTTGATTAAACTTGTGGTTTTTTAGATCCAGGCCTCCAAAATTTCAAATCCGTGACAAAAATGTCATTTTTGGAGGCTTCAACGTGAAGATGATCAAAAACCAACATTACCACGCGATTCCACGCCCTCGATTACCCCCGAGCACATTCTTAGATGAGCGTTTTTGTAAAAGTTTCATTTGAACCCTGTCAGACAACATATTTCTTCTAAGAGCTGAGCGGAGAGCCACTGTCGCACGCGACCCGCCGCCATTTTCTGGTGAGCCACGTCCGGCAGTATCATTTTTCGCAGTGGGCCACGCGGACCCGCCGCCATTTTCTGGTGAGCCACGTCCGGCAGCATCATTTTTCGTAGTGGGCCACTACGACCGGCTTGAAAATGTACAAGTCCAGAAGGCGTATATATAAAGGGGTGTTCAACAAAGGAATTTGGAAGAGTCTTAGGAGATACTAGGGGTAATCTGGCACGCTGAATGCGAATATGCAGGTTATTTTAGATCGAAATGTGTTTTGGAGCGAGTTATTGAGCAAAACTCTTCAATTCCACATACACCCGTCTGTATAGCTCCTTACGCGGGGAAATTCCGGTGGGGTCATCACAAGAAAAAATGTTCCTTTTGGATGCCTGAAGACTTGGCTCAATGTTTGACGTTGATTAAACTTGTGGTTTTTTAGATCCAGGCCTCCAAAATTTCAAATCCGTGACAAAAATGTCATTTTTGGAGGCTTCAACGTGAAGATGATCAAAAACCAACATTACCACGCGATTCTACGCCCTCGATTACCCCCGAGCACATTCTTAGATGAGCGTTTTTGTAAAAGTTTCATTTGAACCCTGTCAGACAACATATTTCTTCTAAGAGCTGAGCGGAGAGCCACTGTCGCACGCGACCCGCCGCCATTTTCTGGTGAGCCACGTCCGGCAGTATCATTTTTCGCAGTGGGCCACGCGGACCCGCCGCCATTTTCTGGTGAGCCACGTCCGGCAGCATCATTTTTCGTAGTGGGCCACTACGACCGGCTTGAAAATGTACAAGTCCAGAAGGCGTATATATAAAGGGGTGTTCAACAAAGGAATTTGGAAGAGTCTTAGGAGATACTAGGGGTAATCTGGCACGCTGAATGCGAATATGCAGGTTATTTTAGACCGAAATGTGTTTTGGAGCGAGTTATTGAGCAAAACTCTTCAATTCCACATACACCCGTCTGTATAGCTCCTTACGCGGGGAAATTCCGGTGGGGTCATCACAAGAAAAAATGTTCCTTTTGGATGCCTGAAGACTTGGCTCAATGTTTGACGTTGATTAAACTTGTGGTTTTTTAGATCCAGGCCTCCAAAATTTCAAATCCGTGACAAAAATGTCATTTTTGGAGGCTTCAACGTGAAGATGATCAAAAACCAACATTACCACGCGATTCCACGCCCTCGATTACCCCCGAGCACATTCTTAGATGAGCGTTTTTGTAAAAGTTTCATTTGAACCCTGTCAGACAACATATTTCTTCTAAGAGCTGAGCGGAGAGCCACTGTCGCACGCGACCCGCCGCCATTTTCTGGTGAGCCACGTCCGGCAGTATCATTTTTCGCAGTGGGCCACGCGGACCCGCCGCCATTTTCTGGTGAGCCACGTCCGGCAGCATCATTTTTCGTAGTGGGCCACTACGACCGGCTTGAAAATGTACAAGTCCAGAAGGCGTATATATAAAGGGGTGTTCAACAAAGGAATTTGGAAGAGTCTTAGGAGATACTAGGGGTAATCTGGCACGCTGAATGCGAATATGCAGGTTATTTTAGATCGAAATGTGTTTTGGAGCGAGTTATTGAGCAAAACTCTTCAATTCCACATACACCCGTCTGTATAGCTCCTTACGCGGGGAAATTCCGGTGGGGTCATCACAAGAAAAAATGTTCCTTTTGGATGCCTGAAGACTTGGCTCAATGTTTGACGTTGATTAAACTTGTGGTTTTTTAGATCCAGGCCTCCAAAATTTCAAATCCGTGACAAAAATGTCATTTTTGGAGGCTTCAACGTGAAGATGATCAAAAACCAACATTACCACGCGATTCTACGCCCTCGATTACCCCCGAGCACATTCTTAGATGAGCGTTTTTGTAAAAGTTTCATTTGAACCCTGTCAGACAACATATTTCTTCTAAGAGCTGAGCGGAGAGCCACTGTCGCACGCGACCCGCCGCCATTTTCTGGTGAGCCACGTCCGGCAGCATCATTTTTCGTAGTGGGCCACTACGACCGGCTTGAAAATGTACAAGTCCAGAAGGCGTATATATAAAGGGGTGTTCAACAAAGGAATTTGGAAGAGTCTTAGGAGATACTAGGGGTAATCTGGCACGCTGAATGCGAATATGCAGGTTATTTTAGACCGAAATGTGTTTTGGAGCGAGTTATTGAGCAAAACTCTTCAATTCCACATACACCCGTCTGTATAGCTCCTTACGCGGGGAAATTCCGGTGGGGTCATCACAAGAAAAAATGTTCCTTTTGGATGCCTGAAGACTTGGCTCAATGTTTGACGTTGATTAAACTTGTGGTTTTTTAGATCCAGGCCTCCAAAATTTCAAATCCGTGACAAAAATGTCATTTTTGGAGGCTTCAACGTGAAGATGATCAAAAACCAACATTACCACGCGATTCTACGCCCTCGATTACCCCCGAGCACATTCTTAGATGAGCGTTTTTGTAAAAGTTTCATTTGAACCCTGTCAGACAACATATTTCTTCTAAGAGCTGAGCGGAGAGCCACTGTCGCACGCGACCCGCCGCCATTTTCTGGTGAGCCACGTCCGGCAGTATCATTTTTCGCAGTGGGCCACGCGGACCCGCCGCCATTTTCTGGTGAGCCACGTCCGGCAGCATCATTTTTCGTAGTGGGCCACTACGACCGGCTTGAAAATGTACAAGTCCAGAAGGCGTATATATAAAGGGGTGTTCAACAAAGGAATTTGGAAGAGTCTTAGGAGATACTAGGGGTAATCTGGCACGCTGAATGCGAATATGCAGGTTCTTTTAGATCGAAATGTGTTTTGGAGCGAGTTATTGAGCAAAACTCTTCAATTCCACATACACCCGTCTGTATAGCTCCTTACGCGGGGAAATTCCGGTGGGGTCATCACAAGAAAAAATGTTCCTTTTGGATGCCTGAAGACTTGGCTCAATGTTTGACGTTGATTAAACTTGTGGTTTTTTAGATCCAGGCCTCCAAAATTTCAAATCCGTGACAAAAATGTCATTTTTGGAGGCTTCAACGTGAAGATGATCAAAAACCAACATTACCACGCGATTCTACGCCCTCGATTACCCCCGAGCACATTCTTAGATGAGCGTTTTTGTAAAAGTTTCATTTGAACCCTGTCAGACAACATATTTCTTCTAAGAGCTGAGCGGAGAGCCACTGTCGCACGCGACCCGCCGCCATTTTCTGGTGAGCCACGTCCGGCAGTATCATTTTTCGCAGTGGGCCACGCGGACCCGCCGCCATTTTCTGGTGAGCCACGTCCGGCAGCATCATTTTTCGTAGTGGGCCACTACGACCGGCTTGAAAATGTACAAGTCCAGAAGGCGTATATATAAAGGGGTGTTCAACAAAGGAATTTGGAAGAGTCTTAGGAGATACTAGGGGTAATCTGGCACGCTGAATGCGAATATGCAGGTTCTTTTAGATCGAAATGTGTTTTGGAGCGAGTTATTGAGCAAAACTCTTCAATTCCACATACACCCGTCTGTATAGCTCCTTACGCGGGGAAATTCCGGTGGGGTCATCACAAGAAAAAATGTTCCTTTTGGATGCCTGAAGACTTGGCTCAATGTTTGACGTTGATTAAACTTGTGGTTTTTTAGATCCAGGCCTCTAAAATTTCAAATCCGTGACAAAAATGTCATTTTTGGAGGCTTCAACGTGAAGATGATCAAAAACCAACATTACCACGCGATTCTACGCCCTCGATTACCCCCGAGCACATTCTTAGATGAGCGTTTTTGTAAAAGTTTCATTTGAACCCTGTCAGACAACATATTTCTTCTAAGAGCTGAGCGGAGAGCCACTGTCGCACGCGACCCGCCGCCATTTTCTGGTGAGCCACGTCCGGCAGTATCATTTTTCGCAGTGGGCCACGCGGACCCGCCGCCATTTTCTGGTGAGCCACGTCCGGCAGCATCATTTTTCGTAGTGGGCCACTACGACCGGCTTGAAAATGTACAAGTCCAGAAGGCGTATATATAAAGGGGTGTTCAACAAAGGAATTTGGAAGAGTCTTAGGAGATACTAGGGGTAATCTGGCACGCTGAATGCGAATATGCAGGTTATTTTAGACCGAAATGTGTTTTGGAGCGAGTTATTGAGCAAAACTCTTCAATTCCACATACACCCGTCTGTATAGCTCCTTACGCGGGGAAATTCCGGTGGGGTCATCACAAGAAAAAATGTTCCTTTTGGATGCCTGAAGACTTGGCTCAATGTTTGACGTTGATTAAACTTGTGGTTTTTTAGATCCAGGCCTCCAAAATTTCAAATCCGTGACAAAAATGTCATTTTTGGAGGCTTCAACGTGAAGATGATCAAAAACCAACATTACCACGCGATTCCACGCCCTCGATTACCCCCGAGCACATTCTTAGATGAGCGTTTTTGTAAAAGTTTCATTTGAACCCTGTCAGACAACATATTTCTTCTAAGAGCTGAGCGGAGAGCCACTGTCGCACGCGACCCGCCGCCATTTTCTGGTGAGCCACGTCCGGCAGTATCATTTTTCGCAGTGGGCCACGCGGACCCGCCGCCATTTTCTGGTGAGCCACGTCCGGCAGCATCATTTTTCGTAGTGGGCCACTACGACCGGCTTGAAAATGTACAAGTCCAGAAGGCGTATATATAAAGGGGTGTTCAACAAAGGAATTTGGAAGAGTCTTAGGAGATACTAGGGGTAATCTGGCACGCTGAATGCGAATATGCAGGTTATTTTAGATCGAAATGTGTTTTGGAGCGAGTTATTGAGCAAAACTCTTCAATTCCACATACACCCGTCTGTATAGCTCC
Source organism: Oscheius myriophilus (assembly GCA_964057215.1). Taxonomy (NCBI): domain Eukaryota; kingdom Metazoa; phylum Nematoda; class Chromadorea; order Rhabditida; family Rhabditidae; genus Oscheius; species Oscheius myriophilus. The sequence goes on from OZ059904.1 coordinate 12,508,338, forward strand.
TTACGCGGGGAAATTCCGGTGGGGTCATCACAAGAAAAAATGTTCCTTTTGGATGCCTGAAGACTTGGCTCAATGTTTGACGTTGATTAAACTTGTGGTTTTTTAGATCCAGGCCTCCAAAATTTCAAATCCGTGACAAAAATGTCATTTTTGGAGGCTTCAACGTGAAGATGATCAAAAACCAACATTACCACGCGATTCTACGCCCTCGATTACCCCCGAGCACATTCTTAGATGAGCGTTTTTGTAAAAGTTTCATTTGAACCCTGTCAGACAACATATTTCTTCTAAGAGCTGAGCGGAGAGCCACTGTCGCACGCGACCCGCCGCCATTTTCTGGTGAGCCACGTCCGGCAGCATCATTTTTCGTAGTGGGCCACTACGACCGGCTTGAAAATGTACAAGTCCAGAAGGCGTATATATAAAGGGGTGTTCAACAAAGGAATTTGGAAGAGTCTTAGGAGATACTAGGGGTAATCTGGCACGCTGAATGCGAATATGCAGGTTATTTTAGACCGAAATGTGTTTTGGAGCGAGTTATTGAGCAAAACTCTTCAATTCCACATACACCCGTCTGTATAGCTCCTTACGCGGGGAAATTCCGGTGGGGTCATCACAAGAAAAAATGTTCCTTTTGGATGCCTGAAGACTTGGCTCAATGTTTGACGTTGATTAAACTTGTGGTTTTTTAGATCCAGGCCTCCAAAATTTCAAATCCGTGACAAAAATGTCATTTTTGGAGGCTTCAACGTGAAGATGATCAAAAACCAACATTACCACGCGATTCTACGCCCTCGATTACCCCCGAGCACATTCTTAGATGAGCGTTTTTGTAAAAGTTTCATTTGAACCCTGTCAGACAACATATTTCTTCTAAGAGCTGAGCGGAGAGCCACTGTCGCACGCGACCCGCCGCCATTTTCTGGTGAGCCACGTCCGGCAGTATCATTTTTCGCAGTGGGCCACGCGGACCCGCCGCCATTTTCTGGTGAGCCACGTCCGGCAGCATCATTTTTCGTAGTGGGCCACTACGACCGGCTTGAAAATGTACAAGTCCAGAAGGCGTATATATAAAGGGGTGTTCAACAAAGGAATTTGGAAGAGTCTTAGGAGATACTAGGGGTAATCTGGCACGCTGAATGCGAATATGCAGGTTCTTTTAGATCGAAATGTGTTTTGGAGCGAGTTATTGAGCAAAACTCTTCAATTCCACATACACCCGTCTGTATAGCTCCTTACGCGGGGAAATTCCGGTGGGGTCATCACAAGAAAAAATGTTCCTTTTGGATGCCTGAAGACTTGGCTCAATGTTTGACGTTGATTAAACTTGTGGTTTTTTAGATCCAGGCCTCCAAAATTTCAAATCCGTGACAAAAATGTCATTTTTGGAGGCTTCAACGTGAAGATGATCAAAAACCAACATTACCACGCGATTCTACGCCCTCGATTACCCCCGAGCACATTCTTAGATGAGCGTTTTTGTAAAAGTTTCATTTGAACCCTGTCAGACAACATATTTCTTCTAAGAGCTGAGCGGAGAGCCACTGTCGCACGCGACCCGCCGCCATTTTCTGGTGAGCCACGTCCGGCAGTATCATTTTTCGCAGTGGGCCACGCGGACCCGCCGCCATTTTCTGGTGAGCCACGTCCGGCAGCATCATTTTTCGTAGTGGGCCACTACGACCGGCTTGAAAATGTACAAGTCCAGAAGGCGTATATATAAAGGGGTGTTCAACAAAGGAATTTGGAAGAGTCTTAGGAGATACTAGGGGTAATCTGGCACGCTGAATGCGAATATGCAGGTTCTTTTAGATCGAAATGTGTTTTGGAGCGAGTTATTGAGCAAAACTCTTCAATTCCACATACACCCGTCTGTATAGCTCCTTACGCGGGGAAATTCCGGTGGGGTCATCACAAGAAAAAATGTTCCTTTTGGATGCCTGAAGACTTGGCTCAATGTTTGACGTTGATTAAACTTGTGGTTTTTTAGATCCAGGCCTCTAAAATTTCAAATCCGTGACAAAAATGTCATTTTTGGAGGCTTCAACGTGAAGATGATCAAAAACCAACATTACCACGCGATTCTACGCCCTCGATTACCCCCGAGCACATTCTTAGATGAGCGTTTTTGTAAAAGTTTCATTTGAACCCTGTCAGACAACATATTTCTTCTAAGAGCTGAGCGGAGAGCCACTGTCGCACGCGACCCGCCGCCATTTTCTGGTGAGCCACGTCCGGCAGTATCATTTTTCGCAGTGGGCCACGCGGACCCGCCGCCATTTTCTGGTGAGCCACGTCCGGCAGCATCATTTTTCGTAGTGGGCCACTACGACCGGCTTGAAAATGTACAAGTCCAGAAGGCGTATATATAAAGGGGTGTTCAACAAAGGAATTTGGAAGAGTCTTAGGAGATACTAGGGGTAATCTGGCACGCTGAATGCGAATATGCAGGTTATTTTAGACCGAAATGTGTTTTGGAGCGAGTTATTGAGCAAAACTCTTCAATTCCACATACACCCGTCTGTATAGCTCCTTACGCGGGGAAATTCCGGTGGGGTCATCACAAGAAAAAATGTTCCTTTTGGATGCCTGAAGACTTGGCTCAATGTTTGACGTTGATTAAACTTGTGGTTTTTTAGATCCAGGCCTCCAAAATTTCAAATCCGTGACAAAAATGTCATTTTTGGAGGCTTCAACGTGAAGATGATCAAAAACCAACATTACCACGCGATTCCACGCCCTCGATTACCCCCGAGCACATTCTTAGATGAGCGTTTTTGTAAAAGTTTCATTTGAACCCTGTCAGACAACATATTTCTTCTAAGAGCTGAGCGGAGAGCCACTGTCGCACGCGACCCGCCGCCATTTTCTGGTGAGCCACGTCCGGCAGTATCATTTTTCGCAGTGGGCCACGCGGACCCGCCGCCATTTTCTGGTGAGCCACGTCCGGCAGCATCATTTTTCGTAGTGGGCCACTACGACCGGCTTGAAAATGTACAAGTCCAGAAGGCGTATATATAAAGGGGTGTTCAACAAAGGAATTTGGAAGAGTCTTAGGAGATACTAGGGGTAATCTGGCACGCTGAATGCGAATATGCAGGTTATTTTAGATCGAAATGTGTTTTGGAGCGAGTTATTGAGCAAAACTCTTCAATTCCACATACACCCGTCTGTATAGCTCCTTACGCGGGGAAATTCCGGTGGGGTCATCACAAGAAAAAATGTTCCTTTTGGATGCCTGAAGACTTGGCTCAATGTTTGACGTTGATTAAACTTGTGGTTTTTTAGATCCAGGCCTCCAAAATTTCAAATCCGTGACAAAAATGTCATTTTTGGAGGCTTCAACGTGAAGATGATCAAAAACCAACATTACCACGCGATTCTACGCCCTCGATTACCCCCGAGCACATTCTTAGATGAGCGTTTTTGTAAAAGTTTCATTTGAACCCTGTCAGACAACATATTTCTTCTAAGAGCTGAGCGGAGAGCCACTGTCGCACGCGACCCGCCGCCATTTTCTGGTGAGCCACGTCCGGCAGTATCATTTTTCGCAGTGGGCCACGCGGACCCGCCGCCATTTTCTGGTGAGCCACGTCCGGCAGCATCATTTTTCGTAGTGGGCCACTACGACCGGCTTGAAAATGTACAAGTCCAGAAGGCGTATATATAAAGGGGTGTTCAACAAAGGAATTTGGAAGAGTCTTAGGAGATACTAGGGGTAATCTGGCACGCTGAATGCGAATATGCAGGTTATTTTAGACCGAAATGTGTTTTGGAGCGAGTTATTGAGCAAAACTCTTCAATTCCACATACACCCGTCTGTATAGCTCCTTACGCGGGGAAATTCCGGTGGGGTCATCACAAGAAAAAATGTTCCTTTTGGATGCCTGAAGACTTGGCTCAATGTTTGACGTTGATTAAACTTGTGGTTTTTTAGATCCAGGCCTCCAAAATTTCAAATCCGTGACAAAAATGTCATTTTTGGAGGCTTCAACGTGAAGATGATCAAAAACCAACATTACCACGCGATTCTACGCCCTCGATTACCCCCGAGCACATTCTTAGATGAGCGTTTTTGTAAAAGTTTCATTTGAACCCTGTCAGACAACATATTTCTTCTAAGAGCTGAGCGGAGAGCCACTGTCGCACGCGACCCGCCGCCATTTTCTGGTGAGCCACGTCCGGCAGCATCATTTTTCGTAGTGGGCCACTACGACCGGCTTGAAAATGTACAAGTCCAGAAGGCGTATATATAAAGGGGTGTTCAACAAAGGAATTTGGAAGAGTCTTAGGAGATACTAGGGGTAATCTGGCACGCTGAATGCGAATATGCAGGTTATTTTAGACCGAAATGTGTTTTGGAGCGAGTTATTGAGCAAAACTCTTCAATTCCACATACACCCGTCTGTATAGCTCCTTACGCGGGGAAATTCCGGTGGGGTCATCACAAGAAAAAATGTTCCTTTTGGATGCCTGAAGACTTGGCTCAATGTTTGACGTTGATTAAACTTGTGGTTTTTTAGATCCAGGCCTCCAAAATTTCAAATCCGTGACAAAAATGTCATTTTTGGAGGCTTCAACGTGAAGATGATCAAAAACCAACATTACCACGCGATTCCACGCCCTCGATTACCCCCGAGCACATTCTTAGATGAGCGTTTTTGTAAAAGTTTCATTTGAACCCTGTCAGACAACATATTTCTTCTAAGAGCTGAGCGGAGAGCCACTGTCGCACGCGACCCGCCGCCATTTTCTGGTGAGCCACGTCCGGCAGTATCATTTTTCGCAGTGGGCCACGCGGACCCGCCGCCATTTTCTGGTGAGCCACGTCCGGCAGCATCATTTTTCGTAGTGGGCCACTACGACCGGCTTGAAAATGTACAAGTCCAGAAGGCGTATATATAAAGGGGTGTTCAACAAAGGAATTTGGAAGAGTCTTAGGAGATACTAGGGGTAATCTGGCACGCTGAATGCGAATATGCAGGTTATTTTAGATCGAAATGTGTTTTGGAGCGAGTTATTGAGCAAAACTCTTCAATTCCACATACACCCGTCTGTATAGCTCCTTACGCGGGGAAATTCCGGTGGGGTCATCACAAGAAAAAATGTTCCTTTTGGATGCCTGAAGACTTGGCTCAATGTTTGACGTTGATTAAACTTGTGGTTTTTTAGATCCAGGCCTCCAAAATTTCAAATCCGTGACAAAAATGTCATTTTTGGAGGCTTCAACGTGAAGATGATCAAAAACCAACATTACCACGCGATTCTACGCCCTCGATTACCCCCGAGCACATTCTTAGATGAGCGTTTTTGTAAAAGTTTCATTTGAACCCTGTCAGACAACATATTTCTTCTAAGAGCTGAGCGGAGAGCCACTGTCGCACGCGACCCGCCGCCATTTTCTGGTGAGCCACGTCCGGCAGTATCATTTTTCGCAGTGGGCCACGCGGACCCGCCGCCATTTTCTGGTGAGCCACGTCCGGCAGCATCATTTTTCGTAGTGGGCCACTACGACCGGCTTGAAAATGTACAAGTCCAGAAGGCGTATATAGAAAGGGGTGTTCAACAAAGGAATTTGGAAGAGTCTTAGGAGATACTAGGGGTAATCTGGCACGCTGAATGCGAATATGCAGGTTATTTTAGACCGAAATGTGTTTTGGAGCGAGTTATTGAGCAAAACTCTTCAATTCCACATACACCCGTCTGTATAGCTCCTTACGCGGGGAAATTCCGGTGGGGTCATCACAAGAAAAAATGTTCCTTTTGGATGCCTGAAGACTTGGCTCAATGTTTGACGTTGATTAAACTTGTGGTTTTTTAGATCCAGGCCTCCAAAATTTCAAATCCGTGACAAAAATGTCATTTTTGGAGGCTTCAACGTGAAGATGATCAAAAACCAACATTACCACGCGATTCTACGCCCTCGATTACCCCCGAGCACATTCTTAGATGAGCGTTTTTGTAAAAGTTTCATTTGAACCCTGTCAGACAACATATTTCTTCTAAGAGCTGAGCGGAGAGCCACTGTCGCACGCGACCCGCCGCCATTTTCTGGTGAGCCACGTCCGGCAGTATCATTTTTCGCAGTGGGCCACGCGGACCCGCCGCCATTTTCTGGTGAGCCACGTCCGGCAGCATCATTTTTCGTAGTGGGCCACTACGACCGGCTTGAAAATGTACAAGTCCAGAAGGCGTATATATAAAGGGGTGTTCAACAAAGGAATTTGGAAGAGTCTTAGGAGATACTAGGGGTAATCTGGCACGCTGAATGCGAATATGCAGGTTATTTTAGACCGAAATGTGTTTTGGAGCGAGTTATTGAGCAAAACTCTTCAATTCCACATACACCCGTCTGTATAGCTCCTTACGCGGGGAAATTCCGGTGGGGTCATCACAAGAAAAAATGTTCCTTTTGGATGCCTGAAGACTTGGCTCAATGTTTGACGTTGATTAAACTTGTGGTTTTTTAGATCCAGGCCTCCAAAATTTCAAATCCGTGACAAAAATGTCATTTTTGGAGGCTTCAACGTGAAGATGATCAAAAACCAACATTACCACGCGATTCTACGCCCTCGATTACCCCCGAGCACATTCTTAGATGAGCGTTTTTGTAAAAGTTTCATTTGAACCCTGTCAGACAACATATTTCTTCTAAGAGCTGAGCGGAGAGCCACTGTCGCACGCGACCCGCCGCCATTTTCTGGTGAGCCACGTCCGGCAGTATCATTTTTCGCAGTGGGCCACGCGGACCCGCCGCCATTTTCTGGTGAGCCACGTCCGGCAGCATCATTTTTCGTAGTGGGCCACTACGACCGGCTTGAAAATGTACAAGTCCAGAAGGCGTATATATAAAGGGGTGTTCAACAAAGGAATTTGGAAGAGTCTTAGGAGATACTAGGGGTAATCTGGCACGCTGAATGCGAATATGCAGGTTATTTTAGACCGAAATGTGTTTTGGAGCGAGTTATTGAGCAAAACTCTTCAATTCCACATACACCCGTCTGTATAGCTCCTTACGCGGGGAAATTCCGGTGGGGTCATCACAAGAAAAAATGTTCCTTTTGGATGCCTGAAGACTTGGCTCAATGTTTGACGTTGATTAAACTTGTGGTTTTTTAGATCCAGGCCTCCAAAATTTCAAATCCGTGACAAAAATGTCATTTTTGGAGGCTTCAACGTGAAGATGATCAAAAACCAACATTACCACGCGATTCTACGCCCTCGATTACCCCCGAGCACATTCTTAGATGAGCGTTTTTGTAAAAGTTTCATTTGAACCCTGTCAGACAACATATTTCTTCTAAGAGCTGAGCGGAGAGCCACTGTCGCACGCGACCCGCCGCCATTTTCTGGTGAGCCACGTCCGGCAGTATCATTTTTCGCAGTGGGCCACGCGGACCCGCCGCCATTTTCTGGTGAGCCACGTCCGGCAGCATCATTTTTCGTAGTGGGCCACTACGACCGGCTTGAAAATGTACAAGTCCAGAAGGCGTATATATAAAGGGGTGTTCAACAAAGGAATTTGGAAGAGTCTTAGGAGATACTAGGGGTAATCTGGCACGCTGAATGCGAATATGCAGGTTATTTTAGACCGAAATGTGTTTTGGAGCGAGTTATTGAGCAAAACTCTTCAATTCCACATACACCCGTCTGTATAGCTCCTTACGCGGGGAAATTCCGGTGGGGTCATCACAAGAAAAAATGTTCCTTTTGGATGCCTGAAGACTTGGCTCAATGTTTGACGTTGATTAAACTTGTGGTTTTTTAGATCCAGGCCTCCAAAATTTCAAATCCGTGACAAAAATGTCGTTTTTGGAGGCTTCAACGTGAAGATGATCAAAAACCAACATTACCACGCGATTCTACGCCCTCGATTACCCCCGAGCACATTCTTAGATGAGCGTTTTTGTAAAAGTTTCATTTGAACCCTGTCAGACAACATATTTCTTCTAAGAGCTAAGCGGAGAGCCACTGTCGCACGCGACCCGCCGCCATTTTCTGGTGAGCCACGTCCGGCAGTATCATTTTTCGCAGTGGGCCACGCGGACCCGCCGCCATTTTCTGGTGAGCCACGTCCGGCAGCATCATTTTTCGTAGTGGGCCACTACGACCGGCTTGAAAATGTACAAGTCCAGAAGGCGTATATATAAAGGGGTGTTCAACAAAGGAATTTGGAAGAGTCTTAGGAGATACTAGGGGTAATCTGGCACGCTGAATGCGAATATGCAGGTTATTTTAGACCGAAATGTGTTTTGGAGCGAGTTATTGAGCAAAACTCTTCAATTCCACATACACCCGTCTGTATAGCTCCTTACGCGGGGAAATTCCGGTGGGGTCATCACAAGAAAAAATGTTCCTTTTGGATGCCTGAAGACTTGGCTCAATGTTTGACGTTGATTAAACTTGTGGTTTTTTAGATCCAGGCCTCCAAAATTTCAAATCCGTGACAAAAATGTCGTTTTTGGAGGCTTCAACGTGAAGATGATCAAAAACCAACATTACCACGCGATTCTACGCCCTCGATTACCCCCGAGCACATTCTTAGATGAGCGTTTTTGTAAAAGTTTCATTTGAACCCTGTCAGACAACATATTTCTTCTAAGAGCTGAGCGGAGAGCCACTGTCGCACGCGACCCGCCGCCATTTTCTGGTGAGCCACGTCCGGCAGTATCATTTTTCGCAGTGGGCCACGCGGACCCGCCGCCATTTTCTGGTGAGCCACGTCCGGCAGCATCATTTTTCGTAGTGGGCCACTACGACCGGCTTGAAAATGTACAAGTCCAGAAGGCGTATATATAAAGGGGTGTTCAACAAAGGAATTTGGAAGAGTCTTAGGAGATACTAGGGGTAATCTGGCACGCTGAATGCGAATATGCAGGTTATTTTAGACCGAAATGTGTTTTGGAGCGAGTTATTGAGCAAAACTCTTCAATTCCACATACACCCGTCTGTATAGCTCCTTACGCGGGGAAATTCCGGTGGGGTCATCACAAGAAAAAATGTTCCTTTTGGATGCCTGAAGACTTGGCTCAATGTTTGACGTTGATTAAACTTGTGGTTTTTTAGATCCAGGCCTCCAAAATTTCAAATCCGTGACAAAAATGTCATTTTTGGAGGCTTCAACGTGAAGATGATCAAAAACCAACATTACCACGCGATTCCACGCCCTCGATTACCCCCGAGCACATTCTTAGATGAGCGTTTTTGTAAAAGTTTCATTTGAACCCTGTCAGACAACATATTTCTTCTAAGAGCTGAGCGGAGAGCCACTGTCGCACGCGACCCGCCGCCATTTTCTGGTGAGCCACGTCCGGCAGTATCATTTTTCGCAGTGGGCCACGCGGACCCGCCGCCATTTTCTGGTGAGCCACGTCCGGCAGCATCATTTTTCGTAGTGGGCCACTACGACCGGCTTGAAAATGTACAAGTCCAGAAGGCGTATATATAAAGGGGTGTTCAACAAAGGAATTTGGAAGAGTCTTAGGAGATACTAGGGGTAATCTGGCACGCTGAATGCGAATATGCAGGTTATTTTAGATCGAAATGTGTTTTGGAGCGAGTTATTGAGCAAAACTCTTCAATTCCACATACACCCGTCTGTATAGCTCCTTACGCGGGGAAATTCCGGTGGGGTCATCACAAGAAAAAATGTTCCTTTTGGATGCCTGAAGACTTGGCTCAATGTTTGACGTTGATTAAACTTGTGGTTTTTTAGATCCAGGCCTCCAAAATTTCAAATCCGTGACAAAAATGTCATTTTTGGAGGCTTCAACGTGAAGATGATCAAAAACCAACATTACCACGCGATTCTACGCCCTCGATTACCCCCGAGCACATTCTTAGATGAGCGTTTTTGTAAAAGTTTCATTTGAACCCTGTCAGACAACATATTTCTTCTAAGAGCTGAGCGGAGAGCCACTGTCGCACGCGACCCGCCGCCATTTTCTGGTGAGCCACGTCCGGCAGTATCATTTTTCGCAGTGGGCCACGCGGACCCGCCGCCATTTTCTGGTGAGCCACGTCCGGCAGCATCATTTTTCGTAGTGGGCCACTACGACCGGCTTGAAAATGTACAAGTCCAGAAGGCGTATATAGAAAGGGGTGTTCAACAAAGGAATTTGGAAGAGTCTTAGGAGATACTAGGGGTAATCTGGCACGCTGAATGCGAATATGCAGGTTATTTTAGACCGAAATGTGTTTTGGAGCGAGTTATTGAGCAAAACTCTTCAATTCCACATACACCCGTCTGTATAGCTCCTTACGCGGGGAAATTCCGGTGGGGTCATCACAAGAAAAAATGTTCCTTTTGGATGCCTGAAGACTTGGCTCAATGTTTGACGTTGATTAAACTTGTGGTTTTTTAGATCCAGGCCTCCAAAATTTCAAATCCGTGACAAAAATGTCATTTTTGGAGGCTTCAACGTGAAGATGATCAAAAACCAACATTACCACGCGATTCTACGCCCTCGATTACCCCCGAGCACATTCTTAGATGAGCGTTTTTGTAAAAGTTTCATTTGAACCCTGTCAGACAACATATTTCTTCTAAGAGCTGAGCGGAGAGCCACTGTCGCACGCGACCCGCCGCCATTTTCTGGTGAGCCACGTCCGGCAGTATCATTTTTCGCAGTGGGCCACGCGGACCCGCCGCCATTTTCTGGTGAGCCACGTCCGGCAGCATCATTTTTCGTAGTGGGCCACTACGACCGGCTTGAAAATGTACAAGTCCAGAAGGCGTATATATAAAGGGGTGTTCAACAAAGGAATTTGGAAGAGTCTTAGGAGATACTAGGGGTAATCTGGCACGCTGAATGCGAATATGCAGGTTATTTTAGACCGAAATGTGTTTTGGAGCGAGTTATTGAGCAAAACTCTTCAATTCCACATACACCCGTCTGTATAGCTCCTTACGCGGGGAAATTCCGGTGGGGTCATCACAAGAAAAAATGTTCCTTTTGGATGCCTGAAGACTTGGCTCAATGTTTGACGTTGATTAAACTTGTGGTTTTTTAGATCCAGGCCTCCAAAATTTCAAATCCGTGACAAAAATGTCATTTTTGGAGGCTTCAACGTGAAGATGATCAAAAACCAACATTACCACGCGATTCTACGCCCTCGATTACCCCCGAGCACATTCTTAGATGAGCGTTTTTGTAAAAGTTTCATTTGAACCCTGTCAGACAACATATTTCTTCTAAGAGCTGAGCGGAGAGCCACTGTCGCACGCGACCCGCCGCCATTTTCTGGTGAGCCACGTCCGGCAGTATCATTTTTCGCAGTGGGCCACGCGGACCCGCCGCCATTTTCTGGTGAGCCACGTCCGGCAGCATCATTTTTCGTAGTGGGCCACTACGACCGGCTTGAAAATGTACAAGTCCAGAAGGCGTATATATAAAGGGGTGTTCAACAAAGGAATTTGGAAGAGTCTTAGGAGATACTAGGGGTAATCTGGCACGCTGAATGCGAATATGCAGGTTATTTTAGACCGAAATGTGTTTTGGAGCGAGTTATTGAGCAAAACTCTTCAATTCCACATACACCCGTCTGTATAGCTCCTTACGCGGGGAAATTCCGGTGGGGTCATCACAAGAAAAAATGTTCCTTTTGGATGCCTGAAGACTTGGCTCAATGTTTGACGTTGATTAAACTTGTGGTTTTTTAGATCCAGGCCTCCAAAATTTCAAATCCGTGACAAAAATGTCATTTTTGGAGGCTTCAACGTGAAGATGATCAAAAACCAACATTACCACGCGATTCTACGCCCTCGATTACCCCCGAGCACATTCTTAGATGAGCGTTTTTGTAAAAGTTTCATTTGAACCCTGTCAGACAACATATTTCTTCTAAGAGCTGAGCGGAAAGCCACTGTCGCACGCGACCCGCCGCCATTTTCTGGTGAGCCACGTCCGGCAGTATCATTTTTCGCAGTGGGCCACGCGGACCCGCCGCCATTTTCTGGTGAGCCACGTCCGGCAGCATCATTTTTCGTAGTGGGCCACTACGACCGGCTTGAAAATGTACAAGTCCAGAAGGCGTATATATAAAGGGGTGTTCAACAAAGGAATTTGGAAGAGTCTTAGGAGATACTAGGGGTAATCTGGCACGCTGAATGCGAATATGCAGGTTATTTTAGATCGAAATGTGTTTTGGAGCGAGTTATTGAGCAAAACTCTTCAATTCCACATACACCCGTCTGTATAGCTCCTTACGCGGGGAAATTCCGGTGGGGTCATCACAAGAAAAAATGTTCCTTTTGGATGCCTGAAGACTTGGCTCAATGTTTGACGTTGATTAAACTTGTGGTTTTTTAAATCCAGGCCTCCAAAATTTCAAATCCGTGACAAAAATGTCATTTTTGGAGGCTTCAACGTGAAGATGATCAAAAACCAACATTACCACGCGATTCTACGCCCTCGATTACCCCCGAGCACATTCTTAGATGAGCGTTTTTGTAAAAGTTTCATTTGAACCCTGTCAGACAACATATTTCTTCTAAGAGCTGAGCGGAGAGCCACTGTCGCACGCGACCCGCCGCCATTTTCTGGTGAGCCACGTCCGGCAGTATCATTTTTCGCAGTGGGCCACGCGGACCCGCCGCCATTTTCTGGTGAGCCACGTCCGGCAGCATCATTTTTCGTAGTGGGCCACTACGACCGGCTTGAAAATGTACAAGTCCAGAAGGCGTATATATAAAGGGGTGTTCAACAAAGGAATTTGGAAGAGTCTTAGGAGATACTAGGGGTAATCTGGCACGCTGAATGCGAATATGCAGGTTATTTTAGACCGAAATGTGTTTTGGAGCGAGTTATTGAGCAAAACTCTTCAATTCCACATACACCCGTCTGTATAGCTCCTTACGCGGGGAAATTCCGGTGGGGTCATCACAAGAAAAAATGTTCCTTTTGGATGCCTGAAGACTTGGCTCAATGTTTGACGTTGATTAAACTTGTGGTTTTTTAGATCCAGGCCTCCAAAATTTCAAATCCGTGACAAAAATGTCATTTTTGGAGGCTTCAACGTGAAGATGATCAAAAACCAACATTACCACGCGATTCTACGCCCTCGATTACCCCCGAGCACATTCTTAGATGAGCGTTTTTGTAAAAGTTTCATTTGAACCCTGTCAGACAACATATTTCTTCTAAGAGCTGAGCGGAGAGCCACTGTCGCACGCGACCCGCCGCCATTTTCTGGTGAGCCACGTCCGGCAGTATCATTTTTCGCAGTGGGCCACGCGGACCCGCCGCCATTTTCTGGTGAGCCACGTCCGGCAGCATCATTTTTCGTAGTGGGCCACTACGACCGGCTTGAAAATGTACAAGTCCAGAAGGCGTATATATAAAGGGGTGTTCAACAAAGGAATTTGGAAGAGTCTTAGGAGATACTAGGGGTAATCTGGCACGCTGAATGCGAATATGCAGGTTATTTTAGACCGAAATGTGTTTTGGAGCGAGTTATTGAGCAAAACTCTTCAATTCCACATACACCCGTCTGTATAGCTCCTTACGCGGGGAAATTCCGGTGGGGTCATCACAAGAAAAAATGTTCCTTTTGGATGCCTGAAGACTTGGCTCAATGTTTGACGTTGATTAAACTTGTGGTTTTTTAGATCCAGGCCTCCAAAATTTCAAATCCGTGACAAAAATGTCGTTTTTGGAGGCTTCAACGTGAAGATGATCAAAAACCAACATTACCACGCGATTCTACGCCCTCGATTACCCCCGAGCACATTCTTAGATGAGCGTTTTTGTAAAAGTTTCATTTGAACCCTGTCAGACAACATATTTCTTCTAAGAGCTGAGCGGAGAGCCACTGTCGCACGCGACCCGCCGCCATTTTCTGGTGAGCCACGTCCGGCAGTATCATTTTTCGCAGTGGGCCACGCGGACCCGCCGCCATTTTCTGGTGAGCCACGTCCGGCAGCATCATTTTTCGTAGTGGGCCACTACGACCGGCTTGAAAATGTACAAGTCCAGAAGGCGTATATATAAAGGGGTGTTCAACAAAGGAATTTGGAAGAGTCTTAGGAGATACTAGGGGTAATCTGGCACGCTGAATGCGAATATGCAGGTTATTTTAGACCGAAATGTGTTTTGGAGCGAGTTATTGAGCAAAACTCTTCAATTCCACATACACCCGTCTGTATAGCTCCTTACGCGGGGAAATTCCGGTGGGGTCATCACAAGAAAAAATGTTCCTTTTGGATGCCTGAAGACTTGGCTCAATGTTTGACGTTGATTAAACTTGTGGTTTTTTAGATCCAGGCCTCCAAAATTTCAAATCCGTGACAAAAATGTCGTTTTTGGAGGCTTCAACGTGAAGATGATCAAAAACCAACATTACCACGCGATTCTACGCCCTCGATTACCCCCGAGCACATTCTTAGATGAGCGTTTTTGTAAAAGTTTCATTTGAACCCTGTCAGACAACATATTTCTTCTAAGAGCTGAGCGGAGAGCCACTGTCGCACGCGACCCGCCGCCATTTTCTGGTGAGCCACGTCCGGCAGTATCATTTTTCGCAGTGGGCCACGCGGACCCGCCGCCATTTTCTGGTGAGCCACGTCCGGCAGCATCATTTTTCGTAGTGGGCCACTACGACCGGCTTGAAAATGTACAAGTCCAGAAGGCGTATATATAAAGGGGTGTTCAACAAAGGAATTTGGAAGAGTCTTAGGAGATACTAGGGGTAATCTGGCACGCTGAATGCGAATATGCAGGTTATTTTAGACCGAAATGTGTTTTGGAGCGAGTTATTGAGCAAAACTCTTCAATTCCACATACACCCGTCTGTATAGCTCCTTACGCGGGGAAATTCCGGTGGGGTCATCACAAGAAAAAATGTTCCTTTTGGATGCCTGAAGACTTGGCTCAATGTTTGACGTTGATTAAACTTGTGGTTTTTTAGATCCAGGCCTCCAAAATTTCAAATCCGTGACAAAAATGTCATTTTTGGAGGCTTCAACGTGAAGATGATCAAAAACCAACATTACCACGCGATTCTACGCCCTCGATTACCCCCGAGCACATTCTTAGATGAGCGTTTTTGTAAAAGTTTCATTTGAACCCTGTCAGACAACATATTTCTTCTAAGAGCTGAGCGGAGAGCCACTGTCGCACGCGACCCGCCGCCATTTTCTGGTGAGCCACGTCCGGCAGTATCATTTTTCGCAGTGGGCCACGCGGACCCGCCGCCATTTTCTGGTGAGCCACGTCCGGCAGCATCATTTTTCGTAGTGGGCCACTACGACCGGCTTGAAAATGTACAAGTCCAGAAGGCGTATATATAAAGGGGTGTTCAACAAAGGAATTTGGAAGAGTCTTAGGAGATACTAGGGGTAATCTGGCACGCTGAATGCGAATATGCAGGTTATTTTAGACCGAAATGTGTTTTGGAGCGAGTTATTGAGCAAAACTCTTCAATTCCACATACACCCGTCTGTATAGCTCCTTACGCGGGGAAATTCCGGTGGGGTCATCACAAGAAAAAATGTTCCTTTTGGATGCCTGAAGACTTGGCTCAATGTTTGACGTTGATTAAACTTGTGGTTTTTTAGATCCAGGCCTCCAAAATTTCAAATCCGTGACAAAAATGTCATTTTTGGAGGCTTCAACGTGAAGATGATCAAAAACCAACAATACCACGCGATTCTACGCCCTTGATTACCCCCGAGCACATTCTTAGATGAGCGTTTTTGTAAAAGTTTCATTTGAACCCTGTCAGACAACATATTTCTTCTAAGAGCTGAGCGGAGAGCCACTGTCGCACGCGACCCGCCGCCATTTTCTGGTGAGCCACGTCCGGCAGTATCATTTTTCGCAGTGGGCCACGCGGACCCGCCGCCATTTTCTGGTGAGCCACGTCCGGCAGCATCATTTTTCGTAGTGGGCCACTACGACCGGCTTGAAAATGTACAAGTCCAGAAGGCGTATATATAAAGGGGTGTTCAACAAAGGAATTTGGAAGAGTCTTAGGAGATACTAGGGGTAATCTGGCACGCTGAATGCGAATATGCAGGTTATTTTAGACCGAAATGTGTTTTGGAGCGAGTTATTGAGCAAAACTCTTCAATTCCACATACACCCGTCTGTATAGCTCCTTACGCGGGGAAATTCCGGTGGGGTCATCACAAGAAAAAATGTTCCTTTTGGATGCCTGAAGACTTGGCTCAATGTTTGACGTTGATTAAACTTGTGGTTTTTTAGATCCAGGCCTCCAAAATTTCAATTCCGTGACAAAAATGTCATTTTTGGAGGCTTCAACGTAAAGATGATCAAAAACCAACATTACCACGCGATTCTACGCCCTCGATTACCCCCGAGCACATTCTTAGATGAGCGTTTTTGTAAAAGTTTCCTTTGAACCCTGTCAGACAACATATTTCTTCTAAGAGCTGAGCGGAGAGCCACTGTCGCACGCGACCCGCCGCCATTTTCTGGTGAGCCACGTCCGGCAGTATCATTTTTCGCAGTGGGCCACGCGGACCCGCCGCCATTTTCTGGTGAGCCACGTCCGGCAGCATCATTTTTCGTAGTGGGCCACTACGACCGGCTTGAAAATGTACAAGTCCAGAAGGCGTATATATAAAGGGGTGTTCAACAAAGGAATTTGGAAGAGTCTTAGGAGATACTAGGGGTAATCTGGCACGCTGAATGCGAATATGCAGGTTATTTTAGACCGAAATGTGTTTTGGAGCGAGTTATTGAGCAAAACTCTTCAATTCCACATACACCCGTCTGTATAGCTCCTTACGCGGGGAAATTCCGGTGGGGTCATCACAAGAAAAAATGTTCCTTTTGGATGCCTGAAGACTTGGCTCAATGTTTGACGTTGATTAAACTTGTGGTTTTTTAGATCCAGGCCTCCAAAATTTCAATTCCGTGACAAAAATGTCATTTTTGGAGGCTTCAACGTAAAGATGATCAAAAACCAACATTACCACGCGATTCTACGCCCTCGATTACCCCCGAGCACATTCTTAGATGAGCGTTTTTGTAAAAGTTTCCTTTGAACCCTGTCAGACAACATATTTCTTCTAAGAGCTGAGCGGAGAGCCACTGTCGCACGCGACCCGCCGCCATTTTCTGGTGAGCCACGTCCGGCAGTATCATTTTTCGCAGTGGGCCACGCGGACCCGCCGCCATTTTCTGGTGAGCCACGTCCGGCAGCATCATTTTTCGTAGTGGGCCACTACGACCGGCTTGAAAATGTACAAGTCCAGAAGGCGTATATATAAAGGGGTGTTCAACAAAGGAATTTGGAAGAGTCTTAGGAGATACTAGGGGTAATCTGGCACGCTGAATGCGAATATGCAGGTTATTTTAGACCGAAATGTGTTTTGGAGCGAGTTATTGAGCAAAACTCTTCAATTCCACATACACCCGTCTGTATAGCTCCTTACGCGGGGAAATTCCGGTGGGGTCATCACAAGAAAAAATGTTCCTTTTGGATGCCTGAAGACTTGGCTCAATGTTTGACGTTGATTAAACTTGTGGTTTTTTAGATCCAGGCCTCCAAAATTTCAATTCCGTGACAAAAATGTCATTTTTGGAGGCTTCAACGTAAAGATGATCAAAAACCAACATTACCACGCGATTCTACGCCCTCGATTACCCCCGAGCACATTCTTAGATGAGCGTTTTTGTAAAAGTTTCCTTTGAACCCTGTCAGACAACATATTTCTTCTAAGAGCTGAGCGGAGAGCCACTGTCGCACGCGACCCGCCGCCATTTTCTGGTGAGCCACGTCCGGCAGTATCATTTTTCGCAGTGGGCCACGCGGACCCGCCGCCATTTTCTGGTGAGCCACGTCCGGCAGCATCATTTTTCGTAGTGGGCCACTACGACCGGCTTGAAAATGTACAAGTCCAGAAGGCGTATATATAAAGGGGTGTTCAACAAAGGAATTTGGAAGAGTCTTAGGAGATACTAGGGGTAATCTGGCACGCTGAATGCGAATATGCAGGTTATTTTAGACCGAAATGTGTTTTGGAGCGAGTTATTGAGCAAAACTCTTCAATTCCACATACACCCGTCTGTATAGCTCCTTACGCGGGGAAATTCCGGTGGGGTCATCACAAGAAAAAATGTTCCTTTTGGATGCCTGAAGACTTGGCTCAATGTTTGACGTTGATTAAACTTGTGGTTTTTTAGATCCAGGCCTCCAAAATTTCAATTCCGTGACAAAAATGTCATTTTTGGAGGCTTCAACGTAAAGATGATCAAAAACCAACATTACCACGCGATTCTACGCCCTCGATTACCCCCGAGCACATTCTTAGATGAGCGTTTTTGTAAAAGTTTCCTTTGAACCCTGTCAGACAACATATTTCTTCTAAGAGCTGAGCGGAGAGCCACTGTCGCACGCGACCCGCCGCCATTTTCTGGTGAGCCACGTCCGGCAGTATCATTTTTCGCAGTGGGCCACGCGGACCCGCCGCCATTTTCTGGTGAGCCACGTCCGGCAGCATCATTTTTCGTAGTGGGCCACTACGACCGGCTTGAAAATGTACAAGTCCAGAAGGCGTATATATAAAGGGGTGTTCAACAAAGGAATTTGGAAGAGTCTTAGGAGATACTAGGGGTAATCTGGCACGCTGAATGCGAATATGCAGGTTATTTTAGACCGAAATGTGTTTTGGAGCGAGTTATTGAGCAAAACTCTTCAATTCCACATACACCCGTCTGTATAGCTCCTTACGCGGGGAAATTCCGGTGGGGTCATCACAAGAAAAAATGTTCCTTTTGGATGCCTGAAGACTTGGCTCAATGTTTGACGTTGATTAAACTTGTGGTTTTTTAGATCCAGGCCTCCAAAATTTCAATTCCGTGACAAAAATGTCATTTTTGGAGGCTTCAACGTAAAGATGATCAAAAACCAACATTACCACGCGATTCTACGCCCTCGATTACCCCCGAGCACATTCTTAGATGAGCGTTTTTGTAAAAGTTTCCTTTGAACCCTGTCAGACAACATATTTCTTCTAAGAGCTGAGCGGAGAGCCACTGTCGCACGCGACCCGCCGCCATTTTCTGGTGAGCCACGTCCGGCAGTATCATTTTTCGCAGTGGGCCACGCGGACCCGCCGCCATTTTCTGGTGAGCCACGTCCGGCAGCATCATTTTTCGTAGTGGGCCACTACGACCGGCTTGAAAATGTACAAGTCCAGAAGGCGTATATATAAAGGGGTGTTCAACAAAGGAATTTGGAAGAGTCTTAGGAGATACTAGGGGTAATCTGGCACGCTGAATGCGAATATGCAGGTTATTTTAGACCGAAATGTGTTTTGGAGCGAGTTATTGAGCAAAACTCTTCAATTCCACATACACCCGTCTGTATAGCTCCTTACGCGGGGAAATTCCGGTGGGGTCATCACAAGAAAAAATGTTCCTTTTGGATGCCTGAAGACTTGGCTCAATGTTTGACGTTGATTAAACTTGTGGTTTTTTAGATCCAGGCCTCCAAAATTTCAATTCCGTGACAAAAATGTCATTTTTGGAGGCTTCAACGTAAAGATGATCAAAAACCAACATTACCACGCGATTCTACGCCCTCGATTACCCCCGAGCACATTCTTAGATGAGCGTTTTTGTAAAAGTTTCCTTTGAACCCTGTCAGACAACATATTTCTTCTAAGAGCTGAGCGGAGAGCCACTGTCGCACGCGACCCGCCGCCATTTTCTGGTGAGCCACGTCCGGCAGTATCATTTTTCGCAGTGGGCCACGCGGACCCGCCGCCATTTTCTGGTGAGCCACGTCCGGCAGCATCATTTTTCGTAGTGGGCCACTACGACCGGCTTGAAAATGTACAAGTCCAGAAGGCGTATATATAAAGGGGTGTTCAACAAAGGAATTTGGAAGAGTCTTAGGAGATACTAGGGGTAATCTGGCACGCTGAATGCGAATATGCAGGTTATTTTAGACCGAAATGTGTTTTGGAGCGAGTTATTGAGCAAAACTCTTCAATTCCACATACACCCGTCTGTATAGCTCCTTACGCGGGGAAATTCCGGTGGGGTCATCACAAGAAAAAATGTTCCTTTTGGATGCCTGAAGACTTGGCTCAATGTTTGACGTTGATTAAACTTGTGGTTTTTTAGATCCAGGCCTCCAAAATTTCAATTCCGTGACAAAAATGTCATTTTTGGAGGCTTCAACGTAAAGATGATCAAAAACCAACATTACCACGCGATTCTACGCCCTCGATTACCCCCGAGCACATTCTTAGATGAGCGTTTTTGTAAAAGTTTCCTTTGAACCCTGTCAGACAACATATTTCTTCTAAGAGCTGAGCGGAGAGCCACTGTCGCACGCGACCCGCCGCCATTTTCTGGTGAGCCACGTCCGGCAGTATCATTTTTCGCAGTGGGCCACGCGGACCCGCCGCCATTTTCTGGTGAGCCACGTCCGGCAGCATCATTTTTCGTAGTGGGCCACTACGACCGGCTTGAAAATGTACAAGTCCAGAAGGCGTATATATAAAGGGGTGTTCAACAAAGGAATTTGGAAGAGTCTTAGGAGATACTAGGGGTAATCTGGCACGCTGAATGCGAATATGCAGGTTATTTTAGACCGAAATGTGTTTTGGAGCGAGTTATTGAGCAAAACTCTTCAATTCCACATACACCCGTCTGTATAGCTCCTTACGCGGGGAAATTCCGGTGGGGTCATCACAAGAAAAAATGTTCCTTTTGGATGCCTGAAGACTTGGCTCAATGTTTGACGTTGATTAAACTTGTGGTTTTTTAGATCCAGGCCTCCAAAATTTCAATTCCGTGACAAAAATGTCATTTTTGGAGGCTTCAACGTAAAGATGATCAAAAACCAACATTACCACGCGATTCTACGCCCTCGATTACCCCCGAGCACATTCTTAGATGAGCGTTTTTGTAAAAGTTTCCTTTGAACCCTGTCAGACAACATATTTCTTCTAAGAGCTGAGCGGAGAGCCACTGTCGCACGCGACCCGCCGCCATTTTCTGGTGAGCCACGTCCGGCAGTATCATTTTTCGCAGTGGGCCACGCGGGCCCGCCGCCATTTTCTGGTGAGCCACGTCCGGCAGCATCATTTTTCGTAGTGGGCCACTACGACCGGCTTGAAAATGTACAAGTCCAGAAGGCGTATATATAAAGGGGTGTTCAACAAAGGAATTTGGAAGAGTCTTAGGAGATACTAGGGGTAATCTGGCACGCTGAATGCGAATATGCAGGTTATTTTAGACCGAAATGTGTTTTGGAGCGAGTTATTGAGCAAAACTCTTCAATTCCACATACACCCGTCTGTATAGCTCCTTACGCGGGGAAATTCCGGTGGGGTCATCACAAGAAAAAATGTTCCTTTTGGATGCCTGAAGACTTGGCTCAATGTTTGACGTTGATTAAACTTGTGGTTTTTTAGATCCAGGCCTCCAAAATTTCAATTCCGTGACAAAAATGTCATTTTTGGAGGCTTCAACGTAAAGATGATCAAAAACCAACATTACCACGCGATTCTACGCCCTCGATTACCCCCGAGCACATTCTTAGATGAGCCTTTTTGTAAAAGTTTCCTTTGAACCCTGTCAGACAACATATTTCTTCTAAGAGCTGAGCGGAGAGCCACTGTCGCACGCGACCCGCCGCCATTTTCTGGTGAGCCACGTCCGGCAGTATCATTTTTCGCAGTGGGCCACGCGGACCCGCCGCCATTTTCTGGTGAGCCACGTCCGGCAGCATCATTTTTCGTAGTGGGCCACTACGACCGGCTTGAAAATGTACAAGTCCAGAAGGCGTATATATAAAGGGGTGTTCAACAAAGGAATTTGGAAGAGTCTTAGGAGATACTAGGGGTAATCTGGCACGCTGAATGCGAATATGCAGGTTATTTTAGACCGAAATGTGTTTTGGAGCGAGTTATTGAGCAAAACTCTTCAATTCCACATACACCCGTCTGTATAGCTCCTTACGCGGGGAAATTCCGGTGGGGTCATCACAAGAAAAAATGTTCCTTTTGGATGCCTGAAGACTTGGCTCAATGTTTGACGTTGATTAAACTTGTGGTTTTTTAGATCCAGGCCTCCAAAATTTCAATTCCGTGACAAAAATGTCATTTTTGGAGGCTTCAACGTAAAGATGATCAAAAACCAACATTACCACGCGATTCTACGCCCTCGATTACCCCCGAGCACATTCTTAGATGAGCGTTTTTGTAAAAGTTTCCTTTGAACCCTGTCAGACAACATATTTCTTCTAAGAGCTGAGCGGAGAGCCACTGTCGCACGCGACCCGCCGCCATTTTCTGGTGAGCCACGTCCGGCAGTATCATTTTTCGCAGTGGGCCACGCGGACCCGCCGCCATTTTCTGGTGAGCCACGTCCGGCAGCATCATTTTTCGTAGTGGGCCACTACGACCGGCTTGAAAATGTACAAGTCCAGAAGGCGTATATATAAAGGGGTGTTCAACAAAGGAATTTGGAAGAGTCTTAGGAGATACTAGGGGTAATCTGGCACGCTGAATGCGAATATGCAGGTTATTTTAGACCGAAATGTGTTTTGGAGCGAGTTATTGAGCAAAACTCTTCAATTCCACATACACCCGTCTGTATAGCTCCTTACGCGGGGAAATTCCGGTGGGGTCATCACAAGAAAAAATGTTCCTTTTGGATGCCTGAAGACTTGGCTCAATGTTTGACGTTGATTAAACTTGTGGTTTTTTAGATCCAGGCCTCCAAAATTTCAATTCCGTGACAAAAATGTCATTTTTGGAGGCTTCAACGTAAAGATGATCAAAAACCAACATTACCACGCGATTCTACGCCCTCGATTACCCCCGAGCACATTCTTAGATGAGCCTTTTTGTAAAAGTTTCCTTTGAACCCTGTCAGACAACATATTTCTTCTAAGAGCTGAGCGGAGAGCCACTGTCGCACGCGACCCGCCGCCATTTTCTGGTGAGCCACGTCCGGCAGTATCATTTTTCGCAGTGGGCCACGCGGACCCGCCGCCATTTTCTGGTGAGCCACGTCCGGCAGCATCATTTTTCGTAGTGGGCCACTACGACCGGCTTGAAAATGTACAAGTCCAGAAGGCGTATATATAAAGGGGTGTTCAACAAAGGAATTTGGAAGAGTCTTAGGAGATACTAGGGGTAATCTGGCACGCTGAATGCGAATATGCAGGTTATTTTAGACCGAAATGTGTTTTGGAGCGAGTTATTGAGCAAAACTCTTCAATTCCACATACACCCGTCTGTATAGCTCCTTACGCGGGGAAATTCCGGTGGGGTCATCACAAGAAAAAATGTTCCTTTTGGATGCCTGAAGACTTGGCTCAATGTTTGACGTTGATTAAACTTGTGGTTTTTTAGATCCAGGCCTCCAAAATTTCAATTCCGTGACAAAAATGTCATTTTTGGAGGCTTCAACGTAAAGATGATCAAAAACCAACATTACCACGCGATTCTACGCCCTCGATTACCCCCGAGCACATTCTTAGATGAGCGTTTTTGTAAAAGTTTCCTTTGAACCCTGTCAGACAACATATTTCTTCTAAGAGCTGAGCGGAGAGCCACTGTCGCACGCGACCCGCCGCCATTTTCTGGTGAGCCACGTCCGGCAGTATCATTTTTCGCAGTGGGCCACGCGGACCCGCCGCCATTTTCTGGTGAGCCACGTCCGGCAGCATCATTTTTCGTAGTGGGCCACTACGACCGGCTTGAAAATGTACAAGTCCAGAAGGCGTATATATAAAGGGGTGTTCAACAAAGGAATTTGGAAGAGTCTTAGGAGATACTAGGGGTAATCTGGCACGCTGAATGCGAATATGCAGGTTATTTTAGACCGAAATGTGTTTTGGAGCGAGTTATTGAGCAAAACTCTTCAATTCCACATACACCCGTCTGTATAGCTCCTTACGCGGGGAAATTCCGGTGGGGTCATCACAAGAAAAAATGTTCCTTTTGGATGCCTGAAGACTTGGCTCAATGTTTGACGTTGATTAAACTTGTGGTTTTTTAGATCCAGGCCTCCAAAATTTCAATTCCGTGACAAAAATGTCATTTTTGGAGGCTTCAACGTAAAGATGATCAAAAACCAACATTACCACGCGATTCTACGCCCTCGATTACCCCCGAGCACATTCTTAGATGAGCGTTTTTGTAAAAGTTTCCTTTGAACCCTGTCAGACAACATATTTCTTCTAAGAGCTGAGCGGAGAGCCACTGTCGCACGCGACCCGCCGCCATTTTCTGGTGAGCCACGTCCGGCAGTATCATTTTTCGCAGTGGGCCACGCGGACCCGCCGCCATTTTCTGGTGAGCCACGTCCGGCAGCATCATTTTTCGTAGTGGGCCACTACGACCGGCTTGAAAATGTACAAGTCCAGAAGGCGTATATATAAAGGGGTGTTCAACAAAGGAATTTGGAAGAGTCTTAGGAGATACTAGGGGTAATCTGGCACGCTGAATGCGAATATGCAGGTTATTTTAGACCGAAATGTGTTTTGGAGCGAGTTATTTAGCAAAACTCTTCAATTCCACATACACCCGTCTGTATAGCTCCTTACGCGGGGAAATTCCGGTGGGGTCATCACAAGAAAAAATGTTCCTTTTGGATGCCTGAAGACTTGGCTCAATGTTTGACGTTGATTAAACTTGTGGTTTTTTAGATCCAGGCCTCCAAAATTTCAAATCCGTGACAAAAATGTCATTTTTGGAGGCTTCAACGTGAAGATGATCAAAAACCAACAATACCACGCGATTCTACGCCCTTGATTACCCCCGAGCACATTCTTAGATGAGCGTTTTTGTAAAAGTTTCATTTGAACCCTGTCAGACAACATATTTCTTCTAAGAGCTGAGCGGAGAGCCACTGTCGCACGCGACCCGCCGCCATTTTCTGGTGAGCCACGTCCGGCAGTATCATTTTTCGCAGTGGGCCACGCGGACCCGCCGCCATTTTCTGGTGAGCCACGTCCGGCAGCATCATTTTTCGTAGTGGGCCACTACGACCGGCTTGAAAATGTACAAGTCCAGAAGGCGTATATATAAAGGGGTGTTCAACAAAGGAATTTGGAAGAGTCTTAGGAGATACTAGGGGTAATCTGGCACGCTGAATGCGAATATGCAGGTTATTTTAGACCGAAATGTGTTTTGGAGCGAGTTATTTAGCAAAACTCTTCAATTCCACATACACCCGTCTGTATAGCTCCTTACGCGGGGAAATTCCGGTGGGGTCATCACAAGAAAAAATGTTCCTTTTGGATGCCTGAAGACTTGGCTCAATGTTTGACGTTGATTAAACTTGTGGTTTTTTAGATCCAGGCCTCCAAAATTTCAAATCCGTGACAAAAATGTCATTTTTGGAGGCTTCAACGTGAAGATGATCAAAAACCAACAATACCACGCGATTCTACGCCCTTGATTACCCCCGAGCACATTCTTAGATGAGCGTTTTTGTAAAAGTTTCATTTGAACCCTGTCAGACAACATATTTCTTCTAAGAGCTGAGCGGAGAGCCACTGTCGCACGCGACCCGCCGCCATTTTCTGGTGAGCCACGTCCGGCAGTATCATTTTTCGCAGTGGGCCACGCGGACCCGCCGCCATTTTCTGGTGAGCCACGTCCGGCAGCATCATTTTTCGTAGTGGGCCACTACGACCGGCTTGAAAATGTACAAGTCCAGAAGGCGTATATATAAAGGGGTGTTCAACAAAGGAATTTGGAAGAGTCTTAGGAGATACTAGGGGTAATCTGGCACGCTGAATGCGAATATGCAGGTTATTTTAGACCGAAATGTGTTTTGGAGCGAGTTATTGAGCAAAACTCTTCAATTCCACATACACCCGTCTGTATAGCTCCTTACGCGGGGAAATTCCGGTGGGGTCATCACAAGAAAAAATGTTCCTTTTGGATGCCTGAAGACTTGGCTCAATGTTTGACGTTGATTAAACTTGTGGTTTTTTAGATCCAGGCCTCCAAAATTTCAAATCCGTGACAAAAATGTCATTTTTGGAGGCTTCAACGTGAAGATGATCAAAAACCAACATTTCCACGCGATTCTACGCCCTCGATTACCCCCGAGCACATTCTTAAATGAGCGTTTTTGTAAAAGTTTCATTTGAACCCTGTCAGACAACATATTTCTTCTAAGAGCTGAGCGGAGAGCCACTGTCGCACGCGACCCGCCGCCATTTTCTGGTGAGCCACGTCCGGCAGTATCATTTTTCGCAGTGGGCCACGCGGACCCGCCGCCATTTTCTGGTGAGCCACGTCCGGCAGCATCATTTTTCGTAGTGGGCCACTACGACCGGCTTGAAAATGTACAAGTCCAGAAGGCGTATATATAAAGGGGTGTTCAACAAAGGAATTTGGAAGAGTCTTAGGAGATACTAGGGGTAATCTGGCACGCTGAATGCGAATATGCAGGTTATTTTAGACCGAAATGTGTTTTGGAGCGAGTTATTGAGCAAAACTCTTCAATTCCACCTACACCCGTCTGTATAGCTCCTTACGCGGGGAAATTCCGGTGGGATCATCACAAGAAAAAATGTTCCTTTTGGATGCCTGAAGACTTGGCTCAATGTTTGACGTTGATTAAACTTGTGGTTTTTTAGATCCAGGCCTCCAAAATTTCAAATCCGTGACAAAAATGTCATTTTTGGAGGCTTCAACGTGAAGATGATCAAAAACCAACATTACCACGCGATTCTACGCCCTCGATTACCCCCGAGCACTTTCTTAGATGAGCGTTTTTGTAAAAGTTTCATTTGAACCCTGTCAGACAACATATTTCTTCTAAGAGCTGAGCGGAGAGCCACTGTCGCACGCGACCCGCCGCCATTTTCTGGTGAGCCACGTCCGGCAGTATCATTTTTCGCAGTGGGCCACGCGGACCCGCCGCCATTTTCTGGTGAGCCACGTCCGGCAGCATCATTTTTCGTAGTGGGCCACTACGACCGGCTTGAAAATGTACAAGTCCAGAAGGCGTATATATAAAGGGGTGTTCAACAAAGGAATTTGGAAGAGTCTTAGGAGATACTAGGGGTAATCTGGCACGCTGAATGCGAATATGCAGGTTATTTTAGACCGAAATGTGTTTTGGAGCGAGTTATTGAGCAAAACTCTTCAATTCCACATACACCCGTCTGTATAGCTCCTTACGCGGGGAAATTCCGGTGGGGTCATCACAAGAAAAAATGTTCCTTTTGGATGCCTGAAGACTTGGCTCAATGTTTGACGTTGATTAAACTTGTGGTTTTTTAGATCCAGGCCTCCAAAATTTCAAATCCGTGACAAAAATGTCATTTTTGGAGGCTTCAACGTGAAGATGATCAAAAACCAACAATACCACGCGATTCTACGCCCTTGATTACCCCCGAGCACATTCTTAGATGAGCGTTTTTGTAAAAGTTTCATTTGAACCCTGTCAGACAACATATTTCTTCTAAGAGCTGAGCGGAGAGCCACTGTCGCACGCGACCCGCCGCCATTTTCTGGTGAGCCACGTCCGGCAGTATCATTTTTCGCAGTGGGCCACGCGGACCCGCCGCCATTTTCTGGTGAGCCACGTCCGGCAGCATCATTTTTCGTAGTGGGCCACTACGACCGGCTTGAAAATGTACAAGTCCAGAAGGCGTATATATAAAGGGGTGTTCAACAAAGGAATTTGGAAGAGTCTTAGGAGATACTAGGGGTAATCTGGCACGCTGAATGCGAATATGCAGGTTATTTTAGACCGAAATGTGTTTTGGAGCGAGTTATTGAGCAAAACTCTTCAATTCCACATACACCCGTCTGTATAGCTCCTTACGCGGGGAAATTCCGGTGGGGTCATCACAAGAAAAAATGTTCCTTTTGGATGCCTGAAGACTTGGCTCAATGTTTGACGTTGATTAAACTTGTGGTTTTTTAGATCCAGGCCTCCAAAATTTCAAATCCGTGACAAAAATGTCATTTTTGGAGGCTTCAACGTGAAGATGATCAAAAACCAACATTACCACGCGATTCTACGCCCTCGATTACCCCCGAGCACATTCTTAGATGAGCGTTTTTGTAAAAGTTTCCTTTGAACCCTGTCAGACAACATATTTCTTCTAAGAGCTGAGCGGAGAGCCACTGTCGCACGCGACCCGCCGCCATTTTCTGGTGAGCCACGTCCGGCAGTATCATTTTTCGCAGTGGGCCACGCGGACCCGCCGCCATTTTCTGGTGAGCCACGTCCGGCAGCATCATTTTTCGTAGTGGGCCACTACGACCGGCTTGAAAATGTACAAGTCCAGAAGGCGTATATATAAAGGGGTGTTCAACAAAGGAATTTGGAAGAGTCTTAGGAGATACTAGGGGTAATCTGGCACGCTGAATGCGAATATGCAGGTTATTTTAGACCGAAATGTGTTTTGGAGCGAGTTATTGAGCAAAACTCTTCAATTCCACCTACACCCGTCTGTATAGCTCCTTACGCGGGGAAATTCCGGTGGGGTCATCACAAGAAAAAATGTTCCTTTTGGATGCCTGAAGACTTGGCTCAATGTTTGACGTTGATTAAACTTGTGGTTTTTTAGATCCAGGCCTCCAAAATTTCAAATCCGTGACAAAAATGTCATTTTTGGAGGCTTCAACGTGAAGATGATCAAAAACCAACATTACCACGCGATTCTACGCCCTCGATTACCCCCGAGCACTTTCTTAGATGAGCGTTTTTGTAAAAGTTTCATTTGAACCCTGTCAGACAACATATTTCTTCTAAGAGCTGAGCGGAGAGCCACTGTCGCACGCGACCCGCCGCCATTTTCTGGTGAGCCACGTCCGGCAGTATCATTTTTCGCAGTGGGCCACGCGGACCCGCCGCCATTTTCTGGTGAGCCACGTCCGGCAGCATCATTTTTCGTAGTG
This sequence comes from Oscheius myriophilus, assembly GCA_964057215.1. Classification (NCBI taxonomy): domain Eukaryota; kingdom Metazoa; phylum Nematoda; class Chromadorea; order Rhabditida; family Rhabditidae; genus Oscheius; species Oscheius myriophilus. The sequence goes on from OZ059904.1 coordinate 12,537,205, forward strand.
GGCCACTACGACCGGCTTGAAAATGTACAAGTCCAGAAGGCGTATATATAAAGGGGTGTTCAACAAAGGAATTTGGAAGAGTCTTAGGAGATACTAGGGGTAATCTGGCACGCTGAATGCGAATATGCAGGTTATTTTAGACCGAAATGTGTTTTGGAGCGAGTTATTGAGCAAAACTCTTCAATTCCACATACACCCGTCTGTATAGCTCCTTACGCGGGGAAATTCCGGTGGGGTCATCACAAGAAAAAATGTTCCTTTTGGATGCCTGAAGACTTGGCTCAATGTTTGACGTTGATTAAACTTGTGGTTTTTTAGATCCAGGCCTCCAAAATTTCAAATCCGTGACAAAAATGTCATTTTTGGAGGCTTCAACGTGAAGATGATCAAAAACCAACATTACCACGCGATTCTACGCCCTCGATTACCCCCGAGCACATTCTTAGATGAGCGTTTTTGTAAAAGTTTCATTTGAACCCTGTCAGACAACATATTTCTTCTAAGAGCTGAGCGGAGAGCCACTGTCGCACGCGACCCGCCGCCATTTTCTGGTGAGCCACGTCCGGCAGTATCATTTTTCGCAGTGGGCCACGCGGACCCGCCGCCATTTTCTGGTGAGCCACGTCCGGCAGCATCATTTTTCGTAGTGGGCCACTACGACCGGCTTGAAAATGTACAAGTCCAGAAGGCGTATATATAAAGGGGTGTTCAACAAAGGAATTTGGAAGAGTCTTAGGAGATACTAGGGGTAATCTGGCACGCTGAATGCGAATATGCAGGTAATTTTAGACCGAAATGTGTTTTGGAGCGAGTTATTGAGCAAAACTCTTCAATTCCACATACACCCGTCTGTATAGCTCCTTACGCGGGGAAATTCCGGTGGGGTCATCACAAGAAAAAATGTTCCTTTTGGATGCCTGAAGACTTGGCTCAATGTTTGACGTTGATTAAACTTGTGGTTTTTTAGATCCAGGCCTCCAAAATTTCAAATCCGTGACAAAAATGTCATTTTTGGAGGCTTCAACGTGAAGATGATCAAAAACCAACATTACCACGCGATTCTACGCCCTCGATTACCCCCGAGCACATTCTTAGATGAGCGTTTTTGTAAAAGTTTCCTTTGAACCCTGTCAGACAACATATTTCTTCTAAGAGCTGAGCGGAGAGCCACTGTCGCACGCGACCCGCCGCCATTTTCTGGTGAGCCACGTCCGGCAGTATCATTTTTCGCAGTAGGCCACGCGGACCCGCCGCCATTTTCTGGTGAGCCACGTCCGGCAGCATCATTTTTCGTAGTGGGCCACTACGACCGGCTTGAAAATGTACAAGTCCAGAAGGCGTATATATAAAGGGGTGTTCAACAAAGGAATTTGGAAGAGTCTTAGGAGATACTAGGGGTAATCTGGCACGCTGAATGCGAATATGCAGGTAATTTTAGACCGAAATGTGTTTTGGAGCGAGTTATTGAGCAAAACTCTTCAATTCCACATACACCCGTCTGTATAGCTCCTTACGCGGGGAAATTCCGGTGGGGTCATCACAAGAAAAAATGTTCCTTTTGGATGCCTGAAGACTTGGCTCAATGTTTGACGTTGATTAAACTTGTGGTTTTTTAGATCCAGGCCTCCAAAATTTCAAATCCGTGACAAAAATGTCATTTTTGGAGGCTTCAACGTGAAGATGATCAAAAACCAACATTACCACGCGATTCTACGCCCTCGATTACCCCCGAGCACATTCTTAGATGAGCGTTTTTGTAAAAGTTTCCTTTGAACCCTGTCAGACAACATATTTCTTCTAAGAGCTGAGCGGAGAGCCACTGTCGCACGCGACCCGCCGCCATTTTCTGGTGAGCCACGTCCGGCAGTATCATTTTTCGCAGTGGGCCACGCGGACCCGCCGCCATTTTCTGGTGAGCCACGTCCGGCAGCATCATTTTTCGTAGTGGGCCACTACGACCGGCTTGAAAATGTACAAGTCCAGAAGGCGTATATATAAAGGGGTGTTCAACAAAGGAATTTGGAAGAGTCTTAGGAGATACTAGGGGTAATCTGGCACGCTGAATGCGAATATGCAGGTAATTTTAGACCGAAATGTGTTTTGGAGCGAGTTATTGAGCAAAACTCTTCAATTCCACATACACCTGTCTGTATAGCTCCTTACGCGGGGAAATTCCGGTGGGGTCATCACAAGAAAAAATGTTCCTTTTGGATGCCTGAAGACTTGGCTCAATGTTTGACGTTGATTAAACTTGTGGTTTTTTAGATCCAGGCCTCCAAAATTTCAAATCCGTGACAAAAATGTCATTTTTGGAGGCTTCAACGTGAAGATGATCAAAAACCAACATTACCACGCGATTCTACGCCCTCGATTACCCCCGAGCACATTCTTAGATGAGCGTTTTTGTAAAAGTTTCATTTGAACCCTGTCAGACAACATATTTCTTCTAAGAGCTGAGCGGAGAGCCACTGTCGCACGCGACCCGCCGCCATTTTCTGGTGAGCCACGTCCGGCAGTATCATTTTTCGCAGTGGGCCACGCGGACCCGCCGCCATTTTCTGGTGAGCCACGTCCGGCAGCATCATTTTTCGTAGTGGGCCACTACGACCGGCTTGAAAATGTACAAGTCCAGAAGGCGTATATATAAAGGGGTGTTCAACAAAGGAATTTGGAAGAGTCTTAGGAGATACTAGGGGCAATCTGGCACGCTGAATGCGAATATGCAGGTAATTTTAGACCGAAATGTGTTTTGGAGCGAGTTATTGAGCAAAACTCTTCAATTCCACATACACCCGTCTGTATAGCTCCTTACGCGGGGAAATTCCGGTGGGGTCATCACAAGAAAAAATGTTCCTTTTGGATGCCTGAAGACTTGGCTCAATGTTTGACGTTGATTAAACTTGTGGTTTTTTAGATCCAGGCCTCCAAAATTTCAAATCCGTGACAAAAATGTCATTTTTGGAGGCTTCAACGTGAAGATGATCAAAAACCAACATTACCACGCGATTCTACGCCCTCGATTACCCCCGAGCACATTCTTAGATGAGCGTTTTTGTAAAAGTTTCCTTTGAACCCTGTCAGACAACATATTTCTTCTAAGAGCTGAGCGGAGAGCCACTGTCGCACGCGACCCGCCGCCATTTTCTGGTGAGCCACGTCCGGCAGTATCATTTTTCGCAGTAGGCCACGCGGACCCGCCGCCATTTTCTGGTGAGCCACGTCCGGCAGCATCATTTTTCGTAGTGGGCCACTACGACCGGCTTGAAAATGTACAAGTCCAGAAGGCGTATATATAAAGGGGTGTTCAACAAAGGAATTTGGAAGAGTCTTAGGAGATACTAGGGGTAATCTGGCACGCTGAATGCGAATATGCAGGTAATTTTAGACCGAAATGTGTTTTGGAGCGAGTTATTGAGCAAAACTCTTCAATTCCACATACACCCGTCTGTATAGCTCCTTACGCGGGGAAATTCCGGTGGGGTCATCACAAGAAAAAATGTTCCTTTTGGATGCCTGAAGACTTGGCTCAATGTTTGACGTTGATTAAACTTGTGGTTTTTTAGATCCAGGCCTCCAAAATTTCAAATCCGTGACAAAAATGTCATTTTTGGAGGCTTCAACGTGAAGATGATCAAAAACCAACATTACCACGCGATTCTACGCCCTCGATTACCCCCGAGCACATTCTTAGATGAGCGTTTTTGTAAAAGTTTCCTTTGAACCCTGTCAGACAACATATTTCTTCTAAGAGCTGAGCGGAGAGCCACTGTCGCACGCGACCCGCCGCCATTTTCTGGTGAGCCACGTCCGGCAGTATCATTTTTCGCAGTGGGCCACGCGGACCCGCCGCCATTTTCTGGTGAGCCACGTCCGGCAGCATCATTTTTCGTAGTGGGCCACTACGACCGGCTTGAAAATGTACAAGTCCAGAAGGCGTATATATAAAGGGGTGTTCAACAAAGGAATTTGGAAGAGTCTTAGGAGATACTAGGGGTAATCTGGCACGCTGAATGCGAATATGCAGGTAATTTTAGACCGAAATGTGTTTTGGAGCGAGTTATTGAGCAAAACTCTTCAATTCCACATACACCTGTCTGTATAGCTCCTTACGCGGGGAAATTCCGGTGGGGTCATCACAAGAAAAAATGTTCCTTTTGGATGCCTGAAGACTTGGCTCAATGTTTGACGTTGATTAAACTTGTGGTTTTTTAGATCCAGGCCTCCAAAATTTCAAATCCGTGACAAAAATGTCATTTTTGGAGGCTTCAACGTGAAGATGATCAAAAACCAACATTACCACGCGATTCTACGCCCTCGATTACCCCCGAGCACATTCTTAGATGAGCGTTTTTGTAAAAGTTTCATTTGAACCCTGTCAGACAACATATTTCTTCTAAGAGCTGAGCGGAGAGCCACTGTCGCACGCGACCCGCCGCCATTTTCTGGTGAGCCACGTCCGGCAGTATCATTTTTCGCAGTGGGCCACGCGGACCCGCCGCCATTTTCTGGTGAGCCACGTCCGGCAGCATCATTTTTCGTAGTGGGCCACTACGACCGGCTTGAAAATGTACAAGTCCAGAAGGCGTATATATAAAGGGGTGTTCAACAAAGGAATTTGGAAGAGTCTTAGGAGATACTAGGGGCAATCTGGCACGCTGAATGCGAATATGCAGGTAATTTTAGACCGAAATGTGTTTTGGAGCGAGTTATTGAGCAAAACTCTTCAATTCCACATACACCCGTCTGTATAGCTCCTTACGCGGGGAAATTCCGGTGGGGTAATCACAAGAAAAAATGTTCCTTTTGGATGCCTGAAGACTTGGCTTAATGTTTGACGTTGATTAAACTTGTGGTTTTTTAGATCCAGGCCTCCAAAATTTCAAATCCGTGACAAAAATGTCATTTTTGGAGGCTTCAACGTGAAGATGATCAAAAACCAACATTACCACGCGATTCTACGCCCTCGATTACCCCCGAGCACATTCTTAGATGAGCGTTTTTGTAAAAGTTTCATTTGAACCCTGTCAGACAACATATTTCTTCTAAGAGCTGAGCGGAGAGCCACTGTCGCACGCGACCCGCCGCCATTTTCTGGTGAGCCACGTCCGGCAGTATCATTTTTCGCAGTGGGCCACGCGGACCCGCCGCCATTTTCTGGTGAGCCACGTCCGGCAGCATCATTTTTCGTAGTGGGCCACTACGACCGGCTTGAAAATGTACAAGTCCAGAAGGCGTATATATAAAGGGGTGTTCAACAAAGGAATTTGGAAGAGTCTTAGGAGATACTAGGGGTAATCTGGCACGCTGAATGCGAATATGCAGGTAATTTTAGACCGAAATGTGTTTTGGAGCGAGTTATTGAGCAAAACTCTTCAATTCCACATACACCTGTCTGTATAGCTCCTTACGCGGGGAAATTCCGGTGGGGTCATCACAAGAAAAAATGTTCCTTTTGGATGCCTGAAGACTTGGCTCAATGTTTGACGTTGATTAAACTTGTGGTTTTTTAGATCCAGGCCTCCAAAATTTCAAATCCGTGACAAAAATGTCATTTTTGGAGGCTTCAACGTGAAGATGATCAAAAACCAACATTACCACGCGATTCTACGCCCTCGATTACCCCCGAGCACATTCTTAGATGAGCGTTTTTGTAAAAGTTTCATTTGAACCCTGTCAGACAACATATTTCTTCTAAGAGCTGAGCGGAGAGCCACTGTCGCACGCGACCCGCCGCCATTTTCTGGTGAGCCACGTCCGGCAGTATCATTTTTCGCAGTGGGCCACGCGGACCCGCCGCCATTTTCTGGTGAGCCACGTCCGGCAGCATCATTTTTCGTAGTGGGCCACTACGACCGGCTTGAAAATGTACAAGTCCAGAAGGCGTATATATAAAGGGGTGTTCAACAAAGGAATTTGGAAGAGTCTTAGGAGATACTAGGGGTAATCTGGCACGCTGAATGCGAATATGCAGGTAATTTTAGACCGAAATGTGTTTTGGAGCGAGTTATTGAGCAAAACTCTTCAATTCCACATACACCTGTCTGTATAGCTCCTTACGCGGGGAAATTCCGGTGGGGTCATCACAAGAAAAAATGTTCCTTTTGGATGCCTGAAGACTTGGCTCAATGTTTGACGTTGATTAAACTTGTGGTTTTTTAGATCCAGGCCTCCAAAATTTCAAATCCGTGACAAAAATGTCATTTTTGGAGGCTTCAACGTGAAGATGATCAAAAACCAACATTACCACGCGATTCTACGCCCTCGATTACCCCCGAGCACATTCTTAGATGAGCGTTTTTGTAAAAGTTTCATTTGAACCCTGTCAGACAACATATTTCTTCTAAGAGCTGAGCGGAGAGCCACTGTCGCACGCGACCCGCCGCCATTTTCTGGTGAGCCACGTCCGGCAGTATCATTTTTCGCAGTGGGCCACGCGGACCCGCCGCCATTTTCTGGTGAGCCACGTCCGGCAGCATCATTTTTCGTAGTGGGCCACTACGACCGGCTTGAAAATGTACAAGTCCAGAAGGCGTATATATAAAGGGGTGTTCAACAAAGGAATTTGGAAGAGTCTTAGGAGATACTAGGGGTAATCTGGCACGCTGAATGCGAATATGCAGGTAATTTTAGACCGAAATGTGTTTTGGAGCGAGTTATTGAGCAAAACTCTTCAATTCCACATACACCCGTCTGTATAGCTCCTTACGCGGGGAAATTCCGGTGGGGTCATCACAAGAAAAAATGTTCCTTTTGGATGCCTGAAGACTTGGCTCAATGTTTGACGTTGATTAAACTTGTGGTTTTTTAGATCCAGGCCTCCAAAATTTCAAATCCGTGACAAAAATGTCATTTTTGGAGGCTTCAACGTGAAGATGATCAAAAACCAACATTACCACGCGATTCTACGCCCTCGATTACCCCCGAGCACATTCTTAGATGAGCGTTTTTGTAAAAGTTTCCTTTGAACCCTGTCAGACAACATATTTCTTCTAAGAGCTGAGCGGAGAGCCACTGTCGCACGCGACCCGCCGCCATTTTCTGGTGAGCCACGTCCGGCAGTATCATTTTTCGCAGTAGGCCAAGCGGACCCGCCGCCATTTTCTGGTGAGCCACGTCCGGCAGCATCATTTTTCGTAGTGGGCCACTACGACCGGCTTGAAAATGTACAAGTCCAGAAGGCGTATATATAAAGGGGTGTTCAACAAAGGAATTTGGAAGAGTCTTAGGAGATACTAGGGGTAATCTGGCACGCTGAATGCGAATATGCAGGTAATTTTAGACCGAAATGTGTTTTGGAGCGAGTTATTGAGCAAAACTCTTCAATTCCACATACACCTGTCTGTATAGCTCCTTACGCGGGGAAATTCCGGTGGGGTCATCACAAGAAAAAATGTTCCTTTTGGATGCCTGAAGACTTGGCTCAATGTTTGACGTTGATTAAACTTGTGGTTTTTTAGATCCAGGCCTCCAAAATTTCAAATCCGTGACAAAAATGTCATTTTTGGAGGCTTCAACGTGAAGATGATCAAAAACCAACATTACCACGCGATTCTACGCCCTCGATTACCCCCGAGCACATTCTTAGATGAGCGTTTTTGTAAAAGTTTCATTTGAACCCTGTCAGACAACATATTTCTTCTAAGAGCTGAGCGGAGAGCCACTGTCGCACGCGACCCGCCGCCATTTTCTGGTGAGCCACGTCCGGCAGTATCATTTTTCGCAGTGGGCCACGCGGACCCGCCGCCATTTTCTGGTGAGCCACGTCCGGCAGCATCATTTTTCGTAGTGGGCCACTACGACCGGCTTGAAAATGTACAAGTCCAGAAGGCGTATATATAAAGGGGTGTTCAACAAAGGAATTTGGAAGAGTCTTAGGAGATACTAGGGGCAATCTGGCACGCTGAATGCGAATATGCAGGTAATTTTAGACCGAAATGTGTTTTGGAGCGAGTTATTGAGCAAAACTCTTCAATTCCACATACACCCGTCTGTATAGCTCCTTACGCGGGGAAATTCCGGTGGGGTCATCACAAGAAAAAATGTTCCTTTTGGATGCCTGAAGACTTGGCTCAATGTTTGACGTTGATTAAACTTGTGGTTTTTTAGATCCAGGCCTCCAAAATTTCAAATCCGTGACAAAAATGTCATTTTTGGAGGCTTCAACGTGAAGATGATCAAAAACCAACATTACCACGCGATTCTACGCCCTCGATTACCCCCGAGCACATTCTTAGATGAGCGTTTTTGTAAAAGTTTCCTTTGAACCCTGTCAGACAACATATTTCTTCTAAGAGCTGAGCGGAGAGCCACTGTCGCACGCGACCCGCCGCCATTTTCTGGTGAGCCACGTCCGGCAGTATCATTTTTCGCAGTAGGCCAAGCGGACCCGCCGCCATTTTCTGGTGAGCCACGTCCGGCAGCATCATTTTTCGTAGTGGGCCACTACGACCGGCTTGAAAATGTACAAGTCCAGAAGGCGTATATATAAAGGGGTGTTCAACAAAGGAATTTGGAAGAGTCTTAGGAGATACTAGGGGTAATCTGGCACGCTGAATGCGAATATGCAGGTAATTTTAGACCGAAATGTGTTTTGGAGCGAGTTATTGAGCAAAACTCTTCAATTCCACATACACCTGTCTGTATAGCTCCTTACGCGGGGAAATTCCGGTGGGGTCATCACAAGAAAAAATGTTCCTTTTGGATGCCTGAAGACTTGGCTCAATGTTTGACGTTGATTAAACTTGTGGTTTTTTAGATCCAGGCCTCCAAAATTTCAAATCCGTGACAAAAATGTCATTTTTGGAGGCTTCAACGTGAAGATGATCAAAAACCAACATTACCACGCGATTCTACGCCCTCGATTACCCCCGAGCACATTCTTAGATGAGCGTTTTTGTAAAAGTTTCATTTGAACCCTGTCAGACAACATATTTCTTCTAAGAGCTGAGCGGAGAGCCACTGTCGCACGCGACCCGCCGCCATTTTCTGGTGAGCCACGTCCGGCAGTATCATTTTTCGCAGTGGGCCACGCGGACCCGCCGCCATTTTCTGGTGAGCCACGTCCGGCAGCATCATTTTTCGTAGTGGGCCACTACGACCGGCTTGAAAATGTACAAGTCCAGAAGGCGTATATATAAAGGGGTGTTCAACAAAGGAATTTGGAAGAGTCTTAGGAGATACTAGGGGCAATCTGGCACGCTGAATGCGAATATGCAGGTAATTTTAGACCGAAATGTGTTTTGGAGCGAGTTATTGAGCAAAACTCTTCAATTCCACATACACCCGTCTGTATAGCTCCTTACGCGGGGAAATTCCGGTGGGGTCATCACAAGAAAAAATGTTCCTTTTGGATGCCTGAAGACTTGGCTCAATGTTTGACGTTGATTAAACTTGTGGTTTTTTAGATCCAGGCCTCCAAAATTTCAAATCCGTGACAAAAATGTCATTTTTGGAGGCTTCAACGTGAAGATGATCAAAAACCAACATTACCACGCGATTCTACGCCCTCGATTACCCCCGAGCACATTCTTAGATGAGCGTTTTTGTAAAAGTTTCCTTTGAACCCTGTCAGACAACATATTTCTTCTAAGAGCTGAGCGGAGAGCCACTGTCGCACGCGACCCGCCGCCATTTTCTGGTGAGCCACGTCCGGCAGTATCATTTTTCGCAGTAGGCCAAGCGGACCCGCCGCCATTTTCTGGTGAGCCACGTCCGGCAGCATCATTTTTCGTAGTGGGCCACTACGACCGGCTTGAAAATGTACAAGTCCAGAAGGCGTATATATAAAGGGGTGTTCAACAAAGGAATTTGGAAGAGTCTTAGGAGATACTAGGGGTAATCTGGCACGCTGAATGCGAATATGCAGGTAATTTTAGACCGAAATGTGTTTTGGAGCGAGTTATTGAGCAAAACTCTTCAATTCCACATACACCTGTCTGTATAGCTCCTTACGCGGGGAAATTCCGGTGGGGTCATCACAAGAAAAAATGTTCCTTTTGGATGCCTGAAGACTTGGCTCAATGTTTGACGTTGATTAAACTTGTGGTTTTTTAGATCCAGGCCTCCAAAATTTCAAATCCGTGACAAAAATGTCATTTTTGGAGGCTTCAACGTGAAGATGATCAAAAACCAACATTACCACGCGATTCTACGCCCTCGATTACCCCCGAGCACATTCTTAGATGAGCGTTTTTGTAAAAGTTTCATTTGAACCCTGTCAGACAACATATTTCTTCTAAGAGCTGAGCGGAGAGCCACTGTCGCACGCGACCCGCCGCCATTTTCTGGTGAGCCACGTCCGGCAGTATCATTTTTCGCAGTGGGCCACGCGGACCCGCCGCCATTTTCTGGTGAGCCACGTCCGGCAGCATCATTTTTCGTAGTGGGCCACTACGACCGGCTTGAAAATGTACAAGTCCAGAAGGCGTATATATAAAGGGGTGTTCAACAAAGGAATTTGGAAGAGTCTTAGGAGATACTAGGGGTAATCTGGCACGCTGAATGCGAATATGCAGGTAATTTTAGACCGAAATGTGTTTTGGAGCGAGTTATTGAGCAAAACTCTTCAATTCCACATACACCTGTCTGTATAGCTCCTTACGCGGGGAAATTCCGGTGGGGTCATCACAAGAAAAAATGTTCCTTTTGGATGCTTGAAGACTTGGCTCAATGTTTGACGTTGATTAAACTTGTGGTTTTTTAGATCCAGGCCTCCAAAATTTCAAATCCGTGACAAAAATGTCATTTTTGGAGGCTTCAACGTGAAGATGATCAAAAACCAACATTACCACGCGATTCTACGCCCTCGATTACCCCCGAGCACATTCTTAGATGAGCGTTTTTGTAAAAGTTTCATTTGAACCCTGTCAGACAACATATTTCTTCTAAGAGCTGAGCGGAGAGCCACTGTCGCACGCGACCCGCCGCCATTTTCTGGTGAGCCACGTCCGGCAGTATCATTTTTCGCAGTGGGCCACGCGGACCCGCCGCCATTTTCTGGTGAGCCACGTCCGGCAGCATCATTTTTCGTAGTGGGCCACTACGACCGGCTTGAAAATGTACAAGTCCAGAAGGCGTATATATAAAGGGGTGTTCAACAAAGGAATTTGGAAGAGTCTTAGGAGATACTAGGGGTAATCTGGCACGCTGAATGCGAATATGCAGGTAATTTTAGACCGAAATGTGTTTTGGAGCGAGTTATTGAGCAAAACTCTTCAATTCCACATACACCCGTCTGTATAGCTCCTTACGCGGGGAAATTCCGGTGGGGTCATCACAAGAAAAAATGTTCCTTTTGGATGCCTGAAGACTTGGCTCAATGTTTGACGTTGATTAAACTTGTGGTTTTTTAGATCCAGGCCTCCAAAATTTCAAATCCGTGACAAAAATGTCATTTTTGGAGGCTTCAACGTGAAGATGATCAAAAACCAACATTACCACGCGATTCTACGCCCTCGATTACCCCCGAGCACATTCTTAGATGAGCGTTTTTGTAAAAGTTTCATTTGAACCCTGTCAGACAACATATTTCTTCTAAGAGCTGAGCGGAGAGCCACTGTCGCACGCGACCCGCCGCCATTTTCTGGTGAGCCACGTCCGGCAGTATCATTTTTCGCAGTGGGCCACGCGGACCCGCCGCCATTTTCTGGTGAGCCACGTCCGGCAGCATCATTTTTCGTAGTGGGCCACTACGACCGGCTTGAAAATGTACAAGTCCAGAAGGCGTATATATAAAGGGGTGTTCAACAAAGGAATTTGGAAGAGTCTTAGGAGATACTAGGGGTAATCTGGCACGCTGAATGCGAATATGCAGGTAATTTTAGACCGAAATGTGTTTTGGAGCGAGTTATTGAGCAAAACTCTTCAATTCCACATACACCCGTCTGTATAGCTCCTTACGCGGGGAAATTCCGGTGGGGTCATCACAAGAAAAAATGTTCCTTTTGGATGCCTGAAGACTTGGCTCAATGTTTGACGTTGATTAAACTTGTGGTTTTTTAGATCCAGGCCTCCAAAATTTCAAATCCGTGACAAAAATGTCATTTTTGGAGGCTTCAACGTGAAGATGATCAAAAACCAACATTACCACGCGATTCTACGCCCTCGATTACCCCCGAGCACATTCTTAGATGAGCGTTTTTGTAAAAGTTTCATTTGAACCCTGTCAGACAACATATTTCTTCTAAGAGCTGAGCGGAGAGCCACTGTCGCACGCGACCCGCCGCCATTTTCTGGTGAGCCACGTCCGGCAGTATCATTTTTCGCAGTGGGCCACGCGGACCCGCCGCCATTTTCTGGTGAGCCACGTCCGGCAGCATCATTTTTCGTAGTGGGCCACTACGACCGGCTTGAAAATGTACAAGTCCAGAAGGCGTATATATAAAGGGGTGTTCAACAAAGGAATTTGGAAGAGTCTTAGGAGATACTAGGGGTAATCTGGCACGCTGAATGCGAATATGCAGGTAATTTTAGACCGAAATGTGTTTTGGAGCGAGTTATTGAGCAAAACTCTTCAATTCCACATACACCCGTCTGTATAGCTCCTTACGCGGGGAAATTCCGGTGGGGTCATCACAAGAAAAAATGTTCCTTTTGGATGCCTGAAGACTTGGCTCAATGTTTGACGTTGATTAAACTTGTGGTTTTTTAGATCCAGGCCTCCAAAATTTCAAATCCGTGACAAAAATGTCATTTTTGGAGGCTTCAACGTGAAGATGATCAAAAACCAACATTACCACGCGATTCTACGCCCTCGATTACCCCCGAGCACATTCTTAGATGAGCGTTTTTGTAAAAGTTTCATTTGAACCCTGTCAGACAACATATTTCTTCTAAGAGCTGAGCGGAGAGCCACTGTCGCACGCGACCCGCCGCCATTTTCTGGTGAGCCACGTCCGGCAGTATCATTTTTCGCAGTGGGCCACGCGGACCCGCCGCCATTTTCTGGTGAGCCACGTCCGGCAGCATCATTTTTCGTAGTGGGCCACTACGACCGGCTTGAAAATGTACAAGTCCAGAAGGCGTATATATAAAGGGGTGTTCAACAAAGGAATTTGGAAGAGTCTTAGGAGATACTAGGGGTAATCTGGCACGCTGAATGCGAATATGCAGGTAATTTTAGACCGAAATGTGTTTTGGAGCGAGTTATTGAGCAAAACTCTTCAATTCCACATACACCCGTCTGTATAGCTCCTTACGCGGGGAAATTCCGGTGGGGTCATCACAAGAAAAAATGTTCCTTTTGGATGCCTGAAGACTTGGCTCAATGTTTGACGTTGATTAAACTTGTGGTTTTTTAGATCCAGGCCTCCAAAATTTCAAATCCGTGACAAAATAGTCATTTTTGGAGGCTTCAACGTGAAGATGATCAAAAACCAACATTACCACGCGATTCTACGCCCTCGATTACCCCCGAGCACATTCTTAGATGAGCGCTTTTGTAAAAGTTTCATTTGAACCCTGTCAGACAACATATTTCTTCTAAGAGCTGAGCGGAGAGCCACTGTCGCACGCGACCCGCCGCCATTTTCTGGTGAGCCACGTCCGGCAGTATCATTTTTCGCAGTGGGCCACGCGGACCCGCCGCCATTTTCTGGTGAGCCACGTCCGGCAGCATCATTTTTCGTAGTGGGCCACTACGACCGGCTTGAAAATGTACAAGTCCGGAAGGCGTATATATAAAGGGGTGTTCAACAAAGGAATTTGGAAGAGTCTTAGGAGATACTAGGGGTAATCTGGCACGCTGAATGCGAATATGCAGGTAATTTTAGACCGAAATGTGTTTTGGAGCGAGTTATTGAGCAAAACTCTTCAATTCCACATACACCTGTCTGTACAGCTCCTTACGCGGGGAAATTCCGGTGGGGTCATCACAAGAAAAAATGTTCCTTTTGGATGCCTGAAGACTTGGCTCAATGTTTGACGTTGATTAAACTTGTGGTTTTTTAGATCCAGGCCTCCAAAATTTCAAATCCGTGACAAAAATGTCATTTTTGGAGGCTTCAACGTGAAGATGATCAAAAACCAACATTACCACGCGATTCTACGCCCTCGATTACCCCCGAGCACATTCTTAGATGAGCGTTTTTGTAAAAGTTTCATTTGAACCCTGTCAGACAACATATTTCTTCTAAGAGCTGAGCGGAGAGCCACTGTCGCACGCGACCCGCCGCCATTTTCTGGTGAGCCACGTCCGGCAGTATCATTTTTCGCAGTGGGCCACGCGGACCCGCCGCCATTTTCTGGTGAGCCACGTCCGGCAGCATCATTTTTCGTAGTGGGCCACTACGACCGGCTTGAAAATGTACAAGTCCGGAAGGCGTATATATAAAGGGGTGTTCAACAAAGGAATTTGGAAGAGTCTTAGGAGATACTAGGGGTAATCTGGCACGCTGAATGCGAATATGCAGGTTATTTTAGACCGAAATGTGTTTTGGAGCGAGTTATTGAGCAAAACTCTTCAATTCCACATACACCCGTCTGTATAGCTCCTTACGCGGGGAAATTCCGGTGGGGTCATCACAAGAAAAAATGTTCCTTTTGGATGCCTGAAGACTTGGCTCAATGTTTGACGTTGATTAAACTTGTGGTTTTTTAGATCCAGGCCTCCAAAATTTCAAATCCGTGACAAAAATGTCATTTTTGGAGGCTTCAACGTGAAGATGATCAAAAACCAACATTACCACGCGATTCTACGCCCTCGATTACCCCCGAGCACATTCTTAGATGAGCGTTTTTGTAAAAGTTTCATTTGAACCCTGTCAGACAACATATTTCTTCTAAGAGCTGAGCGGAGAGCCACTGTCGCACGCGACCCGCCGCCATTTTCTGGTGAGCCACGTCCGGCAGCATCATTTTTCGTAGTGGGCCACTACGACCGGCTTGAAAATGTACAAGTCCAGAAGGCGTATATATAAAGGGGTGTTCAACAAAGGAATTTGGAAGAGTCTTAGGAGATACTAGGGGTAATCTGGCACGCTGAATGCGAATATGCAGGTTATTTTAGACCGAAATGTGTTTTGGAGCGAGTTATTGAGCAAAACTCTTCAATTCCACATACACCCGTCTGTATAGCTCCTTACGCGGGGAAATTCCGGTGGGGTCATCACAAGAAAAAATGTTCCTTTTGGATGCCTGAAGACTTGGCTCAATGTTTGACGTTGATTAAACTTGTGGTTTTTTAGATCCAGGCCTCCAAAATTTCAAATCCGTGACAAAAATGTCATTTTTGGAGGCTTCAACGTGAAGATGATCAAAAACCAACATTACCACGCGATTCTACGCCCTCGATTAC
Source organism: Oscheius myriophilus (assembly GCA_964057215.1). Lineage (NCBI taxonomy): Eukaryota > Metazoa > Nematoda > Chromadorea > Rhabditida > Rhabditidae > Oscheius > Oscheius myriophilus. The sequence goes on from OZ059904.1 coordinate 12,552,497, forward strand.
CCCCGAGCACATTCTTAGATGAGCGTTTTTGTAAAAGTTTCATTTGAACCCTGTCAGACAACATATTTCTTCTAAGAGCTGAGCGGAGAGCCACTGTCGCACGCGACCCGCCGCCATTTTCTGGTGAGCCACGTCCGGCAGTATCATTTTTCGCAGTGGGCCACGCGGACCCGCCGCCATTTTCTGGTGAGCCACGTCCGGCAGCATCATTTTTCGTAGTGGGCCACTACGACCGGCTTGAAAATGTACAAGTCCAGAAGGCGTATATATAAAGGGGTGTTCAACAAAGGAATTTGGAAGAGTCTTAGGAGATACTAGGGGTAATCTGGCACGCTGAATGCGAATATGCAGGTTATTTTAGACCGAAATGTGTTTTGGAGCGAGTTATTGAGCAAAACTCTTCAATTCCACATACACCCGTCTGTATAGCTCCTTACGCGGGGAAATTCCGGTGGGGTCATCACAAGAAAAAATGTTCCTTTTGGATGCCTGAAGACTTGGCTCAATGTTTGACGTTGATTAAACTTGTGGTTTTTTAGATCCAGGCCTCCAAAATTTCAAATCCGTGACAAAAATGTCATTTTTGGAGGCTTCAACGTGAAGATGATCAAAAACCAACATTACCACGCGATTCTACGCCCTCGATTACCCCCGAGCACATTCTTAGATGAGCGTTTTTGTAAAAGTTTCATTTGAACCCTGTCAGACAACATATTTCTTCTAAGAGCTGAGCGGAGAGCCACTGTCGCACGCGACCCGCCGCCATTTTCTGGTGAGCCACGTCCGGCAGTATCATTTTTCGCAGTGGGCCACGCGGACCCGCCGCCATTTTCTGGTGAGCCACGTCCGGCAGCATCATTTTTCGTAGTGGGCCACTACGACCGGCTTGAAAATGTACAAGTCCAGAAGGCGTATATATAAAGGGGTGTTCAACAAAGGAATTTGGAAGAGTCTTAGGAGGTACTAGGGGTAATCTGGCACGCTGAATGCGAATATGCAGGTTATTTTAGACCGAAATGTGTTTTGGAGCGAGTTATTGAGCAAAACTCTTCAATTCCACATACACCCGTCTGTATAGCTCCTTACGCGGGGAAATTCCGGTGGGGTCATCACAAGAAAAAATGTTCCTTTTGGATGCCTGAAGACTTGGCTCAATGTTTGACGTTGATTAAACTTGTGGTTTTTTAGATCCAGGCCTCCAAAATTTCAAATCCGTGACAAAAATGTCATTTTTGGAGGCTTCAACGTGAAGATGATCAAAAACCAACATTACCACGCAATTCTACGCCCTCGATTACCCCCGAGCACATTCTTAGATGAGCGTTTTTGTAAAAGTTTCATTTGAACCCTGTCAGACAACATATTTCTTCTAAGAGCTGAGCGGAGAGCCACTGTCGCACGCGACCCGCCGCCATTTTCTGGTGAGCCACGTCCGGCAGCATCATTTTTCGTAGTGGGCCACTACGACCGGCTTGAAAATGTACAAGTCCAGAAGGCGTATATATAAAGGGGTGTTCAACAAAGGAATTTGGAAGAGTCTTAGGGGATACTAGGGGTAATCTGGCACGCTGAATGCGAATATGCAGGTTATTTTAGATCGAAATGTGTTTTGGAGCGAGTTATTGAGCAAAACTCTTCAATTCCACATACACCCGTCTGTATAGCTCCTTACGCGGGGAAATTCCGTTGGGGTCATCACAAGAAAAAATGTTCCTTTTGGATGCCTGAAGACTTGGCTCAATGTTTGACGTTGATTAAACTTGTGGTTTTCTAGATCCAGGCCTCCAAAATTTCAAATCCGTGACAAAAATGTCATTTTTGGAGGCTTCAACGTGAAGATGATCAAAAACCAACATTACCACGCGATTCTACGCCCTCGATTACCCCCGAGCACATTCTTAGATGAGCGTTTTTGTAAAAGTTTCATTTGAACCCTGTCAGACAACATATTTCTTCTAAGAGCTGAGCGGAGAGCCACTGTCGCACGCGACCCGCCGCCATTTTCTGGTGAGCCACGTCCGGCAGCATCATTTTTCGTAGTGGGCCACTACGACCGGCTTGAAAATGTACAAGTCCAGAAGGCGTATATATAAAGGGGTGTTCAACAAAGGAATTTGGAAGAGTCTTAGGGGATACTAGGGGTAATCTGGCACGCTGAATGCGAATATGCAGGTTATTTTAGATCGAAATGTGTTTTGGAGCGAGTTATTGAGCAAAACTCTTCAATTCCACATACACCCGTCTGTATAGCTCCTTACGCGGGGAAATTCCGTTGGGGTCATCACAAGAAAAAATGTTCCTTTTGGATGCCTGAAGACTTGGCTCAATGTTTGACGTTGATTAAACTTGTGGTTTTCTAGATCCAGGCCTCCAAAATTTCAAATCCGTGACAAAAATGTCATTTTTGGAGGCTTCAACGTGAAGATGATCAAAAACCAACATTACCACGCGATTCTACGCCCTCGATTACCCCCGAGCACATTCTTAGATGAGCGTTTTTGTAAAAGTTTCCTTTGAACCCTGTCAGACAACATATTTCTTCTAAGAGCTGAGCGGAGAGCCACTGTCGCACGCGACCCGCCGCCATTTTCTGGTGAGCCACGTCCGGCAGTATCATTTTTCGCAGTGGGCCACGCGGACCCGCCGCCATTTTCTGGTGAGCCACGTCCGGCAGCATCATTTTTCGTAGTGGGCCACTACGACCGGCTTGAAAATGTACAAGTCCAGAAGGCGTATATATAAAGGGGTGTTCAACAAAGGAATTTGGAAGAGTCTTAGGAGATACTAGGGGTAATCTGGCACGCTGAATGCGAATATGCAGGTTATTTTAGACCGAAATGTGTTTTGGAGCGAGTTATTGAGCAAAACTCTTCAATTCCACATACACCCGTCTGTATAGCTCCTTACGCGGGGAAATTCCGGTGGGGTCATCACAAGAAAAAATGTTCCTTTTGGATGCCTGAAGACTTGGCTCAATGTTTGACGTTGATTAAACTTGTGGTTTTTTAGATCCAGGCCTCCAAAATTTCAAATCCGTGACAAAAATGTCATTTTTGGAGGCTTCAACGTGAAGATGATCAAAAACCAACATTACCACGCGATTCTACGCCCTCGATTACCCCCGAGCACATTCTTAGATGAGCGTTTTTGTAAAAGTTTCATTTGAACCCTGTCAGACAACATATTTCTTCTAAGAGCTGAGCGGAGAGCCACTGTCGCACGCGACCCGCCGCCATTTTCTGGTGAGCCACGTCCGGCAGCATCATTTTTCGTAGTGGGCCACTACGACCGGCTTGAAAATGTACAAGTCCAGAAGGCGTATATATAAAGGGGTGTTCAACAAAGGAATTTGGAAGAGTCTTAGGGGATACTAGGGGTAATCTGGCACGCTGAATGCGAATATGCAGGTTATTTTAGATCGAAATGTGTTTTGGAGCGAGTTATTGAGCAAAACTCTTCAATTCCACATACACCCGTCTGTATAGCTCCTTACGCGGGGAAATTCCGGTGGGGTCATCACAAGAAAAAATGTTCCTTTTGGATGCCTGAAGACTTGGCTCAATGTTTGACGTTGATTAAACTTGTGGTTTTTTAGATCCAGGCCTCCAAAATTTCAAATCCGTGACAAAAATGTCATTTTTGGAGGCTTCAACGTGAAGATGATCAAAAACCAACATTACCACGCGATTCTACGCCCTCGATTACCCCCGAGCACATTCTTAGATGAGCGTTTTTGTAAAAGTTTCATTTGAACCCTGTCAGACAACATATTTCTTCTAAGAGCTGAGCGGAGAGCCACTGTCGCACGCGACCCGCCGCCATTTTCTGGTGAGCCACGTCCGGCAGTATCATTTTTCGCAGTGGGCCACGCGGACCCGCCGCCATTTTCTGGTGAGCCACGTCCGGCAGCATCATTTTTCGTAGTGGGCCACTACGACCGGCTTGAAAATGTACAAGTCCAGAAGGCGTATATATAAAGGGGTGTTCAACAAAGGAATTTGGAAGAGTCTTAGGAGATACTAGGGGTAATCTGGCACGCTGAATGCGAATATGCAGGTTATTTTAGACCGAAATGTGTTTTGGAGCGAGTTATTGAGCAAAACTCTTCAATTCCACATACACCCGTCTGTATAGCTCCTTACGCGGGGAAATTCCGGTGGGGTCATCACAAGAAAAAATGTTCCTTTTGGATGCCTGAAGACTTGGCTCAATGTTTGACGTTGATTAAACTTGTGGTTTTTTAGATCCAGGCCTCCAAAATTTCAAATCCGTGACAAAAATGTCATTTTTGGAGGCTTCAACGTGAAGATGATCAAAAACCAACATTACCACGCGATTCTACGCCCTCGATTACCCCCGAGCACATTCTTAGATGAGCGTTTTTGTAAAAGTTTCATTTGAACCCTGTCAGACAACATATTTCTTCTAAGAGCTGAGCGGAGAGCCACTGTCGCACGCGACCCGCCGCCATTTTCTGGTGAGCCACGTCCGGCAGCATCATTTTTCGTAGTGGGCCACTACGACCGGCTTGAAAATGTACAAGTCCAGAAGGCGTATATATAAAGGGGTGTTCAACAAAGGAATTTGGAAGAGTCTTAGGGGATACTAGGGGTAATCTGGCACGCTGAATGCGAATATGCAGGTTATTTTAGATCGAAATGTGTTTTGGAGCGAGTTATTGAGCAAAACTCTTCAATTCCACATACACCCGTCTGTATAGCTCCTTACGCGGGGAAATTCCGTTGGGGTCATCACAAGAAAAAATGTTCCTTTTGGATGCCTGAAGACTTGGCTCAATGTTTGACGTTGATTAAACTTGTGGTTTTCTAGATCCAGGCCTCCAAAATTTCAAATCCGTGACAAAAATGTCATTTTTGGAGGCTTCAACGTGAAGATGATCAAAAACCAACATTACCACGCGATTCTACGCCCTCGATTACCCCCGAGCACATTCTTAGATGAGCGTTTTTGTAAAAGTTTCATTTGAACCCTGTTAGACAACATATTTCTTCTAAGAGCTGAGCGGAGAGCCACTGTCGCACGCGACCCGCCGCCATTTTCTGGTGAGCCACGTCCGGCAGCATCATTTTTCGTAGTGGGCCACTACGACCGGCTTGAAAATGTACAAGTCCAGAAGGCGTATATATAAAGGGGTGTTCAACAAAGGAATTTGGAAGAGTCTTAGGGGATACTAGGGGTAATCTGGCACGCTGAATGCGAATATGCAGGTTATTTTAGATCGAAATGTGTTTTGGAGCGAGTTATTGAGCAAAACTCTTCAATTCCACATACACCCGTCTGTATAGCTCCTTACGCGGGGAAATTCCGTTGGGGTCATCACAAGAAAAAATGTTCCTTTTGGATGCCTGAAGACTTGGCTCAATGTTTGACGTTGATTAAACTTGTGGTTTTCTAGATCCAGGCCTCCAAAATTTCAAATCCGTGACAAAAATGTCATTTTTGGAGGCTTCAACGTGAAGATGATCAAAAACCAACATTACCACGCGATTCTACGCCCTCGATTACCCCCGAGCACATTCTTAGATGAGCGTTTTTGTAAAAGTTTCCTTTGAACCCTGTCAGACAACATATTTCTTCTAAGAGCTGAGCGGAGAGCCACTGTCGCACGCGACCCGCCGCCATTTTCTGGTGAGCCACGTCCGGCAGTATCATTTTTCGCAGTGGGCCACGCGGACCCGCCGCCATTTTCTGGTGAGCCACGTCCGGCAGCATCATTTTTCGTAGTGGGCCACTACGACCGGCTTGAAAATGTACAAGTCCAGAAGGCGTATATATAAAGGGGTGTTCAACAAAGGAATTTGGAAGAGTCTTAGGAGATACTAGGGGTAATCTGGCACGCTGAATGCGAATATGCAGGTTATTTTAGACCGAAATGTGTTTTGGAGCGAGTTATTGAGCAAAACTCTTCAATTCCACATACACCCGTCTGTATAGCTCCTTACGCGGGGAAATTCCGGTGGGGTCATCACAAGAAAAAATGTTCCTTTTGGATGCCTGAAGACTTGGCTCAATGTTTGACGTTGATTAAACTTGTGGTTTTTTAGATCCAGGCCTCCAAAATTTCAAATCCGTGACAAAAATGTCATTTTTGGAGGCTTCAACGTGAAGATGATCAAAAACCAACATTACCACGCGATTCTACGCCCTCGATTACCCCCGAGCACATTCTTAGATGAGCGTTTTTGTAAAAGTTTCATTTGAACCCTGTCAGACAACATATTTCTTCTAAGAGCTGAGCGGAGAGCCACTGTCGCACGCGACCCGCCGCCATTTTCTGGTGAGCCACGTCCGGCAGCATCATTTTTCGTAGTGGGCCACTACGACCGGCTTGAAAATGTACAAGTCCAGAAGGCGTATATATAAAGGGGTGTTCAACAAAGGAATTTGGAAGAGTCTTAGGGGATACTAGGGGTAATCTGGCACGCTGAATGCGAATATGCAGGTTATTTTAGATCGAAATGTGTTTTGGAGCGAGTTATTGAGCAAAACTCTTCAATTCCACATACACCCGTCTGTATAGCTCCTTACGCGGGGAAATTCCGGTGGGGTCATCACAAGAAAAAATGTTCCTTTTGGATGCCTGAAGACTTGGCTCAATGTTTGACGTTGATTAAACTTGTGGTTTTTTAGATCCAGGCCTCCAAAATTTCAAATCCGTGACAAAAATGTCATTTTTGGAGGCTTCAACGTGAAGATGATCAAAAACCAACATTACCACGCGATTCTACGCCCTCGATTACCCCCGAGCACATTCTTAGATGAGCGTTTTTGTAAAAGTTTCATTTGAACCCTGTCAGACAACATATTTCTTCTAAGAGCTGAGCGGAGAGCCACTGTCGCACGCGACCCGCCGCCATTTTCTGGTGAGCCACGTCCGGCAGTATCATTTTTCGCAGTGGGCCACGCGGACCCGCCGCCATTTTCTGGTGAGCCACGTCCGGCAGCATCATTTTTCGTAGTGGGCCACTACGACCGGCTTGAAAATGTACAAGTCCAGAAGGCGTATATATAAAGGGGTGTTCAACAAAGGAATTTGGAAGAGTCTTAGGAGATACTAGGGGTAATCTGGCACGCTGAATGCGAATATGCAGGTTATTTTAGACCGAAATGTGTTTTGGAGCGAGTTATTGAGCAAAACTCTTCAATTCCACATACACCCGTCTGTATAGCTCCTTACGCGGGGAAATTCCGGTGGGGTCATCACAAGAAAAAATGTTCCTTTTGGATGCCTGAAGACTTGGCTCAATGTTTGACGTTGATTAAACTTGTGGTTTTTTAGATCCAGGCCTCCAAAATTTCAAATCCGTGACAAAAATGTCATTTTTGGAGGCTTCAACGTGAAGATGATCAAAAACCAACATTACCACGCGATTCTACGCCCTCGATTACCCCCGAGCACATTCTTAGATGAGCGTTTTTGTAAAAGTTTCATTTGAACCCTGTCAGACAACATATTTCTTCTAAGAGCTGAGCGGAGAGCCACTGTCGCACGCGACCCGCCGCCATTTTCTGGTGAGCCACGTCCGGCAGCATCATTTTTCGTAGTGGGCCACTACGACCGGCTTGAAAATGTACAAGTCCAGAAGGCGTATATATAAAGGGGTGTTCAACAAAGGAATTTGGAAGAGTCTTAGGAGATACTAGGGGTAATCTGGCACGCTGAATGCGAATATGCAGGTTATTTTAGACCGAAATGTGTTTTGGAGCGAGTTATTGAGCAAAACTCTTCAATTCCACATACACCCGTCTGTATAGCTCCTTACGCGGGGAAATTCCGGTGGGGTCATCACAAGAAAAAATGTTCCTTTTGGATGCCTGAAGACTTGGCTCAATGTTTGACGTTGATTAAACTTGTGGTTTTTTAGATCCAGGCCTCCAAAATTTCAAATCCGTGACAAAAATGTCATTTTTGGAGGCTTCAACGTGAAGATGATCAAAAACCAACATTACCACGCGATTCTACGCCCTCGATTACCCCCGAGCACATTCTTAGATGAGCGTTTTTGTAAAAGTTTCATTTGAACCCTGTCAGACAACATATTTCTTCTAAGAGCTGAGCGGAGAGCCACTGTCGCACGCGACCCGCCGCCATTTTCTGGTGAGCCACGTCCGGCAGTATCATTTTTCGCAGTGGGCCACGCGGAGCCGCCGCCATTTTCTGGTGAGCCACGTCCGGCAGCATCATTTTTCGTAGTGGGCCACTACGACCGGCTTGAAAATGTACAAGTCCAGAAGGCGTATATATAAAGGGGTGTTCAACAAAGGAATTTGGAAGAGTCTTAGGAGATACTAGGGGTAATCTGGCACGCTGAATGCGAATATGCAGGTTATTTTAGACCGAAATGTGTTTTGGAGCGAGTTATTGAGCAAAACTCTTCAATTCCACATACACCCGTCTGTATAGCTCCTTACGCGGGGAAATTCCGGTGGGGTCATCACAAGAAAAAATGTTCCTTTTGGATGCCTGAAGACTTGGCTCAATGTTTGACGTTGATTAAACTTGTGGTTTTTTAGATCCAGGCCTCCAAAATTTCAAATCCGTGACAAAAATGTCATTTTTGGAGGCTTCAACGTGAAGATGATCAAAAACCAACATTACCACGCGATTCTACGCCCTCGATTACCCCCGAGCACATTCTTAGATGAGCGTTTTTGTAAAAGTTTCATTTGAACCCTGTCAGACAACATATTTCTTCTAAGAGCTGAGCGGAGAGCCACTGTCGCACGCGACCCGCCGCCATTTTCTGGTGAGCCACGTCCGGCAGCATCATTTTTCGTAGTGGGCCACTACGACCGGCTTGAAAATGTACAAGTCCAGAAGGCGTATATATAAAGGGGTGTTCAACAAAGGAATTTGGAAGAGTCTTAGGAGATACTAGGGGTAATCTGGCACGCTGAATGCGAATATGCAGGTTATTTTAGACCGAAATGTGTTTTGGAGCGAGTTATTGAGCAAAACTCTTCAATTCCACATACACCCGTCTGTATAGCTCCTTACGCGGGGAAATTCCGGTGGGGTCATCACAAGAAAAAATGTTCCTTTTGGATGCCTGAAGACTTGGCTCAATGTTTGACGTTGATTAAACTTGTGGTTTTTTAGATCCAGGCCTCCAAAATTTCAAATCCGTGACAAAAATGTCATTTTTGGAGGCTTCAACGTGAAGATGATCAAAAACCAACATTACCACGCGATTCTACGCCCTCGATTACCCCCGAGCACATTCTTAGATGAGCGTTTTTGTAAAAGTTTCATTTGAACCCTGTCAGACAACATATTTCTTCTAAGAGCTGAGCGGAGAGCCACTGTCGCACGCGACCCGCCGCCATTTTCTGGTGAGCCACGTCCGGCAGCATCATTTTTCGTAGTGGGCCACTACGACCGGCTTGAAAATGTACAAGTCCAGAAGGCGTATATATAAAGGGGTGTTCAACAAAGGAATTTGGAAGAGTCTTAGGGGATACTAGGGGTAATCTGGCACGCTGAATGCGAATATGCAGGTTATTTTAGATCGAAATGTGTTTTGGAGCGAGTTATTGAGCAAAACTCTTCAATTCCACATACACCCGTCTGTATAGCTCCTTACGCGGGGAAATTCCGTTGGGGTCATCACAAGAAAAAATGTTCCTTTTGGATGCCTGAAGACTTGGCTCAATGTTTGACGTTGATTAAACTTGTGGTTTTCTAGATCCAGGCCTCCAAAATTTCAAATCCGTGACAAAAATGTCATTTTTGGAGGCTTCAACGTGAAGATGATCAAAAACCAACATTACCACGCGATTCTACGCCCTCGATTACCCCCGAGCACATTCTTAGATGAGCGTTTTTGTAAAAGTTTCATTTGAACCCTGTCAGACAACATATTTCTTCTAAGAGCTGAGCGGAGAGCCACTGTCGCACGCGACCCGCCGCCATTTTCTGGTGAGCCACGTCCGGCAGCATCATTTTTCGTAGTGGGCCACTACGACCGGCTTGAAAATGTACAAGTCCAGAAGGCGTATATATAAAGGGGTGTTCAACAAAGGAATTTGGAAGAGTCTTAGGGGATACTAGGGGTAATCTGGCACGCTGAATGCGAATATGCAGGTTATTTTAGATCGAAATGTGTTTTGGAGCGAGTTATTGAGCAAAACTCTTCAATTCCACATACACCCGTCTGTATAGCTCCTTACGCGGGGAAATTCCGTTGGGGTCATCACAAGAAAAAATGTTCCTTTTGGATGCCTGAAGACTTGGCTCAATGTTTGACGTTGATTAAACTTGTGGTTTTCTAGATCCAGGCCTCCAAAATTTCAAATCCGTGACAAAAATGTCATTTTTGGAGGCTTCAACGTGAAGATGATCAAAAACCAACATTACCACGCGATTCTACGCCCTCGATTACCCCCGAGCACATTCTTAGATGAGCGTTTTTGTAAAAGTTTCCTTTGAACCCTGTCAGACAACATATTTCTTCTAAGAGCTGAGCGGAGAGCCACTGTCGCACGCGACCCGCCGCCATTTTCTGGTGAGCCACGTCCGGCAGCATCATTTTTCGTAGTGGGCCACTACGACCGGCTTGAAAATGTACAAGTCCAGAAGGCGTATATATAAAGGGGTGTTCAACAAAGGAATTTGGAAGAGTCTTAGGGGATACTAGGGGTAATCTGGCACGCTGAATGCGAATATGCAGGTTATTTTAGATCGAAATGTGTTTTGGAGCGAGTTATTGAGCAAAACTCTTCAATTCCACATACACCCGTCTGTATAGCTCCTTACGCGGGGAAATTCCGTTGGGGTCATCACAAGAAAAAATGTTCCTTTTGGATGCCTGAAGACTTGGCTCAATGTTTGACGTTGATTAAACTTGTGGTTTTCTAGATCCAGGCCTCCAAAATTTCAAATCCGTGACAAAAATGTCATTTTTGGAGGCTTCAACGTGAAGATGATCAAAAACCAACATTACCACGCGATTCTACGCCCTCGATTACCCCCGAGCACATTCTTAGATGAGCGTTTTTGTAAAAGTTTCCTTTGAACCCTGTCAGACAACATATTTCTTCTAAGAGCTGAGCGGAGAGCCACTGTCGCACGCGACCCGCCGCCATTTTCTGGTGAGCCACGTCCGGCAGTATCATTTTTCGCAGTGGGCCACGCGGACCCGCCGCCATTTTCTGGTGAGCCACGTCCGGCAGCATCATTTTTCGTAGTGGGCCACTACGACCGGCTTGAAAATGTACAAGTCCAGAAGGCGTATATATAAAGGGGTGTTCAACAAAGGAATTTGGAAGAGTCTTAGGAGATACTAGGGGTAATCTGGCACGCTGAATGCGAATATGCAGGTTATTTTAGACCGAAATGTGTTTTGGAGCGAGTTATTGAGCAAAACTCTTCAATTCCACATACACCCGTCTGTATAGCTCCTTACGCGGGGAAATTCCGGTGGGGTCATCACAAGAAAAAATGTTCCTTTTGGATGCCTGAAGACTTGGCTCAATGTTTGACGTTGATTAAACTTGTGGTTTTTTAGATCCAGGCCTCCAAAATTTCAAATCCGTGACAAAAATGTCATTTTTGGAGGCTTCAACGTGAAGATGATCAAAAACCAACATTACCACGCGATTCTACGCCCTCGATTACCCCCGAGCACATTCTTAGATGAGCGTTTTTGTAAAAGTTTCATTTGAACCCTGTCAGACAACATATTTCTTCTAAGAGCTGAGCGGAGAGCCACTGTCGCACGCGACCCGCCGCCATTTTCTGGTGAGCCACGTCCGGCAGCATCATTTTTCGTAGTGGGCCACTACGACCGGCTTGAAAATGTACAAGTCCAGAAGGCGTATATATAAAGGGGTGTTCAACAAAGGAATTTGGAAGAGTCTTAGGGGATACTAGGGGTAATCTGGCACGCTGAATGCGAATATGCAGGTTATTTTAGATCGAAATGTGTTTTGGAGCGAGTTATTGAGCAAAACTCTTCAATTCCACATACACCCGTCTGTATAGCTCCTTACGCGGGGAAATTCCGGTGGGGTCATCACAAGAAAAAATGCTCCTTTTGGATGCCTGAAGACTTGGCTCAATGTTTGACGTTGATTAAACTTGTGGTTTTTTAGATCCAGGCCTCCAAAATTTCAAATCCGTGACAAAAATGTCATTTTTGGAGGCTTCAACGTGAAGATGATCAAAAACCAACAATACCACGCGATTCTACGCCCTTGATTACCCCCGAGCACATTCTTAGATGAGCGTTTTTGTAAAAGTTTCATTTGAACCCTGTCAGACAACATATTTCTTCTAAGAGCTGAGCGGAGAGCCACTGTCGCACGCGACCCGCCGCCATTTTCTGGTGAGCCACGTCCGGCAGTATCATTTTTCGCAGTGGGCCACGCGGACCCGCCGCCATTTTCTGGTGAGCCACGTCCGGCAGCATCATTTTTCGTAGTGGGCCACTACGACCGGCTTGAAAATGTACAAGTCCAGAAGGCGTATATATAAAGGGGTGTTCAACAAAGGAATTTGGAAGAGTCTTAGGAGATACTAGGGGTAATCTGGCACGCTGAATGCGAATATGCAGGTTATTTTAGACCGAAATGTGTTTTGGAGCGAGTTATTGAGCAAAACTCTTCAATTCCACATACACCCGTCTGTATAGCTCCTTACGCGGGGAAATTCCGGTGGGGTCATCACAAGAAAAAATGTTCCTTTTGGATGCCTGAAGACTTGGCTCAATGTTTGACGTTGATTAAACTTGTGGTTTTTTAGATCCAGGCCTCCAAAATTTCAATTCCGTGACAAAAATGTCATTTTTGGAGGCTTCAACGTAAAGATGATCAAAAACCAACATTACCACGCGATTCTACGCCCTCGATTACCCCCGAGCACATTCTTAGATGAGCGTTTTTGTAAAAGTTTCCTTTGAACCCTGTCAGACAACATATTTCTTCTAAGAGCTGAGCGGAGAGCCACTGTCGCACGCGACCCGCCGCCATTTTCTGGTGAGCCACGTCCGGCAGTATCATTTTTCGCAGTGGGCCACGCGGACCCGCCGCCATTTTCTGGTGAGCCACGTCCGGCAGCATCATTTTTCGTAGTGGGCCACTACGACCGGCTTGAAAATGTACAAGTCCAGAAGGCGTATATATAAAGGGGTGTTCAACAAAGGAATTTGGAAGAGTCTTAGGAGATACTAGGGGTAATCTGGCACGCTGAATGCGAATATGCAGGTTATTTTAGACCGAAATGTGTTTTGGAGCGAGTTATTGAGCAAAACTCTTCAATTCCACATACACCCGTCTGTATAGCTCCTTACGCGGGGAAATTCCGGTGGGGTCATCACAAGAAAAAATGTTCCTTTTGGATGCCTGAAGACTTGGCTCAATGTTTGACGTTGATTAAACTTGTGGTTTTTTAGATCCAGGCCTCCAAAATTTCAAATCCGTGACAAAAATGTCATTTTTGGAGGCTTCAACGTGAAGATGATCAAAAACCAACATTACCACGCGATTCTACGCCCTCGATTACCCCCGAGCACATTCTTAGATGAGCGTTTTTGTAAAAGTTTCATTTGAACCCTGTCAGACAACATATTTCTTCTAAGAGCTGAGCGGAGAGCCACTGTCGCACGCGACCCGCCGCCATTTTCTGGTGAGCCACGTCCGGCAGCATCATTTTTCGTAGTGGGCCACTACGACCGGCTTGAAAATGTACAAGTCCAGAAGGCGTATATATAAAGGGGTGTTCAACAAAGGAATTTGGAAGAGTCTTAGGAGATACTAGGGGTAATCTGGCACGCTGAATGCGAATATGCAGGTTATTTTAGACCGAAATGTGTTTTGGAGCGAGTTATTGAGCAAAACTCTTCAATTCCACATACACCCGTCTGTATAGCTCCTTACGCGGGGAAATTCCGGTGGGGTCATCACAAGAAAAAATGTTCCTTTTGGATGCCTGAAGACTTGGCTCAATGTTTGACGTTGATTAAACTTGTGGTTTTTTAGATCCAGGCCTCCAAAATTTCAAATCCGTGACAAAAATGTCATTTTTGGAGGCTTCAACGTGAAGATGATCAAAAACCAACATTACCACGCGATTCTACGCCCTCGATTACCCCCGAGCACATTCTTAGATGAGCGTTTTTGTAAAAGTTTCATTTGAACCCTGTCAGACAACATATTTCTTCTAAGAGCTGAGCGGAGAGCCACTGTCGCACGCGACCCGCCGCCATTTTCTGGTGAGCCACGTCCGGCAGCATCATTTTTCGTAGTGGGCCACTACGACCGGCTTGAAAATGTACAAGTCCAGAAGGCGTATATATAAAGGGGTGTTCAACAAAGGAATTTGGAAGAGTCTTAGGGGATACTAGGGGTAATCTGGCACGCTGAATGCGAATATGCAGGTTATTTTAGATCGAAATGTGTTTTGGAGCGAGTTATTGAGCAAAACTCTTCAATTCCACATACACCCGTCTGTATAGCTCCTTACGCGGGGAAATTCCGTTGGGGTCATCACAAGAAAAAATGTTCCTTTTGGATGCCTGAAGACTTGGCTCAATGTTTGACGTTGATTAAACTTGTGGTTTTCTAGATCCAGGCCTCCAAAATTTCAAATCCGTGACAAAAATGTCATTTTTGGAGGCTTCAACGTGAAGATGATCAAAAACCAACATTACCACGCGATTCTACGCCCTCGATTACCCCCGAGCACATTCTTAGATGAGCGTTTTTGTAAAAGTTTCATTTGAACCCTGTCAGACAACATATTTCTTCTAAGAGCTGAGCGGAGAGCCACTGTCGCACGCGACCCGCCGCCATTTTCTGGTGAGCCACGTCCGGCAGCATCATTTTTCGTAGTGGGCCACTACGACCGGCTTGAAAATGTACAAGTCCAGAAGGCGTATATATAAAGGGGTGTTCAACAAAGGAATTTGGAAGAGTCTTAGGGGATACTAGGGGTAATCTGGCACGCTGAATGCGAATATGCAGGTTATTTTAGATCGAAATGTGTTTTGGAGCGAGTTATTGAGCAAAACTCTTCAATTCCACATACACCCGTCTGTATAGCTCCTTACGCGGGGAAATTCCGTTGGGGTCATCACAAGAAAAAATGTTCCTTTTGGATGCCTGAAGACTTGGCTCAATGTTTGACGTTGATTAAACTTGTGGTTTTCTAGATCCAGGCCTCCAAAATTTCAAATCCGTGACAAAAATGTCATTTTTGGAGGCTTCAACGTGAAGATGATCAAAAACCAACATTACCACGCGATTCTACGCCCTCGATTACCCCCGAGCACATTCTTAGATGAGCGTTTTTGTAAAAGTTTCCTTTGAACCCTGTCAGACAACATATTTCTTCTAAGAGCTGAGCGGAGAGCCACTGTCGCACGCGACCCGCCGCCATTTTCTGGTGAGCCACGTCCGGCAGCATCATTTTTCGTAGTGGGCCACTACGACCGGCTTGAAAATGTACAAGTCCAGAAGGCGTATATATAAAGGGGTGTTCAACAAAGGAATTTGGAAGAGTCTTAGGGGATACTAGGGGTAATCTGGCACGCTGAATGCGAATATGCAGGTTATTTTAGATCGAAATGTGTTTTGGAGCGAGTTATTGAGCAAAACTCTTCAATTCCACATACACCCGTCTGTATAGCTCCTTACGCGGGGAAATTCCGTTGGGGTCATCACAAGAAAAAATGTTCCTTTTGGATGCCTGAAGACTTGGCTCAATGTTTGACGTTGATTAAACTTGTGGTTTTCTAGATCCAGGCCTCCAAAATTTCAAATCCGTGACAAAAATGTCATTTTTGGAGGCTTCAACGTGAAGATGATCAAAAACCAACATTACCACGCGATTCTACGCCCTCGATTACCCCCGAGCACATTCTTAGATGAGCGTTTTTGTAAAAGTTTCCTTTGAACCCTGTCAGACAACATATTTCTTCTAAGAGCTGAGCGGAGAGCCACTGTCGCACGCGACCCGCCGCCATTTTCTGGTGAGCCACGTCCGGCAGTATCATTTTTCGCAGTGGGCCACGCGGACCCGCCGCCATTTTCTGGTGAGCCACGTCCGGCAGCATCATTTTTCGTAGTGGGCCACTACGACCGGCTTGAAAATGTACAAGTCCAGAAGGCGTATATATAAAGGGGTGTTCAACAAAGGAATTTGGAAGAGTCTTAGGAGATACTAGGGGTAATCTGGCACGCTGAATGCGAATATGCAGGTTATTTTAGACCGAAATGTGTTTTGGAGCGAGTTATTGAGCAAAACTCTTCAATTCCACATACACCCGTCTGTATAGCTCCTTACGCGGGGAAATTCCGGTGGGGTCATCACAAGAAAAAATGTTCCTTTTGGATGCCTGAAGACTTGGCTCAATGTTTGACGTTGATTAAACTTGTGGTTTTTTAGATCCAGGCCTCCAAAATTTCAAATCCGTGACAAAAATGTCATTTTTGGAGGCTTCAACGTGAAGATGATCAAAAACCAACATTACCACGCGATTCTACGCCCTCGATTACCCCCGAGCACATTCTTAGATGAGCGTTTTTGTAAAAGTTTCATTTGAACCCTGTCAGACAACATATTTCTTCTAAGAGCTGAGCGGAGAGCCACTGTCGCACGCGACCCGCCGCCATTTTCTGGTGAGCCACGTCCGGCAGCATCATTTTTCGTAGTGGGCCACTACGACCGGCTTGAAAATGTACAAGTCCAGAAGGCGTATATATAAAGGGGTGTTCAACAAAGGAATTTGGAAGAGTCTTAGGGGATACTAGGGGTAATCTGGCACGCTGAATGCGAATATGCAGGTTATTTTAGATCGAAATGTGTTTTGGAGCGAGTTATTGAGCAAAACTCTTCAATTCCACATACACCCGTCTGTATAGCTCCTTACGCGGGGAAATTCCGGTGGGGTCATCACAAGAAAAAATGCTCCTTTTGGATGCCTGAAGACTTGGCTCAATGTTTGACGTTGATTAAACTTGTGGTTTTTTAGATCCAGGCCTCCAAAATTTCAAATCCGTGACAAAAATGTCATTTTTGGAGGCTTCAACGTGAAGATGATCAAAAACCAACATTACCACGCGATTCTACGCCCTCGATTACCCCCGAGCACATTCTTAGATGAGCGTTTTTGTAAAAGTTTCATTTGAACCCTGTCAGACAACATATTTCTTCTAAGAGCTGAGCGGAGAGCCACTGTCGCACGCGACCCGCCGCCATTTTCTGGTGAGCCACGTCCGGCAGCATCATTTTTCGTAGTGGGCCACTACGACCGGCTTGAAAATGTACAAGTCCAGAAGGCGTATATATAAAGGGGTGTTCAACAAAGGAATTTGGAAGAGTCTTAGGGGATACTAGGGGTAATCTGGCACGCTGAATGCGAATATGCAGGTTATTTTAGATCGAAATGTGTTTTGGAGCGAGTTATTGAGCAAAACTCTTCAATTCCACATACACCCGTCTGTATAGCTCCTTACGCGGGGAAATTCCGTTGGGGTCATCACAAGAAAAAATGTTCCTTTTGGATGCCTGAAGACTTGGCTCAATGTTTGACGTTGATTAAACTTGTGGTTTTCTAGATCCAGGCCTCCAAAATTTCAAATCCGTGACAAAAATGTCATTTTTGGAGGCTTCAACGTGAAGATGATCAAAAACCAACATTACCACGCGATTCTACGCCCTCGATTACCCCCGAGCACATTCTTAGATGAGCGTTTTTGTAAAAGTTTCCTTTGAACCCTGTCAGACAACATATTTCTTCTAAGAGCTGAGCGGAGAGCCACTGTCGCACGCGACCCGCCGCCATTTTCTGGTGAGCCACGTCCGGCAGTATCATTTTTCGCAGTGGGCCACGCGGACCCGCCGCCATTTTCTGGTGAGCCACGTCCGGCAGCATCATTTTTCGTAGTGGGCCACTACGACCGGCTTGAAAATGTACAAGTCCAGAAGGCGTATATATAAAGGGGTGTTCAACAAAGGAATTTGGAAGAGTCTTAGGAGATACTAGGGGTAATCTGGCACGCTGAATGCGAATATGCAGGTTATTTTAGACCGAAATGTGTTTTGGAGCGAGTTATTGAGCAAAACTCTTCAATTCCACATACACCCGTCTGTATAGCTCCTTACGCGGGGAAATTCCGGTGGGGTCATCACAAGAAAAAATGTTCCTTTTGGATGCCTGAAGACTTGGCTCAATGTTTGACGTTGATTAAACTTGTGGTTTTTTAGATCCAGGCCTCCAAAATTTCAAATCCGTGACAAAAATGTCATTTTTGGAGGCTTCAACGTGAAGATGATCAAAAACCAACATTACCACGCGATTCTACGCCCTCGATTACCCCCGAGCACATTCTTAGATGAGCGTTTTTGTAAAAGTTTCATTTGAACCCTGTCAGACAACATATTTCTTCTAAGAGCTGAGCGGAGAGCCACTGTCGCACGCGACCCGCCGCCATTTTCTGGTGAGCCACGTCCGGCAGCATCATTTTTCGTAGTGGGCCACTACGACCGGCTTGAAAATGTACAAGTCCAGAAGGCGTATATATAAAGGGGTGTTCAACAAAGGAATTTGGAAGAGTCTTAGGAGATACTAGGGGTAATCTGGCACGCTGAATGCGAACATGCAGGTTATTTTAGATCGAAATGTGTTTTGGAGCGAGTTATTGAGCAAAACTCTTCAATTCCACATACACCCGTCTGTATAGCTCCTTACGCGGGGAAATTCCGGTGGGGTCCTCACAAGAAAAAATGTTCCTTTTGGATGCCTGAAGACTTGGCTCAATGTTTGACGTTGATTAAACTTGTGGTTTTCTAGATCCAGGCCTCCAAAATTTCAAATCCGTGACAAAAATGTCATTTTTGGAGGCTTCAACGTAAAGATGATCAAAAACCAACATTACCACGCGATTCTACGCCCTCGATTACCCCCGAGCACATTCTTAGATGAGCGTTTTTGTAAAAGTTTCCTTTGAACCCTGTCAGACAACATATTTCTTCTAAGAGCTGAGCGGAGAGCCACTGTCGCACGCGACCCGCCGCCATTTTCTGGTGAGCCACGTCCGGCAGTATCATTTTTCGCAGTGGGCCACGCGGACCCGCCGCCATTTTCTGGTGAGCCACGTCCGGCAGCATCATTTTTCGTAGTGGGCCACTACGACCGGCTTGAAAATGTACAAGTCCAGAAGGCGTATATATAAAGGGGTGTTCAACAAAGGAATTTGGAAGAGTCTTAGGAGATACTAGGGGTAATCTGGCACGCTGAATGCGAATATGCAGGTAATTTTAGACCGAAATGTGTTTTGGAGCGAGTTATTGAGCAAAACTCTTCAATTCCACATACACCTGTCTGTACAGCTCCTTACGCGGGGAAATTCCGGTGGGGTCATCACAAGAAAAAATGTTCCTTTTGGATGCCTGAAGACTTGGCTCAATGTTTGACGTTGATTAAACTTGTGGTTTTTTAGATCCAGGCCTCCAAAATTTCAAATCCGTGACAAAAATGTCATTTTTGGAGGCTTCAACGTGAAGATGATCAAAAACCAACATTACCACGCGATTCTACGCCCTCGATTACCCCCGAGCACATTCTTAGATGAGCGTTTTTGTAAAAGTTTCCTTTGAACCCTGTCAGACAACATATTTCTTCTAAGAGCTGAGCGGAGAGCCACTGTCGCACGCGACCCGCCGCCATTTTCTGGTGAGCCACGTCCGGCAGCATCATTTTTCGTAGTGGGCCACTACGACCGGCTTGAAAATGTACAAGTCCAGAAGGCGTATATATAAAGGGGTGTTCAACAAAGGAATTTGGAAGAGTCTTAGGAGATACTAGGGGTAATCTGGCACGCTGAATGCGAATATGCAGGTTATTTTAGACCGAAATGTGTTTTGGAGCGAGTTATTGAGCAAAACTCTTCAATTCCACATACACCCGTCTGTATAGCTCCTTACGCGGGGAAATTCCGGTGGGGTCATCACAAGAAAAAATGTTCCTTTTGGATGCCTGAAGACTTGGCTCAATGTTTGACGTTGATTAAACTTGTGGTTTTTTAGATCCAGGCCTCCAAAATTTCAAATCCGTGACAAAAATGTCATTTTTGGAGGCTTCAACGTGAAGATGATCAAAAACCAACATTACCACGCGATTCTACGCCCTCGATTACCCCCGAGCACATTCTTAGATGAGCGTTTTTGTAAAAGTTTCCTTTGAACCCTGTCAGACAACATATTTCTTCTAAGAGCTGAGCGGAGAGCCACTGTCGCACGCGACCCGCCGCCATTTTCTGGTGAGCCACGTCCGGCAGCATCATTTTTCGTAGTGGGCCACTACGACCGGCTTGAAAATGTACAAGTCCAGAAGGCGTATATATAAAGGGGTGTTCAACAAAGGAATTTGGAAGAGTCTTAGGAGATACTAGGGGTAATCTGGCACGCTGAATGCGAATATGCAGGTTATTTTAGACCGAAATGTGTTTTGGAGCGAGTTATTGAGCAAAACTCTTCAATTCCACATACACCCGTCTGTATAGCTCCTTACGCGGGGAAATTCCGGTGGGGTCATCACAAGAAAAAATGTTCCTTTTGGATGCCTGAAGACTTGGCTCAATGTTTGACGTTGATTAAACTTGTGGTTTTTTAGATCCAGGCCTCCAAAATTTCAAATCCGTGACAAAAATGTCATTTTTGGAGGCTTCAACGTGAAGATGATCAAAAACCAACATTACCACGCGATTCTACGCCCTCGATTACCCCCGAGCACATTCTTAGATGAGCGTTTTTGTAAAAGTTTCATTTGAACCCTGTCAGACAACATATTTCTTCTAAGAGCTGAGCGGAGAGCCACTGTCGCACGCGACCCGCCGCCATTTTCTGGTGAGCCACGTCCGGCAGCATCATTTTTCGTAGTGGGCCACTACGACCGGCTTGAAAATGTACAAGTCCAGAAGGCGTATATATAAAGGGGTGTTCAACAAAGGAATTTGGAAGAGTCTTAGGAGATACTAGGGGTAATCTGGCACGCTGAATGCGAACATGCAGGTTATTTTAGATCGAAATGTGTTTTGGAGCGAGTTATTGAGCAAAACTCTTCAATTCCACATACACCCGTCTGTATAGCTCCTTACGCGGGGAAATTCCGGTGGGGTCATCACAAGAAAAAATGTTCCTTTTGGATGCCTGAAGACTTGGCTCAATGTTTGACGTTGATTAAACTTGTGGTTTTTTAGATCCAGGCCTCCAAAATTTCAAATCCGTGACAAAAATGTCATTTTTGGAGGCTTCAACGTGAAGATGATCAAAAACCAACATTACCACGCGATTCTACGCCCTCGATTACCCCCGAGCACATTCTTAGATGAGCGTTTTTGTAAAAGTTTCATTTGAACCCTGTCAGACAACATATTTCTTCTAAGAGCTGAGCGGAGAGCCACTGTCGCACGCGACCCGCCGCCATTTTCTGGTGAGCCACGTCCGGCAGCATCATTTTTCGTAGTGGGCCACTACGACCGGCTTGAAAATGTACAAGTCCAGAAGGCGTATATATAAAGGGGTGTTCAACAAAGGAATTTGGAAGAGTCTTAGGAGATACTAGGGGTAATCTGGCACGCTGAATGCGAACATGCAGGTTATTTTAGATCGAAATGTGTTTTGGAGCGAGTTATTGAGCAAAACTCTTCAATTCCACATACACCCGTCTGTATAGCTCCTTACGCGGGGAAATTCCGGTGGGGTCCTCACAAGAAAAAATGTTCCTTTTGGATGCCTGAAGACTTGGCTCAATGTTTGACGTTGATTAAACTTGTGGTTTTCTAGATCCAGGCCTCCAAAATTTCAAATCCGTGACAAAAATGTCATTTTTGGAGGCTTCAACGTAAAGATGATCAAAAACCAACATTACCACGCGATTCTACGCCCTCGATTACCCCCGAGCACATTCTTAGATGAGCGTTTTTGTAAAAGTTTCCTTTGAACCCTGTCAGACAACATATTTCTTCTAAGAGCCGAGCGGAGAGCCACTGTCGCACGCGACCCGCCGCCATTTTCTGGTGAGCCACGTCCGGCAGTATCATTTTTCGCAGTGGGCCACGCGGACCCGCCGCCATTTTCTGGTGAGCCACGTCCGGCAGCATCATTTTTCGTAGTGGGCCACTACGACCGGCTTGAAAATGTACAAGTCCAGAAGGCGTATATATAAAGGGGTGTTCAACAAAGGAATTTGGAAGAGTCTTAGGAGATACTAGGGGTAATCTGGCACGCTGAATGCGAATATGCAGGTTATTTTAGACCGAAATGTGTTTTGGAGCGAGTTATTGAGCAAAACTCTTCAATTCCACATACACCCGTCTGTATAGCTCCTTACGCGGGGAAATTCCGGTGGGGTCATCACAAGAAAAAATGTTCCTTTTGGATGCCTGAAGACTTGGCTCAATGTTTGACGTTGATTAAACTTGTGGTTTTCTAGATCCAGGCCTCCAAAATTTCAAATCCGTGACAAAAATGTCATTTTTGGAGGCTTCAACGTGAAGATGATCAAAAACCAACATTACCACGCGATTCTACGCCCTCGATTACCCCCGAGCACATTCTTAGATGAGCGTTTTTGTAAAAGTTTCCTTTGAACCCTGTCAGACAACATATTTCTTCTAAGAGCTGAGCGGAGAGCCACTGTCGCACGCGACCCGCCGCCATTTTCTGGTGAGCCACGTCCGGCAGTATCATTTTTCGCAGTGGGCCACGCGGACCCGCCGCCATTTTCTGGTGAGCCACGTCCGGCAGCATCATTTTTCGTAGTGGGCCACTACGACCGGCTTGAAAATGTACAAGTCCAGAAGGCGTATATATAAAGGGGTGTTCAACAAAGGAATTTGGA
Organism: Oscheius myriophilus; assembly: GCA_964057215.1. Taxonomy (NCBI): domain Eukaryota; kingdom Metazoa; phylum Nematoda; class Chromadorea; order Rhabditida; family Rhabditidae; genus Oscheius; species Oscheius myriophilus. The sequence goes on from OZ059904.1 coordinate 12,575,359, forward strand.
AGAGTCTTAGGAGATACTAGGGGTAATCTGGCACGCTGAATGCGAATATGCAGGTTATTTTAGACCGAAATGTGTTTTGGAGCGAGTTATTGAGCAAAACTCTTCAATTCCACATACACCCGTCTGTATAGCTCCTTACGCGGGGAAATTCCGGTGGGGTCATCACAAGAAAAAATGTTCCTTTTGGATGCCTGAAGACTTGGCTCTATGTTTGACGTTGATTAAACTTGTGGTTTTTTAGATCCAGGCCTCCAAAATTTCAAAGCCGTGACAAAAATGTCATTTTTGGAGGCTTCAACGTGAAGATGATCAAAAACCAACATTACCACGCGATTCTACGCCCTCGATTACCCCCGAGCACATTCTTAGATGAGCGTTTTTGTAAAAGTTTCATTTGAACCCTGTCAGACAACATATTTCTTCTAAGAGCTGAGCGGAGAGCCACTGTCGCACGCGACCCGCCGCCATTTTCTGGTGAGCCACGTCCGGCAGCATCATTTTTCGTAGTGGGCCACTACGACCGGCTTGAAAATGTACAAGTCCAGAAGGCGTATATATAAAGGGGTGTTCAACAAAGGAATTTGGAAGAGTCTTAGGAGATACTAGGGGTAATCTGGCACGCTGAATGCGAACATGCAGGTTATTTTAGATCGAAATGTGTTTTGGAGCGAGTTATTGAGCAAAACTCTTCAATTCCACATACACCCGTCTGTATAGCTCCTTACGCGGGGAAATTCCGGTGGGGTCCTCACAAGAAAAAATGTTCCTTTTGGATGCCTGAAGACTTGGCTCAATGTTTGACGTTGATTAAACTTGTGGTTTTCTAGATCCAGGCCTCCAAAATTTCAAATCCGTGACAAAAATGTCATTTTTGGAGGCTTCAACGTAAAGATGATCAAAAACCAACATTACCACGCGATTCTACGCCCTCGATTACCCCCGAGCACATTCTTAGATGAGCGTTTTTGTAAAAGTTTCCTTTGAACCCTGTCAGACAACATATTTCTTCTAAGAGCTGAGCGGAGAGCCACTGTCGCACGCGACCCGCCGCCATTTTCTGGTGAGCCACGTCCGGCAGTATCATTTTTCGCAGTGGGCCACGCGGACCCGCCGCCATTTTCTGGTGAGCCACGTCCGGCAGCATCATTTTTCGTAGTGGGCCACTACGACCGGCTTGAAAATGTACAAGTCCAGAAGGCGTATATATAAAGGGGTGTTCAACAAAGGAATTTGGAAGAGTCTTAGGAGATACTAGGGGTAATCTGGCACGCTGAATGCGAATATGCAGGTTATTTTAGACCGAAATGTGTTTTGGAGCGAGTAATTGAGCAAAACTCTTCAATTCCACATACACCCGTCTGTATAGCTCCTTACGCGGGGAAATTCCGGTGGGGTCATCACAAGAAAAAATGTTCCTTTTGGATGCCTGAAGACTTGGCTCAATGTTTGACGTTGATTAAACTTGTGGTTTTCTAGATCCAGGCCTCCAAAATTTCAAATCCGTGACAAAAATGTCATTTTTGGAGGCTTCAACGTGAAGATGATCAAAAACCAACATTACCACGCGATTCTACGCCCTCGATTACCCCCGAGCACATTCTTAGATGAGCGTTTTTGTAAAAGTTTCCTTTGAACCCTGTCAGACAACATATTTCTTCTAAGAGCTGAGCGGAGAGCCACTGTCGCACGCGACCCGCCGCCATTTTCTGGTGAGCCACGTCCGGCAGTATCATTTTTCGCAGTGGGCCACGCGGACCCGCCGCCATTTTCTGGTGAGCCACGTCCGGCAGCATCATTTTTCGTAGTGGGCCACTACGACCGGCTTGAAAATGTACAAGTCCAGAAGGCGTATATATAAAGGGGTGTTCAACAAAGGAATTTGGAAGAGTCTTAGGAGATACTAGGGGTAATCTGGCACGCTGAATGCGAACATGCAGGTTATTTTAGATCGAAATGTGTTTTGGAGCGAGTTATTGAGCAAAACTCTTCAATTCCACATACACCCGTCTGTATAGCTCCTTACGCGGGGAAATTCCGGTGGGGTCCTCACAAGAAAAAATGTTCCTTTTGGATGCCTGAAGACTTGGCTCAATGTTTGACGTTGATTAAACTTGTGGTTTTCTAGATCCAGGCCTCCAAAATTTCAAATCCGTGACAAAAATGTCATTTTTGGAGGCTTCAACGTAAAGATGATCAAAAACCAACATTACCACGCGATTCTACGCCCTCGATTACCCCCGAGCACATTCTTAGATGAGCGTTTTTGTAAAAGTTTCCTTTGAACCCTGTCAGACAACATATTTCTTCTAAGAGCTGAGCGGAGAGCCACTGTCGCACGCGACCCGCCGCCATTTTCTGGTGAGCCACGTCCGGCAGTATCATTTTTCGCAGTGGGCCACGCGGACCCGCCGCCATTTTCTGGTGAGCCACGTCCGGCAGCATCATTTTTCGTAGTGGGCCACTACGACCGGCTTGAAAATGTACAAGTCCAGAAGGCGTATATATAAAGGGGTGTTCAACAAAGGAATTTGGAAGAGTCTTAGGAGATACTAGGGGTAATCTGGCACGCTGAATGCGAATATGCAGGTTATTTTAGATCGAAATGTGTTTTGGAGCGAGTTATTGAGCAAAACTCTTCAATTCCACATACACCCGTCTGTATAGCTCCTTACGCGGGGAAATTCCGTTGGGGTCATCACAAGAAAAAATGTTCCTTTTGGATGCCTGAAGACTTGGCTCAATGTTTGACGTTGATTAAACTTGTGGTTTTCTAGATCCAGGCCTCCAAAATTTCAAATCCGTGACAAAAATGTCATTTTTGGAGGCTTCAACGTGAAGATGATCAAAAACCAACATTACCACGCGATTCTACGCCCTCGATTACCCCCGAGCACATTCTTAGATGAGCGTTTTTGTAAAAGTTTCCTTTGAACCCTGTCAGACAACATATTTCTTCTAAGAGCTGAGCGGAGAGCCACTGTCGCACGCGACCCGCCGCCATTTTCTGGTGAGCCACGTCCGGCAGCATCATTTTTCGTAGTGGGCCACTACGACCGGCTTGAAAATGTACAAGTCCAGAAGGCGTATATATAAAGGGGTGTTCAACAAAGGAATTTGGAAGAGTCTTAGGAGATACTAGGGGTAATCTGGCACGCTGAATGCGAATATGCAGGTTATTTTAGACCGAAATGTGTTTTGGAGCGAGTAATTGAGCAAAACTCTTCAATTCCACATACACCCGTCTGTATAGCTCCTTACGCGGGGAAATTCCGGTGGGGTCATCACAAGAAAAAATGTTCCTTTTGGATGCCTGAAGACTTGGCTCAATGTTTGACGTTGATTAAACTTGTGGTTTTCTAGATCCAGGCCTCCAAAATTTCAAATCCGTGACAAAAATGTCATTTTTGGAGGCTTCAACGTGAAGATGATCAAAAACCAACATTACCACGCGATTCTACGCCCTCGATTACCCCCGAGCACATTCTTAGATGAGCGTTTTTGTAAAAGTTTCCTTTGAACCCTGTCAGACAACATATTTCTTCTAAGAGCTGAGCGGAGAGCCACTGTCGCACGCGACCCGCCGCCATTTTCTGGTGAGCCACGTCCGGCAGTATCATTTTTCGCAGTGGGCCACGCGGACCCGCCGCCATTTTCTGGTGAGCCACGTCCGGCAGCATCATTTTTCGTAGTGGGCCACTACGACCGGCTTGAAAATGTACAAGTCCAGAAGGCGTATATATAAAGGGGTGTTCAACAAAGGAATTTGGAAGAGTCTTAGGAGATACTAGGGGTAATCTGGCACGCTGAATGCGAACATGCAGGTTATTTTAGATCGAAATGTGTTTTGGAGCGAGTTATTGAGCAAAACTCTTCAATTCCACATACACCCGTCTGTATAGCTCCTTACGCGGGGAAATTCCGGTGGGGTCCTCACAAGAAAAAATGTTCCTTTTGGATGCCTGAAGACTTGGCTCAATGTTTGACGTTGATTAAACTTGTGGTTTTCTAGATCCAGGCCTCCAAAATTTCAAATCCGTGACAAAAATGTCATTTTTGGAGGCTTCAACGTAAAGATGATCAAAAACCAACATTACCACGCGATTCTACGCCCTCGATTACCCCCGAGCACATTCTTAGATGAGCGTTTTTGTAAAAGTTTCCTTTGAACCCTGTCAGACAACATATTTCTTCTAAGAGCTGAGCGGAGAGCCACTGTCGCACGCGACCCGCCGCCATTTTCTGGTGAGCCACGTCCGGCAGTATCATTTTTCGCAGTGGGCCACGCGGACCCGCCGCCATTTTCTGGTGAGCCACGTCCGGCAGCATCATTTTTCGTAGTGGGCCACTACGACCGGCTTGAAAATGTACAAGTCCAGAAGGCGTATATATAAAGGGGTGTTCAACAAAGGAATTTGGAAGAGTCTTAGGAGATACTAGGGGTAATCTGGCACGCTGAATGCGAATATGCAGGTTATTTTAGATCGAAATGTGTTTTGGAGCGAGTTATTGAGCAAAACTCTTCAATTCCACATACACCCGTCTGTATAGCTCCTTACGCGGGGAAATTCCGGTGGGGTCATCACAAGAAAAAATGTTCCTTTTGGATGCCTGAAGACTTGGCTCAATGTTTGACGTTGATTAAACTTGTGGTTTTTTAGATCCAGGCCTCCAAAATTTCTAATCCGTGACAAAAATGTCATTTTTGGAGGCTTCAACGTGAAGATGATCAAAAACCAACATTACCACGCGATTCTACGCCCTCGATTACCCCCGAGCACATTCTTAGATGAGCGTTTTTGTAAAAGTTTCATTTGAACCCTGTCAGACAACATATTTCTTCTAAGAGCTGAGCGGAGAGCCACTGTCGCACGCGACCCGCCGCCATTTTCTGGTGAGCCACGTCCGGCAGTATCATTTTTCGCAGTGGGCCACGCGGACCCGCCGCCATTTTCTGGTGAGCCACGTCCGGCAGCATCATTTTTCGTAGTGGGCCACTACGACCGGCTTGAAAATGTACAAGTCCAGAAGGCGTATATATAAAGGGGTGTTCAACAAAGGAATTTGGAAGAGTCTTAGGAGATACTAGGGGTAATCTGGCACGCTGAATGCGAATATGCAGGTTATTTTAGACCGAAATGTGTTTTGGAGCGAGTTATTGAGCAAAACTCTTCAATTCCACATACACCCGTCTGTATAGCTCCTTACGCGGGGAAATTCCGGTGGGGTCCTCACAAGAAAAAATGTTCCTTTTGGATGCCTGAAGACTTGGCTCAATGTTTGACGTTGATTAAACTTGTGGTTTTCTAGATCCAGGCCTCCAAAATTTCAAATCCGTGACAAAAATGTCATTTTTGGAGGCTTCAACGTAAAGATGATCAAAAACCAACATTACCACGCGATTCTACGCCCTCGATTACCCCCGAGCACATTCTTAGATGAGCGTTTTTGTAAAAGTTTCCTTTGAACCCTGTCAGACAACATATTTCTTCTAAGAGCTGAGCGGAGAGCCACTGTCGCACGCGACCCGCCGCCATTTTCTGGTGAGCCACGTCCGGCAGTATCATTTTTCGCAGTGGGCCACGCGGACCCGCCGCCATTTTCTGGTGAGCCACGTCCGGCAGCATCATTTTTCGTAGTGGGCCACTACGACCGGCTTGAAAATGTACAAGTCCAGAAGGCGTATATATAATGGGGTGTTCAACAAAGGAATTTGGAAGAGTCTTAGGAGATACTAGGGGTAATCTGGCACGCTGAATGCGAATATGCAGGTTATTTTAGACCGAAATGTGTTTTGGAGCGAGTTATTGAGCAAAACTCTTCAATTCCACATACACCCGTCTGTATAGCTCCTTACGCGGGGAAATTCCGGTGGGGTCATCACAAGAAAAAATGTTCCTTTTGGATGCCTGAAGACTTGGCTCAATGTTTGACGTTGATTAAACTTGTGGTTTTCTAGATCCAGGCCTCCAAAATTTCAAATCCGTGACAAAAATGTCATTTTTGGAGGCTTCAACGTGAAGATGATCAAAAACCAACATTACCACGCGATTCTACGCCCTCGATTACCCCCGAGCACATTCTTAGATGAGCGTTTTTGTAAAAGTTTCCTTTGAACCCTGTCAGACAACATATTTCTTCTAAGAGCTGAGCGGAGAGCCACTGTCGCACGCGACCCGCCGCCATTTTCTGGTGAGCCACGTCCGGCAGTATCATTTTTCGTAGTGGGCCACTACGACCGGCTTGAAAATGTACAAGTCCAGAAGGCGTATATATAAAGGGGTGTTCAACAAAGGAATTTGGAAGAGTCTTAGGAGATACTAGGGGTAATCTGGCACGCTGAATGCGAACATGCAGGTTATTTTAGATCGAAATGTGTTTTGGAGCGAGTTATTGAGCAAAACTCTTCAATTCCACATACACCCGTCTGTATAGCTCCTTACGCGGGGAAATTCCGGTGGGGTCATCACAAGAAAAAATGTTCCTTTTGGATGCCTGAAGACTTGGCTCAATGTTTGACGTTGATTAAACTTGTGGTTTTCTAGATCCAGGCCTCCAAAATTTCAAATCCGTGACAAAAATGTCATTTTTGGAGGCTTCAACGTAAAGATGATCAAAAACCAACATTACCACGCGATTCTACGCCCTCGATTACCCCCGAGCACATTCTTAGATGAGCGTTTTTGTAAAAGTTTCCTTTGAACCCTGTCAGACAACATATTTCTTCTAAGAGCTGAGCGGAGAGCCACTGTCGCACGCGACCCGCCGCCATTTTCTGGTGAGCCACGTCCGGCAGTATCATTTTTCGCAGTGGGCCACGCGGACCCGCCGCCATTTTCTGGTGAGCCACGTCCGGCAGCATCATTTTTCGTAGTGGGCCACTACGACCGGCTTGAAAATGTACAAGTCCAGAAGGCGTATATATAAAGGGGTGTTCAACAAAGGAATTTGGAAGAGTCTTAGGAGATACTAGGGGTAATCTGGCACGCTGAATGCGAATATGCAGGTTATTTTAGACCGAAATGTGTTTTGGAGCGAGTTATTGAGCAAAACTCTTCAATTCCACATACACCCGTCTGTATAGCTCCTTACGCGGGGAAATTCCGGTGGGGTCATCACAAGAAAAAATGTTCCTTTTGGATGCCTGAAGACTTGGCTCAATGTTTGACGTTGATTAAACTTGTGGTTTTCTAGATCCAGGCCTCCAAAATTTCAAATCCGTGACAAAAATGTCATTTTTGGAGGCTTCAACGTGAAGATGATCAAAAACCAACATTACCACGCGATTCTACGCCCTCGATTACCCCCGAGCACATTCTTAGATGAGCGTTTTTGTAAAAGTTTCCTTTGAACCCTGTCAGACAACATATTTCTTCTAAGAGCTGAGCGGAGAGCCACTGTCGCACGCGACCCGCCGCCATTTTCTGGTGAGCCACGTCCGGCAGTATCATTTTTCGTAGTGGGCCACTACGACCGGCTTGAAAATGTACAAGTCCAGAAGGCGTATATATAAAGGGGTGTTCAACAAAGGAATTTGGAAGAGTCTTAGGAGATACTAGGGGTAATCTGGCACGCTGAATGCGAACATGCAGGTTATTTTAGATCGAAATGTGTTTTGGAGCGAGTTATTGAGCAAAACTCTTCAATTCCACATACACCCGTCTGTATAGCTCCTTACGCGGGGAAATTCCGGTGGGGTCATCACAAGAAAAAATGTTCCTTTTGGATGCCTGAAGACTTGGCTCAATGTTTGACGTTGATTAAACTTGTGGTTTTCTAGATCCAGGCCTCCAAAATTTCAAATCCGTGACAAAAATGTCATTTTTGGAGGCTTCAACGTAAAGATGATCAAAAACCAACATTACCACGCGATTCTACGCCCTCGATTACCCCCGAGCACATTCTTAGATGAGCGTTTTTGTAAAAGTTTCCTTTGAACCCTGTCAGACAACATATTTCTTCTAAGAGCTGAGCGGAGAGCCACTGTCGCACGCGACCCGCCGCCATTTTCTGGTGAGCCACGTCCGGCAGTATCATTTTTCGCAGTGGGCCACGCGGACCCGCCGCCATTTTCTGGTGAGCCACGTCCGGCAGCATCATTTTTCGTAGTGGGCCACTACGACCGGCTTGAAAATGTACAAGTCCAGAAGGCGTATATATAAAGGGGTGTTCAACAAAGGAATTTGGAAGAGTCTTAGGAGATACTAGGGGTAATCTGGCACGCTGAATGCGAATATGCAGGTTATTTTAGACCGAAATGTGTTTTGGAGCGAGTTATTGAGCAAAACTCTTCAATTCCACATACACCCGTCTGTATAGCTCCTTACGCGGGGAAATTCCGGTGGGGTCATCACAAGAAAAAATGTTCCTTTTGGATGCCTGAAGACTTGGCTCTATGTTTGACGTTGATTAAACTTGTGGTTTTTTAGATCCAGGCCTCCAAAATTTCAAATCCGTGACAAAAATGTCATTTTTGGAGGCTTCAACGTGAAGATGATCAAAAACCAACATTACCACGCGATTCTACGCCCTCGATTACCCCCGAGCACATTCTTAGATGAGCGTTTTTGTAAAAGTTTCATTTGAACCCTGTCAGACAACATATTTCTTCTAAGAGCTGAGCGGAGAGCCACTGTCGCACGCGACCCGCCGCCATTTTCTGGTGAGCCACGTCCGGCAGTATCATTTTTCGCAGTGGGCCACGCGGACCCGCCGCCATTTTCTGGTGAGCCACGTCCGGCAGCATCATTTTTCGTAGTGGGCCACTACGACCGGCTTGAAAATGTACAAGTCCAGAAGGCGTATATATAAAGGGGTGTTCAACAAAGGAATTTGGAAGAGTCTTAGGAGATACTAGGGGTAATCTGGCACGCTGAATGCGAATATGCAGGTTATTTTAGACCGAAATGTGTTTTGGAGCGAGTTATTGAGCAAAACTCTTCAATTCCACATACACCCGTCTGTATAGCTCCTTACGCGGGGAAATTCCGGTGGGGTCATCACAAGAAAAAATGTTCCTTTTGGATGCCTGAAGACTTGGCTCAATGTTTGACGTTGATTAAACTTGTGGTTTTCTAGATCCAGGCCTCCAAAATTTCAAATCCGTGACAAAAATGTCATTTTTGGAGGCTTCAACGTGAAGATGATCAAAAACCAACATTACCACGCGATTCTACGCCCTCGATTACCCCCGAGCACATTCTTAGATGAGCGTTTTTGTAAAAGTTTCCTTTGAACCCTGTCAGACAACATATTTCTTCTAAGAGCTGAGCGGAGAGCCACTGTCGCACGCGACCCGCCGCCATTTTCTGGTGAGCCACGTCCGGCAGTATCATTTTTCGTAGTGGGCCACTACGACCGGCTTGAAAATGTACAAGTCCAGAAGGCGTATATATAAAGGGGTGTTCAACAAAGGAATTTGGAAGAGTCTTAGGAGATACTAGGGGTAATCTGGCACGCTGAATGCGAACATGCAGGTTATTTTAGATCGAAATGTGTTTTGGAGCGAGTTATTGAGCAAAACTCTTCAATTCCACATACACCCGTCTGTATAGCTCCTTACGCGGGGAAATTCCGGTGGGGTCATCACAAGAAAAAATGTTCCTTTTGGATGCCTGAAGACTTGGCTCAATGTTTGACGTTGATTAAACTTGTGGTTTTCTAGATCCAGGCCTCCAAAATTTCAAATCCGTGACAAAAATGTCATTTTTGGAGGCTTCAACGTAAAGATGATCAAAAACCAACATTACCACGCGATTCTACGCCCTCGATTACCCCCGAGCACATTCTTAGATGAGCGTTTTTGTAAAAGTTTCCTTTGAACCCTGTCAGACAACATATTTCTTCTAAGAGCTGAGCGGAGAGCCACTGTCGCACGCGACCCGCCGCCATTTTCTGGTGAGCCACGTCCGGCAGTATCATTTTTCGCAGTGGGCCACGCGGACCCGCCGCCATTTTCTGGTGAGCCACGTCCGGCAGCATCATTTTTCGTAGTGGGCCACTACGACCGGCTTGAAAATGTACAAGTCCAGAAGGCGTATATATAAAGGGGTGTTCAACAAAGGAATTTGGAAGAGTCTTAGGAGATACTAGGGGTAATCTGGCACGCTGAATGCGAATATGCAGGTTATTTTAGACCGAAATGTGTTTTGGAGCGAGTTATTGAGCAAAACTCTTCAATTCCACATACACCCGTCTGTATAGCTCCTTACGCGGGGAAATTCCGGTGGGGTCATCACAAGAAAAAATGTTCCTTTTGGATGCCTGAAGACTTGGCTCTATGTTTGACGTTGATTAAACTTGTGGTTTTTTAGATCCAGGCCTCCAAAATTTCAAATCCGTGACAAAAATGTCATTTTTGGAGGCTTCAACGTGAAGATGATCAAAAACCAACATTACCACGCGATTCTACGCCCTCGATTACCCCCGAGCACATTCTTAGATGAGCGTTTTTGTAAAAGTTTCATTTGAACCCTGTCAGACAACATATTTCTTCTAAGAGCTGAGCGGAGAGCCACTGTCGCACGCGACCCGCCGCCATTTTCTGGTGAGCCACGTCCGGCAGCATCATTTTTCGTAGTGGGCCACTACGACCGGCTTGAAAATGTACAAGTCCAGAAGGCGTATATATAAAGGGGTGTTCAACAAAGGAATTTGGAAGAGTCTTAGGAGATACTAGGGGTAATCTGGCACGCTGAATGCGAATATGCAGGTTATTTTAGACCGAAATGTGTTTTGGAGCGAGTAATTGAGCAAAACTCTTCAATTCCACATACACCCGTCTGTATAGCTCCTTACGCGGGGAAATTCCGGTGGGGTCATCACAAGAAAAAATGTTCCTTTTGGATGCCTGAAGACTTGGCTCAATGTTTGACGTTGATTAAACTTGTGGTTTTCTAGATCCAGGCCTCCAAAATTTCAAATCCGTGACAAAAATGTCATTTTTGGAGGCTTCAACGTGAAGATGATCAAAAACCAACATTACCACGCGATTCTACGCCCTCGATTACCCCCGAGCACATTCTTAGATGAGCGTTTTTGTAAAAGTTTCATTTGAACCCTGTCAGACAACATATTTCTTCTAAGAGCTGAGCGGAGAGCCACTGTCGCACGCGACCCGCCGCCATTTTCTGGTGAGCCACGTCCGGCAGTATCATTTTTCGCAGTGGGCCACGCGGACCCGCCGCCATTTTCTGGTGAGCCACGTCCGGCAGCATCATTTTTCGTAGTGGGCCACTACGACCGGCTTGAAAATGTACAAGTCCAGAAGGCGTATATATAAAGGGGTGTTCAACAAAGGAATTTGGAAGAGTCTTAGGAGATACTAGGGGTAATCTGGCACGCTGAATGCGAATATGCAGGTTATTTTAGATCGAAATGTGTTTTGGAGCGAGTTATTGAGCAAAACTCTTCAATTCCACATACACCCGTCTGTATAGCTCCTTACGCGGGGAAATTCCGGTGGGGTCATCACAAGAAAAAATGTTCCTTTTGGATGCCTGAAGACTTGGCTCAATGTTTGACGTTGATTAAACTTGTGGTTTTTTAGATCCAGGCCTCCAAAATTTCTAATCCGTGACAAAAATGTCATTTTTGGAGGCTTCAACGTGAAGATGATCAAAAACCAACATTACCACGCGATTCTACGCCCTCGATTACCCCCGAGCACATTCTTAGATGAGCGTTTTTGTAAAAGTTTCATTTGAACCCTGTCAGACAACATATTTCTTCTAAGAGCTGAGCGGAGAGCCACTGTCGCACGCGACCCGCCGCCATTTTCTGGTGAGCCACGTCCGGCAGTATCATTTTTCGCAGTGGGCCACGCGGACCCGCCGCCATTTTCTGGTGAGCCACGTCCGGCAGCATCATTTTTCGTAGTGGGCCACTACGACCGGCTTGAAAATGTACAAGTCCAGAAGGCGTATATATAAAGGGGTGTTCAACAAAGGAATTTGGAAGAGTCTTAGGAGATACTAGGGGTAATCTGGCACGCTGAATGCGAATATGCAGGTTATTTTAGACCGAAATGTGTTTTGGAGCGAGTTATTGAGCAAAACTCTTCAATTCCACATACACCCGTCTGTATAGCTCCTTACGCGGGGAAATTCCGGTGGGGTCCTCACAAGAAAAAATGTTCCTTTTGGATGCCTGAAGACTTGGCTCAATGTTTGACGTTGATTAAACTTGTGGTTTTCTAGATCCAGGCCTCCAAAATTTCAAATCCGTGACAAAAATGTCATTTTTGGAGGCTTCAACGTAAAGATGATCAAAAACCAACATTACCACGCGATTCTACGCCCTCGATTACCCCCGAGCACATTCTTAGATGAGCGTTTTTGTAAAAGTTTCCTTTGAACCCTGTCAGACAACATATTTCTTCTAAGAGCTGAGCGGAGAGCCACTGTCGCACGCGACCCGCCGCCATTTTCTGGTGAGCCACGTCCGGCAGCATCATTTTTCGCAGTGGGCCACGCGGACCCGCCGCCATTTTCTGGTGAGCCACGTCCGGCAGCATCATTTTTCGTAGTGGGCCACTACGACCGGCTTGAAAATGTACAAGTCCAGAAGGCGTATATATAATGGGGTGTTCAACAAAGGAATTTGGAAGAGTCTTAGGAGATACTAGGGGTAATCTGGCACGCTGAATGCGAATATGCAGGTTATTTTAGACCGAAATGTGTTTTGGAGCGAGTTATTGAGCAAAACTCTTCAATTCCACATACACCCGTCTGTATAGCTCCTTACGCGGGGAAATTCCGGTGGGGTCATCACAAGAAAAAATGTTCCTTTTGGATGCCTGAAGACTTGGCTCAATGTTTGACGTTGATTAAACTTGTGGTTTTCTAGATCCAGGCCTCCAAAATTTCAAATCCGTGACAAAAATGTCATTTTTGGAGGCTTCAACGTGAAGATGATCAAAAACCAACATTACCACGCGATTCTACGCCCTCGATTACCCCCGAGCACATTCTTAGATGAGCGTTTTTGTAAAAGTTTCCTTTGAACCCTGTCAGACAACATATTTCTTCTAAGAGCTGAGCGGAGAGCCACTGTCGCACGCGACCCGCCGCCATTTTCTGGTGAGCCACGTCCGGCAGTATCATTTTTCGTAGTGGGCCACTACGACCGGCTTGAAAATGTACAAGTCCAGAAGGCGTATATATAAAGGGGTGTTCAACAAAGGAATTTGGAAGAGTCTTAGGAGATACTAGGGGTAATCTGGCACGCTGAATGCGAACATGCAGGTTATTTTAGATCGAAATGTGTTTTGGAGCGAGTTATTGAGCAAAACTCTTCAATTCCACATACACCCGTCTGTATAGCTCCTTACGCGGGGAAATTCCGGTGGGGTCATCACAAGAAAAAATGTTCCTTTTGGATGCCTGAAGACTTGGCTCAATGTTTGACGTTGATTAAACTTGTGGTTTTCTAGATCCAGGCCTCCAAAATTTCAAATCCGTGACAAAAATGTCATTTTTGGAGGCTTCAACGTAAAGATGATCAAAAACCAACATTACCACGCGATTCTACGCCCTCGATTACCCCCGAGCACATTCTTAGATGAGCGTTTTTGTAAAAGTTTCCTTTGAACCCTGTCAGACAACATATTTCTTCTAAGAGCTGAGCGGAGAGCCACTGTCGCACGCGACCCGCCGCCATTTTCTGGTGAGCCACGTCCGGCAGTATCATTTTTCGCAGTGGGCCACGCGGACCCGCCGCCATTTTCTGGTGAGCCACGTCCGGCAGCATCATTTTTCGTAGTGGGCCACTACGACCGGCTTGAAAATGTACAAGTCCAGAAGGCGTATATATAAAGGGGTGTTCAACAAAGGAATTTGGAAGAGTCTTAGGAGATACTAGGGGTAATCTGGCACGCTGAATGCGAATATGCAGGTTATTTTAGACCGAAATGTGTTTTGGAGCGAGTTATTGAGCAAAACTCTTCAATTCCACATACACCCGTCTGTATAGCTCCTTACGCGGGGAAATTCCGGTGGGGTCATCACAAGAAAAAATGTTCCTTTTGGATGCCTGAAGACTTGGCTCAATGTTTGACGTTGATTAAACTTGTGGTTTTCTAGATCCAGGCCTCCAAAATTTCAAATCCGTGACAAAAATGTCATTTTTGGAGGCTTCAACGTGAAGATGATCAAAAACCAACATTACCACGCGATTCTACGCCCTCGATTACCCCCGAGCACATTCTTAGATGAGCGTTTTTGTAAAAGTTTCCTTTGAACCCTGTCAGACAACATATTTCTTCTAAGAGCTGAGCGGAGAGCCACTGTCGCACGCGACCCGCCGCCATTTTCTGGTGAGCCACGTCCGGCAGTATCATTTTTCGTAGTGGGCCACTACGACCGGCTTGAAAATGTACAAGTCCAGAAGGCGTATATATAAAGGGGTGTTCAACAAAGGAATTTGGAAGAGTCTTAGGAGATACTAGGGGTAATCTGGCACGCTGAATGCGAACATGCAGGTTATTTTAGATCGAAATGTGTTTTGGAGCGAGTTATTGAGCAAAACTCTTCAATTCCACATACACCCGTCTGTATAGCTCCTTACGCGGGGAAATTCCGGTGGGGTCATCACAAGAAAAAATGTTCCTTTTGGATGCCTGAAGACTTGGCTCAATGTTTGACGTTGATTAAACTTGTGGTTTTCTAGATCCAGGCCTCCAAAATTTCAAATCCGTGACAAAAATGTCATTTTTGGAGGCTTCAACGTAAAGATGATCAAAAACCAACATTACCACGCGATTCTACGCCCTCGATTACCCCCGAGCACATTCTTAGATGAGCGTTTTTGTAAAAGTTTCCTTTGAACCCTGTCAGACAACATATTTCTTCTAAGAGCTGAGCGGAGAGCCACTGTCGCACGCGACCCGCCGCCATTTTCTGGTGAGCCACGTCCGGCAGTATCATTTTTCGCAGTGGGCCACGCGGACCCGCCGCCATTTTCTGGTGAGCCACGTCCGGCAGCATCATTTTTCGTAGTGGGCCACTACGACCGGCTTGAAAATGTACAAGTCCAGAAGGCGTATATATAAAGGGGTGTTCAACAAAGGAATTTGGAAGAGTCTTAGGAGATACTAGGGGTAATCTGGCACGCTGAATGCGAATATGCAGGTTATTTTAGACCGAAATGTGTTTTGGAGCGAGTTATTGAGCAAAACTCTTCAATTCCACATACACCCGTCTGTATAGCTCCTTACGCGGGGAAATTCCGGTGGGGTCATCACAAGAAAAAATGTTCCTTTTGGATGCCTGAAGACTTGGCTCAATGTTTGACGTTGATTAAACTTGTGGTTTTTTAGATCCAGGCCTCCAAAATTTCAAATCCGTGACAAAAATGTCATTTTTGGAGGCTTCAACGTGAAGATGATCAAAAACCAACATTACCACGCGATTCTACGCCCTCGATTACCCCCGAGCACATTCTTAGATGAGCGTTTTTGTAAAAGTTTCCTTTGAACCCTGTCAGACAACATATTTCTTCTAAGAGCTGAGCGGAGAGCCACTGTCGCACGCGACCCGCCGCCATTTTCTGGTGAGCCACGTCCGGCAGTATCATTTTTCGTAGTGGGCCACTACGACCGGCTTGAAAATGTACAAGTCCAGAAGGCGTATATATAAAGGGGTGTTCAACAAAGGAATTTGGAAGAGTCTTAGGAGATACTAGGGGTAATCTGGCACGCTGAATGCGAACATGCAGGTTATTTTAGATCGAAATGTGTTTTGGAGCGAGTTATTGAGCAAAACTCTTCAATTCCACATACACCCGTCTGTATAGCTCCTTACGCGGGGAAATTCCGGTGGGGTCATCACAAGAAAAAATGTTCCTTTTGGATGCCTGAAGACTTGGCTCAATGTTTGACGTTGATTAAACTTGTGGTTTTCTAGATCCAGGCCTCCAAAATTTCAAATCCGTGACAAAAATGTCATTTTTGGAGGCTTCAACGTAAAGATGATCAAAAACCAACATTACCACGCGATTCTACGCCCTCGATTACCCCCGAGCACATTCTTAGATGAGCGTTTTTGTAAAAGTTTCCTTTGAACCCTGTCAGACAACATATTTCTTCTAAGAGCTGAGCGGAGAGCCACTGTCGCACGCGACCCGCCGCCATTTTCTGGTGAGCCACGTCCGGCAGTATCATTTTTCGCAGTGGGCCACGCGGACCCGCCGCCATTTTCTGGTGAGCCACGTCCGGCAGCATCATTTTTCGTAGTGGGCCACTACGACCGGCTTGAAAATGTACAAGTCCAGAAGGCGTATATATAAAGGGGTGTTCAACAAAGGAATTTGGAAGAGTCTTAGGAGATACTAGGGGTAATCTGGCACGCTGAATGCGAATATGCAGGTTATTTTAGACCGAAATGTGTTTTGGAGCGAGTTATTGAGCAAAACTCTTCAATTCCACATACACCCGTCTGTATAGCTCCTTACGCGGGGAAATTCCGGTGGGGTCATCACAAGAAAAAATGT
The DNA here is from genome assembly GCA_964057215.1 of Oscheius myriophilus. Taxonomy (NCBI): domain Eukaryota; kingdom Metazoa; phylum Nematoda; class Chromadorea; order Rhabditida; family Rhabditidae; genus Oscheius; species Oscheius myriophilus. Next base: position 12,591,844 of record OZ059904.1, read on the forward strand.
TCCTTTTGGATGCCTGAAGACTTGGCTCAATGTTTGACGTTGATTAAACTTGTGGTTTTTTAGATCCAGGCCTCCAAAATTTCAAATCCGTGACAAAAATGTCATTTTTGGAGGCTTCAACGTGAAGATGATCAAAAACCAACATTACCACGCGATTCTACGCCCTCGATTACCCCCGAGCACATTCTTAGATGAGCGTTTTTGTAAAAGTTTCATTTGAACCCTGTCAGACAACATATTTCTTCTAAGAGCTGAGCGGAGAGCCACTGTCGCACGCGACCCGCCGCCATTTTCTGGTGAGCCACGTCCGGCAGTATCATTTTTCGTAGTGGGCCACTACGACCGGCTTGAAAATGTACAAGTCCAGAAGGCGTATATATAAAGGGGTGTTCAACAAAGGAATTTGGAAGAGTCTTAGGAGATACTAGGGGTAATCTGGCACGCTGAATGCGAACATGCAGGTTATTTTAGATCGAAATGTGTTTTGGAGCGAGTTATTGAGCAAAACTCTTCAATTCCACATACACCCGTCTGTATAGCTCCTTACGCGGGGAAATTCCGGTGGGGTCATCACAAGAAAAAATGTTCCTTTTGGATGCCTGAAGACTTGGCTCAATGTTTGACGTTGATTAAACTTGTGGTTTTCTAGATCCAGGCCTCCAAAATTTCAAATCCGTGACAAAAATGTCATTTTTGGAGGCTTCAACGTAAAGATGATCAAAAACCAACATTACCACGCGATTCTACGCCCTCGATTACCCCCGAGCACATTCTTAGATGAGCGTTTTTGTAAAAGTTTCCTTTGAACCCTGTCAGACAACATATTTCTTCTAAGAGCTGAGCGGAGAGCCACTGTCGCACGCGACCCGCCGCCATTTTCTGGTGAGCCACGTCCGGCAGTATCATTTTTCGCAGTGGGCCACGCGGACCCGCCGCCATTTTCTGGTGAGCCACGTCCGGCAGCATCATTTTTCGTAGTGGGCCACTACGACCGGCTTGAAAATGTACAAGTCCAGAAGGCGTATATATAAAGGGGTGTTCAACAAAGGAATTTGGAAGAGTCTTAGGAGATACTAGGGGTAATCTGGCACGCTGAATGCGAATATGCAGGTTATTTTAGACCGAAATGTGTTTTGGAGCGAGTTATTGAGCAAAACTCTTCAATTCCACATACACCCGTCTGTATAGCTCCTTACGCGGGGAAATTCCGGTGGGGTCATCACAAGAAAAAATGTTCCTTTTGGATGCCTGAAGACTTGGCTCAATGTTTGACGTTGATTAAACTTGTGGTTTTTTAGATCCAGGCCTCCAAAATTTCAAATCCGTGACAAAAATGTCATTTTTGGAGGCTTCAACGTGAAGATGATCAAAAACCAACATTACCACGCGATTCTACGCCCTCGATTACCCCCGAGCACATTCTTAGATGAGCGTTTTTGTAAAAGTTTCATTTGAACCCTGTCAGACAACATATTTCTTCTAAGAGCTGAGCGGAGAGCCACTGTCGCACGCGACCCGCCGCCATTTTCTGGTGAGCCACGTCCGGCAGTATCATTTTTCGCAGTGGGCCACGCGGACCCGCCGCCATTTTCTGGTGAGCCACGTCCGGCAGCATCATTTTTCGTAGTGGGCCACTACGACCGGCTTGAAAATGTACAAGTCCAGAAGGCGTATATATAAAGGGGTGTTCAACAAAGGAATTTGGAAGAGTCTTAGGAGATACTAGGGGTAATCTGGCACGCTGAATGCGAACATGCAGGTTATTTTAGATCGAAATGTGTTTTGGAGCGAGTTATTGAGCAAAACTCTTCAATTCCACATACACCCGTCTGTATAGCTCCTTACGCGGGGAAATTCCGGTGGGGTCATCACAAGAAAAAATGTTCCTTTTGGATGCCTGAAGACTTGGCTCAATGTTTGACGTTGATTAAACTTGTGGTTTTCTAGATCCAGGCCTCCAAAATTTCAAATCCGTGACAAAAATGTCATTTTTGGAGGCTTCAACGTAAAGATGATCAAAAACCAACATTACCACGCGATTCTACGCCCTCGATTACCCCCGAGCACATTCTTAGATGAGCGTTTTTGTAAAAGTTTCCTTTGAACCCTGTCAGACAACATATTTCTTCTAAGAGCTGAGCGGAGAGCCACTGTCGCACGCGACCCGCCGCCATTTTCTGGTGAGCCACGTCCGGCAGTATCATTTTTCGCAGTGGGCCACGCGGACCCGCCGCCATTTTCTGGTGAGCCACGTCCGGCAGCATCATTTTTCGTAGTGGGCCACTACGACCGGCTTGAAAATGTACAAGTCCAGAAGGCGTATATATAAAGGGGTGTTCAACAAAGGAATTTGGAAGAGTCTTAGGAGATACTAGGGGTAATCTGGCACGCTGAATGCGAATATGCAGGTTATTTTAGACCGAAATGTGTTTTGGAGCGAGTTATTGAGCAAAACTCTTCAATTCCACATACACCCGTCTGTATAGCTCCTTACGCGGGGAAATTCCGGTGGGGTCATCACAAGAAAAAATGTTCCTTTTGGATGCCTGAAGACTTGGCTCAATGTTTGACGTTGATTAAACTTGTGGTTTTTTAGATCCAGGCCTCCAAAATTTCAAATCCGTGACAAAAATGTCATTTTTGGAGGCTTCAACGTGAAGATGATCAAAAACCAACATTACCACGCGATTCTACGCCCTCGATTACCCCCGAGCACATTCTTAGATGAGCGTTTTTGTAAAAGTTTCATTTGAACCCTGTCAGACAACATATTTCTTCTAAGAGCTGAGCGGAGAGCCACTGTCGCACGCGACCCGCCGCCATTTTCTGGTGAGCCACGTCCGGCAGTATCATTTTTCGCAGTGGGCCACGCGGACCCGCCGCCATTTTCTGGTGAGCCACGTCCGGCAGCATCATTTTTCGTAGTGGGCCACTACGACCGGCTTGAAAATGTACAAGTCCAGAAGGCGTATATATAAAGGGGTGTTCAACAAAGGAATTTGGAAGAGTCTTAGGAGATACTAGGGGTAATCTGGCACGCTGAATGCGAATATGCAGGTTATTTTAGACCGAAATGTGTTTTGGAGCGAGTTATTGAGCAAAACTCTTCAATTCCACATACACCCGTCTGTATAGCTCCTTACGCGGGGAAATTCCGGTGGGGTCATCACAAGAAAAAATGTTCCTTTTGGATGCCTGAAGACTTGGCTCAATGTTTGACGTTGATTAAACTTGTGGTTTTTTAGATCCAGGCCTCCAAAATTTCAAATCCGTGACAAAAATGTCATTTTTGGAGGCTTCAACGTGAAGATGATCAAAAACCAACATTACCACGCGATTCTACGCCCTCGAATACCCCCGAGCACATTCTTAGATAAGCGTTTTTGTAAAAGTTTCATTTGAACCCTGTCAGACAACATATTTCTTCTAAGAGCTGAGCGGAGAGCCACTGTCGCACGCGACCCGCCGCCATTTTCTGGTGAGCCACGTCCGGCAGTATCATTTTTCGCAGTGGGCCACGCGGACCCGCCGCCATTTTCTGGTGAGCCACGTCCGGCAGCATCATTTTTCGTAGTGGGCCACTACGACCGGCTTGAAAATGTACAAGTCCAGAAGGCGTATATATAAAGAGGTGTTCAACAAAGGAATTTGGAAGAGTCTTAGGAGATACTAGGGGTAATCTGGCACGCTGAATGCGAATATGCAGGTTATTTTAGACCGAAATGTGTTTTGGAGCGAGTTATTGAGCAAAACTCTTCAATTCCACATACACCCGTCTGTATAGCTCCTTACGCGGGGAAATTCCGGTGGGGTCATCACAAGAAAAAATGTTCCTTTTGGATGCCTGAAGACTTGGCTCAATGTTTGACGTTGATTAAACTTGTGGTTTTTTAGATCCAGGCCTCCAAAATTTCAAATCCGTGACAAAAATGTCATTTTTGGAGGCTTCAACGTGAAGATGATCAAAAACCAACATTACCACGCGATTCTACGCCCTCGATCACCCCCGAGCACATTCTTAGATGAGCGTTTTTGTAAAAGTTTCATTTGAACCCTGTCAGACAACATATTTCTTCTAAGAGCTGAGCGGAGAGCCACTGTCGCACGCGACCCGCCGCCATTTTCTGGTGAGCCACGTCCGGCAGTATCATTTTTCGCAGTGGGCCACGCGGACCCGCCGCCATTTTCTGGTGAGCCACGTCCGGCAGCATCATTTTTCGTAGTGGGCCACTACGACCGGCTTGAAAATGTACAAGTCCAGAAGGCGTATATATAAAGGGGTGTTCAACAAAGGAATTTGGAAGAGTCTTAGGAGATACTAGGGGTAATCTGGCACGCTGAATGCGAATATGCAGGTTATTTTAGACCGAAATGTGTTTTGGAGCGAGTTATTGAGCAAAACTCTTCAATTCCACATACACCCGTCTGTATAGCTCCTTACGCGGGGAAATTCCGGTGGGGTCATCACAAGAAAAAATGTTCCTTTTGGATGCCTGAAGACTTGGCTCAATGTTTGACGTTGATTAAACTTGTGGTTTTTTAGATCCAGGCCTCCAAAATTTCAAATCCGTGACAAAAATGTCATTTTTGGAGGCTTCAACGTGAAGATGATCAAAAACCAACATTACCACGCGATTCTACGCCCTCGATTACCCCCGAGCACATTCTTAGATGAGCGTTTTTGTAAAAGTTTCATTTGAACCCTGTCAGACAACATATTTCTTCTAAGAGCTGAGCGGAGAGCCACTGTCGCACGCGACCCGCCGCCATTTTCTGGTGAGCCACGTCCGGCAGTATCATTTTTCGCAGTGGGCCACGCGGACCCGCCGCCATTTTCTGGTGAGCCACGTCCGGCAGCATCATTTTTCGTAGTGGGCCACTACGACCGGCTTGAAAATGTACAAGTCCAGAAGGCGTATATATAAAGGGGTGTTCAACAAAGGAATTTGGAAGAGTCTTAGGAGATACTAGGGGTAATCTGGCACGCTGAATGCGAATATGCAGGTTATTTTAGACCGAAATGTGTTTTGGAGCGAGTTATTGAGCAAAACTCTTCAATTCCACATACACCCGTCTGTATAGCTCCTTACGCGGGGAAATTCCGGTGGGGTCATCACAAGAAAAAATGTTCCTTTTGGATGCCTGAAGACTTGGCTCAATGTTTGACGTTGATTAAACTTGTGGTTTTTTAGATCCAGGCCTCCAAAATTTCAAATCCGTGACAAAAATGTCATTTTTGGAGGCTTCAACGTGAAGATGATCAAAAACCAACATTACCACGCGATTCTACGCCCTCGATTACCCCCGAGCACATTCTTAGATGAGCGTTTTTGTAAAAGTTTCATTTGAACCCTGTCAGACAACATATTTCTTCTAAGAGCTGAGCGGAGAGCCACTGTCGCACGCGACCCGCCGCCATTTTCTGGTGAGCCACGTCCGGCAGTATCATTTTTCGCAGTGGGCCACGCGGACCCGCCGCCATTTTCTGGTGAGCCACGTCCGGCAGCATCATTTTTCGTAGTGGGCCACTACGACCGGCTTGAAAATGTACAAGTCCAGAAGGCGTATATATAAAGGGGTGTTCAACAAAGGAATTTGGAAGAGTCTTAGGAGATACTAGGGGTAATCTGGCACGCTGAATGCGAATATGCAGGTTATTTTAGACCGAAATGTGTTTTGGAGCGAGTTATTGAGCAAAACTCTTCAATTCCACATACACCCGTCTGTATAGCTCCTTACGCGGGGAAATTCCGGTGGGGTCATCACAAGAAAAAATGTTCCTTTTGGATGCCTGAAGACTTGGCTCAATGTTTGACGTTGATTAAACTTGTGGTTTTTTAGATCCAGGCCTCCAAAATTTCAAATCCGTGACAAAAATGTCATTTTTGGAGGCTTCAACGTGAAGATGATCAAAAACCAACATTACCACGCGATTCTACGCCCTCGATTACCCCCGAGCACATTCTTAGATGAGCGTTTTTGTAAAAGTTTCATTTGAACCCTGTCAGACAACATATTTCTTCTAAGAGCTGAGCGGAGAGCCACTGTCGCACGCGACCCGCCGCCATTTTCTGGTGAGCCACGTCCGGCAGTATCATTTTTCGCAGTGGGCCACGCGGACCCGCCGCCATTTTCTGGTGAGCCACGTCCGGCAGCATCATTTTTCGTAGTGGGCCACTACGACCGGCTTGAAAATGTACAAGTCCAGAAGGCGTATATATAAAGGGGTGTTCAACAAAGGAATTTGGAAGAGTCTTAGGAGATACTAGGGGTAATCTGGCACGCTGAATGCGAATATGCAGGTTATTTTAGACCGAAATGTGTTTTGGAGCGAGTTATTGAGCAAAACTCTTCAATTCCACATACACCCGTCTGTATAGCTCCTTACGCGGGGAAATTCCGGTGGGGTCATCACAAGAAAAAATGTTCCTTTTGGATGCCTGAAGACTTGGCTCAATGTTTGACGTTGATTAAACTTGTGGTTTTTTAGATCCAGGCCTCCAAAATTTCAAATCCGTGACAAAAATGTCATTTTTGGAGGCTTCAACGTGAAGATGATCAAAAACCAACATTACCACGCGATTCTACGCCCTCGATTACCCCCGAGCACATTCTTAGATGAGCGTTTTTGTAAAAGTTTCATTTGAACCCTGTCAGACAACATATTTCTTCTAAGAGCTGAGCGGAGAGCCACTGTCGCACGCGACCCGCCGCCATTTTCTGGTGAGCCACGTCCGGCAGTATCATTTTTCGCAGTGGGCCACGCGGACCCGCCGCCATTTTCTGGTGAGCCACGTCCGGCAGCATCATTTTTCGTAGTGGGCCACTACGACCGGCTTGAAAATGTACAAGTCCAGAAGGCGTATATATAAAGGGGTGTTCAACAAAGGAATTTGGAAGAGTCTTAGGAGATACTAGGGGTAATCTGGCACGCTGAATGCGAATATGCAGGTTATTTTAGACCGAAATGTGTTTTGGAGCGAGTTATTGAGCAAAACTCTTCAATTCCACATACACCCGTCTGTATAGCTCCTTACGCGGGGAAATTCCGGTGGGGTCATCACAAGAAAAAATGTTCCTTTTGGATGCCTGAAGACTTGGCTCAATGTTTGACGTTGATTAAACTTGTGGTTTTTTAGATCCAGGCCTCCAAAATTTCAAATCCGTGACAAAAATGTCATTTTTGGAGGCTTCAACGTGAAGATGATCAAAAACCAACATTACCACGCGATTCTACGCCCTCGAATACCCCCGAGCACATTCTTAGATAAGCGTTTTTGTAAAAGTTTCATTTGAACCCTGTCAGACAACATATTTCTTCTAAGAGCTGAGCGGAGAGCCACTGTCGCACGCGACCCGCCGCCATTTTCTGGTGAGCCACGTCCGGCAGTATCATTTTTCGCAGTGGGCCACGCGGACCCGCCGCCATTTTCTGGTGAGCCACGTCCGGCAGCATCATTTTTCGTAGTGGGCCACTACGACCGGCTTGAAAATGTACAAGTCCAGAAGGCGTATATATAAAGGGGTGTTCAACAAAGGAATTTGGAAGAGTCTTAGGAGATACTAGGGGTAATCTGGCACGCTGAATGCGAATATGCAGGTTATTTTAGACCGAAATGTGTTTTGGAGCGAGTTATTGAGCAAAACTCTTCAATTCCACATACACCCGTCTGTATAGCTCCTTACGCGGGGAAATTCCGGTGGGGTCATCACAAGAAAAAATGTTCCTTTTGGATGCCTGAAGACTTGGCTCAATGTTTGACGTTGATTAAACTTGTGGTTTTTTAGATCCAGGCCTCCAAAATTTCAAATCCGTGACAAAAATGTCATTTTTGGAGGCTTCAACGTGAAGATGATCAAAAACCAACATTACCACGCGATTCTACGCCCTCGATTACCCCCGAGCACATTCTTAGATGAGCGTTTTTGTAAAAGTTTCATTTGAACCCTGTCAGACAACATATTTCTTCTAAGAGCTGAGCGGAGAGCCACTGTCGCACGCGACCCGCCGCCATTTTCTGGTGAGCCACGTCCGGCAGTATCATTTTTCGCAGTGGGCCACGCGGACCCGCCGCCATTTTCTGGTGAGCCACGTCCGGCAGCATCATTTTTCGTAGTGGGCCACTACGACCGGCTTGAAAATGTACAAGTCCAGAAGGCGTATATATAAAGGGGTGTTCAACAAAGGAATTTGGAAGAGTCTTAGGAGATACTAGGGGTAATCTGGCACGCTGAATGCGAATATGCAGGTTATTTTAGACCGAAATGTGTTTTGGAGCGAGTTATTGAGCAAAACTCTTCAATTCCACATACACCCGTCTGTATAGCTCCTTACGCGGGGAAATTCCGGTGGGGTCATCACAAGAAAAAATGTTCCTTTTGGATGCCTGAAGACTTGGCTCAATGTTTGACGTTGATTAAACTTGTGGTTTTTTAGATCCAGGCCTCCAAAATTTCAAATCCGTGACAAAAATGTCATTTTTGGAGGCTTCAACGTGAAGATGATCAAAAACCAACATTACCACGCGATTCTACGCCCTCGAATACCCCCGAGCACATTCTTAGATAAGCGTTTTTGTAAAAGTTTCATTTGAACCCTGTCAGACAACATATTTCTTCTAAGAGCTGAGCGGAGAGCCACTGTCGCACGCGACCCGCCGCCATTTTCTGGTGAGCCACGTCCGGCAGTATCATTTTTCGCAGTGGGCCACGCGGACCCGCCGCCATTTTCTGGTGAGCCACGTCCGGCAGCATCATTTTTCGTAGTGGGCCACTACGACCGGCTTGAAAATGTACAAGTCCAGAAGGCGTATATATAAAGGGGTGTTCAACAAAGGAATTTGGAAGAGTCTTAGGAGATACTAGGGGTAATCTGGCACGCTGAATGCGAATATGCAGGTTATTTTAGACCGAAATGTGTTTTGGAGCGAGTTATTGAGCAAAACTCTTCAATTCCACATACACCCGTCTGTATAGCTCCTTACGCGGGGAAATTCCGGTGGGGTCATCACAAGAAAAAATGTTCCTTTTGGATGCCTGAAGACTTGGCTCAATGTTTGACGTTGATTAAACTTGTGGTTTTTTAGATCCAGGCCTCCAAAATTTCAAATCCGTGACAAAAATGTCATTTTTGGAGGCTTCAACGTGAAGATGATCAAAAACCAACATTACCACGCGATTCTACGCCCTCGATCACCCCCGAGCACATTCTTAGATGAGCGTTTTTGTAAAAGTTTCATTTGAACCCTGTCAGACAACATATTTCTTCTAAGAGCTGAGCGGAGAGCCACTGTCGCACGCGACCCGCCGCCATTTTCTGGTGAGCCACGTCCGGCAGTATCATTTTTCGCAGTGGGCCACGCGGACCCGCCGCCATTTTCTGGTGAGCCACGTCCGGCAGCATCATTTTTCGTAGTGGGCCACTACGACCGGCTTGAAAATGTACAAGTCCAGAAGGCGTATATATAAAGGGGTGTTCAACAAAGGAATTTGGAAGAGTCTTAGGAGATACTAGGGGTAATCTGGCACGCTGAATGCGAATATGCAGGTTATTTTAGACCGAAATGTGTTTTGGAGCGAGTTATTGAGCAAAACTCTTCAATTCCACATACACCCGTCTGTATAGCTCCTTACGCGGGGAAATTCCGGTGGGGTCATCACAAGAAAAAATGTTCCTTTTGGATGCCTGAAGACTTGGCTCAATGTTTGACGTTGATTAAACTTGTGGTTTTTTAGATCCAGGCCTCCAAAATTTCAAATCCGTGACAAAAATGTCATTTTTGGAGGCTTCAACGTGAAGATGATCAAAAACCAACATTACCACGCGATTCTACGCCCTCGATTACCCCCGAGCACATTCTTAGATGAGCGTTTTTGTAAAAGTTTCATTTGAACCCTGTCAGACAACATATTTCTTCTAAGAGCTGAGCGGAGAGCCACTGTCGCACGCGACCCGCCGCCATTTTCTGGTGAGCCACGTCCGGCAGTATCATTTTTCGCAGTGGGCCACGCGGACCCGCCGCCATTTTCTGGTGAGCCACGTCCGGCAGCATCATTTTTCGTAGTGGGCCACTACGACCGGCTTGAAAATGTACAAGTCCAGAAGGCGTATATATAAAGGGGTGTTCAACAAAGGAATTTGGAAGAGTCTTAGGAGATACTAGGGGTAATCTGGCACGCTGAATGCGAATATGCAGGTTATTTTAGACCGAAATGTGTTTTGGAGCGAGTTATTGAGCAAAACTCTTCAATTCCACATACACCCGTCTGTATAGCTCCTTACGCGGGGAAATTCCGGTGGGGTCATCACAAGAAAAAATGTTCCTTTTGGATGCCTGAAGACTTGGCTCAATGTTTGACGTTGATTAAACTTGTGGTTTTTTAGATCCAGGCCTCCAAAATTTCAAATCCGTGACAAAAATGTCATTTTTGGAGGCTTCAACGTGAAGATGATCAAAAACCAACATTACCACGCGATTCTACGCCCTCGATTACCCCCGAGCACATTCTTAGATGAGCGTTTTTGTAAAAGTTTCATTTGAACCCTGTCAGACAACATATTTCTTCTAAGAGCTGAGCGGAGAGCCACTGTCGCACGCGACCCGCCGCCATTTTCTGGTGAGCCACGTCCGGCAGTATCATTTTTCGCAGTGGGCCACGCGGACCCGCCGCCATTTTCTGGTGAGCCACGTCCGGCAGCATCATTTTTCGTAGTGGGCCACTACGACCGGCTTGAAAATGTACAAGTCCAGAAGGCGTATATATAAAGGGGTGTTCAACAAAGGAATTTGGAAGAGTCTTAGGAGATACTAGGGGTAATCTGGCACGCTGAATGCGAATATGCAGGTTATTTTAGACCGAAATGTGTTTTGGAGCGAGTTATTGAGCAAAACTCTTCAATTCCACATACACCCGTCTGTATAGCTCCTTACGCGGGGAAATTCCGGTGGGGTCATCACAAGAAAAAATGTTCCTTTTGGATGCCTGAAGACTTGGCTCAATGTTTGACGTTGATTAAACTTGTGGTTTTTTAGATCCAGGCCTCCAAAATTTCAAATCCGTGACAAAAATGTCATTTTTGGAGGCTTCAACGTGAAGATGATCAAAAACCAACATTACCACGCGATTCTACGCCCTCGATTACCCCCGAGCACATTCTTAGATGAGCGTTTTTGTAAAAGTTTCATTTGAACCCTGTCAGACAACATATTTCTTCTAAGAGCTGAGCGGAGAGCCACTGTCGCACGCGACCCGCCGCCATTTTCTGGTGAGCCACGTCCGGCAGTATCATTTTTCGCAGTGGGCCACGCGGACCCGCCGCCATTTTCTGGTGAGCCACGTCCGGCAGCATCATTTTTCGTAGTGGGCCACTACGACCGGCTTGAAAATGTACAAGTCCAGAAGGCGTATATATAAAGGGGTGTTCAACAAAGGAATTTGGAAGAGTCTTAGGAGATACTAGGGGTAATCTGGCACGCTGAATGCGAATATGCAGGTTATTTTAGACCGAAATGTGTTTTGGAGCGAGTTATTGAGCAAAACTCTTCAATTCCACATACACCCGTCTGTATAGCTCCTTACGCGGGGAAATTCCGGTGGGGTCATCACAAGAAAAAATGTTCCTTTTGGATGCCTGAAGACTTGGCTCAATGTTTGACGTTGATTAAACTTGTGGTTTTTTAGATCCAGGCCTCCAAAATTTCAAATCCGTGACAAAAATGTCATTTTTGGAGGCTTCAACGTGAAGATGATCAAAAACCAACATTACCACGCGATTCTACGCCCTCGATTACCCCCGAGCACATTCTTAGATGAGCGTTTTTGTAAAAGTTTCATTTGAACCCTGTCAGACAACATATTTCTTCTAAGAGCTGAGCGGAGAGCCACTGTCGCACGCGACCCGCCGCCATTTTCTGGTGAGCCACGTCCGGCAGTATCATTTTTCGCAGTGGGCCACGCGGACCCGCCGCCATTTTCTGGTGAGCCACGTCCGGCAGCATCATTTTTCGTAGTGGGCCACTACGACCGGCTTGAAAATGTACAAGTCCAGAAGGCGTATATATAAAGGGGTGTTCAACAAAGGAATTTGGAAGAGTCTTAGGAGATACTAGGGGTAATCTGGCACGCTGAATGCGAATATGCAGGTTATTTTAGACCGAAATGTGTTTTGGAGCGAGTTATTGAGCAAAACTCTTCAATTCCACATACACCCGTCTGTATAGCTCCTTACGCGGGGAAATTCCGGTGGGGTCATCACAAGAAAAAATGTTCCTTTTGGATGCCTGAAGACTTGGCTCAATGTTTGACGTTGATTAAACTTGTGGTTTTTTAGATCCAGGCCTCCAAAATTTCAAATCCGTGACAAAAATGTCATTTTTGGAGGCTTCAACGTGAAGATGATCAAAAACCAACATTACCACGCGATTCTACGCCCTCGAATACCCCCGAGCACATTCTTAGATAAGCGTTTTTGTAAAAGTTTCATTTGAACCCTGTCAGACAACATATTTCTTCTAAGAGCTGAGCGGAGAGCCACTGTCGCACGCGACCCGCCGCCATTTTCTGGTGAGCCACGTCCGGCAGTATCATTTTTCGCAGTGGGCCACGCGGACCCGCCGCCATTTTCTGGTGAGCCACGTCCGGCAGCATCATTTTTCGTAGTGGGCCACTACGACCGGCTTGAAAATGTACAAGTCCAGAAGGCGTATATATAAAGGGGTGTTCAACAAAGGAATTTGGAAGAGTCTTAGGAGATACTAGGGGTAATCTGGCACGCTGAATGCGAATATGCAGGTTATTTTAGACCGAAATGTGTTTTGGAGCGAGTTATTGAGCAAAACTCTTCAATTCCACATACACCCGTCTGTATAGCTCCTTACGCGGGGAAATTCCGGTGGGGTCATCACAAGAAAAAATGTTCCTTTTGGATGCCTGAAGACTTGGCTCAATGTTTGACGTTGATTAAACTTGTGGTTTTTTAGATCCAGGCCTCCAAAATTTCAAATCCGTGACAAAAATGTCATTTTTGGAGGCTTCAACGTGAAGATGATCAAAAACCAACATTACCACGCGATTCTACGCCCTCGATTACCCCCGAGCACATTCTTAGATGAGCGTTTTTGTAAAAGTTTCATTTGAACCCTGTCAGACAACATATTTCTTCTAAGAGCTGAGCGGAGAGCCACTGTCGCACGCGACCCGCCGCCATTTTCTGGTGAGCCACGTCCGGCAGTATCATTTTTCGCAGTGGGCCACGCGGACCCGCCGCCATTTTCTGGTGAGCCACGTCCGGCAGCATCATTTTTCGTAGTGGGCCACTACGACCGGCTTGAAAATGTACAAGTCCAGAAGGCGTATATATAAAGGGGTGTTCAACAAAGGAATTTGGAAGAGTCTTAGGAGATACTAGGGGTAATCTGGCACGCTGAATGCGAATATGCAGGTTATTTTAGACCGAAATGTGTTTTGGAGCGAGTTATTGAGCAAAACTCTTCAATTCCACATACACCCGTCTGTATAGCTCCTTACGCGGGGAAATTCCGGTGGGGTCATCACAAGAAAAAATGTTCCTTTTGGATGCCTGAAGACTTGGCTCAATGTTTGACGTTGATTAAACTTGTGGTTTTTTAGATCCAGGCCTCCAAAATTTCAAATCCGTGACAAAAATGTCATTTTTGGAGGCTTCAACGTGAAGATGATCAAAAACCAACATTACCACGCGATTCTACGCCCTCGATTACCCCCGAGCACATTCTTAGATGAGCGTTTTTGTAAAAGTTTCATTTGAACCCTGTCAGACAACATATTTCTTCTAAGAGCTGAGCGGAGAGCCACTGTCGCACGCGACCCGCCGCCATTTTCTGGTGAGCCACGTCCGGCAGTATCATTTTTCGCAGTGGGCCACGCGGACCCGCCGCCATTTTCTGGTGAGCCACGTCCGGCAGCATCATTTTTCGTAGTGGGCCACTACGACCGGCTTGAAAATGTACAAGTCCAGAAGGCGTATATATAAAGGGGTGTTCAACAAAGGAATTTGGAAGAGTCTTAGGAGATACTAGGGGTAATCTGGCACGCTGAATGCGAATATGCAGGTTATTTTAGACCGAAATGTGTTTTGGAGCGAGTTATTGAGCAAAACTCTTCAATTCCACATACACCCGTCTGTATAGCTCCTTACGCGGGGAAATTCCGGTGGGGTCATCACAAGAAAAAATGTTCCTTTTGGATGCCTGAAGACTTGGCTCAATGTTTGACGTTGATTAAACTTGTGGTTTTTTAGATCCAGGCCTCCAAAATTTCAAATCCGTGACAAAAATGTCATTTTTGGAGGCTTCAACGTGAAGATGATCAAAAACCAACATTACCACGCGATTCTACGCCCTCGATTACCCCCGAGCACATTCTTAGATGAGCGTTTTTGTAAAAGTTTCATTTGAACCCTGTCAGACAACATATTTCTTCTAAGAGCTGAGCGGAGAGCCACTGTCGCACGCGACCCGCCGCCATTTTCTGGTGAGCCACGTCCGGCAGTATCATTTTTCGCAGTGGGCCACGCGGACCCGCCGCCATTTTCTGGTGAGCCACGTCCGGCAGCATCATTTTTCGTAGTGGGCCACTACGACCGGCTTGAAAATGTACAAGTCCAGAAGGCGTATATATAAAGGGGTGTTCAACAAAGGAATTTGGAAGAGTCTTAGGAGATACTAGGGGTAATCTGGCACGCTGAATGCGAATATGCAGGTTATTTTAGACCGAAATGTGTTTTGGAGCGAGTTATTGAGCAAAACTCTTCAATTCCACATACACCCGTCTGTATAGCTCCTTACGCGGGGAAATTCCGGTGGGGTCATCACAAGAAAAAATGTTCCTTTTGGATGCCTGAAGACTTGGCTCAATGTTTGACGTTGATTAAACTTGTGGTTTTTTAGATCCAGGCCTCCAAAATTTCAAATCCGTGACAAAAATGTCATTTTTGGAGGCTTCAACGTGAAGATGATCAAAAACCAACATTACCACGCGATTCTACGCCCTCGATTACCCCCGAGCACATTCTTAGATGAGCGTTTTTGTAAAAGTTTCATTTGAACCCTGTCAGACAACATATTTCTTCTAAGAGCTGAGCGGAGAGCCACTGTCGCACGCGACCCGCCGCCATTTTCTGGTGAGCCACGTCCGGCAGTATCATTTTTCGCAGTGGGCCACGCGGACCCGCCGCCATTTTCTGGTGAGCCACGTCCGGCAGCATCATTTTTCGTAGTGGGCCACTACGACCGGCTTGAAAATGTACAAGTCCAGAAGGCGTATATATAAAGGGGTGTTCAACAAAGGAATTTGGAAGAGTCTTAGGAGATACTAGGGGTAATCTGGCACGCTGAATGCGAATATGCAGGTTATTTTAGACCGAAATGTGTTTTGGAGCGAGTTATTGAGCAAAACTCTTCAATTCCACATACACCCGTCTGTATAGCTCCTTACGCGGGGAAATTCCGGTGGGGTCATCACAAGAAAAAATGTTCCTTTTGGATGCCTGAAGACTTGGCTCAATGTTTGACGTTGATTAAACTTGTGGTTTTTTAGATCCAGGCCTCCAAAATTTCAAATCCGTGACAAAAATGTCATTTTTGGAGGCTTCAACGTGAAGATGATCAAAAACCAACATTACCACGCGATTCTACGCCCTCGATTACCCCCGAGCACATTCTTAGATGAGCGTTTTTGTAAAAGTTTCATTTGAACCCTGTCAGACAACATATTTCTTCTAAGAGCTGAGCGGAGAGCCACTGTCGCACGCGACCCGCCGCCATTTTCTGGTGAGCCACGTCCGGCAGTATCATTTTTCGCAGTGGGCCACGCGGACCCGCCGCCATTTTCTGGTGAGCCACGTCCGGCAGCATCATTTTTCGTAGTGGGCCACTACGACCGGCTTGAAAATGTACAAGTCCAGAAGGCGTATATATAAAGGGGTGTTCAACAAAGGAATTTGGAAGAGTCTTAGGAGATACTAGGGGTAATCTGGCACGCTGAATGCGAATATGCAGGTTATTTTAGACCGAAATGTGTTTTGGAGCGAGTTATTGAGCAAAACTCTTCAATTCCACATACACCCGTCTGTATAGCTCCTTACGCGGGGAAATTCCGGTGGGGTCATCACAAGAAAAAATGTTCCTTTTGGATGCCTGAAGACTTGGCTCAATGTTTGACGTTGATTAAACTTGTGGTTTTTTAGAAAATTTCAAATCCGTGACAAAAATGTCATTTTTGGAGGCTTCAACGTGAAGATGATCAAAAACCAACATTACCACGCGATTCTACGCCCTCGATTACCCTCGAGCACATTCTTAGATGAGCGTTTTTGTAAAAGTTTCATTTGAACCCTGTCAGACAACATATTTCTTCTAAGAGCTGAGCGGAGAGCCACTGTCGCACGCGACCCGCCGCCATTTTCTGGTGAGCCACGTCCGGCAGTATCATTTTTCGCAGTGGGCCACGCGGACCCGCCGCCATTTTCTGGTGAGCCACGTCCGGCAGCATCATTTTTCGTAGTGGGCCACTACGACCGGCTTGAAAATGTACAAGTCCAGAAGGCGTATATATAAAGGGGTGTTCAACAAAGGAATTTGGAAGAGTCTTAGGAGATACTAGGGGTAATCTGGCACGCTGAATGCGAATATGCAGGTTATTTTAGACCGAAATGTGTTTTGGAGCGAGTTATTGAGCAAAACTCTTCAATTCCACATACACCCGTCTGTATAGCTCCTTACGCGGGGAAATTCCGGTGGGGTCATCACAAGAAAAAATGTTCCTTTTGGATGCCTGAAGACTTGGCTCAATGTTTGACGTTGATTAAACTTGTGGTTTTTTAGATCCAGGCCTCCAAAATTTCAAATCCGTGACAAAAATGTCATTTTTGGAGGCTTCAGCGTGAAGATGATCAAAAACCAACATTACCACGCGATTCTACGCCCTCGATTACCCTCGAGCACATTCTTAGATGAGCGTTTTTGTAAAAGTTTCATTTGAACCCTGTCAGACAACATATTTCTTCTAAGAGCTGAGCGGAGAGCCACTGTCGCACGCGACCCGCCGCCATTTTCTGGTGAGCCACGTCCGGCAGTATCATTTTTCGCAGTGGGCCACGCGGACCCGCCGCCATTTTCTGGTGAGCCACGTCCGGCAGCATCATTTTTCGTAGTGGGCCACTACGACCGGCTTGAAAATGTACAAGTCCAGAAGGCGTATATATAAAGGGGTGTTCAACAAAGGAATTTGGAAGAGTCTTAGGAGATACTAGGGGTAATCTGGCACGCTGAATGCGAATATGCAGGTTATTTTAGACCGAAATGTGTTTTGGAGCGAGTTATTGAGCAAAACTCTTCAATTCCACATACACCCGTCTGTATAGCTCCTTACGCGGGGAAATTCCGGTGGGGTCATCACAAGAAAAAATGTTCCTTTTGGATGCCTGAAGACTTGGCTCAATGTTTGACGTTGATTAAACTTGTGGTTTTTTAGATCCAGGCCTCCAAAATTTCAAATCCGTGACAAAAATGTCATTTTTGGAGGCTTCAACGTGAAGATGATCAAAAACCAACATTACCACGCGATTCTACGCCCTCGATTACCCCCGAGCACATTCTTAGATGAGCGTTTTTGTAAAAGTTTCATTTGAACCCTGTCAGACAACATATTTCTTCTAAGAGCTGAGCGGAGAGCCACTGTCGCACGCGACCCGCCGCCATTTTCTGGTGAGCCACGTCCGGCAGTATCATTTTTCGCAGTGGGCCACGCGGACCCGCCGCCATTTTCTGGTGAGCCACGTCCGGCAGCATCATTTTTCGTAGTGGGCCACTACGACCGGCTTGAAAATGTACAAGTCCAGAAGGCGTATATATAAAGGGGTGTTCAACAAAGGAATTTGGAAGAGTCTTAGGAGATACTAGGGGTAATCTGGCACGCTGAATGCGAATATGCAGGTTATTTTAGACCGAAATATGTTTTGGAGCGAGTTATTGAGCAAAACTCTTCAATTCCACATACACCCGTCTGTATAGCTCCTTACGCGGGGAAATTCCGGTGGGGTCATCACAAGAAAAAATGTTCCTTTTGGATGCCTGAAGACTTGGCTCAATGTTTGACGTTGATTAAACTTGTGGTTTTTTAGATCCAGGCCTCCAAAATTTCAAATCCGTGACAAAAATGTCATTTTTGGAGGCTTCAACGTGAAGATGATCAAAAACCAACATTACCACGCGATTCTACGCCCTCGATTACCCCCGAGCACATTCTTAAATGAGCGTTTTTGTAAAAGTTTCATTTGAACCCTGTCAGACAACATATTTCTTCTAAGAGCTGAGCGGAGAGCCACTGTCGCACGCGACCCGCCGCCATTTTCTGGTGAGCCACGTCCGGCAGTATCATTTTTCGCAGTGGGCCACGCGGACCCGCCGCCATTTTCTGGTGAGCCACGTCCGGCAGCATCATTTTTCGTAGTGGGCCACTACGACCGGCTTGAAAATGTACAAGTCCAGAAGGCGTATATATAAAGGGGTGTTCAACAAAGGAATTTGGAAGAGTCTTAGGAGATACTAGGGGTAATCTGGCACGCTGAATGCGAATATGCAGGTTATTTTAGACCGAAATGTGTTTTGGAGCGAGTTATTGAGCAAAACTCTTCAATTCCACATACACCCGTCTGTATAGCTCCTTACGCGGGGAAATTCCGGTGGGGTCATCACAAGAAAAAATGTTCCTTTTGGATGCCTGAAGACTTGGCTCAATGTTTGACGTTGATTAAACTTGTGGTTTTTTAGATCGAGGCCTCCAAAATTTCAAATCCGTGACAAAAATGTCATTTTTGGAGGCTTCAACGTGAAGATGATCAAAAACCAACATTACCACGCGATTCTACGCCCTCGATTACCCCCGAGCACATTCTTAAATGAGCGTTTTTGTAAAAGTTTCATTTGAACCCTGTCAGACAACATATTTCTTCTAAGAGCTGAGCGGAGAGCCACTGTCGCACGCGACCCGCCGCCATTTTCTGGTGAGCCACGTCCGGCAGTATCATTTTTCGCAGTGGGCCACGCGGACCCGCCGCCATTTTCTGGTGAGCCACGTCCGGCAGCATCATTTTTCGTAGTGGGCCACTACGACCGGCTTGAAAATGTACAAGTCCAGAAGGCGTATATATAAAGGGGTGTTCAACAAAGGAATTTGGAAGAGTCTTAGGAGATACTAGGGGTAATCTGGCACGCTGAATGCGAATATGCAGGTTATTTTAGACCGAAATGTGTTTTGGAGCGAGTTATTGAGCAAAACTCTTCAATTCCACATACACCCGTCTGTATAGCTCCTTACGCGGGGAAATTCCGGTGGGGTCATCACAAGAAAAAATGTTCCTTTTGGATGCCTGAAGACTTGGCTCAATGTTTGACGTTGATTAAACTTGTGGTTTTTTAGATCGAGGCCTCCAAAATTTCAAATCCGTGACAAAAATGTCATTTTTGGAGGCTTCAACGTGAAGATGATCAAAAACCAACATTACCACGCGATTCTACGCCCTCGATTACCCCCGAGCACATTCTTAAATGAGCGTTTTTGTAAAAGTTTCATTTGAACCCTGTCAGACAACATATTTCTTCTAAGAGCTGAGCGGAGAGCCACTGTCGCACGCGACCCGCCGCCATTTTCTGGTGAGCCACGTCCGGCAGTATCATTTTTCGCAGTGGGCCACGCGGACCCGCCGCCATTTTCTGGTGAGCCACGTCCGGCAGCATCATTTTTCGTAGTGGGCCACTACGACCGGCTTGAAAATGTACAAGTCCAGAAGGCGTATATATAAAGGGGTGTTCAACAAAGGAATTTGGAAGAGTCTTAGGAGATACTAGGGGTAATCTGGCACGCTGAATGCGAATATGCAGGTTATTTTAGACCGAAATGTGTTTTGGAGCGAGTTATTGAGCAAAACTCTTCAATTCCACATACACCCGTCTGTATAGCTCCTTACGCGGGGAAATTCCGGTGGGGTCATCACAAGAAAAAATGTTCCTTTTGGATGCCTGAAGACTTGGCTCAATGTTTGACGTTGATTAAACTTGTGGTTTTTTAGATCGAGGCCTCCAAAATTTCAAATCCGTGACAAAAATGTCATTTTTGGAGGCTTCAACGTGAAGATGATCAAAAACCAACATTACCACGCGATTCTACGCCCTCGATTACCCCCGAGCACATTCTTAAATGAGCGTTTTTGTAAAAGTTTCATTTGAACCCTGTCAGACAACATATTTCTTCTAAGAGCTGAGCGGAGAGCCACTGTCGCACGCGACCCGCCGCCATTTTCTGGTGAGCCACGTCCGGCAGTATCATTTTTCGCAGTGGGCCACGCGGACCCGCCGCCATTTTCTGGTGAGCCACGTCCGGCAGCATCATTTTTCGTAGTGGGCCACTACGACCGGCTTGAAAATGTACAAGTCCAGAAGGCGTATATATAAAGGGGTGTTCAACAAAGGAATTTGGAAGAGTCTTAGGAGATACTAGGGGTAATCTGGCACGCTGAATGCGAATATGCAGGTTATTTTAGACCGAAATGTGTTTTGGAGCGAGTTATTGAGCAAAACTCTTCAATTCCACATACACCCGTCTGTATAGCTCCTTACGCGGGGAAATTCCGGTGGGGTCATCACAAGAAAAAATGTTCCTTTTGGATGCCTGAAGACTTGGCTCAATGTTTGACGTTGATTAAACTTGTGGTTTTTTAGATCGAGGCCTCCAAAATTTCAAATCCGTGACAAAAATGTCATTTTTGGAGGCTTCAACGTGAAGATGATCAAAAACCAACATTACCACGCGTGTCTACGCCCTCGATTACCCCCGAGCACATTCTTAAATGAGCGTTTTTGTAAAAGTTTCATTTGAACCCTGTCAGACAACATATTTCTTCTAAGAGCTGAGCGGAGAGCCACTGTCGCACGCGACCCGCCGCCATTTTCTGGTGAGCCACGTCCGGCAGTATCATTTTTCGCAGTGGGCCACGCGGACCCGCCGCCATTTTCTGGTGAGCCACGTCCGGCAGCATCATTTTTCGTAGTGGGCCACTACGACCGGCTTGAAAATGTACAAGTCCAGAAGGCGTATATATAAAGGGGTGTTCAACAAAGGAATTTGGAAGAGTCTTAGGAGATACTAGGGGTAATCTGGCACGCTGAATGCGAATATGCAGGTTATTTTAGACCGAAATGTGTTTTGGAGCGAGTTATTGAGCAAAACTCTTCAATTCCACATACACCCGTCTGTATAGCTCCTTACGCGGGGAAATTCCGGTGGGGTCATCACAAGAAAAAATGTTCCTTTTGGATGCCTGAAGACTTGGCTCAATGTTTGACGTTGATTAAACTTGTGGTTTTTTAGATCGAGGCCTCCAAAATTTCAAATCCGTGACAAAAATGTCATTTTTGGAGGCTTCAACGTGAAGATGATCAAAAACCAACATTACCACGCGATTCTACGCCCTCGATTACCCCCGAGCACATTCTTAAATGAGCGTTTTTGTAAAAGTTTCATTTGAACCCTGTCAGACAACATATTTCTTCTAAGAGCTGAGCGGAGAGCCACTGTCGCACGCGACCCGCCGCCATTTTCTGGTGAGCCACGTCCGGCAGTATCATTTTTCGCAGTGGGCCACGCGGACCCGCCGCCATTTTCTGGTGAGCCACGTCCGGCAGCATCATTTTTCGTAGTGGGCCACTACGACCGGCTTGAAAATGTACAAGTCCAGAAGGCGTATATATAAAGGGGTGTTCAACAAAGGAATTTGGAAGAGTCTTAGGAGATACTAGGGGTAATCTGGCACGCTGAATGCGAATATGCAGGTTATTTTAGACCGAAATGTGTTTTGGAGCGAGTTATTGAGCAAAACTCTTCAATTCCACATACACCCGTCTGTATAGCTCCTTACGCGGGGAAATTCCGGTGGGGTCATCACAAGAAAAAATGTTCCTTTTGGATGCCTGAAGACTTGGCTCAATGTTTGACGTTGATTAAACTTGTGGTTTTTTAGATCGAGGCCTCCAAAATTTCAAATCCGTGACAAAAATGTCATTTTTGGAGGCTTCAACGTGAAGATGATCAAAAACCAACATTACCACGCGTGTCTACGCCCTCGATTACCCCCGAGCACATTCTTAAATGAGCGTTTTTGTAAAAGTTTCATTTGAACCCTGTCAGACAACATATTTCTTCTAAGAGCTGAGCGGAGAGCCACTGTCGCACGCGACCCGCCGCCATTTTCTGGTGAGCCACGTCCGGCAGTATCATTTTTCGCAGTGGGCCACGCGGACCCGCCGCCATTTTCTGGTGAGCCACGTCCGGCAGCATCATTTTTCGTAGTGGGCCACTACGACCGGCTTGAAAATGTACAAGTCCAGAAGGCGTATATATAAAGGGGTGTTCAACAAAGGAATTTGGAAGAGTCTTAGGAGATACTAGGGGTAATCTGGCACGCTGAATGCGAATATGCAGGTTATTTTAGACCGAAATGTGTTTTGGAGCGAGTTATTGAGCAAAACTCTTCAATTCCACATACACCCGTCTGTATAGCTCCTTACGCGGGGAAATTCCGGTGGGGTCATCACAAGAAAAAATGTTCCTTTTGGATGCCTGAAGACTTGGCTCAATGTTTGACGTTGATTAAACTTGTGGTTTTTTAGATCGAGGCCTCCAAAATTTCAAATCCGTGACAAAAATGTCATTTTTGGAGGCTTCAACGTGAAGATGATCAAAAACCAACATTACCACGCGATTCTACGCCCTCGATTACCCCCGAGCACATTCTTAAATGAGCGTTTTTGTAAAAGTTTCATTTGAACCCTGTCAGACAACATATTTCTTCTAAGAGCTGAGCG
Organism: Oscheius myriophilus; assembly: GCA_964057215.1. NCBI lineage: Eukaryota > Metazoa > Nematoda > Chromadorea > Rhabditida > Rhabditidae > Oscheius > Oscheius myriophilus. Next base: position 12,614,742 of record OZ059904.1, read on the forward strand.
GAGAGCCACTGTCGCACGCGACCCGCCGCCATTTTCTGGTGAGCCACGTCCGGCAGTATCATTTTTCGCAGTGGGCCACGCGGACCCGCCGCCATTTTCTGGTGAGCCACGTCCGGCAGCATCATTTTTCGTAGTGGGCCACTACGACCGGCTTGAAAATGTACAAGTCCAGAAGGCGTATATATAAAGGGGTGTTCAACAAAGGAATTTGGAAGAGTCTTAGGAGATACTAGGGGTAATCTGGCACGCTGAATGCGAATATGCAGGTTATTTTAGACCGAAATGTGTTTTGGAGCGAGTTATTGAGCAAAACTCTTCAATTCCACCTACACCCGTCTGTATAGCTCCTTACGCGGGGAAATTCCGGTGGGGTCATCACAAGAAAAAATGTTCCTTTTGGATGCCTGAAGACTTGGCTCAATGTTTGACGTTGATTAAACTTGTGGTTTTTTAGATCCAGGCCTCCAAAATTTCAAATCCGTGACAAAAATGTCATTTTTGGAGGCTTCAACGTGAAGATGATCAAAAACCAACATTACCACGCGATTCTACGCCCTCGATTACCCCCGAGCACATTCTTAGATGAGCGTTTTTGTAAAAGTTTCCTTTGAACCCTGTCAGACAACATATTTCTTCTAAGAGCTGAGCGGAGAGCCACTGTCGCACGCGACCCGCCGCCATTTTCTGGTGAGCCACGTCCGGCAGTATCATTTTTCGCAGTGGGCCACGCGGACCCGCCGCCATTTTCTGGTGAGCCACGTCCGGCAGCATCATTTTTCGTAGTGGGCCACTACGACCGGCTTGAAAATGTACAAGTCCAGAAGGCGTATATATAAAGGGGTGTTCAACAAAGGAATTTGGAAGAGTCTTAGGAGATACTAGGGGTAATCTGGCACGCTGAATGCGAATATGCAGGTTATTTTAGACCGAAATGTGTTTTGGAGCGAGTTATTGAGCAAAACTCTTCAATTCCACATACACCCGTCTGTATAGCTCCTTACGCGGGGAAATTCCGGTGGGGTCATCACAAGAAAAAATGTTCCTTTTGGATGCCTGAAGACTTGGCTCAATGTTTGACGTTGATTAAACTTGTGGTTTTTTAGATCGAGGCCTCCAAAATTTCAAATCCGTGACAAAAATGTCATTTTTGGAGGCTTCAACGTGAAGATGATCAAAAACCAACATTACCACGCGATTCTACGCCCTCGATTACCCCCGAGCACATTCTTAAATGAGCGTTTTTGTAAAAGTTTCCTTTGAACCCTGTCAGACAACATATTTCTTCTAAGAGCTGAGCGGAGAGCCACTGTCGCACGCGACCCGCCGCCATTTTCTGGTGAGCCACGTCCGGCAGTATCATTTTTCGCAGTGGGCCACGCGGACCCGCCGCCATTTTCTGGTGAGCCACGTCCGGCAGCATCATTTTTCGTAGTGGGCCACTACGACCGGCTTGAAAATGTACAAGTCCAGAAGGCGTATATATAAAGGGGTGTTCAACAAAGGAATTTGGAAGAGTCTTAGGAGATACTAGGGGTAATCTGGCACGCTGAATGCGAATATGCAGGTTATTTTAGACCGAAATGTGTTTTGGAGCGAGTTATTGAGCAAAACTCTTCAATTCCACCTACACCCGTCTGTATAGCTCCTTACGCGGGGAAATTCCGGTGGGGTCATCACAAGAAAAAATGTTCCTTTTGGATGCCTGAAGACTTGGCTCAATGTTTGACGTTGATTAAACTTGTGGTTTTTTAGATCCAGGCCTCCAAAATTTCAAATCCGTGACAAAAATGTCATTTTTGGAGGCTTCAACGTGAAGATGATCAAAAACCAACATTACCACGCGATTCTACGCCCTCGATTACCCCCGAGCACATTCTTAGATGAGCGTTTTTGTAAAAGTTTCATTTGAACCCTGTCAGACAACATATTTCTTCTAAGAGCTGAGCGGAGAGCCACTGTCGCACGCGACCCGCCGCCATTTTCTGGTGAGCCACGTCCGGCAGTATCATTTTTCGCAGTGGGCCACGCGGACCCGCCGCCATTTTCTGGTGAGCCACGTCCGGCAGCATCATTTTTCGTAGTGGGCCACTACGACCGGCTTGAAAATGTACAAGTCCAGAAGGCGTATATATAAAGGGGTGTTCAACAAAGGAATTTGGAAGAGTCTTAGGAGATACTAGGGGTAATCTGGCACGCTGAATGCGAATATGCAGGTTATTTTAGACCGAAATGTGTTTTGGAGCGAGTTATTGAGCAAAACTCTTCAATTCCACATACACCCGTCTGTATAGCTCCTTACGCGGGGAAATTCCGGTGGGGTCATCACAAGAAAAAATGTTCCTTTTGGATGCCTGAAGACTTGGCTCAATGTTTGACGTTGATTAAACTTGTGGTTTTTTAGATCGAGGCCTCCAAAATTTCAAATCCGTGACAAAAATGTCATTTTTGGAGGCTTCAACGTGAAGATGATCAAAAACCAACATTACCACGCGTGTCTACGCCCTCGATTACCCCCGAGCACATTCTTAAATGAGCGTTTTTGTAAAAGTTTCATTTGAACCCTGTCAGACAACATATTTCTTCTAAGAGCTGAGCGGAGAGCCACTGTCGCACGCGACCCGCCGCCATTTTCTGGTGAGCCACGTCCGGCAGTATCATTTTTCGCAGTGGGCCACGCGGACCCGCCGCCATTTTCTGGTGAGCCACGTCCGGCAGCATCATTTTTCGTAGTGGGCCACTACGACCGGCTTGAAAATGTACAAGTCCAGAAGGCGTATATATAAAGGGGTGTTCAACAAAGGAATTTGGAAGAGTCTTAGGAGATACTAGGGGTAATCTGGCACGCTGAATGCGAATATGCAGGTTATTTTAGACCGAAATGTGTTTTGGAGCGAGTTATTGAGCAAAACTCTTCAATTCCACATACACCCGTCTGTATAGCTCCTTACGCGGGGAAATTCCGGTGGGGTCATCACAAGAAAAAATGTTCCTTTTGGATGCCTGAAGACTTGGCTCAATGTTTGACGTTGATTAAACTTGTGGTTTTTTAGATCGAGGCCTCCAAAATTTCAAATCCGTGACAAAAATGTCATTTTTGGAGGCTTCAACGTGAAGATGATCAAAAACCAACATTACCACGCGATTCTACGCCCTCGATTACCCCCGAGCACATTCTTAAATGAGCGTTTTTGTAAAAGTTTCATTTGAACCCTGTCAGACAACATATTTCTTCTAAGAGCTGAGCGGAGAGCCACTGTCGCACGCGACCCGCCGCCATTTTCTGGTGAGCCACGTCCGGCAGTATCATTTTTCGCAGTGGGCCACGCGGACCCGCCGCCATTTTCTGGTGAGCCACGTCCGGCAGCATCATTTTTCGTAGTGGGCCACTACGACCGGCTTGAAAATGTACAAGTCCAGAAGGCGTATATATAAAGGGGTGTTCAACAAAGGAATTTGGAAGAGTCTTAGGAGATACTAGGGGTAATCTGGCACGCTGAATGCGAATATGCAGGTTATTTTAGACCGAAATGTGTTTTGGAGCGAGTTATTGAGCAAAACTCTTCAATTCCACATACACCCGTCTGTATAGCTCCTTACGCGGGGAAATTCCGGTGGGGTCATCACAAGAAAAAATGTTCCTTTTGGATGCCTGAAGACTTGGCTCAATGTTTGACGTTGATTAAACTTGTGGTTTTTTAGATCGAGGCCTCCAAAATTTCAAATCCGTGACAAAAATGTCATTTTTGGAGGCTTCAACGTGAAGATGATCAAAAACCAACATTACCACGCGTGTCTACGCCCTCGATTACCCCCGAGCACATTCTTAAATGAGCGTTTTTGTAAAAGTTTCATTTGAACCCTGTCAGACAACATATTTCTTCTAAGAGCTGAGCGGAGAGCCACTGTCGCACGCGACCCGCCGCCATTTTCTGGTGAGCCACGTCCGGCAGTATCATTTTTCGCAGTGGGCCACGCGGACCCGCCGCCATTTTCTGGTGAGCCACGTCCGGCAGCATCATTTTTCGTAGTGGGCCACTACGACCGGCTTGAAAATGTACAAGTCCAGAAGGCGTATATATAAAGGGGTGTTCAACAAAGGAATTTGGAAGAGTCTTAGGAGATACTAGGGGTAATCTGGCACGCTGAATGCGAATATGCAGGTTATTTTAGACCGAAATGTGTTTTGGAGCGAGTTATTGAGCAAAACTCTTCAATTCCACATACACCCGTCTGTATAGCTCCTTACGCGGGGAAATTCCGGTGGGGTCATCACAAGAAAAAATGTTCCTTTTGGATGCCTGAAGACTTGGCTCAATGTTTGACGTTGATTAAACTTGTGGTTTTTTAGATCGAGGCCTCCAAAATTTCAAATCCGTGACAAAAATGTCATTTTTGGAGGCTTCAACGTGAAGATGATCAAAAACCAACATTACCACGCGATTCTACGCCCTCGATTACCCCCGAGCACATTCTTAAATGAGCGTTTTTGTAAAAGTTTCATTTGAACCCTGTCAGACAACATATTTCTTCTAAGAGCTGAGCGGAGAGCCACTGTCGCACGCGACCCGCCGCCATTTTCTGGTGAGCCACGTCCGGCAGTATCATTTTTCGCAGTGGGCCACGCGGACCCGCCGCCATTTTCTGGTGAGCCACGTCCGGCAGCATCATTTTTCGTAGTGGGCCACTACGACCGGCTTGAAAATGTACAAGTCCAGAAGGCGTATATATAAAGGGGTGTTCAACAAAGGAATTTGGAAGAGTCTTAGGAGATACTAGGGGTAATCTGGCACGCTGAATGCGAATATGCAGGTTATTTTAGACCGAAATGTGTTTTGGAGCGAGTTATTGAGCAAAACTCTTCAATTCCACCTACACCCGTCTGTATAGCTCCTTACGCGGGGAAATTCCGGTGGGGTCATCACAAGAAAAAATGTTCCTTTTGGATGCCTGAAGACTTGGCTCAATGTTTGACGTTGATTAAACTTGTGGTTTTTTAGATCCAGGCCTCCAAAATTTCAAATCCGTGACAAAAATGTCATTTTTGGAGGCTTCAACGTGAAGATGATCAAAAACCAACATTACCACGCGATTCTACGCCCTCGATTACCCCCGAGCACATTCTTAGATGAGCGTTTTTGTAAAAGTTTCCTTTGAACCCTGTCAGACAACATATTTCTTCTAAGAGCTGAGCGGAGAGCCACTGTCGCACGCGACCCGCCGCCATTTTCTGGTGAGCCACGTCCGGCAGTATCATTTTTCGCAGTGGGCCACGCGGACCCGCCGCCATTTTCTGGTGAGCCACGTCCGGCAGCATCATTTTTCGTAGTGGGCCACTACGACCGGCTTGAAAATGTACAAGTCCAGAAGGCGTATATATAAAGGGGTGTTCAACAAAGGAATTTGGAAGAGTCTTAGGAGATACTAGGGGTAATCTGGCACGCTGAATGCGAATATGCAGGTTATTTTAGACCGAAATGTGTTTTGGAGCGAGTTATTGAGCAAAACTCTTCAATTCCACATACACCCGTCTGTATAGCTCCTTACGCGGGGAAATTCCGGTGGGGTCATCACAAGAAAAAATGTTCCTTTTGGATGCCTGAAGACTTGGCTCAATGTTTGACGTTGATTAAACTTGTGGTTTTTTAGATCGAGGCCTCCAAAATTTCAAATCCGTGACAAAAATGTCATTTTTGGAGGCTTCAACGTGAAGATGATCAAAAACCAACATTACCACGCGATTCTACGCCCTCGATTACCCCCGAGCACATTCTTAAATGAGCGTTTTTGTAAAAGTTTCCTTTGAACCCTGTCAGACAACATATTTCTTCTAAGAGCTGAGCGGAGAGCCACTGTCGCACGCGACCCGCCGCCATTTTCTGGTGAGCCACGTCCGGCAGTATCATTTTTCGCAGTGGGCCACGCGGACCCGCCGCCATTTTCTGGTGAGCCACGTCCGGCAGCATCATTTTTCGTAGTGGGCCACTACGACCGGCTTGAAAATGTACAAGTCCAGAAGGCGTATATATAAAGGGGTGTTCAACAAAGGAATTTGGAAGAGTCTTAGGAGATACTAGGGGTAATCTGGCACGCTGAATGCGAATATGCAGGTTATTTTAGACCGAAATGTGTTTTGGAGCGAGTTATTGAGCAAAACTCTTCAATTCCACATACACCCGTCTGTATAGCTCCTTACGCGGGGAAATTCCGGTGGGGTCATCACAAGAAAAAATGTTCCTTTTGGATGCCTGAAGACTTGGCTCAATGTTTGACGTTGATTAAACTTGTGGTTTTTTAGATCGAGGCCTCCAAAATTTCAAATCCGTGACAAAAATGTCATTTTTGGAGGCTTCAACGTGAAGATGATCAAAAACCAACATTACCACGCGATTCTACGCCCTCGATTACCCCCGAGCACATTCTTAAATGAGCGTTTTTGTAAAAGTTTCATTTGAACCCTGTCAGACAACATATTTCTTCTAAGAGCTGAGCGGAGAGCCACTGTCGCACGCGACCCGCCGCCATTTTCTGGTGAGCCACGTCCGGCAGTATCATTTTTCGCAGTGGGCCACGCGGACCCGCCGCCATTTTCTGGTGAGCCACGTCCGGCAGCATCATTTTTCGTAGTGGGCCACTACGACCGGCTTGAAAATGTACAAGTCCAGAAGGCGTATATATAAAGGGGTGTTCAACAAAGGAATTTGGAAGAGTCTTAGGAGATACTAGGGGTAATCTGGCACGCTGAATGCGAATATGCAGGTTATTTTAGACCGAAATGTGTTTTGGAGCGAGTTATTGAGCAAAACTCTTCAATTCCACATACACCCGTCTGTATAGCTCCTTACGCGGGGAAATTCCGGTGGGGTCATCACAAGAAAAAATGTTCCTTTTGGATGCCTGAAGACTTGGCTCAATGTTTGACGTTGATTAAACTTGTGGTTTTTTAGATCGAGGCCTCCAAAATTTCAAATCCGTGACAAAAATGTCATTTTTGGAGGCTTCAACGTGAAGATGATCAAAAACCAACATTACCACGCGATTCTACGCCCTCGATTACCCCCGAGCACATTCTTAAATGAGCGTTTTTGTAAAAGTTTCATTTGAACCCTGTCAGACAACATATTTCTTCTAAGAGCTGAGCGGAGAGCCACTGTCGCACGCGACCCGCCGCCATTTTCTGGTGAGCCACGTCCGGCAGTATCATTTTTCGCAGTGGGCCACGCGGACCCGCCGCCATTTTCTGGTGAGCCACGTCCGGCAGCATCATTTTTCGTAGTGGGCCACTACGACCGGCTTGAAAATGTACAAGTCCAGAAGGCGTATATATAAAGGGGTGTTCAACAAAGGAATTTGGAAGAGTCTTAGGAGATACTAGGGGTAATCTGGCACGCTGAATGCGAATATGCAGGTTATTTTAGACCGAAATGTGTTTTGGAGCGAGTTATTGAGCAAAACTCTTCAATTCCACCTACACCCGTCTGTATAGCTCCTTACGCGGGGAAATTCCGGTGGGGTCATCACAAGAAAAAATGTTTCTTTTGGATGCCTGAAGACTTGGCTCAATGTTTGACGTTGATTAAACTTGTGGTTTTTTAGATCCAGGCCTCCAAAATTTCAAATCCGTGACAAAAATGTCATTTTTGGAGGCTTCAACGTGAAGATGATCAAAAACCAACATTACCACGCGATTCTACGCCCTCGATTACCCCCGAGCACATTCTTAGATGAGCGTTTTTGTAAAAGTTTCCTTTGAACCCTGTCAGACAACATATTTCTTCTAAGAGCTGAGCGGAGAGCCACTGTCGCACGCGACCCGCCGCCATTTTCTGGTGAGCCACGTCCGGCAGTATCATTTTTCGCAGTGGGCCACGCGGACCCGCCGCCATTTTCTGGTGAGCCACGTCCGGCAGCATCATTTTTCGTAGTGGGCCACTACGACCGGCTTGAAAATGTACAAGTCCAGAAGGCGTATATATAAAGGGGTGTTCAACAAAGGAATTTGGAAGAGTCTTAGGAGATACTAGGGGTAATCTGGCACGCTGAATGCGAATATGCAGGTTATTTTAGACCGAAATGTGTTTTGGAGCGAGTTATTGAGCAAAACTCTTCAATTCCACCTACACCCGTCTGTATAGCTCCTTACGCGGGGAAATTCCGGTGGGGTCATCACAAGAAAAAATGTTTCTTTTGGATGCCTGAAGACTTGGCTCAATGTTTGACGTTGATTAAACTTGTGGTTTTTTAGATCCAGGCCTCCAAAATTTCAAATCCGTGACAAAAATGTCATTTTTGGAGGCTTCAACGTGAAGATGATCAAAAACCAACATTACCACGCGATTCTACGCCCTCGATTACCCCCGAGCACATTCTTAGATGAGCGTTTTTGTAAAAGTTTCCTTTGAACCCTGTCAGACAACATATTTCTTCTAAGAGCTGAGCGGAGAGCCACTGTCGCACGCGACCCGCCGCCATTTTCTGGTGAGCCACGTCCGGCAGTATCATTTTTCGCAGTGGGCCACGCGGACCCGCCGCCATTTTCTGGTGAGCCACGTCCGGCAGCATCATTTTTCGTAGTGGGCCACTACGACCGGCTTGAAAATGTACAAGTCCAGAAGGCGTATATATAAAGGGGTGTTCAACAAAGGAATTTGGAAGAGTCTTAGGAGATACTAGGGGTAATCTGGCACGCTGAATGCGAATATGCAGGTTATTTTAGACCGAAATGTGTTTTGGAGCGAGTTATTGAGCAAAACTCTTCAATTCCACCTACACCCGTCTGTATAGCTCCTTACGCGGGGAAATTCCGGTGGGGTCATCACAAGAAAAAATGTTCCTTTTGGATGCCTGAAGACTTGGCTCAATGTTTGACGTTGATTAAACTTGTGGTTTTTTAGATCCAGGCCTCCAAAATTTCAAATCCGTGACAAAAATGTCATTTTTGGAGGCTTCAACGTGAAGATGATCAAAAACCAACATTACCACGCGATTCTACGCCCTCGATTACCCCCGAGCACATTCTTAGATGAGCGTTTTTGTAAAAGTTTCCTTTGAACCCTGTCAGACAACATATTTCTTCTAAGAGCTGAGCGGAGAGCCACTGTCGCACGCGACCCGCCGCCATTTTCTGGTGAGCCACGTCCGGCAGTATCATTTTTCGCAGTGGGCCACGCGGACCCGCCGCCATTTTCTGGTGAGCCACGTCCGGCAGCATCATTTTTCGTAGTGGGCCACTACGACCGGCTTGAAAATGTACAAGTCCAGAAGGCGTATATATAAAGGGGTGTTCAACAAAGGAATTTGGAAGAGTCTTAGGAGATACTAGGGGTAATCTGGCACGCTGAATGCGAATATGCAGGTTATTTTAGACCGAAATGTGTTTTGGAGCGAGTTATTGAGCAAAACTCTTCAATTCCACCTACACCCGTCTGTATAGCTCCTTACGCGGGGAAATTCCGGTGGGGTCATCACAAGAAAAAATGTTCCTTTTGGATGCCTGAAGACTTGGCTCAATGTTTGACGTTGATTAAACTTGTGGTTTTTTAGATCCAGGCCTCCAAAATTTCAAATCCGTGACAAAAATGTCATTTTTGGAGGCTTCAACGTGAAGATGATCAAAAACCAACATTACCACGCGATTCTACGCCCTCGATTACCCCCGAGCACATTCTTAGATGAGCGTTTTTGTAAAAGTTTCCTTTGAACCCTGTCAGACAACATATTTCTTCTAAGAGCTGAGCGGAGAGCCACTGTCGCACGCGACCCGCCGCCATTTTCTGGTGAGCCACGTCCGGCAGTATCATTTTTCGCAGTGGGCCACGCGGACCCGCCGCCATTTTCTGGTGAGCCACGTCCGGCAGCATCATTTTTCGTAGTGGGCCACTACGACCGGCTTGAAAATGTACAAGTCCAGAAGGCGTATATATAAAGGGGTGTTCAACAAAGGAATTTGGAAGAGTCTTAGGAGATACTAGGGGTAATCTGGCACGCTGAATGCGAATATGCAGGTAATTTTAGACCGAAATGTGTTTTGGAGCGAGTTATTGAGCAAAACTCTTCAATTCCACATACACCTGTCTGTATAGCTCCTTACGCGGGGAAATTCCGGTGGGGTCATCACAAGAAAAAATGTTCCTTTTGGATGCCTGAAGACTTGGCTCAATGTTTGACGTTGATTAAACTTGTGGTTTTTTAGATCCAGGCCTCCAAAATTTCAAATCCGTGACAAAAATGTCATTTTTGGAGGCTTCAACGTGAAGATGATCAAAAACCAACATTACCACGCGATTCTACGCCCTCGATTACCCCCGAGCACATTCTTAGATGAGCGTTTTTGTAAAAGTTTCCTTTGAACCCTGTCAGACAACATATTTCTTCTAAGAGCTGAGCGGAGAGCCACTGTCGCACGCGACCCGCCGCCATTTTCTGGTGAGCCACGTCCGGCAGTATCATTTTTCGCAGTGGGCCACGCGGACCCGCCGCCATTTTCTGGTGAGCCACGTCCGGCAGCATCATTTTTCGTAGTGGGCCACTACGACCGGCTTGAAAATGTACAAGTCCAGAAGGCGTATATATAAAGGGGTGTTCAACAAAGGAATTTGGAAGAGTCTTAGGAGATACTAGGGGTAATCTGGCACGCTGAATGCGAATATGCAGGTTATTTTAGACCGAAATGTGTTTTGGAGCGAGTTATTGAGCAAAACTCTTCAATTCCACCTACACCCGTCTGTATAGCTCCTTACGCGGGGAAATTCCGGTGGGGTCATCACAAGAAAAAATGTTTCTTTTGGATGCCTGAAGACTTGGCTCAATGTTTGACGTTGATTAAACTTGTGGTTTTTTAGATCCAGGCCTCCAAAATTTCAAATCCGTGACAAAAATGTCATTTTTGGAGGCTTCAACGTGAAGATGATCAAAAACCAACATTACCACGCGATTCTACGCCCTCGATTACCCCCGAGCACATTCTTAGATGAGCGTTTTTGTAAAAGTTTCCTTTGAACCCTGTCAGACAACATATTTCTTCTAAGAGCTGAGCGGAGAGCCACTGTCGCACGCGACCCGCCGCCATTTTCTGGTGAGCCACGTCCGGCAGTATCATTTTTCGCAGTGGGCCACGCGGACCCGCCGCCATTTTCTGGTGAGCCACGTCCGGCAGCATCATTTTTCGTAGTGGGCCACTACGACCGGCTTGAAAATGTACAAGTCCAGAAGGCGTATATATAAAGGGGTGTTCAACAAAGGAATTTGGAAGAGTCTTAGGAGATACTAGGGGTAATCTGGCACGCTGAATGCGAATATGCAGGTAATTTTAGACCGAAATGTGTTTTGGAGCGAGTTATTGAGCAAAACTCTTCAATTCCACCTACACCCGTCTGTATAGCTCCTTACGCGGGGAAATTCCGGTGGGGTCATCACAAGAAAAAATGTTTCTTTTGGATGCCTGAAGACTTGGCTCAATGTTTGACGTTGATTAAACTTGTGGTTTTTTAGATCCAGGCCTCCAAAATTTCAAATCCGTGACAAAAATGTCATTTTTGGAGGCTTCAACGTGAAGATGATCAAAAACCAACATTACCACGCGATTCTACGCCCTCGATTACCCCCGAGCACATTCTTAGATGAGCGTTTTTGTAAAAGTTTCCTTTGAACCCTGTCAGACAACATATTTCTTCTAAGAGCTGAGCGGAGAGCCACTGTCGCACGCGACCCGCCGCCATTTTCTGGTGAGCCACGTCCGGCAGTATCATTTTTCGCAGTGGGCCACGCGGACCCGCCGCCATTTTCTGGTGAGCCACGTCCGGCAGCATCATTTTTCGTAGTGGGCCACTACGACCGGCTTGAAAATGTACAAGTCCAGAAGGCGTATATATAAAGGGGTGTTCAACAAAGGAATTTGGAAGAGTCTTAGGAGATACTAGGGGTAATCTGGCACGCTGAATGCGAATATGCAGGTTATTTTAGACCGAAATGTGTTTTGGAGCGAGTTATTGAGCAAAACTCTTCAATTCCACCTACACCCGTCTGTATAGCTCCTTACGCGGGGAAATTCCGGTGGGGTCATCACAAGAAAAAATGTTTCTTTTGGATGCCTGAAGACTTGGCTCAATGTTTGACGTTGATTAAACTTGTGGTTTTTTAGATCCAGGCCTCCAAAATTTCAAATCCGTGACAAAAATGTCATTTTTGGAGGCTTCAACGTGAAGATGATCAAAAACCAACATTACCACGCGATTCTACGCCCTCGATTACCCCCGAGCACATTCTTAGATGAGCGTTTTTGTAAAAGTTTCCTTTGAACCCTGTCAGACAACATATTTCTTCTAAGAGCTGAGCGGAGAGCCACTGTCGCACGCGACCCGCCGCCATTTTCTGGTGAGCCACGTCCGGCAGTATCATTTTTCGCAGTGGGCCACGCGGACCCGCCGCCATTTTCTGGTGAGCCACGTCCGGCAGCATCATTTTTCGTAGTGGGCCACTACGACCGGCTTGAAAATGTACAAGTCCAGAAGGCGTATATATAAAGGGGTGTTCAACAAAGGAATTTGGAAGAGTCTTAGGAGATACTAGGGGTAATCTGGCACGCTGAATGCGAATATGCAGGTAATTTTAGACCGAAATGTGTTTTGGAGCGAGTTATTGAGCAAAACTCTTCAATTCCACCTACACCCGTCTGTATAGCTCCTTACGCGGGGAAATTCCGGTGGGGTCATCACAAGAAAAAATGTTTCTTTTGGATGCCTGAAGACTTGGCTCAATGTTTGACGTTGATTAAACTTGTGGTTTTTTAGATCCAGGCCTCCAAAATTTCAAATCCGTGACAAAAATGTCATTTTTGGAGGCTTCAACGTGAAGATGATCAAAAACCAACATTACCACGCGATTCTACGCCCTCGATTACCCCCGAGCACATTCTTAGATGAGCGTTTTTGTAAAAGTTTCCTTTGAACCCTGTCAGACAACATATTTCTTCTAAGAGCTGAGCGGAGAGCCACTGTCGCACGCGACCCGCCGCCATTTTCTGGTGAGCCACGTCCGGCAGTATCATTTTTCGCAGTGGGCCACGCGGACCCGCCGCCATTTTCTGGTGAGCCACGTCCGGCAGCATCATTTTTCGTAGTGGGCCACTACGACCGGCTTGAAAATGTACAAGTCCAGAAGGCGTATATATAAAGGGGTGTTCAACAAAGGAATTTGGAAGAGTCTTAGGAGATACTAGGGGTAATCTGGCACGCTGAATGCGAATATGCAGGTAATTTTAGACCGAAATGTGTTTTGGAGCGAGTTATTGAGCAAAACTCTTCAATTCCACATACACCTGTCTGTATAGCTCCTTACGCGGGGAAATTCCGGTGGGGTCATCACAAGAAAAAATGTTCCTTTTGGATGCCTGAAGACTTGGCTCAATGTTTGACGTTGATTAAACTTGTGGTTTTTTAGATCCAGGCCTCCAAAATTTCAAATCCGTGACAAAAATGTCATTTTTGGAGGCTTCAACGTGAAGATGATCAAAAACCAACATTACCACGCGATTCTACGCCCTCGATTACCCCCGAGCACATTCTTAGATGAGCGTTTTTGTAAAAGTTTCCTTTGAACCCTGTCAGACAACATATTTCTTCTAAGAGCTGAGCGGAGAGCCACTGTCGCACGCGACCCGCCGCCATTTTCTGGTGAGCCACGTCCGGCAGTATCATTTTTCGCAGTGGGCCACGCGGACCCGCCGCCATTTTCTGGTGAGCCACGTCCGGCAGCATCATTTTTCGTAGTGGGCCACTACGACCGGCTTGAAAATGTACAAGTCCAGAAGGCGTATATATAAAGGGGTGTTCAACAAAGGAATTTGGAAGAGTCTTAGGAGATACTAGGGGTAATCTGGCACGCTGAATGCGAATATGCAGGTAATTTTAGACCGAAATGTGTTTTGGAGCGAGTTATTGAGCAAAACTCTTCAATTCCACATACACCTGTCTGTATAGCTCCTTACGCGGGGAAATTCCGGTGGGGTCATCACAAGAAAAAATGTTCCTTTTGGATGCCTGAAGACTTGGCTCAATGTTTGACGTTGATTAAACTTGTGGTTTTTTAGATCCAGGCCTCCAAAATTTCAAATCCGTGACAAAAATGTCATTTTTGGAGGCTTCAACGTGAAGATGATCAAAAACCAACATTACCACGCGATTCTACGCCCTCGATTACCCCCGAGCACATTCTTAGATGAGCGTTTTTGTAAAAGTTTCCTTTGAACCCTGTCAGACAACATATTTCTTCTAAGAGCTGAGCGGAGAGCCACTGTCGCACGCGACCCGCCGCCATTTTCTGGTGAGCCACGTCCGGCAGTATCATTTTTCGCAGTGGGCCACGCGGACCCGCCGCCATTTTCTGGTGAGCCACGTCCGGCAGCATCATTTTTCGTAGTGGGCCACTACGACCGGCTTGAAAATGTACAAGTCCAGAAGGCGTATATATAAAGGGGTGTTCAACAAAGGAATTTGGAAGAGTCTTAGGAGATACTAGGGGTAATCTGGCACGCTGAATGCGAATATGCAGGTAATTTTAGACCGAAATGTGTTTTGGAGCGAGTTATTGAGCAAAACTCTTCAATTCCACATACACCTGTCTGTATAGCTCCTTACGCGGGGAAATTCCGGTGGGGTCATCACAAGAAAAAATGTTCCTTTTGGATGCCTGAAGACTTGGCTCAATGTTTGACGTTGATTAAACTTGTGGTTTTTTAGATCCAGGCCTCCAAAATTTCAAATCCGTGACAAAAATGTCATTTTTGGAGGCTTCAACGTGAAGATGATCAAAAACCAACATTACCACGCGATTCTACGCCCTCGATTACCCCCGAGCACATTCTTAGATGAGCGTTTTTGTAAAAGTTTCCTTTGAACCCTGTCAGACAACATATTTCTTCTAAGAGCTGAGCGGAGAGCCACTGTCGCACGCGACCCGCCGCCATTTTCTGGTGAGCCACGTCCGGCAGTATCATTTTTCGCAGTGGGCCACGCGGACCCGCCGCCATTTTCTGGTGAGCCACGTCCGGCAGCATCATTTTTCGTAGTGGGCCACTACGACCGGCTTGAAAATGTACAAGTCCAGAAGGCGTATATATAAAGGGGTGTTCAACAAAGGAATTTGGAAGAGTCTTAGGAGATACTAGGGGTAATCTGGCACGCTGAATGCGAATATGCAGGTAATTTTAGACCGAAATGTGTTTTGGAGCGAGTTTTTGAGCAAAACTCTTCAATTCCACATACACCTGTCTGTATAGCTCCTTACGCGGGGAAATTCCGGTGGGGTCATCACAAGAAAAAATGTTCCTTTTGGATGCCTGAAGACTTGGCTCAATGTTTGACGTTGATTAAACTTGTGGTTTTTTAGATCCAGGCCTCCAAAATTTCAAATCCGTGACAAAAATGTCATTTTTGGAGGCTTCAACGTGAAGATGATCAAAAACCAACATTACCACGCGATTCTACGCCCTCGATTACCCCCGAGCACATTCTTAGATGAGCGTTTTTGTAAAAGTTTCATTTGAACCCTGTCAGACAACATATTTCTTCTAAGAGCTGAGCGGAGAGCCACTGTCGCACGCGACCCGCCGCCATTTTCTGGTGAGCCACGTCCGGCAGTATCATTTTTCGCAGTGGGCCACGCGGACCCGCCGCCATTTTCTGGTGAGCCACGTCCGGCAGCATCATTTTTCGTAGTGGGCCACTACGACCGGCTTGAAAATGTACAAGTCCAGAAGGCGTATATATAAAGGGGTGTTCAACAAAGGAATTTGGAAGAGTCTTAGGAGATACTAGGGGTAATCTGGCACGCTGAATGCGAATATGCAGGTTATTTTAGACCGAAATGTGTTTTGGAGCGAGTTATTGAGCAAAACTCTTCAATTCCACATACACCCGTCTGTATAGCTCCTTACGCGGGGAAATTCCGGTGGGGTCATCACAAGAAAAAATGTTCCTTTTGGATGCCTGAAGACTTGGCTCAATGTTTGACGTTGATTAAACTTGTGGTTTTTTAGATCCAGGCCTCCAAAATTTCAAATCCGTGACAAAAATGTCATTTTTGGAGGCTTCAACGTGAAGATGATCAAAAACCAACATTACCACGCGATTCTACGCCCTCGATTACCCCCGAGCACATTCTTAGATGAGCGTTTTTGTAAAAGTTTCATTTGAACCCTGTCAGACAACATATTTCTTCTAAGAGCTGAGCGGAGAGCCACTGTCGCACGCGACCCGCCGCCATTTTCTGGTGAGCCACGTCCGGCAGTATCATTTTTCGCAGTGGGCCACGCGGACCCGCCGCCATTTTCTGGTGAGCCACGTCCGGCAGCATCATTTTTCGTAGTGGGCCACTACGACCGGCTTGAAAATGTACAAGTCCAGAAGGCGTATATATAAAGGGGTGTTCAACAAAGGAATTTGGAAGAGTCTTAGGAGATACTAGGGGTAATCTGGCACGCTGAATGCGAATATGCAGGTTATTTTAGACCGAAATGTGTTTTGGAGCGAGTTATTGAGCAAAACTCTTCAATTCCACATACACCCGTCTGTATAGCTCCTTACGCGGGGAAATTCCGGTGGGGTCATCACAAGAAAAAATGTTCCTTTTGGATGCCTGAAGACTTGGCTCAATGTTTGACGTTGATTAAACTTGTGGTTTTTTAGATCGAGGCCTCCAAAATTTCAAATCCGTGACAAAAATGTCATTTTTGGAGGCTTCAACGTGAAGATGATCAAAAACCAACATTACCACGCGATTCTACGCCCTCGATTACCCCCGAGCACATTCTTAAATGAGCGTTTTTGTAAAAGTTTCATTTGAACCCTGTCAGACAACATATTTCTTCTAAGAGCTGAGCGGAGAGCCACTGTCGCACGCGACCCGCCGCCATTTTCTGGTGAGCCACGTCCGGCAGTATCATTTTTCGCAGTGGGCCACGCGGACCCGCCGCCATTTTCTGGTGAGCCACGTCCGGCAGCATCATTTTTCGTAGTGGGCCACTACGACCGGCTTGAAAATGTACAAGTCCAGAAGGCGTATATATAAAGGGGTGTTCAACAAAGGAATTTGGAAGAGTCTTAGGAGATACTAGGGGTAATCTGGCACGCTGAATGCGAATATGCAGGTAATTTTAGACCGAAATGTGTTTTGGAGCGAGTTTTTGAGCAAAACTCTTCAATTCCACATACACCTGTCTGTATAGCTCCTTACGCGGGGAAATTCCGGTGGGGTCATCACAAGAAAAAATGTTCCTTTTGGATGCCTGAAGACTTGGCTCAATGTTTGACGTTGATTAAACTTGTGGTTTTTTAGATCCAGGCCTCCAAAATTTCAAATCCGTGACAAAAATGTCATTTTTGGAGGCTTCAACGTGAAGATGATCAAAAACCAACATTACCACGCGATTCTACGCCCTCGATTACCCCCGAGCACATTCTTAGATGAGCGTTTTTGTAAAAGTTTCATTTGAACCCTGTCAGACAACATATTTCTTCTAAGAGCTGAGCGGAGAGCCACTGTCGCACGCGACCCGCCGCCATTTTCTGGTGAGCCACGTCCGGCAGTATCATTTTTCGCAGTGGGCCACGCGGACCCGCCGCCATTTTCTGGTGAGCCACGTCCGGCAGCATCATTTTTCGTAGTGGGCCACTACGACCGGCTTGAAAATGTACAAGTCCAGAAGGCGTATATATAAAGGGGTGTTCAACAAAGGAATTTGGAAGAGTCTTAGGAGATACTAGGGGTAATCTGGCACGCTGAATGCGAATATGCAGGTTATTTTAGACCGAAATGTGTTTTGGAGCGAGTTATTGAGCAAAACTCTTCAATTCCACATACACCCGTCTGTATAGCTCCTTACGCGGGGAAATTCCGGTGGGGTCATCACAAGAAAAAATGTTCCTTTTGGATGCCTGAAGACTTGGCTCAATGTTTGACGTTGATTAAACTTGTGGTTTTTTAGATCCAGGCCTCCAAAATTTCAAATCCGTGACAAAAATGTCATTTTTGGAGGCTTCAACGTGAAGATGATCAAAAACCAACATTACCACGCGATTCTACGCCCTCGATTACCCCCGAGCACATTCTTAGATGAGCGTTTTTGTAAAAGTTTCATTTGAACCCTGTCAGACAACATATTTCTTCTAAGAGCTGAGCGGAGAGCCACTGTCGCACGCGACCCGCCGCCATTTTCTGGTGAGCCACGTCCGGCAGTATCATTTTTCGCAGTGGGCCACGCGGACCCGCCGCCATTTTCTGGTGAGCCACGTCCGGCAGCATCATTTTTCGTAGTGGGCCACTACGACCGGCTTGAAAATGTACAAGTCCAGAAGGCGTATATATAAAGGGGTGTTCAACAAAGGAATTTGGAAGAGTCTTAGGAGATACTAGGGGTAATCTGGCACGCTGAATGCGAATATGCAGGTTATTTTAGACCGAAATGTGTTTTGGAGCGAGTTATTGAGCAAAACTCTTCAATTCCACCTACACCCGTCTGTATAGCTCCTTACGCGGGGAAATTCCGGTGGGGTCATCACAAGAAAAAATGTTCCTTTTGGATGCCTGAAGACTTGGCTCAATGTTTGACGTTGATTAAACTTGTGGTTTTTTAGATCCAGGCCTCCAAAATTTCAAATCCGTGACAAAAATGTCATTTTTGGAGGCTTCAACGTGAAGATGATCAAAAACCAACATTACCACGCGATTCTACGCCCTCGATTACCCCCGAGCACATTCTTAGATGAGCGTTTTTGTAAAAGTTTCCTTTGAACCCTGTCAGACAACATATTTCTTCTAAGAGCTGAGCGGAGAGCCACTGTCGCACGCGACCCGCCGCCATTTTCTGGTGAGCCACGTCCGGCAGTATCATTTTTCGCAGTGGGCCACGCGGACCCGCCGCCATTTTCTGGTGAGCCACGTCCGGCAGCATCATTTTTCGTAGTGGGCCACTACGACCGGCTTGAAAATGTACAAGTCCAGAAGGCGTATATATAAAGGGGTGTTCAACAAAGGAATTTGGAAGAGTCTTAGGAGATACTAGGGGTAATCTGGCACGCTGAATGCGAATATGCAGGTTATTTTAGACCGAAATGTGTTTTGGAGCGAGTTATTGAGCAAAACTCTTCAATTCCACCTACACCCGTCTGTATAGCTCCTTACGCGGGGAAATTCCGGTGGGGTCATCACAAGAAAAAATGTTCCTTTTGGATGCCTGAAGACTTGGCTCAATGTTTGACGTTGATTAAACTTGTGGTTTTTTAGATCCAGGCCTCCAAAATTTCAAATCCGTGACAAAAATGTCATTTTTGGAGGCTTCAACGTGAAGATGATCAAAAACCAACATTACCACGCGATTCTACGCCCTCGATTACCCCCGAGCACATTCTTAGATGAGCGTTTTTGTAAAAGTTTCATTTGAACCCTGTCAGACAACATATTTCTTCTAAGAGCTGAGCGGAGAGCCACTGTCGCACGCGACCCGCCGCCATTTTCTGGTGAGCCACGTCCGGCAGTATCATTTTTCGCAGTGGGCCACGCGGACCCGCCGCCATTTTCTGGTGAGCCACGTCCGGCAGCATCATTTTTCGTAGTGGGCCACTACGACCGGCTTGAAAATGTACAAGTCCAGAAGGCGTATATATAAAGGGGTGTTCAACAAAGGAATTTGGAAGAGTCTTAGGAGATACTAGGGGTAATCTGGCACGCTGAATGCGAATATGCAGGTTATTTTAGACCGAAATGTGTTTTGGAGCGAGTTATTGAGCAAAACTCTTCAATTCCACCTACACCCGTCTGTATAGCTCCTTACGCGGGGAAATTCCGGTGGGGTCATCACAAGAAAAAATGTTCCTTTTGGATGCCTGAAGACTTGGCTCAATGTTTGACGTTGATTAAACTTGTGGTTTTTTAGATCCAGGCCTCCAAAATTTCAAATCCGTGACAAAAATGTCATTTTTGGAGGCTTCAACGTGAAGATGATCAAAAACCAACATTACCACGCGATTCTACGCCCTCGATTACCCCCGAGCACATTCTTAGATGAGCGTTTTTGTAAAAGTTTCCTTTGAACCCTGTCAGACAACATATTTCTTCTAAGAGCTGAGCGGAGAGCCACTGTCGCACGCGACCCGCCGCCATTTTCTGGTGAGCCACGTCCGGCAGTATCATTTTTCGCAGTGGGCCACGCGGACCCGCCGCCATTTTCTGGTGAGCCACGTCCGGCAGCATCATTTTTCGTAGTGGGCCACTACGACCGGCTTGAAAATGTACAAGTCCAGAAGGCGTATATATAAAGGGGTGTTCAACAAAGGAATTTGGAAGAGTCTTAGGAGATACTAGGGGTAATCTGGCACGCTGAATGCGAATATGCAGGTTATTTTAGACCGAAATGTGTTTTGGAGCGAGTTATTGAGCAAAACTCTTCAATTCCACCTACACCCGTCTGTATAGCTCCTTACGCGGGGAAATTCCGGTGGGGTCATCACAAGAAAAAATGTTTCTTTTGGATGCCTGAAGACTTGGCTCAATGTTTGACGTTGATTAAACTTGTGGTTTTTTAGATCCAGGCCTCCAAAATTTCAAATCCGTGACAAAAATGTCATTTTTGGAGGCTTCAACGTGAAGATGATCAAAAACCAACATTACCACGCGATTCTACGCCCTCGATTACCCCCGAGCACATTCTTAGATGAGCGTTTTTGTAAAAGTTTCCTTTGAACCCTGTCAGACAACATATTTCTTCTAAGAGCTGAGCGGAGAGCCACTGTCGCACGCGACCCGCCGCCATTTTCTGGTGAGCCACGTCCGGCAGTATCATTTTTCGCAGTGGGCCACGCGGACCCGCCGCCATTTTCTGGTGAGCCACGTCCGGCAGCATCATTTTTCGTAGTGGGCCACTACGACCGGCTTGAAAATGTACAAGTCCAGAAGGCGTATATATAAAGGGGTGTTCAACAAAGGAATTTGGAAGAGTCTTAGGAGATACTAGGGGTAATCTGGCACGCTGAATGCGAATATGCAGGTAATTTTAGACCGAAATGTGTTTTGGAGCGAGTTATTGAGCAAAACTCTTCAATTCCACCTACACCCGTCTGTATAGCTCCTTACGCGGGGAAATTCCGGTGGGGTCATCACAAGAAAAAATGTTTCTTTTGGATGCCTGAAGACTTGGCTCAATGTTTGACGTTGATTAAACTTGTGGTTTTTTAGATCCAGGCCTCCAAAATTTCAAATCCGTGACAAAAATGTCATTTTTGGAGGCTTCAACGTGAAGATGATCAAAAACCAACATTACCACGCGATTCTACGCCCTCGATTACCCCCGAGCACATTCTTAGATGAGCGTTTTTGTAAAAGTTTCCTTTGAACCCTGTCAGACAACATATTTCTTCTAAGAGCTGAGCGGAGAGCCACTGTCGCACGCGACCCGCCGCCATTTTCTGGTGAGCCACGTCCGGCAGTATCATTTTTCGCAGTGGGCCACGCGGACCCGCCGCCATTTTCTGGTGAGCCACGTCCGGCAGCATCATTTTTCGTAGTGGGCCACTACGACCGGCTTGAAAATGTACAAGTCCAGAAGGCGTATATATAAAGGGGTGTTCAACAAAGGAATTTGGAAGAGTCTTAGGAGATACTAGGGGTAATCTGGCACGCTGAATGCGAATATGCAGGTAATTTTAGACCGAAATGTGTTTTGGAGCGAGTTATTGAGCAAAACTCTTCAATTCCACATACACCTGTCTGTATAGCTCCTTACGCGGGGAAATTCCGGTGGGGTCATCACAAGAAAAAATGTTCCTTTTGGATGCCTGAAGACTTGGCTCAATGTTTGACGTTGATTAAACTTGTGGTTTTTTAGATCCAGGCCTCCAAAATTTCAAATCCGTGACAAAAATGTCATTTTTGGAGGCTTCAACGTGAAGATGATCAAAAACCAACATTACCACGCGATTCTACGCCCTCGATTACCCCCGAGCACATTCTTAGATGAGCGTTTTTGTAAAAGTTTCCTTTGAACCCTGTCAGACAACATATTTCTTCTAAGAGCTGAGCGGAGAGCCACTGTCGCACGCGACCCGCCGCCATTTTCTGGTGAGCCACGTCCGGCAGTATCATTTTTCGCAGTGGGCCACGCGGACCCGCCGCCATTTTCTGGTGAGCCACGTCCGGCAGCATCATTTTTCGTAGTGGGCCACTACGACCGGCTTGAAAATGTACAAGTCCAGAAGGCGTATATATAAAGGGGTGTTCAACAAAGGAATTTGGAAGAGTCTTAGGAGATACTAGGGGTAATCTGGCACGCTGAATGCGAATATGCAGGTAATTTTAGACCGAAATGTGTTTTGGAGCGAGTTATTGAGCAAAACTCTTCAATTCCACATACACCTGTCTGTATAGCTCCTTACGCGGGGAAATTCCGGTGGGGTCATCACAAGAAAAAATGTTCCTTTTGGATGCCTGAAGACTTGGCTCAATGTTTGACGTTGATTAAACTTGTGGTTTTTTAGATCCAGGCCTCCAAAATTTCAAATCCGTGACAAAAATGTCATTTTTGGAGGCTTCAACGTGAAGATGATCAAAAACCAACATTACCACGCGATTCTACGCCCTCGATTACCCCCGAGCACATTCTTAGATGAGCGTTTTTGTAAAAGTTTCCTTTGAACCCTGTCAGACAACATATTTCTTCTAAGAGCTGAGCGGAGAGCCACTGTCGCACGCGACCCGCCGCCATTTTCTGGTGAGCCACGTCCGGCAGTATCATTTTTCGCAGTGGGCCACGCGGACCCGCCGCCATTTTCTGGTGAGCCACGTCCGGCAGCATCATTTTTCGTAGTGGGCCACTACGACCGGCTTGAAAATGTACAAGTCCAGAAGGCGTATATATAAAGGGGTGTTCAACAAAGGAATTTGGAAGAGTCTTAGGAGATACTAGGGGTAATCTGGCACGCTGAATGCGAATATGCAGGTAATTTTAGACCGAAATGTGTTTTGGAGCGAGTTATTGAGCAAAACTCTTCAATTCCACATACACCTGTCTGTATAGCTCCTTACGCGGGGAAATTCCGGTGGGGTCATCACAAGAAAAAATGTTCCTTTTGGATGCCTGAAGACTTGGCTCAATGTTTGACGTTGATTAAACTTGTGGTTTTTTAGATCCAGGCCTCCAAAATTTCAAATCCGTGACAAAAATGTCATTTTTGGAGGCTTCAACGTGAAGATGATCAAAAACCAACATTACCACGCGATTCTACGCCCTCGATTACCCCCGAGCACATTCTTAGATGAGCGTTTTTGTAAAAGTTTCCTTTGAACCCTGTCAGACAACATATTTCTTCTAAGAGCTGAGCGGAGAGCCACTGTCGCACGCGACCCGCCGCCATTTTCTGGTGAGCCACGTCCGGCAGTATCATTTTTCGCAGTGGGCCACGCGGACCCGCCGCCATTTTCTGGTGAGCCACGTCCGGCAGCATCATTTTTCGTAGTGGGCCACTACGACCGGCTTGAAAATGTACAAGTCCAGAAGGCGTATATATAAAGGGGTGTTCAACAAAGGAATTTGGAAGAGTCTTAGGAGATACTAGGGGTAATCTGGCACGCTGAATGCGAATATGCAGGTAATTTTAGACCGAAATGTGTTTTGGAGCGAGTTATTGAGCAAAACTCTTCAATTCCACATACACCTGTCTGTATAGCTCCTTACGCGGGGAAATTCCGGTGGGGTCATCACAAGAAAAAATGTTCCTTTTGGATGCCTGAAGACTTGGCTCAATGTTTGACGTTGATTAAACTTGTGGTTTTTTAGATCCAGGCCTCCAAAATTTCAAATCCGTGACAAAAATGTCATTTTTGGAGGCTTCAACGTGAAGATGATCAAAAACCAACATTACCACGCGATTCTACGCCCTCGATTACCCCCGAGCACATTCTTAGATGAGCGTTTTTGTAAAAGTTTCCTTTGAACCCTGTCAGACAACATATTTCTTCTAAGAGCTGAGCGGAGAGCCACTGTCGCACGCGACCCGCCGCCATTTTCTGGTGAGCCACGTCCGGCAGTATCATTTTTCGCAGTGGGCCACGCGGACCCGCCGCCATTTTCTGGTGAGCCACGTCCGGCAGCATCATTTTTCGTAGTGGGCCACTACGACCGGCTTGAAAATGTACAAGTCCAGAAGGCGTATATATAAAGGGGTGTTCAACAAAGGAATTTGGAAGAGTCTTAGGAGATACTAGGGGTAATCTGGCACGCTGAATGCGAATATGCAGGTAATTTTAGACCGAAATGTGTTTTGGAGCGAGTTTTTGAGCAAAACTCTTCAATTCCACATACACCTGTCTGTATAGCTCCTTACGCGGGGAAATTCCGGTGGGGTCATCACAAGAAAAAATGTTCCTTTTGGATGCCTGAAGACTTGGCTCAATGTTTGACGTTGATTAAACTTGTGGTTTTTTAGATCCAGGCCTCCAAAATTTCAAATCCGTGACAAAAATGTCATTTTTGGAGGCTTCAACGTGAAGATGATCAAAAACCAACATTACCACGCGATTCTACGCCCTCGATTACCCCCGAGCACATTCTTAGATGAGCGTTTTTGTAAAAGTTTCATTTGAACCCTGTCAGACAACATATTTCTTCTAAGAGCTGAGCGGAGAGCCACTGTCGCACGCGACCCGCCGCCATTTTCTGGTGAGCCACGTCCGGCAGTATCATTTTTCGCAGTGGGCCACGCGGACCCGCCGCCATTTTCTGGTGAGCCACGTCCGGCAGCATCATTTTTCGTAGTGGGCCACTACGACCGGCTTGAAAATGTACAAGTCCAGAAGGCGTATATATAAAGGGGTGTTCAACAAAGGAATTTGGAAGAGTCTTAGGAGATACTAGGGGTAATCTGGCACGCTGAATGCGAATATGCAGGTTATTTTAGACCGAAATGTGTTTTGGAGCGAGTTATTGAGCAAAACTCTTCAATTCCACATACACCCGTCTGTATAGCTCCTTACGCGGGGAAATTCCGGTGGGGTCATCACAAGAAAAAATGTTCCTTTTGGATGCCTGAAGACTTGGCTCAATGTTTGACGTTGATTAAACTTGTGGTTTTTTAGATCCAGGCCTCCAAAATTTCAAATCCGTGACAAAAATGTCATTTTTGGAGGCTTCAACGTGAAGATGATCAAAAACCAACATTACCACGCGATTCTACGCCCTCGATTACCCCCGAGCACATTCTTAGATGAGCGTTTTTGTAAAAGTTTCATTTGAACCCTGTCAGACAACATATTTCTTCTAAGAGCTGAGCGGAGAGCCACTGTCGCACGCGACCCGCCGCCATTTTCTGGTGAGCCACGTCCGGCAGTATCATTTTTCGCAGTGGGCCACGCGGACCCGCCGCCATTTTCTGGTGAGCCACGTCCGGCAGCATCATTTTTCGTAGTGGGCCACTACGACCGGCTTGAAAATGTACAAGTCCAGAAGGCGTATATATAAAGGGGTGTTCAACAAAGGAATTTGGAAGAGTCTTAGGAGATACTAGGGGTAATCTGGCACGCTGAATGCGAATATGCAGGTTATTTTAGACCGAAATGTGTTTTGGAGCGAGTTATTGAGCAAAACTCTTCAATTCCACATACACCCGTCTGTATAGCTCCTTACGCGGGGAAATTCCGGTGGGGTCATCACAAGAAAAAATGTTCCTTTTGGATGCCTGAAGACTTGGCTCAATGTTTGACGTTGATTAAACTTGTGGTTTTTTAGATCGAGGCCTCCAAAATTTCAAATCCGTGACAAAAATGTCATTTTTGGAGGCTTCAACGTGAAGATGATCAAAAACCAACATTACCACGCGATTCTACGCCCTCGATTACCCCCGAGCACATTCTTAAATGAGCGTTTTTGTAAAAGTTTCATTTGAACCCTGTCAGACAACATATTTCTTCTAAGAGCTGAGCGGAGAGCCACTGTCGCACGCGACCCGCCGCCATTTTCTGGTGAGCCACGTCCGGCAGTATCATTTTTCGCAGTGGGCCACGCGGACCCGCCGCCATTTTCTGGTGAGCCACGTCCGGCAGCATCATTTTTCGTAGTGGGCCACTACGACCGGCTTGAAAATGTACAAGTCCAGAAGGCGTATATATAAAGGGGTGTTCAACAAAGGAATTTGGAAGAGTCTTAGGAGATACTAGGGGTAATCTGGCACGCTGAATGCGAATATGCAGGTAATTTTAGACCGAAATGTGTTTTGGAGCGAGTTTTTGAGCAAAACTCTTCAATTCCACATACACCTGTCTGTATAGCTCCTTACGCGGGGAAATTCCGGTGGGGTCATCACAAGAAAAAATGTTCCTTTTGGATGCCTGAAGACTTGGCTCAATGTTTGACGTTGATTAAACTTGTGGTTTTTTAGATCCAGGCCTCCAAAATTTCAAATCCGTGACAAAAATGTCATTTTTGGAGGCTTCAACGTGAAGATGATCAAAAACCAACATTACCACGCGATTCTACGCCCTCGATTACCCCCGAGCACATTCTTAGATGAGCGTTTTTGTAAAAGTTTCATTTGAACCCTGTCAGACAACATATTTCTTCTAAGAGCTGAGCGGAGAGCCACTGTCGCACGCGACCCGCCGCCATTTTCTGGTGAGCCACGTCCGGCAGTATCATTTTTCGCAGTGGGCCACGCGGACCCGCCGCCATTTTCTGGTGAGCCACGTCCGGCAGCATCATTTTTCGTAGTGGGCCACTACGACCGGCTTGAAAATGTACAAGTCCAGAAGGCGTATATATAAAGGGGTGTTCAACAAAGGAATTTGGAAGAGTCTTAGGAGATACTAGGGGTAATCTGGCACGCTGAATGCGAATATGCAGGTTATTTTAGACCGAAATGTGTTTTGGAGCGAGTTATTGAGCAAAACTCTTCAATTCCACATACACCCGTCTGTATAGCTCCTTACGCGGGGAAATTCCGGTGGGGTCATCACAAGAAAAAATGTTCCTTTTGGATGCCTGAAGACTTGGCTCAATGTTTGACGTTGATTAAACTTGTGGTTTTTTAGATCCAGGCCTCCAAAATTTCAAATCCGTGACAAAAATGTCATTTTTGGAGGCTTCAACGTGAAGATGATCAAAAACCAACATTACCACGCGATTCTACGCCCTCGATTACCCCCGAGCACATTCTTAGATGAGCGTTTTTGTAAAAGTTTCATTTGAACCCTGTCAGACAACATATTTCTTCTAAGAGCTGAGCGGAGAGCCACTGTCGCACGCGACCCGCCGCCATTTTCTGGTGAGCCACGTCCGGCAGTATCATTTTTCGCAGTGGGCCACGCGGACCCGCCGCCATTTTCTGGTGAGCCACGTCCGGCAGCATCATTTTTCGTAGTGGGCCACTACGACCGGCTTGAAAATGTACAAGTCCAGAAGGCGTATATATAAAGGGGTGTTCAACAAAGGAATTTGGAAGAGTCTTAGGAGATACTAGGGGTAATCTGGCACGCTGAATGCGAATATGCAGGTTATTTTAGACCGAAATGTGTTTTGGAGCGAGTTATTGAGCAAAACTCTTCAATTCCACATACACCCGTCTGTATAGCTCCTTACGCGGGGAAATTCCGGTGGGGTCATCACAAGAAAAAATGTTCCTTTTGGATGCCTGAAGACTTGGCTCAATGTTTGACGTTGATTAAACTTGTGGTTTTTTAGATCGAGGCCTCCAAAATTTCAAATCCGTGACAAAAATGTCATTTTTGGAGGCTTCAACGTGAAGATGATCAAAAACCAACATTACCACGCGATTCTACGCCCTCGATTACCCCCGAGCACATTCTTAAATGAGCGTTTTTGTAAAAGTTTCATTTGAACCCTGTCAGACAACATATTTCTTCTAAGAGCTGAGCGGAGAGCCACTGTCGCACGCGACCCGCCGCCATTTTCTGGTGAGCCACGTCCGGCAGTATCATTTTTCGCAGTGGGCCACGCGGACCCGCCGCCATTTTCTGGTGAGCCACGTCCGGCAGCATCATTTTTCGTAGTGGGCCACTACGACCGGCTTGAAAATGTACAAGTCCAGAAGGCGTATATATAAAGGGGTGTTCAACAAAGGAATTTGGAAGAGTCTTAGGAGATACTAGGGGTAATCTGGCACGCTGAATGCGAATATGCAGGTAATTTTAGACCGAAATGTGTTTTGGAGCGAGTTTTTGAGCAAAACTCTTCAATTCCACATACACCTGTCTGTATAGCTCCTTACGCGGGGAAATTCCGGTGGGGTCATCACAAGAAAAAATGTTCCTTTTGGATGCCTGAAGACTTGGCTCAATGTTTGACGTTGATTAAACTTGTGGTTTTTTAGATCCAGGCCTCCAAAATTTCAAATCCGTGACAAAAATGTCATTTTTGGAGGCTTCAACGTGAAGATGATCAAAAACCAACATTACCACGCGATTCTACGCCCTCGATTACCCCCGAGCACATTCTTAGATGAGCGTTTTTGTAAAAGTTTCATTTGAACCCTGTCAGACAACATATTTCTTCTAAGAGCTGAGCGGAGAGCCACTGTCGCACGCGACCCGCCGCCATTTTCTGGTGAGCCACGTCCGGCAGTATCATTTTTCGCAGTGGGCCACGCGGACCCGCCGCCATTTTCTGGTGAGCCACGTCCGGCAGCATCATTTTTCGTAGTGGGCCACTACGACCGGCTTGAAAATGTACAAGTCCAGAAGGCGTATATATAAAGGGGTGTTCAACAAAGGAATTTGGAAGAGTCTTAGGAGATACTAGGGGTAATCTGGCACGCTGAATGCGAATATGCAGGTTATTTTAGACCGAAATGTGTTTTGGAGCGAGTTATTGAGCAAAACTCTTCAATTCCACATACACCCGTCTGTATAGCTCCTTACGCGGGGAAATTCCGGTGGGGTCATCACAAGAAAAAATGTTCCTTTTGGATGCCTGAAGACTTGGCTCAATGTTTGACGTTGATTAAACTTGTGGTTTTTTAGATCCAGGCCTCCAAAATTTCAAATCCGTGACAAAAATGTCATTTTTGGAGGCTTCAACGTGAAGATGATCAAAAACCAACATTACCACGCGATTCTACGCCCTCGATTACCCCCGAGCACATTCTTAGATGAGCGTTTTTGTAAAAGTTTCATTTGAACCCTGTCAGACAACATATTTCTTCTAAGAGCTGAGCGGAGAGCCACTGTCGCACGCGACCCGCCGCCATTTTCTGGTGAGCCACGTCCGGCAGTATCATTTTTCGCAGTGGGCCACGCGGACCCGCCGCCATTTTCTGGTGAGCCACGTCCGGCAGCATCATTTTTCGTAGTGGGCCACTACGACCGGCTTGAAAATGTACAAGTCCAGAAGGCGTATATATAAAGGGGTGTTCAACAAAGGAATTTGGAAGAGTCTTAGGAGATACTAGGGGTAATCTGGCACGCTGAATGCGAATATGCAGGTTATTTTAGACCGAAATGTGTTTTGGAGCGAGTTATTGAGCAAAACTCTTCAATTCCACATACACCCGTCTGTATAGCTCCTTACGCGGGGAAATTCCGGTGGGGTCATCACAAGAAAAAATGTTCCTTTTGGATGCCTGAAGACTTGGCTCAATGTTTGACGTTGATTAAACTTGTGGTTTTTTAGATCGAGGCCTCCAAAATTTCAAATCCGTGACAAAAATGTCATTTTTGGAGGCTTCAACGTGAAGATGATCAAAAACCAACATTACCACGCGATTCTACGCCCTCGATTACCCCCGAGCACATTCTTAAATGAGCGTTTTTGTAAAAGTTTCATTTGAACCCTGTCAGACAACATATTTCTTCTAAGAGCTGAGCGGAGAGCCACTGTCGCACGCGACCCGCCGCCATTTTCTGGTGAGCCACGTCCGGCAGTATCATTTTTCGCAGTGGGCCACGCGGACCCGCCGCCATTTTCTGGTGAGCCACGTCCGGCAGCATCATTTTTCGTAGTGGGCCACTACGACCGGCTTGAAAATGTACAAGTCCAGAAGGCGTATATATAAAGGGGTGTTCAACAAAGGAATTTGGAAGAGTCTTAGGAGATACTAGGGGTAATCTGGCACGCTGAATGCGAATATGCAGGTTATTTTAGACCGAAATGTGTTTTGGAGCGAGTTATTGAGCAAAACTCTTCAATTCCACCTACACCCGTCTGTATAGCTCCTTACGCGGGGAAATTCCGGTGGGGTCATCACAAGAAAAAATGTTCCTTTTGGATGCCTGAAGACTTGGCTCAATGTTTGACGTTGATTAAACTTGTGGTTTTTTAGATCCAGGCCTCCAAAATTTCAAATCCGTGACAAAAATGTCATTTTTGGAGGCTTCAACGTGAAGATGATCAAAAACCAACATTACCACGCGATTCTACGCCCTCGATTACCCCCGAGCACATTCTTAGATGAGCGTTTTTGTAAAAGTTTCCTTTGAACCCTGTCAGACAACATATTTCTTCTAAGAGCTGAGCGGAGAGCCACTGTCGCACGCGACCCGCCGCCATTTTCTGGTGAGCCACGTCCGGCAGTATCATTTTTCGCAGTGGGCCACGCGGACCCGCCGCCATTTTCTGGTGAGCCACGTCCGGCAGCATCATTTTTCGTAGTGGGCCACTACGACCGGCTTGAAAATGTACAAGTCCAGAAGGCGTATATATAAAGGGGTGTTCAACAAAGGAATTTGGAAGAGTCTTAGGAGATACTAGGGGTAATCTGGCACGCTGAATGCGAATATGCAGGTTATTTTAGACCGAAATGTGTTTTGGAGCGAGTTATTGAGCAAAACTCTTCAATTCCACCTACACCCGTCTGTATAGCTCCTTACGCGGGGAAATTCCGGTGGGGTCATCACAAGAAAAAATGTTCCTTTTGGATGCCTGAAGACTTGGCTCAATGTTTGACGTTGATTAAACTTGTGGTTTTTTAGATCCAGGCCTCCAAAATTTCAAATCCGTGACAAAAATGTCATTTTTGGAGGCTTCAACGTGAAGATGATCAAAAACCAACATTACCACGCGATTCTACGCCCTCGATTACCCCCGAGCACATTCTTAGATGAGCGTTTTTGTAAAAGTTTCATTTGAACCCTGTCAGACAACATATTTCTTCTAAGAGCTGAGCGGAGAGCCACTGTCGCACGCGACCCGCCGCCATTTTCTGGTGAGCCACGTCCGGCAGTATCATTTTTCGCAGTGGGCCACGCGGACCCGCCGCCATTTTCTGGTGAGCCACGTCCGGCAGCATCATTTTTCGTAGTGGGCCACTACGACCGGCTTGAAAATGTACAAGTCCAGAAGGCGTATATATAAAGGGGTGTTCAACAAAGGAATTTGGAAGAGTCTTAGGAGATACTAGGGGTAATCTGGCACGCTGAATGCGAATATGCAGGTTATTTTAGACCGAAATGTGTTTTGGAGCGAGTTATTGAGCAAAACTCTTCAATTCCACATACACCCGTCTGTATAGCTCCTTACGCGGGGAAATTCCGGTGGGGTCATCACAAGAAAAAATGTTCCTTTTGGATGCCTGAAAACTTGGCTCAATGTTTGACGTTGATTAAACTTGTGGTTTTTTAGATCCAGGCCTCCAAAATTTCAAATCCGTGACAAAAATGTCATTTTTGGAGGCTTCAACGTGAAGATGATCAAAAACCAACATTACCACGCAATTCTACGCCCTCGATTACCCCCGAGCACATTCTTAGATGAGCGTTTTTGTAAAAGTTTCATTTGAACCCTGTCAGACAACATATTTCTTCTAAGAGCTGAGCGGAGAGCCACTGTCGCACGCGACCCGCCGCCATTTTCTGGTGAGCCACGTCCGGCAGTATCATTTTTCGCAGTGGGCCACGCGGACCCGCCGCCATTTTCTGGTGAGCCACGTCCGGCAGCATCATTTTTCGTAGTGGGCCACTACGACCGGCTTGAAAATGTACAAGTCCAGAAGGCGTATATATAAAGGGGTGTTCAACAAAGGAATTTGGAAGAGTCTTAGGAGATACTAGGGGTAATCTGGCACGCTGAATGCGAATATGCAGGTTATTTTAGACCGAAATGTGTTTTGGAGCGAGTTATTGAGCAAAACTCTTCAATTCCACATACACCCGTCTGTATAGCTCCTTACGCGGGGAAATTCCGGTGGGGTCATCACAAGAAAAAATGTTCCTTTTGGATGCCTGAAGACTTGGCTCAATGTTTGACGTTGATTAAACTTGTGGTTTTTTAGATCGAGGCCTCCAAAATTTCAAATCCGTGACAAAAATGTCATTTTTGGAGGCTTCAACGTGAAGATGATCAAAAACCAACATTACCACGCGATTCTACGCCCTCGATTACCCCCGAGCACATTCTTAAATGAGCGTTTTTGTAAAAGTTTCATTTGAACCCTGTCAGACAACATATTTCTTCTAAGAGCTGAGCGGAGAGCCACTGTCGCACGCGACCCGCCGCCATTTTCTGGTGAGCCACGTCCGGCAGTATCATTTTTCGCAGTGGGCCACGCGGACCCGCCGCCATTTTCTGGTGAGCCACGTCCGGCAGCATCATTTTTCGTAGTGGGCCACTACGACCGGCTTGAAAATGTACAAGTCCAGAAGGCGTATATATAAAGGGGTGTTCAACAAAGGAATTTGGACGAGTCTTAGGAGATACTAGGGGTAATCTGGCACGCTGAATGCGAATATGCAGGTTATTTTAGACCGAAATGTGTTTTGGAGCGAGTTATTGAGCAAAACTCTTCAATTCCACCTACACCCGTCTGTATAGCTCCTTACGCGGGGAAATTCCGGTGGGGTCATCACAAGAAAAAATGTTCCTTTTGGATGCCTGAAGACTTGGCTCAATGTTTGACGTTGATTAAACTTGTGGTTTTTTAGATCCAGGCCTCCAAAATTTCAAATCCGTGACAAAAATGTCATTTTTGGAGGCTTCAACGTGAAGATGATCAAAAACCAACATTACCACGCGATTCTACGCCCTCGATTACCCCCGAACACATTCTTAGATGAGCGTTTTTGTAAAAGTTTCCTTTGAACCCTGTCAGACAACATATTTCTTCTAAGAGCTGAGCGGAGAGCCACTGTCGCACGCGACCCGCCGCCATTTTCTGGTGAGCCACGTCCGGCAGTATCATTTTTCGCAGTGGGCCACGCGGACCCGCCGCCATTTTCTGGTGAGCCACGTCCGGCAGCATCATTTTTCGTAGTGGGCCACTACGACCGGCTTGAAAATGTACAAGTCCAGAAGGCGTATATATAAAGGGGTGTTCAACAAAGGAATTTGGAAGAGTCTTAGGAGATACTAGGGGTAATCTGGCACGCTGAATGCGAATATGCAGGTTATTTTAGACCGAAATGTGTTTTGGAGCGAGTTATTGAGCAAAACTCTTCAATTCCACCTACACCCGTCTGTATAGCTCCTTACGCGGGGAAATTCCGGTGGGGTCATCACAAGAAAAAATGTTCCTTTTGGATGCCTGAAGACTTGGCTCAATGTTTGACGTTGATTAAACTTGTGGTTTTTTAGATCCAGGCCTCCAAAATTTCAAATCCGTGACAAAAATGTCATTTTTGGAGGCTTCAACGTGAAGATGATCAAAAACCAACATTACCACGCGATTCTACGCCCTCGATTACCCCCGAGCACATTCTTAGATGAGCGTTTTTGTAAAAGTTTCCTTTGAACCCTGTCAGACAACATATTTCTTCTAAGAGCTGAGCGGAGAGCCACTGTCGCACGCGACCCGCCGCCATTTTCTGGTGAGCCACGTCCGGCAGTATCATTTTTCGCAGTGGGCCACGCGGACCCGCCGCCATTTTCTGGTGAGCCACGTCCGGCAGCATCATTTTTCGTAGTGGGCCACTACGACCGGCTTGAAAATGTACAAGTCCAGAAGGCGTATATATAAAGGGGTGTTCAACAAAGGAATTTGGAAGAGTCTTAGGAGATACTAGGGGTAATCTGGCACGCTGAATGCGAATATGCAGGTTATTTTAGACCGAAATGTGTTTTGGAGCGAGTTATTGAGCAAAACTCTTCAATTCCACATACACCCGTCTGTATAGCTCCTTACGCGGGGAAATTCCGGTGGGGTCATCACAAGAAAAAATGTTCCTTTTGGATGCCTGAAGACTTGGCTCAATGTTTGACGTTGATTAAACTTGTGGTTTTTTAGATCCAGGCCTCCAAAATTTCAAATCCGTGACAAAAATGTCATTTTTGGAGGCTTCAACGTGAAGATGATCAAAAACCAACATTACCACGCGATTCTACGCCCTCGATTACCCCCGAGCACATTCTTAGATGAGCGTTTTTGTAAAAGTTTCCTTTGAACCCTGTCAGACAACATATTTCTTCTAAGAGCTGAGCGGAGAGCCACTGTCGCACGCGACCCGCCGCCATTTTCTGGTGAGCCACGTCCGGCAGTATCATTTTTCGCAGTGGGCCACGCGGACCCGCCGCCATTTTCTGGTGAGCCACGTCCGGCAGCATCATTTTTCGTAGTGGGCCACTACGACCGGCTTGAAAATGTACAAGTCCAGAAGGCGTATATATAAAGGGGTGTTCAACAAAGGAATTTGGAAGAGTCTTAGGAGATACTAGGGGTAATCTGGCACGCTGAATGCGAATATGCAGGTTATTTTAGACCGAAATGTGTTTTGGAGCGAGTTATTGAGCAAAACTCTTCAATTCCACCTACACCCGTCTGTATAGCTCCTTACGCGGGGAAATTCCGGTGGGGTCATCACAAGAAAAAATGTTCCTTTTGGATGCCTGAAGACTTGGCTCAATGTTTGACGTTGATTAAACTTGTGGTTTTTTAGATCCAGGCCTCCAAAATTTCAAATCCGTGACAAAAATGTCATTTTTGGAGGCTTCAACGTGAAGATGATCAAAAACCAACATTACCACGCGATTCTACGCCCTCGATTACCCCCGAGCACATTCTTAGATGAGCGTTTTTGTAAAAGTTTCCTTTGAACCCTGTCAGACAACATATTTCTTCTAAGAGCTGAGCGGAGAGCCACTGTCGCACGCGACCCGCCGCCATTTTCTGGTGAGCCACGTCCGGCAGTATCATTTTTCGCAGTGGGCCACGCGGACCCGCCGCCATTTTCTGGTGAGCCACGTCCGGCAGCATCATTTTTCGTAGTGGGCCACTACGACCGGCTTGAAAATGTACAAGTCCAGAAGGCGTATATATAAAGGGGTGTTCAACAAAGGAATTTGGAAGAGTCTTAGGAGATACTAGGGGTAATCTGGCACGCTGAATGCGAATATGCAGGTTATTTTAGACCGAAATGTGTTTTGGAGCGAGTTATTGAGCAAAACTCTTCAATTCCACATACACCCGTCTGTATAGCTCCTTACGCGGGGAAATTCCGGTGGGGTCATCACAAGAAAAAATGTTCCTTTTGGATGCCTGAAGACTTGGCTCAATGTTTGACGTTGATTAAACTTGTGGTTTTTTAGATCCAGGCCTCCAAAATTTCAAATCCGTGACAAAAATGTCATTTTTGGAGGCTTCAACGTGAAGATGATCAAAAACCAACATTACCACGCGATTCTACGCCCTCGATTACCCCCGAGCACATTCTTAGATGAGCGTTTTTGTAAAAGTTTCCTTTGAACCCTGTCAGACAACATATTTCTTCTAAGAGCTGAGCGGAGAGCCACTGTCGCACGCGACCCGCCGCCATTTTCTGGTGAGCCACGTCCGGCAGTATCATTTTTCGCAGTGGGCCACGCGGACCCGCCGCCATTTTCTGGTGAGCCACGTCCGGCAGCATCATTTTTCGTAGTGGGCCACTACGACCGGCTTGAAAATGTACAAGTCCAGAAGGCGTATATATAAAGGGGTGTTCAACAAAGGAATTTGGAAGAGTCTTAGGAGATACTAGGGGTAATCTGGCACGCTGAATGCGAATATGCAGGTTATTTTAGACCGAAATGTGTTTTGGAGCGAGTTATTGAGCAAAACTCTTCAATTCCACCTACACCCGTCTGTATAGCTCCTTACGCGGGGAAATTCCGGTGGGGTCATCACAAGAAAAAATGTTCCTTTTGGATGCCTGAAGACTTGGCTCAATGTTTGACGTTGATTAAACTTGTGGTTTTTTAGATCCAGGCCTCCAAAATTTCAAATCCGTGACAAAAATGTCATTTTTGGAGGCTTCAACGTGAAGATGATCAAAAACCAACATTACCACGCGATTCTACGCCCTCGATTACCCCCGAGCACATTCTTAGATGAGCGTTTTTGTAAAAGTTTCCTTTGAACCCTGTCAGACAACATATTTCTTCTAAGAGCTGAGCGGAGAGCCACTGTCGCACGCGACCCGCCGCCATTTTCTGGTGAGCCACGTCCGGCAGTATCATTTTTCGCAGTGGGCCACGCGGACCCGCCGCCATTTTCTGGTGAGCCACGTCCGGCAGCATCATTTTTCGTAGTGGGCCACTACGACCGGCTTGAAAATGTACAAGTCCAGAAGGCGTATATATAAAGGGGTGTTCAACAAAGGAATTTGGAAGAGTCTTAGGAGATACTAGGGGTAATCTGGCACGCTGAATGCGAATATGCAGGTTATTTTAGACCGAAATGTGTTTTGGAGCGAGTTATTGAGCAAAACTCTTCAATTCCACATACACCCGTCTGTATAGCTCCTTACGCGGGGAAATTCCGGTGGGGTCATCACAAGAAAAAATGTTCCTTTTGGATGCCTGAAGACTTGGCTCAATGTTTGACGTTGATTAAACTTGTGGTTTTCTAGATCCAGGCCTCCAAAATTTCAAATCCGTGACAAAAATGTCATTTTTGGAGGCTTCAACGTGAAGATGATCAAAAACCAACATTACCACGCGATTCTACGCCCTCGATTACCCCCGAGCACATTCTTAGATGAGCGTTTTTGTAAAAGTTTCCTTTGAACCCTGTCAGACAACATATTTCTTCTAAGAGCTGAGCGGAGAGCCACTGTCGCACGCGACCCGCCGCCATTTTCTGGTGAGCCACGTCCGGCAGTATCATTTTTCGCAGTGGGCCACGCGGACCCGCCGCCATTTTCTGGTGAGCCACGTCCGGCAGCATCATTTTTCGTAGTGGGCCACTACGACCGGCTTGAAAATGTACAAGTCCAGAAGGCGTATATATAAAGGGGTGTTCAACAAAGGAATTTGGAAGAGTCTTAGGAGATACTAGGGGTAATCTGGCACGCTGAATGCGAATATGCAGGTTATTTTAGACCGAAATGTGTTTTGGAGCGAGTTATTGAGCAAAACTCTTCAATTCCACATACACCCGTCTGTATAGCTCCTTACGCGGGGAAATTCCGGTGGGGTCATCACAAGAAAAAATGTTCCTTTTGGATGCCTGAAGACTTGGCTCAATGTTTGACGTTGATTAAACTTGTGGTTTTTTAGATCCAGGCCTCCAAAATTTCAAATCCGTGACAAAAATGTCATTTTTGGAGGCTTCAACGTGAAGATGATCAAAAACCAACATTACCACGCGATTCTACGCCCTCGATTACCCCCGAGCACATTCTTAGATGAGCGTTTTTGTAAAAGTTTCATTTGAACCCTGTCAGACAACATATTTCTTCTAAGAGCTGAGCGGAGAGCCACTGTCGCACGCGACCCGCCGCCATTTTCTGGTGAGCCACGTCCGGCAGTATCATTTTTCGCAGTGGGCCACGCGGACCCGCCGCCATTTTCTGGTGAGCCACGTCCGGCAGCATCATTTTTCGTAGTGGGCCACTACGACCGGCTTGAAAATGTACAAGTCCAGAAGGCGTATATATAAAGGGGTGTTCAACAAAGGAATTTGGAAGAGTCTTAGGAGATACTAGGGGTAATCTGGCACGCTGAATGCGAATATGCAGGTAATTTTAGACCGAAATGTGTTTTGGAGCGAGTTTTTGAGCAAAACTCTTCAATTCCACATACACCTGTCTGTATAGCTCCTTACGCGGGGAAATTCCGGTGGGGTCATCACAAGAAAAAATGTTCCTTTTGGATGCCTGAAGACTTGGCTCAATGTTTGACGTTGATTAAACTTGTGGTTTTTTAGATCCAGGCCTCCAAAATTTCAAATCCGTGACAAAAATGTCATTTTTGGAGGCTTCAACGTGAAGATGATCAAAAACCAACATTACCACGCGATTCTACGCCCTCGATTACCCCCGAGCACATTCTTAGATGAGCGTTTTTGTAAAAGTTTCATTTGAACCCTGTCAGACAACATATTTCTTCTTAGAGCTGAGCGGAGAGCCACTGTCGCACGCGACCCGCCGCCATTTTCTGGTGAGCCACGTCCGGCAGTATCATTTTTCGCAGTGGGCCACGCGGACCCGCCGCCATTTTCTGGTGAGCCACGTCCGGCAGCATCATTTTTCGTAGTGGGCCACTACGACCGGCTTGAAAATGTACAAGTCCAGAAGGCGTATATATAAAGGGGTGTTCAACAAAGGAATTTGGAAGAGTCTTAGGAGATACTAGGGGTAATCTGGCACGCTGAATGCGAATATGCAGGTAATTTTAGACCGAAATGTGTTTTGGAGCGAGTTTTTGAGCAAAACTCTTCAATTCCACATACACCTGTCTGTATAGCTCCTTACGCGGGGAAATTCCGGTGGGGTCATCACAAGAAAAAATGTTCCTTTTGGATGCCTGAAGACTTGGCTCAATGTTTGACGTTGATTAAACTTGTGGTTTTTTAGATCCAGGCCTCCAAAATTTCAAATCCGTGACAAAAATGTCATTTTTGGAGGCTTCAACGTGAAGATGATCAAAAACCAACATTACCACGCGATTCTACGCCCTCGATTACCCCCGAGCACATTCTTAGATGAGCGTTTTTGTAAAAGTTTCATTTGAACCCTGTCAGACAACATATTTCTTCTAAGAGCTGAGCGGAGAGCCACTGTCGCACGCGACCCGCCGCCATTTTCTGGTGAGCCACGTCCGGCAGTATCATTTTTCGCAGTGGGCCACGCGGACCCGCCGCCATTTTCTGGTGAGCCACGTCCGGCAGCATCATTTTTCGTAGTGGGCCACTACGACCGGCTTGAAAATGTACAAGTCCAGAAGGCGTATATATAAAGGGGTGTTCAACAAAGGAATTTGGAAGAGTCTTAGGAGATACTAGGGGTAATCTGGCACGCTGAATGCGAATATGCAGGTAATTTTAGACCGAAATGTGTTTTGGAGCGAGTTTTTGAGCAAAACTCTTCAATTCCACATACACCTGTCTGTATAGCTCCTTACGCGGGGAAATTCCGGTGGGGTCATCACAAGAAAAAATGTTCCTTTTGGATGCCTGAAGACTTGGCTCAATGTTTGACGTTGATTAAACTTGTGGTTTTTTAGATCCAGGCCTCCAAAATTTCAAATCCGTGACAAAAATGTCATTTTTGGAGGCTTCAACGTGAAGATGATCAAAAACCAACATTACCACGCGATTCTACGCCCTCGATTACCCCCGAGCACATTCTTAGATGAGCGTTTTTGTAAAAGTTTCATTTGAACCCTGTCAGACAACATATTTCTTCTAAGAGCTGAGCGGAGAGCCACTGTCGCACGCGACCCGCCGCCATTTTCTGGTGAGCCACGTCCGGCAGTATCATTTTTCGCAGTGGGCCACGCGGACCCGCCGCCATTTTCTGGTGAGCCACGTCCGGCAGCATCATTTTTCGTAGTGGGCCACTACGACCGGCTTGAAAATGTACAAGTCCAGAAGGCGTATATATAAAGGGGTGTTCAACAAAGGAATTTGGAAGAGTCTTAGGAGATACTAGGGGTAATCTGGCACGCTGAATGCGAATATGCAGGTAATTTTAGACCGAAATGTGTTTTGGAGCGAGTTTTTGAGCAAAACTCTTCAATTCCACATACACCTGTCTGTATAGCTCCTTACGCGGGGAAATTCCGGTGGGGTCATCACAAGAAAAAATGTTCCTTTTGGATGCCTGAAGACTTGGCTCAATGTTTGACGTTGATTAAACTTGTGGTTTTTTAGATCCAGGCCTCCAAAATTTCAAATCCGTGACAAAAATGTCATTTTTGGAGGCTTCAACGTGAAGATGATCAAAAACCAACATTACCACGCGATTCTACGCCCTCGATTACCCCCGAGCACATTCTTAGATGAGCGTTTTTGTAAAAGTTTCATTTGAACCCTGTCAGACAACATATTTCTTCTAAGAGCTGAGCGGAGAGCCACTGTCGCACGCGACCCGCCGCCATTTTCTGGTGAGCCACGTCCGGCAGTATCATTTTTCGCAGTGGGCCACGCGGACCCGCCGCCATTTTCTGGTGAGCCACGTCCGGCAGCATCATTTTTCGTAGTGGGCCACTACGACCGGCTTGAAAATGTACAAGTCCAGAAGGCGTATATATAAAGGGGTGTTCAACAAAGGAATTTGGAAGAGTCTTAGGAGATACTAGGGGTAATCTGGCACGCTGAATGCGAATATGCAGGTTATTTTAGACCGAAATGTGTTTTGGAGCGAGTTATTGAGCAAAACTCTTCAATTCCACATACACCCGTCTGTATAGCTCCTTACGCGGGGAAATTCCGGTGGGGTCATCACAAGAAAAAATGTTCCTTTTGGATGCCTGAAGACTTGGCTCAATGTTTGACGTTGATTAAACTTGTGGTTTTTTAGATCCAGGCCTCCAAAATTTCAAATCCGTGACAAAAATGTCATTTTTGGAGGCTTCAACGTGAAGATGATCAAAAACCAACATTACCACGCGATTCTACGTCCTCGATTACCCCCGAGCACATTCTTAGATGAGCGTTTTTGTAAAAGTTTCATTTGAACCCTGTCAGACAACATATTTCTTCTAAGAGCTGAGCGGAGAGCCACTGTCGCACGCGACCCGCCGCCATTTTCTGGTGAGCCACGTCCGGCAGTATCATTTTTCGCAGTGGGCCACGCGGACCCGCCGCCATTTTCTGGTGAGCCACGTCCGGCAGCATCATTTTTCGTAGTGGGCCACTACGACCGGCTTGAAAATGTACAAGTCCAGAAGGCGTATATATAAAGGGGTGTTCAACAAAGGAATTTGGAAGAGTCTTAGGAGATACTAGGGGTAATCTGGCACGCTGAATGCGAATATGCAGGTTATTTTAGACCGAAATGTGTTTTGGAGCGAGTTATTGAGCAAAACTCTTCAATTCCACATACACCCGTCTGTATAGCTCCTTACGCGGGGAAATTCCGGTGGGGTCATCACAAGAAAAAATGTTCCTTTTGGATGCCTGAAGACTTGGCTCAATGTTTGACGTTGATTAAACTTGTGGTTTTTTAGATCCAGGCCTCCAAAATTTCAAATCCGTGACAAAAATGTCATTTTTGGAGGCTTCAACGTGAAGATGATCAAAAACCAACATTACCACGCGATTCTACGTCCTCGATTACCCCCGAGCACATTCTTAGATGAGCGTTTTTGTAAAAGTTTCATTTGAACCCTGTCAGACAACATATTTCTTCTAAGAGCTGAGCGGAGAGCCACTGTCGCACGCGACCCGCCGCCATTTTCTGGTGAGCCACGTCCGGCAGTATCATTTTTCGCAGTGGGCCACGCGGACCCGCCGCCATTTTCTGGTGAGCCACGTCCGGCAGCATCATTTTTCGTAGTGGGCCACTACGACCGGCTTGAAAATGTACAAGTCCAGAAGGCGTATATATAAAGGGGTGTTCAACAAAGGAATTTGGAAGAGTCTTAGGAGATACTAGGGGTAATCTGGCACGCTGAATGCGAATATGCAGGTTATTTTAGACCGAAATGTGTTTTGGAGCGAGTTATTGAGCAAAACTCTTCAATTCCACATACACCCGTCTGTATAGCTCCTTACGCGGGGAAATTCCGGTGGGGTCATCACAAGAAAAAATGTTCCTTTTGGATGCCTGAAGACTTGGCTCAATGTTTGACGTTGATTAAACTTGTGGTTTTTTAGATCCAGGCCTCCAAAATTTCAAATCCGTGACAAAAATGTCATTTTTGGAGGCTTCAACGTGAAGATGATCAAAAACCAACATTACCACGCGATTCTACGTCCTCGATTACCCCCGAGCACATTCTTAGATGAGCGTTTTTGTAAAAGTTTCATTTGAACCCTGTCAGACAACATATTTCTTCTAAGAGCTGAGCGGAGAGCCACTGTCGCACGCGACCCGCCGCCATTTTCTGGTGAGCCACGTCCGGCAGTATCATTTTTCGCAGTGGGCCACGCGGACCCGCCGCCATTTTCTGGTGAGCCACGTCCGGCAGCATCATTTTTCGTAGTGGGCCACTACGACCGGCTTGAAAATGTACAAGTCCAGAAGGCGTATATATAAAGGGGTGTTCAACAAAGGAATTTGGAAGAGTCTTAGGAGATACTAGGGGTAATCTGGCACGCTGAATGCGAATATGCAGGTTATTTTAGACCGAAATGTGTTTTGGAGCGAGTTATTGAGCAAAACTCTTCAATTCCACATACACCCGTCTGTATAGCTCCTTACGCGGGGAAATTCCGGTGGGGTCATCACAAGAAAAAATGTTCCTTTTGGATGCCTGAAGACTTGGCTCAATGTTTGACGTTGATTAAA
This sequence comes from Oscheius myriophilus, assembly GCA_964057215.1. Classification (NCBI taxonomy): domain Eukaryota; kingdom Metazoa; phylum Nematoda; class Chromadorea; order Rhabditida; family Rhabditidae; genus Oscheius; species Oscheius myriophilus. The sequence goes on from OZ059904.1 coordinate 12,657,366, forward strand.
CTTGTGGTTTTTTAGATCCAGGCCTCCAAAATTTCAAATCCGTGACAAAAATGTCATTTTTGGAGGCTTCAACGTGAAGATGATCAAAAACCAACATTACCACGCGATTCTACGTCCTCGATTACCCCCGAGCACATTCTTAGATGAGCGTTTTTGTAAAAGTTTCATTTGAACCCTGTCAGACAACATATTTCTTCTAAGAGCTGAGCGGAGAGCCACTGTCGCACGCGACCCGCCGCCATTTTCTGGTGAGCCACGTCCGGCAGTATCATTTTTCGCAGTGGGCCACGCGGACCCGCCGCCATTTTCTGGTGAGCCACGTCCGGCAGCATCATTTTTCGTAGTGGGCCACTACGACCGGCTTGAAAATGTACAAGTCCAGAAGGCGTATATATAAAGGGGTGTTCAACAAAGGAATTTGGAAGAGTCTTAGGAGATACTAGGGGTAATCTGGCACGCTGAATGCGAATATGCAGGTTATTTTAGACCGAAATGTGTTTTGGAGCGAGTTATTGAGCAAAACTCTTCAATTCCACATACACCCGTCTGTATAGCTCCTTACGCGGGGAAATTCCGGTGGGGTCATCACAAGAAAAAATGTTCCTTTTGGATGCCTGAAGACTTGGCTCAATGTTTGACGTTGATTAAACTTGTGTTTTTTTAGATCCAGGCCTCCAAAATTTCAAATCCGTGACAAAAATGTCATTTTTGGAGGCTTCAACGTGAAGATGATCAAAAACCAACATTACCACGCGATTCTACGCCCTCGATTACCCCCGAGCACATTCTTAGATGAGCGTTTTTGTAAAAGTTTCCTTTGAACCCTGTCAGACAACATATTTCTTCTAAGAGCTGAGCGGAGAGCCACTGTCGCACGCGACCCGCCGCCATTTTCTGGTGAGCCACGTCCGGCAGTATCATTTTTCGCAGTGGGCCACGCGGACCCGCCGCCATTTTCTGGTGAGCCACGTCCGGCAGCATCATTTTTCGTAGTGGGCCACTACGACCGGCTTGAAAATGTACAAGTCCAGAAGGCGTATATATAAAGGGGTGTTCAACAAAGGAATTTGGAAGAGTCTTAGGAGATACTAGGGGTAATCTGGCACGCTGAATGCGAATATGCAGGTTATTTTAGACCGAAATGTGTTTTGGAGCGAGTTATTGAGCAAAACTCTTCAATTCCACCTACACCCGTCTGTATAGCTCCTTACGCGGGGAAATTCCGGTGGGGTCATCACAAGAAAAAATGTTTCTTTTGGATGCCTGAAGACTTGGCTCAATGTTTGACGTTGATTAAACTTGTGGTTTTTTAGATCGAGGCCTCCAAAATTTCAAATCCGTGACAAAAATGTCATTTTTGGAGGCTTCAACGTGAAGATGATCAAAAACCAACATTACCACGCGATTCTACGCCCTCGATTACCCCCGAGCACATTCTTAGATGAGCGTTTTTGTAAAAGTTTCATTTGAACCCTGTCAGACAACATATTTCTTCTAAGAGCTGAGCGGAGAGCCACTGTCGCACGCGACCCGCCGCCATTTTCTGGTGAGCCACGTCCGGCAGTATCATTTTTCGCAGTGGGCCACGCGGACCCGCCGCCATTTTCTGGTGAGCCACGTCCGGTAGCATCATTTTTCGTAGTGGGCCACTACGACCGGCTTGAAAATGTACAAGTCCAGAAGGCGTATATATAAAGGGGTGTTCAACAAAGGAATTTGGAAGAGTCTTAGGAGATACTAGGGGTAATCTGGCACGCTGAATGCGAATATGCAGGTTATTTTAGACCGAAATGTGTTTTGGAGCGAGTTATTGAGCAAAACTCTTCAATTCCACATACACCCGTCTGTATAGCTCCTTACGCGGGGAAATTCCGGTGGGGTCATCACAAGAAAAAATGTTCCTTTTGGATGCCTGAAGACTTGGCTCAATGTTTGACGTTGATTAAACTTGTGGTTTTTTAGATCCAGGCCTCCAAAATTTCAAATCCGTGACAAAAATGTCATTTTTGGAGGCTTCAACGTGAAGATGATCAAAAACCAACATTACCACGCGATTCTACGCCCTCGATTACCCCCGAGCACATTCTTAGATGAGCGTTTTTGTAAAAGTTTCATTTGAACCCTGTCAGACAACATATTTCTTCTAAGAGCTGAGCGGAGAGCCACTGTCGCACGCGACCCGCCGCCATTTTCTGGTGAGCCACGTCCGGCAGTATCATTTTTCGCAGTGGGCCACGCGGACCCGCCGCCATTTTCTGGTGAGCCACGTCCGGCAGCATCATTTTTCGTAGTGGGCCACTACGACCGGCTTGAAAATGTACAAGTCCAGAAGGCGTATATATAAAGGGGTGTTCAACAAAGGAATTTGGAAGAGTCTTAGGAGATACTAGGGGTAATCTGGCACGCTGAATGCGAATATGCAGGTTATTTTAGACCGAAATGTGTTTTGGAGCGAGTTATTGAGCAAAACTCTTCAATTCCACATACACCCGTCTGTATAGCTCCTTACGCGGGGAAATTCCGGTGGGGTCATCACAAGAAAAAATGTTCCTTTTGGATGCCTGAAGACTTGGCTCAATGTTTGACGTTGATTAAACTTGTGGTTTTTTAGATCCAGGCCTCCAAAATTTCAAATCCGTGACAAAAATGTCATTTTTGGAGGCTTCAACGTGAAGATGATCAAAAACCAACATTACCACGCGATTCTACGCCCTCGATTACCCCCGAGCACATTCTTAGATGAGCGTTTTTGTAAAAGTTTCATTTGAACCCTGTCAGACAACATATTTCTTCTAAGAGCTGAGCGGAGAGCCACTGTCGCACGCGACCCGCCGCCATTTTCTGGTGAGCCACGTCCGGCAGTATCATTTTTCGCAGTGGGCCACGCGGACCCGCCGCCATTTTCTGGTGAGCCACGTCCGGCAGCATCATTTTTCGTAGTGGGCCACTACGACCGGCTTGAAAATGTACAAGTCCAGAAGGCGTATATATAAAGGGGTGTTCAACAAAGGAATTTGGAAGAGTCTTAGGAGATACTAGGGGTAATCTGGCACGCTGAATGCGAATATGCAGGTAATTTTAGACCGAAATGTGTTTTGGAGCGAGTTTTTGAGCAAAACTCTTCAATTCCACATACACCTGTCTGTATAGCTCCTTACGCGGGGAAATTCCGGTGGGGTCATCACAAGAAAAAATGTTCCTTTTGGATGCCTGAAGACTTGGCTCAATGTTTGACGTTGATTAAACTTGTGGTTTTTTAGATCCAGGCCTCCAAAATTTCAAATCCGTGACAAAAATGTCATTTTTGGAGGCTTCAACGTGAAGATGATCAAAAACCAACATTACCACGCGATTCTACGCCCTCGATTACCCCCGAGCACATTCTTAGATGAGCGTTTTTGTAAAAGTTTCATTTGAACCCTGTCAGACAACATATTTCTTCTAAGAGCTGAGCGGAGAGCCACTGTCGCACGCGACCCGCCGCCATTTTCTGGTGAGCCACGTCCGGCAGTATCATTTTTCGCAGTGGGCCACGCGGACCCGCCGCCATTTTCTGGTGAGCCACGTCCGGCAGCATCATTTTTCGTAGTGGGCCACTACGACCGGCTTGAAAATGTACAAGTCCAGAAGGCGTATATATAAAGGGGTGTTCAACAAAGGAATTTGGAAGAGTCTTAGGAGATACTAGGGGTAATCTGGCACGCTGAATGCGAATATGCAGGTTATTTTAGACCGAAATGTGTTTTGGAGCGAGTTATTGAGCAAAACTCTTCAATTCCACATACACCCGTCTGTATAGCTCCTTACGCGGGGAAATTCCGGTGGGGTCATCACAAGAAAAAATGTTCCTTTTGGATGCCTGAAGACTTGGCTCAATGTTTGACGTTGATTAAACTTGTGGTTTTTTAGATCCAGGCCTCCAAAATTTCAAATCCGTGACAAAAATGTCATTTTTGGAGGCTTCAACGTGAAGATGATCAAAAACCAACATTACCACGCGATTCTACGTCCTCGATTACCCCCGAGCACATTCTTAGATGAGCGTTTTTGTAAAAGTTTCATTTGAACCCTGTCAGACAACATATTTCTTCTAAGAGCTGAGCGGAGAGCCACTGTCGCACGCGACCCGCCGCCATTTTCTGGTGAGCCACGTCCGGCAGTATCATTTTTCGCAGTGGGCCACGCGGACCCGCCGCCATTTTCTGGTGAGCCACGTCCGGCAGCATCATTTTTCGTAGTGGGCCACTACGACCGGCTTGAAAATGTACAAGTCCAGAAGGCGTATATATAAAGGGGTGTTCAACAAAGGAATTTGGAAGAGTCTTAGGAGATACTAGGGGTAATCTGGCACGCTGAATGCGAATATGCAGGTTATTTTAGACCGAAATGTGTTTTGGAGCGAGTTATTGAGCAAAACTCTTCAATTCCACATACACCCGTCTGTATAGCTCCTTACGCGGGGAAATTCCGGTGGGGTCATCACAAGAAAAAATGTTCCTTTTGGATGCCTGAAGACTTGGCTCAATGTTTGACGTTGATTAAACTTGTGGTTTTTTAGATCCAGGCCTCCAAAATTTCAAATCCGTGACAAAAATGTCATTTTTGGAGGCTTCAACGTGAAGATGATCAAAAACCAACATTACCACGCGATTCTACGTCCTCGATTACCCCCGAGCACATTCTTAGATGAGCGTTTTTGTAAAAGTTTCATTTGAACCCTGTCAGACAACATATTTCTTCTAAGAGCTGAGCGGAGAGCCACTGTCGCACGCGACCCGCCGCCATTTTCTGGTGAGCCACGTCCGGCAGTATCATTTTTCGCAGTGGGCCACGCGGACCCGCCGCCATTTTCTGGTGAGCCACGTCCGGCAGCATCATTTTTCGTAGTGGGCCACTACGACCGGCTTGAAAATGTACAAGTCCAGAAGGCGTATATATAAAGGGGTGTTCAACAAAGGAATTTGGAAGAGTCTTAGGAGATACTAGGGGTAATCTGGCACGCTGAATGCGAATATGCAGGTTATTTTAGACCGAAATGTGTTTTGGAGCGAGTTATTGAGCAAAACTCTTCAATTCCACATACACCCGTCTGTATAGCTCCTTACGCGGGGAAATTCCGGTGGGGTCATCACAAGAAAAAATGTTCCTTTTGGATGCCTGAAGACTTGGCTCAATGTTTGACGTTGATTAAACTTGTGGTTTTTTAGATCCAGGCCTCCAAAATTTCAAATCCGTGACAAAAATGTCATTTTTGGAGGCTTCAACGTGAAGATGATCAAAAACCAACATTACCACGCGATTCTACGTCCTCGATTACCCCCGAGCACATTCTTAGATGAGCGTTTTTGTAAAAGTTTCATTTGAACCCTGTCAGACAACATATTTCTTCTAAGAGCTGAGCGGAGAGCCACTGTCGCACGCGACCCGCCGCCATTTTCTGGTGAGCCACGTCCGGCAGTATCATTTTTCGCAGTGGGCCACGCGGACCCGCCGCCATTTTCTGGTGAGCCACGTCCGGCAGCATCATTTTTCGTAGTGGGCCACTACGACCGGCTTGAAAATGTACAAGTCCAGAAGGCGTATATATAAAGGGGTGTTCAACAAAGGAATTTGGAAGAGTCTTAGGAGATACTAGGGGTAATCTGGCACGCTGAATGCGAATATGCAGGTTATTTTAGACCGAAATGTGTTTTGGAGCGAGTTATTGAGCAAAACTCTTCAATTCCACATACACCCGTCTGTATAGCTCCTTACGCGGGGAAATTCCGGTGGGGTCATCACAAGAAAAAATGTTCCTTTTGGATGCCTGAAGACTTGGCTCAATGTTTGACGTTGATTAAACTTGTGGTTTTTTAGATCCAGGCCTCCAAAATTTCAAATCCGTGACAAAAATGTCATTTTTGGAGGCTTCAACGTGAAGATGATCAAAAACCAACATTACCACGCGATTCTACGTCCTCGATTACCCCCGAGCACATTCTTAGATGAGCGTTTTTGTAAAAGTTTCATTTGAACCCTGTCAGACAACATATTTCTTCTAAGAGCTGAGCGGAGAGCCACTGTCGCACGCGACCCGCCGCCATTTTCTGGTGAGCCACGTCCGGCAGTATCATTTTTCGCAGTGGGCCACGCGGACCCGCCGCCATTTTCTGGTGAGCCACGTCCGGCAGCATCATTTTTCGTAGTGGGCCACTACGACCGGCTTGAAAATGTACAAGTCCAGAAGGCGTATATATAAAGGGGTGTTCAACAAAGGAATTTGGAAGAGTCTTAGGAGATACTAGGGGTAATCTGGCACGCTGAATGCGAATATGCAGGTTATTTTAGACCGAAATGTGTTTTGGAGCGAGTTATTGAGCAAAACTCTTCAATTCCACATACACCCGTCTGTATAGCTCCTTACGCGGGGAAATTCCGGTGGGGTCATCACAAGAAAAAATGTTCCTTTTGGATGCCTGAAGACTTGGCTCAATGTTTGACGTTGATTAAACTTGTGGTTTTTTAGATCCAGGCCTCCAAAATTTCAAATCCGTGACAAAAATGTCATTTTTGGAGGCTTCAACGTGAAGATGATCAAAAACCAACATTACCACGCGATTCTACGCCCTCGATTACCCCCGAGCACATTCTTAGATGAGCGTTTTTGTAAAAGTTTCATTTGAACCCTGTCAGACAACATATTTCTTCTAAGAGCTGAGCGGAGAGCCACTGTCGCACGCGACCCGCCGCCATTTTCTGGTGAGCCACGTCCGGCAGTATCATTTTTCGCAGTGGGCCACGCGGACCCGCCGCCATTTTCTGGTGAGCCACGTCCGGCAGCATCATTTTTCGTAGTGGGCCACTACGACCGGCTTGAAAATGTACAAGTCCAGAAGGCGTATATATAAAGGGGTGTTCAACAAAGGAATTTGGAAGAGTCTTAGGAGATACTAGGGGTAATCTGGCACGCTGAATGCGAATATGCAGGTTATTTTAGACCGAAATGTGTTTTGGAGCGAGTTATTGAGCAAAACTCTTCAATTCCACATACACCCGTCTGTATAGCTCCTTACGCGGGGAAATTCCGGTGGGGTCATCACAAGAAAAAATGTTCCTTTTGGATGCCTGAAGACTTGGCTCAATGTTTGACGTTGATTAAACTTGTGGTTTTTTAGATCGAGGCCTCCAAAATTTCAAATCCGTGACAAAAATGTCATTTTTGGAGGCTTCAACGTGAAGATGATCAAAAACCAACATTACCACGCGATTCTACGCCCTCGATTACCCCCGAGCACATTCTTAAATGAGCGTTTTTGTAAAAGTTTCATTTGAACCCTGTCAGACAACATATTTCTTCTAAGAGCTGAGCGGAGAGCCACTGTCGCACGCGACCCGCCGCCATTTTCTGGTGAGCCACGTCCGGCAGTATCATTTTTCGCAGTGGGCCACGCGGACCCGCCGCCATTTTCTGGTGAGCCACGTCCGGCAGCATCATTTTTCGTAGTGGGCCACTACGACCGGCTTGAAAATGTACAAGTCCAGAAGGCGTATATATAAAGGGGTGTTCAACAAAGGAATTTGGAAGAGTCTTAGGAGATACTAGGGGTAATCTGGCACGCTGAATGCGAATATGCAGGTTATTTTAGACCGAAATGTGTTTTGGAGCGAGTTATTGAGCAAAACTCTTCAATTCCACCTACACCCGTCTGTATAGCTCCTTACGCGGGGAAATTCCGGTGGGGTCATCACAAGAAAAAATGTTCCTTTTGGATGCCTGAAGACTTGGCTCAATGTTTGACGTTGATTAAACTTGTGGTTTTTTAGATCCAGGCCTCCAAAATTTCAAATCCGTGACAAAAATGTCATTTTTGGAGGCTTCAACGTGAAGATGATCAAAAACCAACATTACCACGCGATTCTACGCCCTCGATTACCCCCGAGCACATTCTTAGATGAGCGTTTTTGTAAAAGTTTCCTTTGAACCCTGTCAGACAACATATTTCTTCTAAGAGCTGAGCGGAGAGCCACTGTCGCACGCGACCCGCCGCCATTTTCTGGTGAGCCACGTCCGGCAGTATCATTTTTCGCAGTGGGCCACGCGGACCCGCCGCCATTTTCTGGTGAGCCACGTCCGGCAGCATCATTTTTCGTAGTGGGCCACTACGACCGGCTTGAAAATGTACAAGTCCAGAAGGCGTATATATAAAGGGGTGTTCAACAAAGGAATTTGGAAGAGTCTTAGGAGATACTAGGGGTAATCTGGCACGCTGAATGCGAATATGCAGGTTATTTTAGACCGAAATGTGTTTTGGAGCGAGTTATTGAGCAAAACTCTTCAATTCCACCTACACCCGTCTGTATAGCTCCTTACGCGGGGAAATTCCGGTGGGGTCATCACAAGAAAAAATGTTCCTTTTGGATGCCTGAAGACTTGGCTCAATGTTTGACGTTGATTAAACTTGTGGTTTTTTAGATCCAGGCCTCCAAAATTTCAAATCCGTGACAAAAATGTCATTTTTGGAGGCTTCAACGTGAAGATGATCAAAAACCAACATTACCACGCGATTCTACGCCCTCGATTACCCCCGAGCACATTCTTAGATGAGCGTTTTTGTAAAAGTTTCATTTGAACCCTGTCAGACAACATATTTCTTCTAAGAGCTGAGCGGAGAGCCACTGTCGCACGCGACCCGCCGCCATTTTCTGGTGAGCCACGTCCGGCAGTATCATTTTTCGCAGTGGGCCACGCGGACCCGCCGCCATTTTCTGGTGAGCCACGTCCGGCAGCATCATTTTTCGTAGTGGGCCACTACGACCGGCTTGAAAATGTACAAGTCCAGAAGGCGTATATATAAAGGGGTGTTCAACAAAGGAATTTGGAAGAGTCTTAGGAGATACTAGGGGTAATCTGGCACGCTGAATGCGAATATGCAGGTTATTTTAGACCGAAATGTGTTTTGGAGCGAGTTATTGAGCAAAACTCTTCAATTCCACATACACCCGTCTGTATAGCTCCTTACGCGGGGAAATTCCGGTGGGGTCATCACAAGAAAAAATGTTCCTTTTGGATGCCTGAAAACTTGGCTCAATGTTTGACGTTGATTAAACTTGTGGTTTTTTAGATCCAGGCCTCCAAAATTTCAAATCCGTGACAAAAATGTCATTTTTGGAGGCTTCAACGTGAAGATGATCAAAAACCAACATTACCACGCAATTCTACGCCCTCGATTACCCCCGAGCACATTCTTAGATGAGCGTTTTTGTAAAAGTTTCATTTGAACCCTGTCAGACAACATATTTCTTCTAAGAGCTGAGCGGAGAGCCACTGTCGCACGCGACCCGCCGCCATTTTCTGGTGAGCCACGTCCGGCAGTATCATTTTTCGCAGTGGGCCACGCGGACCCGCCGCCATTTTCTGGTGAGCCACGTCCGGCAGCATCATTTTTCGTAGTGGGCCACTACGACCGGCTTGAAAATGTACAAGTCCAGAAGGCGTATATATAAAGGGGTGTTCAACAAAGGAATTTGGAAGAGTCTTAGGAGATACTAGGGGTAATCTGGCACGCTGAATGCGAATATGCAGGTTATTTTAGACCGAAATGTGTTTTGGAGCGAGTTATTGAGCAAAACTCTTCAATTCCACATACACCCGTCTGTATAGCTCCTTACGCGGGGAAATTCCGGTGGGGTCATCACAAGAAAAAATGTTCCTTTTGGATGCCTGAAGACTTGGCTCAATGTTTGACGTTGATTAAACTTGTGGTTTTTTAGATCGAGGCCTCCAAAATTTCAAATCCGTGACAAAAATGTCATTTTTGGAGGCTTCAACGTGAAGATGATCAAAAACCAACATTACCACGCGATTCTACGCCCTCGATTACCCCCGAGCACATTCTTAAATGAGCGTTTTTGTAAAAGTTTCATTTGAACCCTGTCAGACAACATATTTCTTCTAAGAGCTGAGCGGAGAGCCACTGTCGCACGCGACCCGCCGCCATTTTCTGGTGAGCCACGTCCGGCAGTATCATTTTTCGCAGTGGGCCACGCGGACCCGCCGCCATTTTCTGGTGAGCCACGTCCGGCAGCATCATTTTTCGTAGTGGGCCACTACGACCGGCTTGAAAATGTACAAGTCCAGAAGGCGTATATATAAAGGGGTGTTCAACAAAGGAATTTGGACGAGTCTTAGGAGATACTAGGGGTAATCTGGCACGCTGAATGCGAATATGCAGGTTATTTTAGACCGAAATGTGTTTTGGAGCGAGTTATTGAGCAAAACTCTTCAATTCCACCTACACCCGTCTGTATAGCTCCTTACGCGGGGAAATTCCGGTGGGGTCATCACAAGAAAAAATGTTCCTTTTGGATGCCTGAAGACTTGGCTCAATGTTTGACGTTGATTAAACTTGTGGTTTTTTAGATCCAGGCCTCCAAAATTTCAAATCCGTGACAAAAATGTCATTTTTGGAGGCTTCAACGTGAAGATGATCAAAAACCAACATTACCACGCGATTCTACGCCCTCGATTACCCCCGAACACATTCTTAGATGAGCGTTTTTGTAAAAGTTTCCTTTGAACCCTGTCAGACAACATATTTCTTCTAAGAGCTGAGCGGAGAGCCACTGTCGCACGCGACCCGCCGCCATTTTCTGGTGAGCCACGTCCGGCAGTATCATTTTTCGCAGTGGGCCACGCGGACCCGCCGCCATTTTCTGGTGAGCCACGTCCGGCAGCATCATTTTTCGTAGTGGGCCACTACGACCGGCTTGAAAATGTACAAGTCCAGAAGGCGTATATATAAAGGGGTGTTCAACAAAGGAATTTGGAAGAGTCTTAGGAGATACTAGGGGTAATCTGGCACGCTGAATGCGAATATGCAGGTTATTTTAGACCGAAATGTGTTTTGGAGCGAGTTATTGAGCAAAACTCTTCAATTCCACCTACACCCGTCTGTATAGCTCCTTACGCGGGGAAATTCCGGTGGGGTCATCACAAGAAAAAATGTTCCTTTTGGATGCCTGAAGACTTGGCTCAATGTTTGACGTTGATTAAACTTGTGGTTTTTTAGATCCAGGCCTCCAAAATTTCAAATCCGTGACAAAAATGTCATTTTTGGAGGCTTCAACGTGAAGATGATCAAAAACCAACATTACCACGCGATTCTACGCCCTCGATTACCCCCGAGCACATTCTTAGATGAGCGTTTTTGTAAAAGTTTCCTTTGAACCCTGTCAGACAACATATTTCTTCTAAGAGCTGAGCGGAGAGCCACTGTCGCACGCGACCCGCCGCCATTTTCTGGTGAGCCACGTCCGGCAGTATCATTTTTCGCAGTGGGCCACGCGGACCCGCCGCCATTTTCTGGTGAGCCACGTCCGGCAGCATCATTTTTCGTAGTGGGCCACTACGACCGGCTTGAAAATGTACAAGTCCAGAAGGCGTATATATAAAGGGGTGTTCAACAAAGGAATTTGGAAGAGTCTTAGGAGATACTAGGGGTAATCTGGCACGCTGAATGCGAATATGCAGGTTATTTTAGACCGAAATGTGTTTTGGAGCGAGTTATTGAGCAAAACTCTTCAATTCCACATACACCCGTCTGTATAGCTCCTTACGCGGGGAAATTCCGGTGGGGTCATCACAAGAAAAAATGTTCCTTTTGGATGCCTGAAGACTTGGCTCAATGTTTGACGTTGATTAAACTTGTGGTTTTTTAGATCCAGGCCTCCAAAATTTCAAATCCGTGACAAAAATGTCATTTTTGGAGGCTTCAACGTGAAGATGATCAAAAACCAACATTACCACGCGATTCTACGCCCTCGATTACCCCCGAGCACATTCTTAGATGAGCGTTTTTGTAAAAGTTTCCTTTGAACCCTGTCAGACAACATATTTCTTCTAAGAGCTGAGCGGAGAGCCACTGTCGCACGCGACCCGCCGCCATTTTCTGGTGAGCCACGTCCGGCAGTATCATTTTTCGCAGTGGGCCACGCGGACCCGCCGCCATTTTCTGGTGAGCCACGTCCGGCAGCATCATTTTTCGTAGTGGGCCACTACGACCGGCTTGAAAATGTACAAGTCCAGAAGGCGTATATATAAAGGGGTGTTCAACAAAGGAATTTGGAAGAGTCTTAGGAGATACTAGGGGTAATCTGGCACGCTGAATGCGAATATGCAGGTTATTTTAGACCGAAATGTGTTTTGGAGCGAGTTATTGAGCAAAACTCTTCAATTCCACCTACACCCGTCTGTATAGCTCCTTACGCGGGGAAATTCCGGTGGGGTCATCACAAGAAAAAATGTTCCTTTTGGATGCCTGAAGACTTGGCTCAATGTTTGACGTTGATTAAACTTGTGGTTTTTTAGATCCAGGCCTCCAAAATTTCAAATCCGTGACAAAAATGTCATTTTTGGAGGCTTCAACGTGAAGATGATCAAAAACCAACATTACCACGCGATTCTACGCCCTCGATTACCCCCGAGCACATTCTTAGATGAGCGTTTTTGTAAAAGTTTCCTTTGAACCCTGTCAGACAACATATTTCTTCTAAGAGCTGAGCGGAGAGCCACTGTCGCACGCGACCCGCCGCCATTTTCTGGTGAGCCACGTCCGGCAGTATCATTTTTCGCAGTGGGCCACGCGGACCCGCCGCCATTTTCTGGTGAGCCACGTCCGGCAGCATCATTTTTCGTAGTGGGCCACTACGACCGGCTTGAAAATGTACAAGTCCAGAAGGCGTATATATAAAGGGGTGTTCAACAAAGGAATTTGGAAGAGTCTTAGGAGATACTAGGGGTAATCTGGCACGCTGAATGCGAATATGCAGGTTATTTTAGACCGAAATGTGTTTTGGAGCGAGTTATTGAGCAAAACTCTTCAATTCCACATACACCCGTCTGTATAGCTCCTTACGCGGGGAAATTCCGGTGGGGTCATCACAAGAAAAAATGTTCCTTTTGGATGCCTGAAGACTTGGCTCAATGTTTGACGTTGATTAAACTTGTGGTTTTCTAGATCCAGGCCTCCAAAATTTCAAATCCGTGACAAAAATGTCATTTTTGGAGGCTTCAACGTGAAGATGATCAAAAACCAACATTACCACGCGATTCTACGCCCTCGATTACCCCCGAGCACATTCTTAGATGAGCGTTTTTGTAAAAGTTTCCTTTGAACCCTGTCAGACAACATATTTCTTCTAAGAGCTGAGCGGAGAGCCACTGTCGCACGCGACCCGCCGCCATTTTCTGGTGAGCCACGTCCGGCAGTATCATTTTTCGCAGTGGGCCACGCGGACCCGCCGCCATTTTCTGGTGAGCCACGTCCGGCAGCATCATTTTTCGTAGTGGGCCACTACGACCGGCTTGAAAATGTACAAGTCCAGAAGGCGTATATATAAAGGGGTGTTCAACAAAGGAATTTGGAAGAGTCTTAGGAGATACTAGGGGTAATCTGGCACGCTGAATGCGAATATGCAGGTTATTTTAGACCGAAATGTGTTTTGGAGCGAGTTATTGAGCAAAACTCTTCAATTCCACATACACCCGTCTGTATAGCTCCTTACGCGGGGAAATTCCGGTGGGGTCATCACAAGAAAAAATGTTCCTTTTGGATGCCTGAAGACTTGGCTCAATGTTTGACGTTGATTAAACTTGTGGTTTTTTAGATCCAGGCCTCCAAAATTTCAAATCCGTGACAAAAATGTCATTTTTGGAGGCTTCAACGTGAAGATGATCAAAAACCAACATTACCACGCGATTCTACGCCCTCGATTACCCCCGAGCACATTCTTAGATGAGCGTTTTTGTAAAAGTTTCATTTGAACCCTGTCAGACAACATATTTCTTCTAAGAGCTGAGCGGAGAGCCACTGTCGCACGCGACCCGCCGCCATTTTCTGGTGAGCCACGTCCGGCAGTATCATTTTTCGCAGTGGGCCACGCGGACCCGCCGCCATTTTCTGGTGAGCCACGTCCGGCAGCATCATTTTTCGTAGTGGGCCACTACGACCGGCTTGAAAATGTACAAGTCCAGAAGGCGTATATATAAAGGGGTGTTCAACAAAGGAATTTGGAAGAGTCTTAGGAGATACTAGGGGTAATCTGGCACGCTGAATGCGAATATGCAGGTAATTTTAGACCGAAATGTGTTTTGGAGCGAGTTTTTGAGCAAAACTCTTCAATTCCACATACACCTGTCTGTATAGCTCCTTACGCGGGGAAATTCCGGTGGGGTCATCACAAGAAAAAATGTTCCTTTTGGATGCCTGAAGACTTGGCTCAATGTTTGACGTTGATTAAACTTGTGGTTTTTTAGATCCAGGCCTCCAAAATTTCAAATCCGTGACAAAAATGTCATTTTTGGAGGCTTCAACGTGAAGATGATCAAAAACCAACATTACCACGCGATTCTACGCCCTCGATTACCCCCGAGCACATTCTTAGATGAGCGTTTTTGTAAAAGTTTCATTTGAACCCTGTCAGACAACATATTTCTTCTAAGAGCTGAGCGGAGAGCCACTGTCGCACGCGACCCGCCGCCATTTTCTGGTGAGCCACGTCCGGCAGTATCATTTTTCGCAGTGGGCCACGCGGACCCGCCGCCATTTTCTGGTGAGCCACGTCCGGCAGCATCATTTTTCGTAGTGGGCCACTACGACCGGCTTGAAAATGTACAAGTCCAGAAGGCGTATATATAAAGGGGTGTTCAACAAAGGAATTTGGAAGAGTCTTAGGAGATACTAGGGGTAATCTGGCACGCTGAATGCGAATATGCAGGTAATTTTAGACCGAAATGTGTTTTGGAGCGAGTTTTTGAGCAAAACTCTTCAATTCCACATACACCTGTCTGTATAGCTCCTTACGCGGGGAAATTCCGGTGGGGTCATCACAAGAAAAAATGTTCCTTTTGGATGCCTGAAGACTTGGCTCAATGTTTGACGTTGATTAAACTTGTGGTTTTTTAGATCCAGGCCTCCAAAATTTCAAATCCGTGACAAAAATGTCATTTTTGGAGGCTTCAACGTGAAGATGATCAAAAACCAACATTACCACGCGATTCTACGCCCTCGATTACCCCCGAGCACATTCTTAGATGAGCGTTTTTGTAAAAGTTTCATTTGAACCCTGTCAGACAACATATTTCTTCTAAGAGCTGAGCGGAGAGCCACTGTCGCACGCGACCCGCCGCCATTTTCTGGTGAGCCACGTCCGGCAGTATCATTTTTCGCAGTGGGCCACGCGGACCCGCCGCCATTTTCTGGTGAGCCACGTCCGGCAGCATCATTTTTCGTAGTGGGCCACTACGACCGGCTTGAAAATGTACAAGTCCAGAAGGCGTATATATAAAGGGGTGTTCAACAAAGGAATTTGGAAGAGTCTTAGGAGATACTAGGGGTAATCTGGCACGCTGAATGCGAATATGCAGGTTATTTTAGACCGAAATGTGTTTTGGAGCGAGTTATTGAGCAAAACTCTTCAATTCCACATACACCCGTCTGTATAGCTCCTTACGCGGGGAAATTCCGGTGGGGTCATCACAAGAAAAAATGTTCCTTTTGGATGCCTGAAGACTTGGCTCAATGTTTGACGTTGATTAAACTTGTGGTTTTTTAGATCCAGGCCTCCAAAATTTCAAATCCGTGACAAAAATGTCATTTTTGGAGGCTTCAACGTGAAGATGATCAAAAACCAACATTACCACGCGATTCTACGTCCTCGATTACCCCCGAGCACATTCTTAGATGAGCGTTTTTGTAAAAGTTTCATTTGAACCCTGTCAGACAACATATTTCTTCTAAGAGCTGAGCGGAGAGCCACTGTCGCACGCGACCCGCCGCCATTTTCTGGTGAGCCACGTCCGGCAGTATCATTTTTCGCAGTGGGCCACGCGGACCCGCCGCCATTTTCTGGTGAGCCACGTCCGGCAGCATCATTTTTCGTAGTGGGCCACTACGACCGGCTTGAAAATGTACAAGTCCAGAAGGCGTATATATAAAGGGGTGTTCAACAAAGGAATTTGGAAGAGTCTTAGGAGATACTAGGGGTAATCTGGCACGCTGAATGCGAATATGCAGGTTATTTTAGACCGAAATGTGTTTTGGAGCGAGTTATTGAGCAAAACTCTTCAATTCCACATACACCCGTCTGTATAGCTCCTTACGCGGGGAAATTCCGGTGGGGTCATCACAAGAAAAAATGTTCCTTTTGGATGCCTGAAGACTTGGCTCAATGTTTGACGTTGATTAAACTTGTGGTTTTTTAGATCCAGGCCTCCAAAATTTCAAATCCGTGACAAAAATGTCATTTTTGGAGGCTTCAACGTGAAGATGATCAAAAACCAACATTACCACGCGATTCTACGTCCTCGATTACCCCCGAGCACATTCTTAGATGAGCGTTTTTGTAAAAGTTTCATTTGAACCCTGTCAGACAACATATTTCTTCTAAGAGCTGAGCGGAGAGCCACTGTCGCACGCGACCCGCCGCCATTTTCTGGTGAGCCACGTCCGGCAGTATCATTTTTCGCAGTGGGCCACGCGGACCCGCCGCCATTTTCTGGTGAGCCACGTCCGGCAGCATCATTTTTCGTAGTGGGCCACTACGACCGGCTTGAAAATGTACAAGTCCAGAAGGCGTATATATAAAGGGGTGTTCAACAAAGGAATTTGGAAGAGTCTTAGGAGATACTAGGGGTAATCTGGCACGCTGAATGCGAATATGCAGGTTATTTTAGACCGAAATGTGTTTTGGAGCGAGTTATTGAGCAAAACTCTTCAATTCCACATACACCCGTCTGTATAGCTCCTTACGCGGGGAAATTCCGGTGGGGTCATCACAAGAAAAAATGTTCCTTTTGGATGCCTGAAGACTTGGCTCAATGTTTGACGTTGATTAAACTTGTGGTTTTTTAGATCCAGGCCTCCAAAATTTCAAATCCGTGACAAAAATGTCATTTTTGGAGGCTTCAACGTGAAGATGATCAAAAACCAACATTACCACGCGATTCTACGTCCTCGATTACCCCCGAGCACATTCTTAGATGAGCGTTTTTGTAAAAGTTTCATTTGAACCCTGTCAGACAACATATTTCTTCTAAGAGCTGAGCGGAGAGCCACTGTCGCACGCGACCCGCCGCCATTTTCTGGTGAGCCACGTCCGGCAGTATCATTTTTCGCAGTGGGCCACGCGGACCCGCCGCCATTTTCTGGTGAGCCACGTCCGGCAGCATCATTTTTCGTAGTGGGCCACTACGACCGGCTTGAAAATGTACAAGTCCAGAAGGCGTATATATAAAGGGGTGTTCAACAAAGGAATTTGGAAGAGTCTTAGGAGATACTAGGGGTAATCTGGCACGCTGAATGCGAATATGCAGGTTATTTTAGACCGAAATGTGTTTTGGAGCGAGTTATTGAGCAAAACTCTTCAATTCCACATACACCCGTCTGTATAGCTCCTTACGCGGGGAAATTCCGGTGGGGTCATCACAAGAAAAAATGTTCCTTTTGGATGCCTGAAGACTTGGCTCAATGTTTGACGTTGATTAAACTTGTGGTTTTTTAGATCCAGGCCTCCAAAATTTCAAATCCGTGACAAAAATGTCATTTTTGGAGGCTTCAACGTGAAGATGATCAAAAACCAACATTACCACGCGATTCTACGTCCTCGATTACCCCCGAGCACATTCTTAGATGAGCGTTTTTGTAAAAGTTTCATTTGAACCCTGTCAGACAACATATTTCTTCTAAGAGCTGAGCGGAGAGCCACTGTCGCACGCGACCCGCCGCCATTTTCTGGTGAGCCACGTCCGGCAGTATCATTTTTCGCAGTGGGCCACGCGGACCCGCCGCCATTTTCTGGTGAGCCACGTCCGGCAGCATCATTTTTCGTAGTGGGCCACTACGACCGGCTTGAAAATGTACAAGTCCAGAAGGCGTATATATAAAGGGGTGTTCAACAAAGGAATTTGGAAGAGTCTTAGGAGATACTAGGGGTAATCTGGCACGCTGAATGCGAATATGCAGGTTATTTTAGACCGAAATGTGTTTTGGAGCGAGTTATTGAGCAAAACTCTTCAATTCCACATACACCCGTCTGTATAGCTCCTTACGCGGGGAAATTCCGGTGGGGTCATCACAAGAAAAAATGTTCCTTTTGGATGCCTGAAGACTTGGCTCAATGTTTGACGTTGATTAAACTTGTGTTTTTTTAGATCCAGGCCTCCAAAATTTCAAATCCGTGACAAAAATGTCATTTTTGGAGGCTTCAACGTGAAGATGATCAAAAACCAACATTACCACGCGATTCTACGCCCTCGATTACCCCCGAGCACATTCTTAGATGAGCGTTTTTGTAAAAGTTTCCTTTGAACCCTGTCAGACAACATATTTCTTCTAAGAGCTGAGCGGAGAGCCACTGTCGCACGCGACCCGCCGCCATTTTCTGGTGAGCCACGTCCGGCAGTATCATTTTTCGCAGTGGGCCACGCGGACCCGCCGCCATTTTCTGGTGAGCCACGTCCGGCAGCATCATTTTTCGTAGTGGGCCACTACGACCGGCTTGAAAATGTACAAGTCCAGAAGGCGTTTATATAAAGGGGTGTTCAACAAAGGAATTTGGAAGAGTCTTAGGAGATACTAGGGGTAATCTGGCACGCTGAATGCGAATATGCAGGTTATTTTAGACCGAAATGTGTTTTGGAGCGAGTTATTGAGCAAAACTCTTCAATTCCACCTACACCCGTCTGTATAGCTCCTTACGCGGGGAAATTCCGGTGGGGTCATCACAAGAAAAAATGTTTCTTTTGGATGCCTGAAGACTTGGCTCAATGTTTGACGTTGATTAAACTTGTGGTTTTTTAGATCGAGGCCTCCAAAATTTCAAATCCGTGACAAAAATGTCATTTTTGGAGGCTTCAACGTGAAGATGATCAAAAACCAACATTACCACGCGATTCTACGCCCTCGATTACCCCCGAGCACATTCTTAGATGAGCGTTTTTGTAAAAGTTTCATTTGAACCCTGTCAGACAACATATTTCTTCTAAGAGCTGAGCGGAGAGCCACTGTCGCACGCGACCCGCCGCCATTTTCTGGTGAGCCACGTCCGGCAGTATCATTTTTCGCAGTGGGCCACGCGGACCCGCCGCCATTTTCTGGTGAGCCACGTCCGGTAGCATCATTTTTCGTAGTGGGCCACTACGACCGGCTTGAAAATGTACAAGTCCAGAAGGCGTATATATAAAGGGGTGTTCAACAAAGGAATTTGGAAGAGTCTTAGGAGATACTAGGGGTAATCTGGCACGCTGAATGCGAATATGCAGGTTATTTTAGACCGAAATGTGTTTTGGAGCGAGTTATTGAGCAAAACTCTTCAATTCCACATACACCCGTCTGTATAGCTCCTTACGCGGGGAAATTCCGGTGGGGTCATCACAAGAAAAAATGTTCCTTTTGGATGCCTGAAGACTTGGCTCAATGTTTGACGTTGATTAAACTTGTGGTTTTTTAGATCCAGGCCTCCAAAATTTCAAATCCGTGACAAAAATGTCATTTTTGAAGGCTTCAACGTGAAGATGATCAAAAACCAACATTACCACGCGATTCTACGCCCTCGATTACCCCCGAGCACATTCTTAGATGAGCGTTTTTGTAAAAGTTTCATTTGAACCCTGTCAGACAACATATTTCTTCTAAGAGCTGAGCGGAGAGCCACTGTCGCACGCGACCCGCCGCCATTTTCTGGTGAGCCACGTCCGGCAGTATCATTTTTCGCAGTGGGCCACGCGGACCCGCCGCCATTTTCTGGTGAGCCACGTCCGGCAGCATCATTTTTCGTAGTGGGCCACTACGACCGGCTTGAAAATGTACAAGTCCAGAAGGCGTATATATAAAGGGGTGTTCAACAAAGGAATTTGGAAGAGTCTTAGGAGATACTAGGGGTAATCTGGCACGCTGAATGCGAATATGCAGGTTATTTTAGACCGAAATGTGTTTTGGAGCGAGTTATTGAGCAAAACTCTTCAATTCCACATACACCCGTCTGTATAGCTCCTTACGCGGGGAAATTCCGGTGGGGTCATCACAAGAAAAAATGTTCCTTTTGGATGCCTGAAGACTTGGCTCAATGTTTGACGTTGATTAAACTTGTGGTTTTTTAGATCCAGGCCTCCAAAATTTCAAATCCGTGACAAAAATGTCATTTTTGGAGGCTTCAACGTGAAGATGATCAAAAACCAACATTACCACGCGATTCTACGCCCTCGATTACCCCCGAGCACATTCTTAGATGAGCGTTTTTGTAAAAGTTTCATTTGAACCCTGTCAGACAACATATTTCTTCTAAGAGCTGAGCGGAGAGCCACTGTCGCACGCGACCCGCCGCCATTTTCTGGTGAGCCACGTCCGGCAGTATCATTTTTCGCAGTGGGCCACGCGGACCCGCCGCCATTTTCTGGTGAGCCACGTCCGGCAGCATCATTTTTCGTAGTGGGCCACTACGACCGGCTTGAAAATGTACAAGTCCAGAAGGCGTATATATAAAGGGGTGTTCAACAAAGGAATTTGGAAGAGTCTTAGGAGATACTAGGGGTAATCTGGCACGCTGAATGCGAATATGCAGGTAATTTTAGACCGAAATGTGTTTTGGAGCGAGTTTTTGAGCAAAACTCTTCAATTCCACATACACCTGTCTGTATAGCTCCTTACGCGGGGAAATTCCGGTGGGGTCATCACAAGAAAAAATGTTCCTTTTGGATGCCTGAAGACTTGGCTCAATGTTTGACGTTGATTAAACTTGTGGTTTTTTAGATCCAGGCCTCCAAAATTTCAAATCCGTGACAAAAATGTCATTTTTGGAGGCTTCAACGTGAAGATGATCAAAAACCAACATTACCACGCGATTCTACGCCCTCGATTACCCCCGAGCACATTCTTAGATGAGCGTTTTTGTAAAAGTTTCATTTGAACCCTGTCAGACAACATATTTCTTCTAAGAGCTGAGCGGAGAGCCACTGTCGCACGCGACCCGCCGCCATTTTCTGGTGAGCCACGTCCGGCAGTATCATTTTTCGCAGTGGGCCACGCGGACCCGCCGCCATTTTCTGGTGAGCCACGTCCGGCAGCATCATTTTTCGTAGTGGGCCACTACGACCGGCTTGAAAATGTACAAGTCCAGAAGGCGTATATATAAAGGGGTGTTCAACAAAGGAATTTGGAAGAGTCTTAGGAGATACTAGGGGTAATCTGGCACGCTGAATGCGAATATGCAGGTTATTTTAGACCGAAATGTGTTTTGGAGCGAGTTATTGAGCAAAACTCTTCAATTCCACATACACCCGTCTGTATAGCTCCTTACGCGGGGAAATTCCGGTGGGGTCATCACAAGAAAAAATGTTCCTTTTGGATGCCTGAAGACTTGGCTCAATGTTTGACGTTGATTAAACTTGTGGTTTTTTAGATCCAGGCCTCCAAAATTTCAAATCCGTGACAAAAATGTCATTTTTGGAGGCTTCAACGTGAAGATGATCAAAAACCAACATTACCACGCGATTCTACGTCCTCGATTACCCCCGAGCACATTCTTAGATGAGCGTTTTTGTAAAAGTTTCATTTGAACCCTGTCAGACAACATATTTCTTCTAAGAGCTGAGCGGAGAGCCACTGTCGCACGCGACCCGCCGCCATTTTCTGGTGAGCCACGTCCGGCAGTATCATTTTTCGCAGTGGGCCACGCGGACCCGCCGCCATTTTCTGGTGAGCCACGTCCGGCAGCATCATTTTTCGTAGTGGGCCACTACGACCGGCTTGAAAATGTACAAGTCCAGAAGGCGTATATATAAAGGGGTGTTCAACAAAGGAATTTGGAAGAGTCTTAGGAGATACTAGGGGTAATCTGGCACGCTGAATGCGAATATGCAGGTTATTTTAGACCGAAATGTGTTTTGGAGCGAGTTATTGAGCAAAACTCTTCAATTCCACATACACCCGTCTGTATAGCTCCTTACGCGGGGAAATTCCGGTGGGGTCATCACAAGAAAAAATGTTCCTTTTGGATGCCTGAAGACTTGGCTCAATGTTTGACGTTGATTAAACTTGTGGTTTTTTAGATCCAGGCCTCCAAAATTTCAAATCCGTGACAAAAATGTCATTTTTGGAGGCTTCAACGTGAAGATGATCAAAAACCAACATTACCACGCGATTCTACGTCCTCGATTACCCCCGAGCACATTCTTAGATGAGCGTTTTTGTAAAAGTTTCATTTGAACCCTGTCAGACAACATATTTCTTCTAAGAGCTGAGCGGAGAGCCACTGTCGCACGCGACCCGCCGCCATTTTCTGGTGAGCCACGTCCGGCAGTATCATTTTTCGCAGTGGGCCACGCGGACCCGCCGCCATTTTCTGGTGAGCCACGTCCGGCAGCATCATTTTTCGTAGTGGGCCACTACGACCGGCTTGAAAATGTACAAGTCCAGAAGGCGTATATATAAAGGGGTGTTCAACAAAGGAATTTGGAAGAGTCTTAGGAGATACTAGGGGTAATCTGGCACGCTGAATGCGAATATGCAGGTTATTTTAGACCGAAATGTGTTTTGGAGCGAGTTATTGAGCAAAACTCTTCAATTCCACATACACCCGTCTGTATAGCTCCTTACGCGGGGAAATTCCGGTGGGGTCATCACAAGAAAAAATGTTCCTTTTGGATGCCTGAAGACTTGGCTCAATGTTTGACGTTGATTAAACTTGTGGTTTTTTAGATCCAGGCCTCCAAAATTTCAAATCCGTGACAAAAATGTCATTTTTGGAGGCTTCAACGTGAAGATGATCAAAAACCAACATTACCACGCGATTCTACGTCCTCGATTACCCCCGAGCACATTCTTAGATGAGCGTTTTTGTAAAAGTTTCATTTGAACCCTGTCAGACAACATATTTCTTCTAAGAGCTGAGCGGAGAGCCACTGTCGCACGCGACCCGCCGCCATTTTCTGGTGAGCCACGTCCGGCAGTATCATTTTTCGCAGTGGGCCACGCGGACCCGCCGCCATTTTCTGGTGAGCCACGTCCGGCAGCATCATTTTTCGTAGTGGGCCACTACGACCGGCTTGAAAATGTACAAGTCCAGAAGGCGTATATATAAAGGGGTGTTCAACAAAGGAATTTGGAAGAGTCTTAGGAGATACTAGGGGTAATCTGGCACGCTGAATGCGAATATGCAGGTTATTTTAGACCGAAATGTGTTTTGGAGCGAGTTATTGAGCAAAACTCTTCAATTCCACATACACCCGTCTGTATAGCTCCTTACGCGGGGAAATTCCGGTGGGGTCATCACAAGAAAAAATGTTCCTTTTGGATGCCTGAAGACTTGGCTCAATGTTTGACGTTGATTAAACTTGTGGTTTTTTAGATCCAGGCCTCCAAAATTTCAAATCCGTGACAAAAATGTCATTTTTGGAGGCTTCAACGTGAAGATGATCAAAAACCAACATTACCACGCGATTCTACGCCCTCGATTACCCCCGAGCACATTCTTAGATGAGCGTTTTTGTAAAAGTTTCCTTTGAACCCTGTCAGACAACATATTTCTTCTAAGAGCTGAGCGGAGAGCCACTGTCGCACGCGACCCGCCGCCATTTTCTGGTGAGCCACGTCCGGCAGTATCATTTTTCGCAGTGGGCCACGCGGACCCGCCGCCATTTTCTGGTGAGCCACGTCCGGCAGCATCATTTTTCGTAGTGGGCCACTACGACCGGCTTGAAAATGTACAAGTCCAGAAGGCGTATATATAAAGGGGTGTTCAACAAAGGAATTTGGAAGAGTCTTAGGAGATACTAGGGGTAATCTGGCACGCTGAATGCGAATATGCAGGTTATTTTAGACCGAAATGTGTTTTGGAGCGAGTTATTGAGCAAAACTCTTCAATTCCACATACACCCGTCTGTATAGCTCCTTACGCGGGGAAATTCCGGTGGGGTCATCACAAGAAAAAATGTTCCTTTTGGATGCCTGAAGACTTGGCTCAATGTTTGACGTTGATTAAACTTGTGGTTTTTTAGATCCAGGCCTCCAAAATTTCAAATCCGTGACAAAAATGTCATTTTTGGAGGCTTCAACGTGAAGATGATCAAAAACCAACATTACCACGCGATTCTACGCCCTCGATTACCCCCGAGTACATTCTTAGATGAGCGTTTTTGTAAAAGTTTCATTTGAACCCTGTCAGACAACATATTTCTTCTAAGAGCTGAGCGGAGAGCCACTGTCGCACGCGACCCGCCGCCATTTTCTGGTGAGCCACGTCCGGCAGTATCATTTTTCGCAGTGGGCCACGCGGACCCGCCGCCATTTTCTGGTGAGCCACGTCCGGCAGCATCATTTTTCGTAGTGGGCCACTACGACCGGCTTGAAAATGTACAAGTCCAGAAGGCGTATATATAAAGGGGTGTTCAACAAAGGAATTTGGAAGAGTCTTAGGAGATACTAGGGGTAATCTGGCACGCTGAATGCGAATATGCAGGTTATTTTAGACCGAAATGTGTTTTGGAGCGAGTTATTGAGCAAAACTCTTCAATTCCACATACACCCGTCTGTATAGCTCCTTACGCGGGGAAATTCCGGTGGGGTCATCACAAGAAAAAATGTTCCTTTTGGATGCCTGAAGACTTGGCTCAATGTTTGACGTTGATTAAACTTGTGGTTTTTTAGATCCAGGCCTCCAAAATTTCAAATCCGTGACAAAAATGTCATTTTTGGAGGCTTCAACGTGAAGATGATCAAAAACCAACATTACCACGCAATTCTACGCCCTCGATTACCCCCGAGCACATTCTTAGATGAGCGTTTTTGTAAAAGTTTCATTTGAACCCTGTCAGACAACATATTTCTTCTAAGAGCTGAGCGGAGAGCCACTGTCGCACGCGACCCGCCGCCATTTTCTGGTGAGCCACGTCCGGCAGTATCATTTTTCGCAGTGGGCCACGCGGACCCGCCGCCATTTTCTGGTGAGCCACGTCCGGTAGCATCATTTTTCGTAGTGGGCCACTACGACCGGCTTGAAAATGTACAAGTCCAGAAGGCGTATATATAAAGGGGTGTTCAACAAAGGAATTTGGAAGAGTCTTAGGAGATACTAGGGGTAATCTGGCACGCTGAATGCGAATATGCAGGTTATTTTAGACCGAAATGTGTTTTGGAGCGAGTTATTGAGCAAAACTCTTCAATTCCACATACACCCGTCTGTATAGCTCCTTACGCGGGGAAATTCCGGTGGGGTCATCACAAGAAAAAATGTTCCTTTTGGATGCCTGAAGACTTGGCTCAATGTTTGACGTTGATTAAACTTGTGGTTTTTTAGATCCAGGCCTCCAAAATTTCAAATCCGTGACAAAAATGCCATTTTTGGAGGCTTCAACGTGAAGATGATCAAAAACCAACATTACCACGCGATTCTACGCCCTCGATTACCCCCGAGCACATTCTTAGATGAGCGTTTTTGTAAAAGTTTCATTTGAACCCTGTCAGACAACATATTTCTTCTAAGAGCTGAGCGGAGAGCCACTGTCGCACGCGACCCGCCGCCATTTTCTGGTGAGCCACGTCCGGCAGTATCATTTTTCGCAGTGGGCCACGCGGACCCGCCGCCATTTTCTGGTGAGCCACGTCCGGCAGCATCATTTTTCGTAGTGGGCCACTACGACCGGCTTGAAAATGTACAAGTCCAGAAGGCGTATATATAAAGGGGTGTTCAACAAAGGAATTTGGAAGAGTCTTAGGAGATACTAGGGGTAATCTGGCACGCTGAATGCGAATATGCAGGTTATTTTAGACCGAAATGTGTTTTGGAGCGAGTTATTGAGCAAAACTCTTCAATTCCACCTACACCCGTCTGTATAGCTCCTTACGCGGGGAAATTCCGGTGGGGTCATCACAAGAAAAAATGTTTCTTTTGGATGCCTGAAGACTTGGCTCAATGTTTGACGTTGATTAAACTTGTGGTTTTTTAGATCGAGGCCTCCAAAATTTCAAATCCGTGACAAAAATGTCATTTTTGGAGGCTTCAACGTGAAGATGATCAAAAACCAACATTACCACGCGATTCTACGCCCTCGATTACCCCCGAGCACATTCTTAGATGAGCGTTTTTGTAAAAGTTTCATTTGAACCCTGTCAGACAACATATTTCTTCTAAGAGCTGAGCGGAGAGCCACTGTCGCACGCGACCCGCCGCCATTTTCTGGTGAGCCACGTCCGGCAGTATCATTTTTCGCAGTGGGCCACGCGGACCCGCCGCCATTTTCTGGTGAGCCACGTCCGGTAGCATCATTTTTCGTAGTGGGCCACTACGACCGGCTTGAAAATGTACAAGTCCAGAAGGCGTATATATAAAGGGGTGTTCAACAAAGGAATTTGGAAGAGTCTTAGGAGATACTAGGGGTAATCTGGCACGCTGAATGCGAATATGCAGGTTATTTTAGACCGAAATGTGTTTTGGAGCGAGTTATTGAGCAAAACTCTTCAATTCCACATACACCCGTCTGTATAGCTCCTTACGCGGGGAAATTCCGGTGGGGTCATCACAAGAAAAAATGTTCCTTTTGGATGCCTGAAGACTTGGCTCAATGTTTGACGTTGATTAAACTTGTGGTTTTTTAGATCCAGGCCTCCAAAATTTCAAATCCGTGACAAAAATGTCATTTTTGGAGGCTTCAACGTGAAGATGATCAAAAACCAACATTACCACGCGATTCTACGCCCTCGATTACCCCCGAGCACATTCTTAGATGAGCGTTTTTGTAAAAGTTTCATTTGAACCCTGTCAGACAACATATTTCTTCTAAGAGCTGAGCGGAGAGCCACTGTCGCACGCGACCCGCCGCCATTTTCTGGTGAGCCACGTCCGGCAGTATCATTTTTCGCAGTGGGCCACGCGGACCCGCCGCCATTTTCTGGTGAGCCACGTCCGGCAGCATCATTTTTCGTAGTGGGCCACTACGACCGGCTTGAAAATGTACAAGTCCAGAAGGCGTATATATAAAGGGGTGTTCAACAAAGGAATTTGGAAGAGTCTTAGGAGATACTAGGGGTAATCTGGCACGCTGAATGCGAATATGCAGGTTATTTTAGACCGAAATGTGTTTTGGAGCGAGTTATTGAGCAAAACTCTTCAATTCCACATACACCCGTCTGTATAGCTCCTTACGCGGGGAAATTCCGGTGGGGTCATCACAAGAAAAAATGTTCCTTTTGGATGCCTGAAGACTTGGCTCAATGTTTGACGTTGATTAAACTTGTGGTTTTTTAGATCCAGGCCTCCAAAATTTCAAATCCGTGACAAAAATGTCATTTTTGGAGGCTTCAACGTGAAGATGATCAAAAACCAACATTACCACGCGATTCTACGCCCTCGATTACCCCCGAGCACATTCTTAGATGAGCGTTTTTGTAAAAGTTTCATTTGAACCCTGTCAGACAACATATTTCTTCTAAGAGCTGAGCGGAGAGCCACTGTCGCACGCGACCCGCCGCCATTTTCTGGTGAGCCACGTCCGGCAGTATCATTTTTCGCAGTGGGCCACGCGGACCCGCCGCCATTTTCTGGTGAGCCACGTCCGGCAGCATCATTTTTCGTAGTGGGCCACTACGACCGGCTTGAAAATGTACAAGTCCAGAAGGCGTATATATAAAGGGGTGTTCAACAAAGGAATTTGGAAGAGTCTTAGGAGATACTAGGGGTAATCTGGCACGCTGAATGCGAATATGCAGGTTATTTTAGACCGAAATGTGTTTTGGAGCGAGTTATTGAGCAAAACTCTTCAATTCCACATACACCCGTCTGTATAGCTCCTTACGCGGGGAAATTCCGGTGGGGTCATCACAAGAAAAAATGTTCCTTTTGGATGCCTGAAGACTTGGCTCAATGTTTGACGTTGATTAAACTTGTGGTTTTTTAGATCCAGGCCTCCAAAATTTCAAATCCGTGACAAAAATGTCATTTTTGGAGGCTTCAACGTGAAGATGATCAAAAACCAACATTACCACGCAATTCTACGCCCTCGATTACCCCCGAGCACATTCTTAGATGAGCGTTTTTGTAAAAGTTTCATTTGAACCCTGTCAGACAACATATTTCTTCTAAGAGCTGAGCGGAGAGCCACTGTCGCACGCGACCCGCCGCCATTTTCTGGTGAGCCACGTCCGGCAGTATCATTTTTCGCAGTGGGCCACGCGGACCCGCCGCCATTTTCTGGTGAGCCACGTCCGGCAGCATCATTTTTCGTAGTGGGCCACTACGACCGGCTTGAAAATGTACAAGTCCAGAAGGCGTATATATAAAGGGGTGTTCAACAAAGGAATTTGGAAGAGTCTTAGGAGATACTAGGGGTAATCTGGCACGCTGAATGCGAATATGCAGGTTATTTTAGACCGAAATGTGTTTTGGAGCGAGTTATTGAGCAAAACTCTTCAATTCCACATACACCCGTCTGTATAGCTCCTTACGCGGGGAAATTCCGGTGGGGTCATCACAAGAAAAAATGTTCCTTTTGGATGCCTGAAGACTTGGCTCAATGTTTGACGTTGATTAAACTTGTGGTTTTTTAGATCCAGGCCTCCAAAATTTCAAATCCGTGACAAAAATGTCATTTTTGGAGGCTTCAACGTGAAGATGATCAAAAACCAACATTACCACGCGATTCTACGCCCTCGATTACCCCCGAGCACATTCTTAGATGAGCGTTTTTGTAAAAGTTTCATTTGAACCCTGTCAGACAACATATTTCTTCTAAGAGCTGAGCGGAGAGCCACTGTCGCACGCGACCCGCCGCCATTTTCTGGTGAGCCACGTCCGGCAGTATCATTTTTCGCAGTGGGCCACGCGGACCCGCCGCCATTTTCTGGTGAGCCACGTCCGGTAGCATCATTTTTCGTAGTGGGCCACTACGACCGGCTTGAAAATGTACAAGTCCAGAAGGCGTATATATAAAGGGGTGTTCAACAAAGGAATTTGGAAGAGTCTTAGGAGATACTAGGGGTAATCTGGCACGCTGAATGCGAATATGCAGGTTATTTTAGACCGAAATGTGTTTTGGAGCGAGTTATTGAGCAAAACTCTTCAATTCCACATACACCCGTCTGTATAGCTCCTTACGCGGGGAAATTCCGGTGGGGTCATCACAAGAAAAAATGTTCCTTTTGGATGCCTGAAGACTTGGCTCAATGTTTGACGTTGATTAAACTTGTGGTTTTTTAGATCCAGGCCTCCAAAATTTCAAATCCGTGACAAAAATGTCATTTTTGGAGGCTTCAACGTGAAGATGATCAAAAACCAACATTACCACGCGATTCTACGCCCTCGATTACCCCCGAGCACATTCTTAGATGAGCGTTTTTGTAAAAGTTTCATTTGAACCCTGTCAGACAACATATTTCTTCTAAGAGCTGAGCGGAGAGCCACTGTCGCACGCGACCCGCCGCCATTTTCTGGTGAGCCACGTCCGGCAGTATCATTTTTCGCAGTGGGCCACGCGGACCCGCCGCCATTTTCTGGTGAGCCACGTCCGGCAGCATCATTTTTCGTAGTGGGCCACTACGACCGGCTTGAAAATGTACAAGTCCAGAAGGCGTATATATAAAGGGGTGTTCAACAAAGGAATTTGGAAGAGTCTTAGGAGATACTAGGGGTAATCTGGCACGCTGAATGCGAATATGCAGGTTATTTTAGACCGAAATGTGTTTTGGAGCGAGTTATTGAGCAAAACTCTTCAATTCCACATACACCCGTCTGTATAGCTCCTTACGCGGGGAAATTCCGGTGGGGTCATCACAAGAAAAAATGTTCCTTTTGGATGCCTGAAGACTTGGCTCAATGTTTGACGTTGATTAAACTTGTGGTTTTTTAGATCCAGGCCTCCAAAATTTCAAATCCGTGACAAAAATGTCATTTTTGGAGGCTTCAACGTGAAGATGATCAAAAACCAACATTACCACGCGATTCTACGCCCTCGATTACCCCCGAGCACATTCTTAGATGAGCGTTTTTGTAAAAGTTTCATTTGAACCCTGTCAGACAACATATTTCTTCTAAGAGCTGAGCGGAGAGCCACTGTCGCACGCGACCCGCCGCCATTTTCTGGTGAGCCACGTCCGGCAGTATCATTTTTCGCAGTGGGCCACGCGGACCCGCCGCCATTTTCTGGTGAGCCACGTCCGGCAGCATCATTTTTCGTAGTGGGCCACTACGACCGGCTTGAAAATGTACAAGTCCAGAAGGCGTATATATAAAGGGGTGTTCAACAAAGGAATTTGGAAGAGTCTTAGGAGATACTAGGGGTAATCTGGCACGCTGAATGCGAATATGCAGGTAATTTTAGACCGAAATGTGTTTTGGAGCGAGTTTTTGAGCAAAACTCTTCAATTCCACATACACCTGTCTGTATAGCTCCTTACGCGGGGAAATTCCGGTGGGGTCATCACAAGAAAAAATGTTCCTTTTGGATGCCTGAAGACTTGGCTCAATGTTTGACGTTGATTAAACTTGTGGTTTTTTAGATCCAGGCCTCCAAAATTTCAAATCCGTGACAAAAATGTCATTTTTGGAGGCTTCAACGTGAAGATGATCAAAAACCAACATTACCACGCGATTCTACGCCCTCGATTACCCCCGAGCACATTCTTAGATGAGCGTTTTTGTAAAAGTTTCATTTGAACCCTGTCAGACAACATATTTCTTCTAAGAGCTGAGCGGAGAGCCACTGTCGCACGCGACCCGCCGCCATTTTCTGGTGAGCCACGTCCGGCAGTATCATTTTTCGCAGTGGGCCACGCGGACCCGCCGCCATTTTCTGGTGAGCCACGTCCGGCAGCATCATTTTTCGTAGTGGGCCACTACGACCGGCTTGAAAATGTACAAGTCCAGAAGGCGTATATATAAAGGGGTGTTCAACAAAGGAATTTGGAAGAGTCTTAGGAGATACTAGGGGTAATCTGGCACGCTGAATGCGAATATGCAGGTTATTTTAGACCGAAATGTGTTTTGGAGCGAGTTATTGAGCAAAACTCTTCAATTCCACATACACCCGTCTGTATAGCTCCTTACGCGGGGAAATTCCGGTGGGGTCATCACAAGAAAAAATGTTCCTTTTGGATGCCTGAAGACTTGGCTCAATGTTTGACGTTGATTAAACTTGTGGTTTTTTAGATCCAGGCCTCCAAAATTTCAAATCCGTGACAAAAATGTCATTTTTGGAGGCTTCAACGTGAAGATGATCAAAAACCAACATTACCACGCGATTCTACGCCCTCGATTACCCCCGAGCACATTCTTAGATGAGCGTTTTTGTAAAAGTTTCCTTTGAACCCTGTCAGACAACATATTTCTTCTAAGAGCTGAGCGGAGAGCCACTGTCGCACGCGACCCGCCGCCATTTTCTGGTGAGCCACGTCCGGCAGTATCATTTTTCGCAGTGGGCCACGCGGACCCGCCGCCATTTTCTGGTGAGCCACGTCCGGCAGCATCATTTTTCGTAGTGGGCCACTACGACCGGCTTGAAAATGTACAAGTCCAGAAGGCGTATATATAAAGGGGTGTTCAACAAAGGAATTTGGAAGAGTCTTAGGAGATACTAGGGGTAATCTGGCACGCTGAATGCGAATATGCAGGTTATTTTAGACCGAAATGTGTTTTGGAGCGAGTTATTGAGCAAAACTCTTCAATTCCACATACACCCGTCTGTATAGCTCCTTACGCGGGGAAATTCCGGTGGGGTCATCACAAGAAAAAATGTTCCTTTTGGATGCCTGAAGACTTGGCTCAATGTTTGACGTTGATTAAACTTGTGGTTTTTTAGAAAATTTCAAATCCGTGACAAAAATGTCATTTTTGGAGGCTTCAACGTGAAGATGATCAAAAACCAACATTACCACGCGATTCTACGCCCTCGATTACCCTCGAGCACATTCTTAGATGAGCGTTTTTGCAAAAGTTTCATTTGAACCCTGTCAGACAACATATTTCTTCTAAGAGCTGAGCGGAGAGCCACTGTCGCACGCGACCCGCCGCCATTTTCTGGTGAGCCACGTCCGGCAGTATCATTTTTCGCAGTGGGCCACGCGGACCCGCCGCCATTTTCTGGTGAGCCACGTCCGGCAGCATCATTTTTCGTAGTGGGCCACTACGACCGGCTTGAAAATGTACAAGTCCAGAAGGCGTATATATAAAGGGGTGTTCAACAAAGGAATTTGGAAGAGTCTTAGGAGATACTAGGGGTAATCTGGCACGCTGAATGCGAATATGCAGGTTATTTTAGACCGAAATGTGTTTTGGAGCGAGTTATTGAGCAAAACTCTTCAATTCCACCTACACCCGTCTGTATAGCTCCTTACGCGGGGAAATTCCGGTGGGGTCATCACAAGAAAAAATGTTCCTTTTGGATGCCTGAAGACTTGGCTCAATGTTTGACGTTGATTAAACTTGTGGTTTTTTAGATCCAGGCCTCCAAAATTTCAAATCCGTGACAAAAATGTCATTTTTGGAGGCTTCAACGTGAAGATGATCAAAAACCAACATTACCACGCGATTCTACGCCCTCGATTACCCCCGAGCACATTCTTAGATGAGCGTTTTTGTAAAAGTTTCATTTGAACCCTGTCAGACAACATATTTCTTCTAAGAGCCGAGCGGAGAGCCACTGTCGCACGCGACCCGCCGCCATTTTCTGGTGAGCCACGTCCGGCAGTATCATTTTTCGCAGTGGGCCACGCGGACCCGCCGCCATTTTCTGGTGAGCCACGTCCGGCAGCATCATTTTTCGTAGTGGGCCACTACGACCGGCTTGAAAATGTACAAGTCCAGAAGGCGTATATATAAAGGGGTGTTCAACAAAGGAATTTGGAAGAGTCTTAGGAGATACTAGGGGTAATCTGGCACGCTGAATGCGAATATGCAGGTTATTTTAGACCGAAATGTGTTTTGGAGCGAGTTATTGAGCAAAACTCTTCAATTCCACATACACCCGTCTGTATAGCTCCTTACGCGGGGAAATTCCGGTGGGGTCATCACAAGAAAAAATGTTCCTTTTGGATGCCTGAAGACTTGGCTCAATGTTTGACGTTGATTAAACTTGTGGTTTTTTAGATCCAGGCCTCCAAAATTTCAAATCCGTGACAAAAATGTCATTTTTGGAGGCTTCAACGTGAAGATGATCAAAAACCAACATTACCACGCGATTCTACGCCCTCGATTACCCCCGAGCACATTCTTAGATGAGCGTTTTTGTAAAAGTTTCATTTGAACCCTGTCAGACAACATATTTCTTCTAAGAGCTGAGCGGAGAGCCACTGTCGCACGCGACCCGCCGCCATTTTCTGGTGAGCCACGTCCGGCAGTATCATTTTTCGCAGTGGGCCACGCGGACCCGCCGCCATTTTCTGGTGAGCCACGTCCGGCAGCATCATTTTTCGTAGTGGGCCACTACGACCGGCTTGAAAATGTACAAGTCCAGAAGGCGTATATATAAAGGGGTGTTCAACAAAGGAATTTGGAAGAGTCTTAGGAGATACTAGGGGTAATCTGGCACGCTGAATGCGAATATGCAGGTTATTTTAGACCGAAATGTGTTTTGGAGCGAGTTATTGAGCAAAACTCTTCAATTCCACATACACCCGTCTGTATAGCTCCTTACGCGGGGAAATTCCGGTGGGGTCATCACAAGAAAAAATGTTCCTTTTGGATGCCTGAAGACTTGGCTCAATGTTTGACGTTGATTAAACTTGTGGTTTTTTAGAAAATTTCAAATCCGTGACAAAAATGTCATTTTTGGAGGCTTCAACGTGAAGATGATCAAAAACCAACATTACCACGCGATTCTACGCCCTCGATTACCCTCGAGCACATTCTTAGATGAGCGTTTTTGCAAAAGTTTCATTTGAACCCTGTCAGACAACATATTTCTTCTAAGAGCTGAGCGGAGAGCCACTGTCGCACGCGACCCGCCGCCATTTTCTGGTGAGCCACGTCCGGCAGTATCATTTTTCGCAGTGGGCCACGCGGACCCGCCGCCATTTTCTGGTGAGCCACGTCCGGCAGCATCATTTTTCGTAGTGGGCCACTACGACCGGCTTGAAAATGTACAAGTCCAGAAGGCGTATATATAAAGGGGTGTTCAACAAAGGAATTTGGAAGAGTCTTAGGAGATACTAGGGGTAATCTGGCACGCTGAATGCGAATATGCAGGTTATTTTAGACCGAAATGTGTTTTGGAGCGAGTTATTGAGCAAAACTCTTCAATTCCACATACACCCGTCTGTATAGCTCCTTACGCGGGGAAATTCCGGTGGGGTCATCACAAGAAAAAATGTTCCTTTTGGATGCCTGAAGACTTGGCTCAATGTTTGACGTTGATTAAACTTGTGGTTTTTTAGATCCAGGCCTCCAAAATTTCAAATCCGTGACAAAAATGTCATTTTTGGAGGCTTCAACGTGAAGATGATCAAAAACCAACATTACCACGCGATTCTACGCCCTCGATTACCCCCGAGCACATTCTTAGATGAGCGTTTTTGTAAAAGTTTCATTTGAACCCTGTCAGACAACATATTTCTTCTAAGAGCTGAGCGGAGAGCCACTGTCGCACGCGACCCGCCGCCATTTTCTGGTGAGCCACGTCCGGCAGTATCATTTTTCGCAGTGGGCCACGCGGACCCGCCGCCATTTTCTGGTGAGCCACGTCCGGCAGCATCATTTTTCGTAGTGGGCCACTACGACCGGCTTGAAAATGTACAAGTCCAGAAGGCGTATATATAAAGGGGTGTTCAACAAAGGAATTTGGAAGAGTCTTAGGAGATACTAGGGGTAATCTGGCACGCTGAATGCGAATATGCAGGTTATTTTAGACCGAAATGTGTTTTGGAGCGAGTTATTGAGCAAAACTCTTCAATTCCACATACACCCGTCTGTATAGCTCCTTACGCGGGGAAATTCCGGTGGGGTCATCACAAGAAAAAATGTTCCTTTTGGATGCCTGAAGACTTGGCTCAATGTTTGACGTTGATTAAACTTGTGGTTTTTTAGAAAATTTCAAATCCGTGACAAAAATGTCATTTTTGGAGGCTTCAACGTGAAGATGATCAAAAACCAACATTACCACGCGATTCTACGCCCTCGATTACCCTCGAGCACATTCTTAGATGAGCGTTTTTGCAAAAGTTTCATTTGAACCCTGTCAGACAACATATTTCTTCTAAGAGCTGAGCGGAGAGCCACTGTCGCACGCGACCCGCCGCCATTTTCTGGTGAGCCACGTCCGGCAGTATCATTTTTCGCAGTGGGCCACGCGGACCCGCCGCCATTTTCTGGTGAGCCACGTCCGGCAGCATCATTTTTCGTAGTGGGCCACTACGACCGGCTTGAAAATGTACAAGTCCAGAAGGCGTATATATAAAGGGGTGTTCAACAAAGGAATTTGGAAGAGTCTTAGGAGATACTAGGGGTAATCTGGCACGCTGAATGCGAATATGCAGGTTATTTTAGACCGAAATGTGTTTTGGAGCGAGTTATTGAGCAAAACTCTTCAATTCCACATACACCCGTCTGTATAGCTCCTTACGCGGGGAAATTCCGGTGGGGTCATCACAAGAAAAAATGTTCCTTTTGGATGCCTGAAGACTTGGCTCAATGTTTGACGTTGATTAAACTTGTGGTTTTTTAGAAAATTTCAAATCCGTGACAAAAATGTCATTTTTGGAGGCTTCAACGTGAAGATGATCAAAAACCAACATTACCACGCGATTCTACGCCCTCGATTACCCTCGAGCACATTCTTAGATGAGCGTTTTTGCAAAAGTTTCATTTGAACCCTGTCAGACAACATATTTCTTCTAAGAGCTGAGCGGAGAGCCACTGTCGCACGCGACCCGCCGCCATTTTCTGGTGAGCCACGTCCGGCAGTATCATTTTTCGCAGTGGGCCACGCGGACCCGCCGCCATTTTCTGGTGAGCCACGTCCGGCAGCATCATTTTTCGTAGTGGGCCACTACGACCGGCTTGAAAATGTACAAGTCCAGAAGGCGTATATATAAAGGGGTGTTCAACAAAGGAATTTGGAAGAGTCTTAGGAGATACTAGGGGTAATCTGGCACGCTGAATGCGAATATGCAGGTTATTTTAGACCGAAATGTGTTTTGGAGCGAGTTATTGAGCAAAACTCTTCAATTCCACCTACACCCGTCTGTATAGCTCCTTACGCGGGGAAATTCCGGTGGGGTCATCACAAGAAAAAATGTTCCTTTTGGATGCCTGAAGACTTGGCTCAATGTTTGACGTTGATTAAACTTGTGGTTTTTTAGATCCAGGCCTCCAAAATTTCAAATCCGTGACAAAAATGTCATTTTTGGAGGCTTCAACGTGAAGATGATCAAAAACCAACATTACCACGCGATTCTACGCCCTCGATTACCCCCGAGCACATTCTTAGATGAGCGTTTTTGTAAAAGTTTCATTTGAACCCTGTCAGACAACATATTTCTTCTAAGAGCCGAGCGGAGAGCCACTGTCGCACGCGACCCGCCGCCATTTTCTGGTGAGCCACGTCCGGCAGTATCATTTTTCGCAGTGGGCCACGCGGACCCGCCGCCATTTTCTGGTGAGCCACGT
This sequence comes from Oscheius myriophilus, assembly GCA_964057215.1. Taxonomy (NCBI): domain Eukaryota; kingdom Metazoa; phylum Nematoda; class Chromadorea; order Rhabditida; family Rhabditidae; genus Oscheius; species Oscheius myriophilus. The sequence continues at coordinate 12,693,984 of OZ059904.1, forward strand.
CCGGCAGCATCATTTTTCGTAGTGGGCCACTACGACCGGCTTGAAAATGTACAAGTCCAGAAGGCGTATATATAAAGGGGTGTTCAACAAAGGAATTTGGAAGAGTCTTAGGAGATACTAGGGGTAATCTGGCACGCTGAATGCGAATATGCAGGTTATTTTAGACCGAAATGTGTTTTGGAGCGAGTTATTGAGCAAAACTCTTCAATTCCACATACACCCGTCTGTATAGCTCCTTACGCGGGGAAATTCCGGTGGGGTCATCACAAGAAAAAATGTTCCTTTTGGATGCCTGAAGACTTGGCTCAATGTTTGACGTTGATTAAACTTGTGGTTTTTTAGAAAATTTCAAATCCGTGACAAAAATGTCATTTTTGGAGGCTTCAACGTGAAGATGATCAAAAACCAACATTACCACGCGATTCTACGCCCTCGATTACCCTCGAGCACATTCTTAGATGAGCGTTTTTGCAAAAGTTTCATTTGAACCCTGTCAGACAACATATTTCTTCTAAGAGCTGAGCGGAGAGCCACTGTCGCACGCGACCCGCCGCCATTTTCTGGTGAGCCACGTCCGGCAGTATCATTTTTCGCAGTGGGCCACGCGGACCCGCCGCCATTTTCTGGTGAGCCACGTCCGGCAGCATCATTTTTCGTAGTGGGCCACTACGACCGGCTTGAAAATGTACAAGTCCAGAAGGCGTATATATAAAGGGGTGTTCAACAAAGGAATTTGGAAGAGTCTTAGGAGATACTAGGGGTAATCTGGCACGCTGAATGCGAATATGCAGGTTATTTTAGACCGAAATGTGTTTTGGAGCGAGTTATTGAGCAAAACTCTTCAATTCCACCTACACCCGTCTGTATAGCTCCTTACGCGGGGAAATTCCGGTGGGGTCATCACAAGAAAAAATGTTCCTTTTGGATGCCTGAAGACTTGGCTCAATGTTTGACGTTGATTAAACTTGTGGTTTTTTAGATCCAGGCCTCCAAAATTTCAAATCCGTGACAAAAATGTCATTTTTGGAGGCTTCAACGTGAAGATGATCAAAAACCAACATTACCACGCGATTCTACGCCCTCGATTACCCCCGAGCACATTCTTAGATGAGCGTTTTTGTAAAAGTTTCATTTGAACCCTGTCAGACAACATATTTCTTCTAAGAGCCGAGCGGAGAGCCACTGTCGCACGCGACCCGCCGCCATTTTCTGGTGAGCCACGTCCGGCAGTATCATTTTTCGCAGTGGGCCACGCGGACCCGCCGCCATTTTCTGGTGAGCCACGTCCGGCAGCATCATTTTTCGTAGTGGGCCACTACGACCGGCTTGAAAATGTACAAGTCCAGAAGGCGTATATATAAAGGGGTGTTCAACAAAGGAATTTGGAAGAGTCTTAGGAGATACTAGGGGTAATCTGGCACGCTGAATGCGAATATGCAGGTTATTTTAGACCGAAATGTGTTTTGGAGCGAGTTATTGAGCAAAACTCTTCAATCCCACATACACCCGTCTGTATAGCTCCTTACGCGGGGAAATTCCGGTGGGGTCATCACAAGAAAAAATGTTCCTTTTGGATGCCTGAAGACTTGGCTCAATGTTTGACGTTGATTAAACTTGTGGTTTTTTAGATCCAGGCCTCCAAAATTTCAAATCCGTGACAAAAATGTCATTTTTGGAGGCTTCAACGTGAAGATGATCAAAAACCAACATTACCACGCGATTCTACGCCCTCGATTACCCCCGAGCACATTCTTAGATGAGCGTTTTTGTAAAAGTTTCATTTGAACCCTGTCAGACAACATATTTCTTCTAAGAGCCGAGCGGAGAGCCACTGTCGCACGCGACCCGCCGCCATTTTCTGGTGAGCCACGTCCGGCAGTATCATTTTTCGCAGTGGGCCACGCGGACCCGCCGCCATTTTCTGGTGAGCCACGTCCGGCAGCATCATTTTTCGTAGTGGGCCACTACGACCGGCTTGAAAATGTACAAGTCCAGAAGGCGTATATATAAAGGGGTGTTCAACAAAGGAATTTGGAAGAGTCTTAGGAGATACTAGGGGTAATCTGGCACGCTGAATGCGAATATGCAGGTTATTTTAGACCAAAATGTGTTTTGGAGCGAGTTATTGAGCAAAACTCTTCAATTCCACATACACCCGTCTGTATAGCTCCTTACGCGGGGAAATTCCGGTGGGGTCATCACAAGAAAAAATGTTCCTTTTGGATGCCTGAAGACTTGGCTCAATGTTTGACGTTGATTAAACTTGTGGTTTTTTAGATCCAGGCCTCCAAAATTTCAAATCCGTGACAAAAATGTCATTTTTGGAGGCTTCAACGTGAAGATGATCAAAAACCAACATTACCACGCGATTCTACGCCCTCGATTACCCCCGAGCACATTCTTAGATGAGCGTTTTTGTAAAAGTTTCATTTGAACCCTGTCAGACAACATATTTCTTCTAAGAGCCGAGCGGAGAGCCACTGTCGCACGCGACCCGCCGCCATTTTCTGGTGAGCCACGTCCGGCAGTATCATTTTTCGCAGTGGGCCACGCGGACCCGCCGCCATTTTCTGGTGAGCCACGTCCGGCAGCATCATTTTTCGTAGTGGGCCACTACGACCGGCTTGAAAATGTACAAGTCCAGAAGGCGTATATATAAAGGGGTGTTCAACAAAGGAATTTGGAAGAGTCTTAGGAGATACTAGGGGTAATCTGGCACGCTGAATGCGAATATGCAGGTTATTTTAGACCGAAATGTGTTTTGGAGCGAGTTATTGAGCAAAACTCTTCAATCCCACATACACCCGTCTGTATAGCTCCTTACGCGGGGAAATTCCGGTGGGGTCATCACAAGAAAAAATGTTCCTTTTGGATGCCTGAAGACTTGGCTCAATGATTGACGTTGATTAAACTTGTGGTTTTTTAGATCCAGGCCTCCAAAATTTCAAATCCGTGACAAAAATGTCATTTTTGGAGGCTTCAACGTGAAGATGATCAAAAACCAACATTACCACGCGATTCTACGCCCTCGATTACCCCCGAGCACATTCTTAGATGAGCGTTTTTGTAAAAGTTTCATTTGAACCCTGTCAGACAACATATTTCTTCTAAGAGCCGAGCGGAGAGCCACTGTCGCACGCGACCCGCCGCCATTTTCTGGTGAGCCACGTCCGGCAGTATCATTTTTCGCAGTGGGCCACGCGGACCCGCCGCCATTTTCTGGTGAGCCACGTCCGGCAGCATCATTTTTCGTAGTGGGCCACTACGACCGGCTTGAAAATGTACAAGTCCAGAAGGCGTATATATAAAGGGGTGTTCAACAAAGGAATTTGGAAGAGTCTTAGGAGATACTAGGGGTAATCTGGCACGCTGAATGCGAATATGCAGGTTATTTTAGACCAAAATGTGTTTTGGAGCGAGTTATTGAGCAAAACTCTTCAATTCCACATACACCCGTCTGTATAGCTCCTTACGCGGGGAAATTCCGGTGGGGTCATCACAAGAAAAAATGTTCCTTTTGGATGCCTGAAGACTTGGCTCAATGTTTGACGTTGATTAAACTTGTGGTTTTTTAGATCCAGGCCTCCAAAATTTCAAATCCGTGACAAAAATGTCATTTTTGGAGGCTTCAACGTGAAGATGATCAAAAACCAACATTACCACGCGATTCTACGCCCTCGATTACCCCCGAGCACATTCTTAGATGAGCGTTTTTGTAAAAGTTTCATTTGAACCCTGTCAGACAACATATTTCTTCTAAGAGCCGAGCGGAGAGCCACTGTCGCACGCGACCCGCCGCCATTTTCTGGTGAGCCACGTCCGGCAGTATCATTTTTCGCAGTGGGCCACGCGGACCCGCCGCCATTTTCTGGTGAGCCACGTCCGGCAGCATCATTTTTCGTAGTGGGCCACTACGACCGGCTTGAAAATGTACAAGTCCAGAAGGCGTATATATAAAGGGGTGTTCAACAAAGGAATTTGGAAGAGTCTTAGGAGATACTAGGGGTAATCTGGCACGCTGAATGCGAATATGCAGGTTATTTTAGACCAAAATGTGTTTTGGAGCGAGTTATTGAGCAAAACTCTTCAATTCCACATACACCCGTCTGTATAGCTCCTTACGCGGGGAAATTCCGGTGGGGTCATCACAAGAAAAAATGTTCCTTTTGGATGCCTGAAGACTTGGCTCAATGTTTGACGTTGATTAAACTTGTGGTTTTTTAGATCCAGGCCTCCAAAATTTCAAATCCGTGACAAAAATGTCATTTTTGGAGGCTTCAACGTGAAGATGATCAAAAACCAACATTACCACGCGATTCTACGCCCTCGATTACCCCCGAGCACATTCTTAGATGAGCGTTTTTGTAAAAGTTTCATTTGAACCCTGTCAGACAACATATTTCTTCTAAGAGCTGAGCGGAGAGCCACTGTCGCACGCGACCCGCCGCCATTTTCTGGTGAGCCACGTCCGGCAGTATCATTTTTCGCAGTGGGCCACGCGGACCCGCCGCCATTTTCTGGTGAGCCACGTCCGGCAGCATCATTTTTCGTAGTGGGCCACTACGACCGGCTTGAAAATGTACAAGTCCAGAAGGCGTATATATAAAGGGGTGTTCAACAAAGGAATTTGGAAGAGTCTTAGGAGATACTAGGGGTAATCTGGCACGCTGAATGCGAATATGCAGGTTATTTTAGACCAAAATGTGTTTTGGAGCGAGTTATTGAGCAAAACTCTTCAATTCCACATACACCCGTCTGTATAGCTCCTTACGCGGGGAAATTCCGGTGGGGTCATCACAAGAAAAAATGTTCCTTTTGGATGCCTGAAGACTTGGCTCAATGTTTGACGTTGATTAAACTTGTGGTTTTTTAGATCCAGGCCTCCAAAATTTCAAATCCGTGACAAAAATGTCATTTTTGGAGGCTTCAACGTGAAGATGATCAAAAACCAACATTACCACGCGATTCTACGCCCTCGATTACCCCCGAGCACATTCTTAGATGAGCGTTTTTGTAAAAGTTTCATTTGAACCCTGTCAGACAACATATTTCTTCTAAGAGCTGAGCGGAGAGCCACTGTCGCACGCGACCCGCCGCCATTTTCTGGTGAGCCACGTCCGGCAGTATCATTTTTCGCAGTGGGCCACGCGGACCCGCCGCCATTTTCTGGTGAGCCACGTCCGGCAGCATCATTTTTCGTAGTGGGCCACTACGACCGGCTTGAAAATGTACAAGTCCAGAAGGCGTATATATAAAGGGGTGTTCAACAAAGGAATTTGGAAGAGTCTTAGGAGATACTAGGGGTAATCTGGCACGCTGAATGCGAATATGCAGGTTATTTTAGACCAAAATGTGTTTTGGAGCGAGTTATTGAGCAAAACTCTTCAATTCCACATACACCCATCTGTATAGCTCCTTACGCGGGGAAATTCCGGTGGGGTCATCACAAGAAAAAATGTTCCTTTTGGATGCCTGAAGACTTGGCTCAATGTTTGACGTTGATTAAACTTGTGGTTTTTTAGATCCAGGCCTCCAAAATTTCAAATCCGTGACAAAAATGTCATTTTTGGAGGCTTCAACGTGAAGATGATCAAAAACCAACATTACCACGCGATTCTACGCCCTCGATTACCCCCGAGCACATTCTTAGATGAGCGTTTTTGTAAAAGTTTCATTTGAACCCTGTCAGACAACATATTTCTTCTAAGAGCTGAGCGGAGAGCCACTGTCGCACGCGACCCGCCGCCATTTTCTGGTGAGCCACGTCCGGCAGTATCATTTTTCGCAGTGGGCCACGCGGACCCGCCGCCATTTTCTGGTGAGCCACGTCCGGCAGCATCATTTTTCGTAGTGGGCCACTACGACCGGCTTGAAAATGTACAAGTCCAGAAGGCGTATATATAAAGGGGTGTTCAACAAAGGAATTTGGAAGAGTCTTAGGAGATACTAGGGGTAATCTGGCACGCTGAATGCGAATATGCAGGTTATTTTAGACCAAAATGTGTTTTGGAGCGAGTTATTGAGCAAAACTCTTCAATTCCACATACACCCGTCTGTATAGCTCCTTACGCGGGGAAATTCCGGTGGGGTCATCACAAGAAAAAATGTTCCTTTTGGATGCCTGAAGACTTGGCTCAATGTTTGACGTTGATTAAACTTGTGGTTTTTTAGATCCAGGCCTCCAAAATTTCAAATCCGTGACAAAAATGTCATTTTTGGAGGCTTCAACGTGAAGATGATCAAAAACCAACATTACCACGCGATTCTACGCCCTCGATTACCCCCGAGCACATTCTTAGATGAGCGTTTTTGTAAAAGTTTCATTTGAACCCTGTCAGACAACATATTTCTTCTAAGAGCTGAGCGGAGAGCCACTGTCGCACGCGACCCGCCGCCATTTTCTGGTGAGCCACGTCCGGCAGTATCATTTTTCGCAGTGGGCCACGCGGACCCGCCGCCATTTTCTGGTGAGCCACGTCCGGCAGCATCATTTTTCGTAGTGGGCCACTACGACCGGCTTGAAAATGTACAAGTCCAGAAGGCGTATATATAAAGGGGTGTTCAACAAAGGAATTTGGAAGAGTCTTAGGAGATACTAGGGGTAATCTGGCACGCTGAATGCGAATATGCAGGTTATTTTAGACCAAAATGTGTTTTGGAGCGAGTTATTGAGCAAAACTCTTCAATTCCACATACACCCGTCTGTATAGCTCCTTACGCGGGGAAATTCCGGTGGGGTCATCACAAGAAAAAATGTTCCTTTTGGATGCCTGAAGACTTGGCTCAATGTTTGACGTTGATTAAACTTGTGGTTTTTTAGATCCAGGCCTCCAAAATTTCAAATCCGTGACAAAAATGTCATTTTTGGAGGCTTCAACGTGAAGATGATCAAAAACCAACATTACCACGCGATTCTACGCCCTCGATTACCCCCGAGCACATTCTTAGATGAGCGTTTTTGTAAAAGTTTCATTTGAACCCTGTCAGACAACATATTTCTTCTAAGAGCTGAGCGGAGAGCCACTGTCGCACGCGACCCGCCGCCATTTTCTGGTGAGCCACGTCCGGCAGTATCATTTTTCGCAGTGGGCCACGCGGACCCGCCGCCATTTTCTGGTGAGCCACGTCCGGCAGCATCATTTTTCGTAGTGGGCCACTACGACCGGCTTGAAAATGTACAAGTCCAGAAGGCGTATATATAAAGGGGTGTTCAACAAAGGAATTTGGAAGAGTCTTAGGAGATACTAGGGGTAATCTGGCACGCTGAATGCGAATATGCAGGTTATTTTAGACCAAAATGTGTTTTGGAGCGAGTTATTGAGCAAAACTCTTCAATTCCACATACACCCGTCTGTATAGCTCCTTACGCGGGGAAATTCCGGTGGGGTCATCACAAGAAAAAATGTTCCTTTTGGATGCCTGAAGACTTGGCTCAATGTTTGACGTTGATTAAACTTGTGGTTTTTTAGATCCAGGCCTCCAAAATTTCAAATCCGTGACAAAAATGTCATTTTTGGAGGCTTCAACGTGAAGATGATCAAAAACCAACATTACCACGCGATTCTACGCCCTCGATTACCCCCGAGCACATTCTTAGATGAGCGTTTTTGTAAAAGTTTCATTTGAACCCTGTCAGACAACATATTTCTTCTAAGAGCTGAGCGGAGAGCCACTGTCGCACGCGACCCGCCGCCATTTTCTGGTGAGCCACGTCCGGCAGTATCATTTTTCGCAGTGGGCCACGCGGACCCGCCGCCATTTTCTGGTGAGCCACGTCCGGCAGCATCATTTTTCGTAGTGGGCCACTACGACCGGCTTGAAAATGTACAAGTCCAGAAGGCGTATATATAAAGGGGTGTTCAACAAAGGAATTTGGAAGAGTCTTAGGAGATACTAGGGGTAATCTGGCACGCTGAATGCGAATATGCAGGTTATTTTAGACCAAAATGTGTTTTGGAGCGAGTTATTGAGCAAAACTCTTCAATTCCACATACACCCGTCTGTATAGCTCCTTACGCGGGGAAATTCCGGTGGGGTCATCACAAGAAAAAATGTTCCTTTTGGATGCCTGAAGACTTGGCTCAATGTTTGACGTTGATTAAACTTGTGGTTTTTTAGATCCAGGCCTCCAAAATTTCAAATCCGTGACAAAAATGTCATTTTTGGAGGCTTCAACGTGAAGATGATCAAAAACCAACATTACCACGCGATTCTACGCCCTCGATTACCCCCGAGCACATTCTTAGATGAGCGTTTTTGTAAAAGTTTCATTTGAACCCTGTCAGACAACATATTTCTTCTAAGAGCCGAGCGGAGAGCCACTGTCGCACGCGACCCGCCGCCATTTTCTGGTGAGCCACGTCCGGCAGTATCATTTTTCGCAGTGGGCCACGCGGACCCGCCGCCATTTTCTGGTGAGCCACGTCCGGCAGCATCATTTTTCGTAGTGGGCCACTACGACCGGCTTGAAAATGTACAAGTCCAGAAGGCGTATATATAAAGGGGTGTTCAACAAAGGATTTTGGAAGAGTCTTAGGAGATACTAGGGGTAATCTGGCACGCTGAATGCGAATATGCAGGTTATTTTAGACCGAAATGTGTTTTGGAGCGAGTTATTGAGCAAAACTCTTCAATCCCACATACACCCGTCTGTATAGCTCCTTACGCGGGGAAATTCCGGTGGGGTCATCACAAGAAAAAATGTTCCTTTTGGATGCCTGAAGACTTGGCTCAATGATTGACGTTGATTAAACTTGTGGTTTTTTAGATCCAGGCCTCCAAAATTTCAAATCCGTGACAAAAATGTCATTTTTGGAGGCTTCAACGTGAAGATGATCAAAAACCAACATTACCACGCGATTCTACGCCCTCGATTACCCCCGAGCACATTCTTAGATGAGCGTTTTTGTAAAAGTTTCATTTGAACCCTGTCAGACAACATATTTCTTCTAAGAGCCGAGCGGAGAGCCACTGTCGCACGCGACCCGCCGCCATTTTCTGGTGAGCCACGTCCGGCAGTATCATTTTTCGCAGTGGGCCACGCGGACCCGCCGCCATTTTCTGGTGAGCCACGTCCGGCTGTCCGTCGTGCTACTGGGGGTATTCTCCGTGTTGTGCCCATATCCTCATTCTTGTCTATTTTGTTTTTAATTTTTATTTTATTATAATAAAAGGTTGAATAACGTTGGTTAATGTGGATTTAATCACGATTTCCCTTCATCTCATTTTGTTTTTGTGACAGCCGGTTTCTCGCTTCTTCTGGCTTCGTTCCTTTAGTAAATACCTTCCCATTGTTTTTTTTTATTTGTTTTCAATGAAATAATGTTTAAATTTTGTTTTCAGCCTTCGCTCATTTTGGAAGGCATCCTCCCGATTGTCAGACTAAGTCGTGTCTGCTGCCACCTTCAACATTAAAAATATATCAGGCCAGTTTTATTCTTTTTTTTTAATCACTGTTTTCTAATTTTTCTGATCTTAAGGCCACGTCGCTTTCTATTAAAATGCGTCATTAGAATAACTTGGCCATATTTTGACCCATTTTGACATCTGCTTTGCCCTCGGAGGGTCGTTGTCTCCAATTTCCCCGTAACTGTCTTTATTAACTTTGACTTTCATTTCTACACACTCGCTTTTATGATTAGGTACTTAAGGTTAGGGTCTTAGGTTGTTTAGATTAAGTAGCTTAGTCTCTGCAGAACAATTACAGACAAATATCCTTACAAACATACACACTTTTTAATGCGTGCTCGCTCACTTGCGAACTTTTCTCTTCATTTCTCCCCGCCCGCTGCTGAATTCGCTCGCCGTCGGTAGTCCTCATAAAAATTCCCCGTAGCTCCCATTTCTCTCGAAATAATGCCTGAATGCCGAGTGGTAACCGGCGTTTTCCTACAGCCGAAGAGAGGGGTGTAGGGTCCTCTCTTAGGCCATGAACTGATCGACCGGAAGCGGATTTCGGTTAAAACACGGAGAATTCCATCGTACTGGCTACTCAGTTTTTGTTGTAGCTAGCAACCCAATCCTCCTCTGTGTGGGGGCAACACTTTTGATACAGTTCGGCTGGCGGTGGCGTGTGATCGGAGTTCTGGTCCGGCCCTTTGGGCATTCAGGCGTTAATTTGAGTCTTTTCGAATACAGACATAGCCTCGGGCAAAAATAAACAACAGTCGTATACAGAAGATCAAACAGACACGCACTCGCTTCTTCTCCCATCTCTGTAGATTGAGTTTAATTACTTACAGACACACAATACATCCACATACGCTCCCATGCACATCTAGTCTTGCGGGCCGCTCAATAACTAAGTTTCTCTTTTTCTTCTAATGTTATGTGTAGGTCGTTCGCATGGTCGCTTGTTTTCTTTATTTCCTACTTAAATTTTGTTGAAATCGTGGCTCGGTTGTTTATTTTCATATTCGTGGCGGCCGACTGCATTCGACAAAGAAGAGGATCATCTGAGGCAAGGTGAAGGGAATGAAATGGATGGAAATCTCCGTTAAGGAGCCTCCGTTTCTACCAAATACTGCCAAGGTGCGTAGTTTCTATACAAAGCAGCCGTTTTCGAGGATTTTGGGATCTTACTCAGTGTTCCAGAGTACTTGAATCTACGCTTTCAAGGTTCTAACATAAATAATATGTAATTTATACGATCATTTTGTGAAAATACGCAAATTGTTGACAGTTTGCCTAGACTTAATTGTTGTGGGCACATAGAAATTGGTAACAGCTGTTCCTTGTAGGGGTCTAAATTTCTACAAATAAATTACGTGACGCTGCGACATTTTAAATATTCATGGGACTTTTCTGAACGTCAATACTGCATTTAAACAATATTGAGGACCACTTGTAGGCCCTGTTTCGGCAAAACACCCACGAAATGAGCACACTTTGTGCTGGAGTTTAGGACCCCTTGCGCAGCTCCCCTACGATCAACAGGAAGATCAACAACCGTATCCGCACACTAAGACTACCCTAATTTAGGACTAAATAATGGGCAAACCTTGTAACTTTATTACTTACGCTCTGCATTCTATCAAAGTAGTTGTTGACAGCCTTTAAAAATCGGATTTTATTGGTACCGACCCGATTTTAGCCTGAAAACCCATGTTTGTTGTAGGTCACTGTGGTGGCTTTACTTAATTTTACCTCAAAACGATCTCTGGGCGTGTGGCATACATGGGCGTCAAGCTGACATTGACGGCTCCGGTGCATAGATGAACGAACACCCTTAGATTCGGTAGAGGGGGCGACTCGCGCCACACAACTCAATTGCATTGTGGGGGGGGGGTCGCGCAAAACGGACCCCACAGATAGCTTGTTCATGTATGCTCGGGTGGTTTCGCCAAGCAGAATTTTATATATGAGGAGGTATCGCTAGGTCATACCTCGGGAGACTGTGACAGTTGACGGACCCGTAACTTTTGGGGCCAAAACGGGTTGCCCCTTTTAACTTTTGGTCTTCCGTGCTGAATTTTGCCATAATAGTGACTAACCCCCTTAACTTCTGCGTTATGGGGTTTCTACCCCCGTAACCTGGGGAAGGCTGACTATACTCTCCCGAGGTATGCGCTAGGTTCTCCCTCTATGCCATTTTTAAAGGGCAGGGGTCTCGCCACGACCCAAGCGACGGAGCTGTTCCCATGTATGGCGTGTGGCCTTGGTCGGGTGGGCTTCTGGTTATTTATTGCGAAATAATTCACTTACTCGCCCATCTACGGAACTTTTATAAAAAAAATATCAGGCCAGCAGGGGTATAGTTTGCGACACCCGTTCTTTTTCAAAACTTTTAAAAATTTGCGGCGGGCCACTTCCCTTTATGAAAATTGGGTAAACGTCAAATTGCGACACTCAGACCACAGCGGTTCACGGAGGTTATATATTGTGAATTTCCTCTTCCTTCAGCCCATTTGTATGCTCCAAATAACGGATTTTAGGAACCCACCGTGGATGTCAATTTTGCGAGAGCCCCCTTTATTATTAAAAACTTGCCATACTTAAAATTGCGACTACCCTAGCGCCTGATTTGGCTGTGCTTGACAATGTATGATTCTAAGATGTTTATTTTCAGTTTCTATGCCGTCGACGAATACGCCACCCGTTGTTGACAGAAGGCATGCTGGAACCCGGATGGCTGCTTGTGTCACGGATCTACGTGGATGCATAGGATCAGAAGTTGAAGGATTCGTGGAGACAGATGACGGATTAGACAGTCTCAAAAGGTACTTTCTGATCATTTCTCATATCGTCGTCAAGTTCCCAGAGTATAGGGAACTTTTGAATTTTCCCTCTACTTTGGGCCAAAGGGTGGACTGCGTTAAAATTTTTGTTGATTTTTCGGCACTGAAACTAGGCGGCTCGTTTTTCAAAATATTTTGCGAAAAAACTTCTCGTTTCCCATGCTGTGTAATCTCTTTCTCACACACCTTTTTTCGTTAGCCGCTGCTTTTGTCACCGGTAGGGATTGAACCACCGACCTGCAGAGCGGAGAGAACCGCTTGCTGCTGCACCATCCGAGCACATGTGTTGGTAGCAACTCTCCCCGTAGACTATCCCCCCGCGGAATATTCAACACTATGTATATGCTAAATCGGACTATAAGCCATGTGGACCGGTTATTCTAGTTGATGTCATTATGTAATTAATTAGTTAATTGTTAAACACATACTAAATTCGGTTTTATTTCCTTAGAAATGTCTTTTCAGGTTCGTATTCTCCGTTTCGAGGAGGCTGTGCACTGGCTGTCTTTGTCATCTTTTTTGCGATAGTTTTGATGTCGCGTTGATTCTGTTATTTCAATATGGGTAGAGGGTTCGTGTGGCTGGTCTCGTCCTATAAAAGCGGACGAGTTCGGCGATCCTACCGGATCAGTGTTGTTCATTGGGATTCCCAAGGCACCGAACGCAGGCAGAGCGGTGGAGCATCAAACTGGGACAATGTACGTAACGTGTAATCCCACAGCTCTCCGTAAGTTAAGTCTGTTGGCGTACTCATAAAAGCGTGTACCAGCTGCCAAGAGTAGGGCGTCAAGACATTCTAAGCTCGTCACAGCGTTACCCAAGTCTTCAAAAAATTTTGCTTCTAAGGCTGACTGTAAAGTCGATCAGTTTATGGCGCGGATTGACATGTGCTTCTAACCGTAAATCGGTGTGCAACGGCGACATAGTTATTTTGCCGTGTTTGATTCGGTGACGTCTCTTAGACCCACAGTGATGTTAACTGTCTGTGTTGATTGCCCGCTTTTCAAAATTTCCCTGCTACCAATACTATGCTATGACGGAGCTCACATGATGGCCATCGGCTGGCGTCAGTGCTTGGTAACGCTGTAAAAAGAGCCTGGCAACCCGCCCCAGTACTTTATTTCCCATATCAAACCTATCCTGCGCCCGGTTCTCTAAAGGAATTCAATGTCGGAAGAAGTCTCTGGCTGCTGCGGTCTCTGCATCTGTAGTGAAGGCGACTGTTCCCTCTGCTGTGGTTATTGCAACTGTGGTGGTTGCTCCGACTGTTGCTGTGCAGATTGCGGGTGCTCCAAAGGCTGTTGCGAGTGCTGCTACGTCTGCTGCACCTTTTAGTCTCTCATTGGACAGTGCCTCGTCGCGTGCTCATAATAAGGTAACTGTGAAGCGAAAGTGTGAAACGACCCCTCATTACGCCACCCAGCCTTAAACGGCGTACAAAGAAATGCACACCTGCACATTGCTCAGTAGAATAAGTGAATGCAACGGATCGAGGAAAGTTCCCCGAAATGCACAGTGGAATGCAGAATACAGTGAAATATTTGCGTGCGTTGCGAAAATGATATCTTCGAGAGCCTTACACAAAAAATATGCCTAAGCATGCTAGGTCTTGAATGCCAAGTGCTAGAAGGCTTCAGCGTGTTACCCCCAAGGTTTCCAAACATGTCCCACATTTAAAATAACGATGGTTTGCCTCTCCGTTATTCTATTTGGGTAATAGAAGGTACCGACATGTTCGTTCACACGGCATGTTCGTTCACATGCATGACATGTTCGTTCTCGTCACAAAACATGGTAAAATTTGGGAGTTGGCCGAGAAATATTGGGGAGCGGGCCGGCCGTTGCCATGCGTGACACACCGCCCTTTAAGGAAATCATGGCCCCTTTTTTCAATTTTCGGTGTTGCCCCCTGTCACATATTCTTATGGCTCACTTTGTTTACCCAAGTTCCTTTCGCTGCGGCTATTTTCTTCCTATTCAATAAACAAAATGAAATGTATAGGAAAACTTTATTAAAGCATTTACAACGTTGGAATGCATCAGTTGAGGCATTTAGTGGGTGACGTGAGCGGAGTGGACGACGACGTCTCCCTCGATTTCGATCTGGTTGATGCTGTGTCCGGCGGCACGCTCGGCGAACGAGCAGAAGAGGTTGCCGTTGACCAGAACCTGAAACCAGTCGTTTATGGAAAGACTCAAACATAAGTCTCGCAAAATTACAGCTGCCTAGTTTTCCTGAGTCTGCCTTAGCAATATTCGAAATAAAATGAAATCATTCGTTCAAAAAATTATGATTTCAGGCTTTCTGATGATGGCCACTTAGTCAGCTTCGTCTCCAAATAGTGATAGAATAAAGCTTGTTTCCCTTACCTCAACCTGGCCGTGGGAGGAGATGAACTCGAGGGTGTAGACGTGGTTGGGAGTGAAGGGGAAGTGGTCGCAGTGACGCTCCTCGTTCTGCCAGTGGCCGTGGTGGGTGGAATTGCGGACGACGGCGCGCTCCTGCAAATTGGGAGATTGGTCTCGGAAGAGAGAGAGAGAGAGAGATAGAGAGTTCTACTCACGTCGAAGCGGGGGTTGAAGTGGAGGACGATGTCGTGGGGGCTCTTGAGGTTGACGGCGAAGCGGCCGCTGCTGTGGTGGGTGGGGACGACGACCATGCGGAGGCGCTGGCCGTGGTTGAAGCCAGCGACGGGGATCTGCACGGGGCAGGGCTGAAAAACACAATGTTCACAAAACTTCGAATTTCATTTTCAAACTGCAACTCCAATAAAACACTTACAGGGTTGAAGAACTCGTTGGAGAAGTTGACAGCGACGCCGGATCCGATCATTCCTGAAAAGGTTTTCTGTTTTTGGGGACAAAATGGGGAATATTGGAGTCTTTACAAAGAAAGTCTTTTCAAAGAATGAGAAGATCGTAAAGCTGCGATAACTGCGTGCCGAAGTCGGAGACTTTAAGCAGGCCTTATCAGTTGCCACAGCGGTTGAGCGAGGCTGATCGGGACACGCCCCCTGCCTGGAATCGCAATGATTCATTTCCTGTGATTCAACGAAAAGGACGGGATCAGTCGCAAAAAAGAGCGAAGGTTCCCGCGCATCACCGTGGCACAAGTGGGGAATCTTTGCGGAACGCGTTGAATGCCTCATTGCCGGCGGGTGATTCAGAGGGAATTGAGAAATCAAATCTCACACTTGGAGACGGGTGATTTCTTGAGTTGTTTGTATTTCTTTTTGGACAGAGCGAATGATAATGAGGTGAGTTTTACCCATCTGGCACAAATTGATTACACAATAGGTTGTTTCTTAAAATTAGCATACCTCGGAGGGTACTTCAATTAATTATGGGTACCCACCATATAAGGGCATAGTTTTGTTGTTTGGTTCGGGGCAAGACCCCCGCTCCGTGAAAAATGCAAAATTCTTTTAGACGAGACGTCATAGTCGGGCCACGCACATGTTGACCCACCCTTAACTCTGGGTCTGAAAATTGGATAACCATCTTAACTTTGGGTTGGTTAGTGGGTACTTGGGTCTAATAGAATTATAATTATCCCATGAATATGTGGATTTATTTCGTGTCTACCCGTTTTGACCAGGGAAAATTACGAATGGAACCAGCTAGCTGCAGGATATTTTCAATAAAAGGTCTGGCTCCCTTCCCGTAACGAATCAATAGTACTCGAATAGCAACTTAGTTTCGGTTGGTTGCCTCAGGCGATACTCCGTGAGTCCCCTGGATGACCCGGGTACGCTAATGAATAAGGTACGAATTAATCCTTTTATGCATGACGATTTGGTTGTAGGATATAGTCATCAGAAACGGTCAAAGATGGGCAGAATTAAGCCCATAAATTAACAAATATTCTAGAATTCGGCTGTTGACATTGAAATGCTAACTGATAACAGCCGAATTCTTGAGTTTTCATGTCGGGACCAGTTACGCAATCCGGTCACATTCAATATTGCGATTAATTCAAGGGTCTTATTTTGCCATAAAAAGGAGAAAACTACGATGTACGAACCGTGTAATCTGCCTGATCACTGAATTTCAAAGACACCATTTGGGTCCGCTCGTCAAAAGTGCAAAAACACCGCGATAATCCGAAAAGCACATTGGGGGACGCCCTTTCAAATAACAGGCTGACGGGTGGTTCAATGAATTTCTTTAAAATTCACCTCCGTGGCGTCCGTGATGGCGTCCGTGCATCTTGACTTCAGCTGAGCGAGTGTCAAACTGAGGTTTTACGGTTCTCGCGGTCTTTTCAAGCCCTTCCTCTTATCAAACAATAAACTTTTAGCAACAGAGAAAGTAGTAAAGCGCCCTTTATGTTGTTTGTTCTGTAAACGCAACGCCCTGTTCTCATCTCTTGCTCGGTTCTCTGACCCCTGCCTTATCTTTTGTGCTGAATCAGCTGCTCACCTTTGGCAAGGTCCGCCACCGTGTTTTTCAGTTTGCCCAGGGAGTCCATGATCATCTCAAACGTCCAGTCTCCCTCCTTCTCCTTGTCGATCGGCTGATCCACCGGGGGAGCCTCGACCAAGTTCGGCAGCGGTGGCGGCCCCAGATCCATCGGTTCCTGCTCTAATGGATTCTCCTCTAGCGGCTGTTCCGCTAAAATCAAGGCATTTCACAAGGCAAGGCCATGCTGATTCTCTCGACCCTGAATTCGTAAAATAAATACAACGAACCTTTCTTGTGTTTGATACAGCCCTCCATCCGGCAAACGAAGGGTTTCTCCTCCGGCTCCTCCACCTTCACATCGCGTATCGGCGTTTTACCCTTGTTGTGTCCGGAGGTAGGGAAGACGCGAGGTTCGAATAAGAGATTTATTCGAGGAACGAAGCTCAGATAAGCTGAGAGCAAAGCCAAGAGAAAGCTGCCGAAATGAGGGAAACTCTGGCCTTATATAGGACCTGAGAAGGTTCTGGAAAGATCTAGAACCGGGGCGAAATATCTTGTACCGTGAAAGGGGCGGGGCCTAGAAGGTACTAGAACGAATAGAACATAATGGAACATTCTAGAACAATACGGAACATTCTAGAATACGAGTGGGCGTGGCCCCAACACCTCCCCCCTAAGATTGATGGTCACGGTAGGAAACGCGGTGAGGGTCAACCTGAAGGTGAACAGGCGGGTGACGTTGACGCTTCGGGCGCTGAGGAACATCGGGAGTCGTGGAACCTGCAGGCGTCGTCAGAACGGCACTGTTGGGAGCATCGGCTTCGGCGTCGCTGGCATCGATGGGTGTGGCGTAACCGGACGAAGACGGACTTCGGGGAAGCTTCTTGTGGAACGGCACGTCGAACGCGGTCATCATGTCAAAGTTGCGGCGTCGGATCGTAGAAAGCGAGTGAACTGCAAAAGAGTTGACAGCTTTCGGAGTCTTGGCGACGGAAATCTTCTTGAACAGGTTGCTGAATCCGGGCATCTGCTTGATCCAGGGCAATCCGAGAAGATCGGAGTGGTCACTGACGTAGCACCAGCCATATCCTCGATTGGAGTGACCGTCGTTGTTCTGGATGACGAAGTCGGTCATGAAGCGTCCATGGTTGGCAAGAGGAGATCCGTCGACGGTGTGCAGAGAGTGCGAGCACGGTTCGAGCGATGGTCGTCCTATCTTGTTCCATGTTTCGAGCGAGATGAGGGTGACGGATGCGCCAGTGTCGAGTTGAAGTTCGGTAGGAGTGCCGCTGATGCTGACTTGGACGTTGATGCTGCGAACGTCACTGGTGTGAGAGACGTTGTTGAGCTTTTTCTGGGAGCGGGACAGCTTCGGGCACTGTCTTTTCCAGTGGTCTCCAGAGCAGATCGGGCACGGCGACGGAGGGCACGAAGAATCGGTTTTCTTCTGCGAACGTTGATGAACAGCCTGGATTCCGAAGGGTCGGTGGTTCGAAGCGGCTTCCACAGCTTGCGAGTCGTCCTTGGCGGATTTCCAGATGTGGTACTCCTTGGCAAGATCGTCGATGGTGGTAGTGTCGTCTTCTTCGAGCTTGCGGAGGAAGCGAACACGGTACTCAGCCAGTTCAGGAGCTTGGAAGGCGAACACCAGAGCGAGGCACTCGGGGGTATCTTGCTTGATGTCCTTCAGCTGGGCGTCCTGAGATCGAGCCTTGAGACGGTTAATGAAGTTGGCGAGGTCGTCGTTCGGCGAGAATGTCATCTTGAGGCATTCGAAACGGCGACGGAAGAGACTCTTCTTGTTGCCGAAGAGCGTAGATAGCGTCTCGAGTGTGGTGTCCCAGCCAAGGTCCGACGGCTTCTTCGGCAGGATGTGACGGGAGAACCGGGCGTGGCTAGGTCCATCGAGAGCGGAGACGAGGAGACGAGTCTTGGTGGGCTCGTCGAGCGAAGCGCAGTCATGCGTGAAGACGTAGTCGTAGCGACGGTACCAGAGGTCGAAGCGTCGTCTTGGTCCGGGTCGTAAGCGAACTTGTCGATGCGCTTGAGAAGGCGGTCGAACAGCGATTCGGAAGAAGTGCCAGCAGCGGTGGAGGCGACTTGCTTCAGAAGCTGTGACATCATGGCTTGTTGTTCAGTCATCTTCTGGAGGAGCTCGTTGATGAGGGCGGCTTGGTCCATTCCGGCTGAGAGTTTTTGTAGTCGTTGATCCTGATCGCCAGTTGTTGTGTCCGGAGGTAGGGAAGACGCGAGGTTCGAATAAGAGATTTATTCGAGGAACGAAGCTCAGATAAGCTGAGAGCAAAGCCAAGAGAAAGCTGCCGAAATGAGGGAAACTCTGGCCTTATATAGGACCTGAGAAGGTTCTGGAAAGATCTAGAACCGGGGCGAAATATCTTGTACCGTGAAAGGGGCGGGGCCTAGAAGGTACTAGAACGAATAGAACATAATGGAACATTCTAGAACAATACGGAACATTCTAGAATACGAGTGGGCGTGGCCCCAACAACCCTCTTCTGAACAGACAGCGTTGAGAAAATAAAAAGAAAAATCACCTTTTATGTGCTGAGAGCACGAATCCGTCGAGCAGAGCCTCCTTACGCTTTCAGCGTACGACTTACGGCGCGTCATTTCACTGAAAAAAGTATGATTTTAATTTTAAAAAAGAACAATAACATAATGGGGTCAAAATTACGCCTAAAACATTTACGACGTTCACAATTCTAAAAGTATCCCATCAATTTAAATAAATATTAGCGTCTTCAAGAAAATTTCGCAGACTGCGATCGGTGTTTACAAATCTCCACGACTTGTAAACCGCAGTCTCTCCGGGCGGAGTTCAGCGTTTGAACGCTGAACGTTTTTCAAGTATTTGCAAGCATTCCACCTAGATTCAAACAATTCCCTTTTTTCAGAATTTCAAATTTCCATGCTAGTTTCCGGTCACACTACACATTTTGTGTGCACTCTCCGCCACTATCAATGCTCTCTCTTTGTTCTCCAATTGTAGCCGCGACGTCATTCACCCGCAAGGTGATCTATCAAAATTTTATAACCGATCCCAATGGTTACGACGGACTTCGGTGATAAGAACCAACGTGGCTTTTTGGTTTTGAAGCGCGGCTTATCACCGGAAACTGCTGAGCCAGAAACAACTTGGCGGTCGCACCGTGCCATTTAGCGTTAGTTCCTCCAACGTGTCGAATTTTGTGGCTGGGTAAGCCCGCTGAGAGTTTCTCGGTCTGGGCTCGGCCAAGAAACTTTGAGAAGTGGGCCGGCCGTATAGCACGATTGAACTCTACAACATCAAACGCAACGCATGGTCTCACGTCTTGCTCGGAATTAGTATTTAAATAATATTTATCAGGGTTCGATGATCCGCCGTCTTCTTTAGATCATTCTCATAATTACAGGCTTAGAACTGTCTTGCGCTTAAAGAGGGGTCTAATAAAGTTTTAGGGGTTTTGTTCCCACGATTTTGAGAAAGGGTTCCTCCAAGATTGCAAGTTCCTGCAGGTTGGTGAAAGCCATTTTTACAACTTCAGTCTCTGCAACCCAACCAATTCTGGCTCATTATTTCAAAACCAAGAAAAGAGATTAACAATTCAAACGATTTCCAAGGATGGTTTAGGCCAATTTCAAGACTGAATATACGTTTTCCTTCCAGAACTAGACAAACAAGAAGTTCCGTAGAGAACCTTAGTATCCACAAACCCTAAAGAAAACTCTTCCATGGAATTCTAGAATATAAGTAGAACCGTAACTGTATATTTCATTTCCATGCGATGCCCGAAATTGAGACATTTAGAGGGCGACGACTACAGTATATCGTGAATCTGAGATTGATGCAATACTATCCAAAGAACTCCAGTTTGTCAACCAAAACATTGGGTACTGTATAATCTTCCATGAGTCATGAGGGAACCCTTGCAGTCTTTTTGGTCGTGCGCTTTGTTGGATTCTGTGTTGGAACGGTGTGAGGAATGCATGTCTCTCACTCTTATCATCTCTCCGCACACCCTCAGGGTGGGCTTACTTGCAAATCCTCATTGTTTAAACTGTTTCTGAAAAGAAGAAGAGAAGAAGAAGAAGGTTACACATGTGCATGTGCCTAGAGAAGAAAATTTGGCCAGATTGAAGTAGAGGGAGGGAGACGGAGCCAGGAAAATGAAAATTAGAATTGGCGTGGCGTCAGGCAATCTCTCTTATCATCACTCTTCCCAATGTCCTCCCACAGCATCGGTCACCTCACTCTGCTCCTCCTCTCCTTGGTATCTTTTCCAAAATCCCTCCATTTTCAATCATTAAAACTCAGGTATTTCTTCAACTCCCTGCTGTCGACAGTGCTGGTATCAATGCCTACTTCCACTTCCGTTGCCATAACCGCCCGTGCCCGTCGCGTTTGAAAGGAAAGGTCAACCTGTATTGGTCCCCTGAGGTCGACAACGACGAAGACATTATTGGTCCCAATGCGAAAGTTCCACTGTTGAACATCGAGGGTGCCATGATCCACTCTCAAGAATTCAACATTCTCAGCAAAGAGGAGAGAGTTTTATTGGAGAAGCCCACGGGACTTTGGGAGATGAACATGGAGGACAACGAGAAATACCACCTCTTGGTCATGGGAAAAACAAACGCAGGGGTTTGTTTTTTGGTTGTGTGTGTGTGTGTGTGTGTGTGTGTGTGTGTGTGTGTGTGTGTGTGTGTGTGCGTGTGTGTGTGTGTGTGTGTGTGTGTGCGTGTGTGTGTGTGTGTGTGTGTGTGCGTGTGTGTGTGTGCTTGAATACACATTTGAAGTTTCAGACATTCTACGTGCCGAATTCGCAGTTCCAGCGTCAGATGGCCGGTTGTGTGAAAGAGAGCCGAGTCCGCTGTCAGTTCCACTTTGAAGTAGTAGTTGGAAAGAACTAAGGGTGAAAGGAGACGAAACAAATAATGAATATGGCCAAGAAGTTCTATTTTTGCTCAAAGCAGCTTTCCACAAAACATTTCCTTGCAACTGTTTTAACGCTTTCGGAAGATGAGTACTGGCTTTCTGTACACTTGAAGGCGATTTTCCACTGTGTTCTTTCTGTAGTCCTCTGTGTCACTGAAACATAGGATTTATTTATGGTGACTTCTGTGGTCCTTGTCAAAATGACTTTAGGCATTCCTCGACATCTTGAGCTTCTCCGAAGCCATTTAGGCATGCGGTCAGGGTCTGCGAAAAATTCTTTTGCATCATCATGTTTTCGATGTGACAACACCCATTCTGATAATTTCCGCCTTTGTTTACATCAATTTTTCCCTCGCCCTTCTTAAAAACGTTTTGCTAGTGGTTGGAATCCTGGAAATGTCAAATAGCACCACCCTTCACAACCAACGCCGCCTTATGATCAAGCAGTTCTGCTCTGATGAGATCCGTTTTTACCGTTGTGAGTGCGGTTCGGATAGGGTGTATTCCTTCGATCCTGTTCAGGGTCGCTCAGAAGACAGACTTGCCAATTGAACCTACAGCCAGGCGGTGTTGCTTATGATTTCTGTGCTCCCTGAGACTTGTTTTATTCCCTCGTTCACCCTGAATGATTTTCTTGCGTCTCTCTCTCTTTTACATGCTTCCAGGAATTGTTCTTCATAGATTGCGGGAGAAACTTGCTGTTTCGTCTAGCTACCAGAATCCACCGTCTCAGCTTCATTAGCCTGCCGAAGCAGCCGCGTCAACCGTAAGTGTTTTACTTTATTTAGGATGTTTTTGATTTTTGTTGGGCTTTTTAAGAACGACCTTGTGTTGAGTCCATCGCTCTATTCGAGTAGTGTAAATGTAGAACACCACCTTTCTTCGCGACCAGTTCCACCTCTTCTGTATTTTCCAACCAAGCTGCCAGATTGAGGTCCATTCTTACCGATTGAATGTGGTTAGGATTAGGGTGGTTTAACCCTATGACCCTGTTCAAGGTCGCTCAGAAGGCAGTCTTGATGGATTCAGACAGTCAGACGGTCTTGGTCAGCGATGCATTCTTTTGCTGTTGTCTAAATTCCAAATTCAACCCGCTGAGGCTGTCGTCGTAGTATGTAGCGATGGTTCTTTTGTAGACTGACTAATGAGAACCAATCATATTCCTGTTTCACGGACCATAAAACTGTAAAATCTAGATTTCGTTCGCTCGGTGCTTTAAAACTAGGAGAATTAGTTAAACAGGACGTTGAAGATATCAAACACGCAAACAGAGGGCACCACTGGATTCGCCGTGCAATTTTAGCTATGGTTTCTTCTGGAAGTTTCCTCAAATTCCTACAGAAAACCACCTTTTTAAGCCCAGAGACACGACAGTGCTTGTTAAAATTCAGTTGCTCAAAGTGGCCCTGCTCAGAAAAGTTGAGGAAAGCAGTGGCCCTGCTCAGAAAAGTTAAGGAAAGCAGTGGCCCTGCTCAGAAAAGTTGAGGAAAACCGTGGCCCTGCTCAGAAAAGTTGAGGAAAGCAGTGGCCCTGCTCAGAAAAGTTGAGGAAAACAGTGGCCCTGCTCAGAAAAGTTGAGGAAAGCAGTGGCCCTGCTCAGAAAAGTTGAGGAAAGCAGTGGCCTTGCTCAGAAAAGTTGAGGAAAGCAGTGGCCTTGCTCAGAAAAGTTGAGGAAAGCAGTGGCCCTGCTCAGAAAAGTTGAGGAAAGCAGTGGCCCTGCTCAGAAAAGTTGAGGAAAACAGTGGCCCTGCTCAGAAAAGTTGAGGAAAACAGTGGCCCTGCTCAGAAAAGTTGAGGAAAACAGTGGCCCTGCTCAGAAAAGTTGAGGAAAACAGTGGCCCTGCTCAGAAAAGTTGAGGAAAGCAGTGGCTCTGCTCCGAAAAGTTGAGGAAAGCAGTGGCCCTGCTCCGAAAAGTTGAGGAAAACAGTGGCCCTGCTCAGAAAAGTTGAGGAAAGCAGTGGCCCTGCTCAGAAAAGTTGAGGAAAACAGTGGCCCTGCTCAGAATAGTTGAGGAAAGCAGTGGCCCTGCTCAGAAAAGTTGAGGAAAGCAGTGGCCCTGCTCAGAAAAGTTGAGGAAAACAGTGGCCCTGCTCAGAAAAGTTGAGGAAAACAGTGGCCCTGCTCAGAAAAGTTGAGGAAAACAGTGGCCCTGCTCAGAAAAGTTGAGGAAAGCAGTGGCCCTGCTCAGAAAAGTTGAGGAAAGCAGTGGCCTTGCTCAGAAAAGTTGAGGAAAACAGTGGCCCTGCTCAGAAAAGTTGAGGAAAGCAGTGGCCCTGCTCAGAAAAGTTGAGGAAAGCAGTGGCCCTGCTCCGAAAAGTTGAGGAAAACAGTGGCCCTGCTCAGTGAGTTGAGGATTCCTGTGGCTCCGCTGTCGAAAGCCGAGGCTTGTAAGCTGTTTACGCTCCCTGTACACTGAAGACCACGTTGCACAAAATTTCGCTGAGGTGTCGCACTCTAGTTTTTGTTTTCCTGTTGATTTTTCTGGTGTTTTTTCCGTATTAACCGTGGAATTTTTATTAAAAATTATTTAGAACGTGTTCATTATTGTCATCTATGCTTAAAGTACCGAATATTCGCTAGATTGTGTGTGAATCATCATGTTTTCGATGTGACAACACCCATTCTGATAATTTCCGCCTTTGTTTACATCAATTTTTCCCTCGCCCTTCTTAAAAACGTTTTTCTAGTGGTTGGAATCCTGGAAATGTCAAATAGCACCACCCTTCACAACCAACGCCGCCTTATGATCAAGCAGTTCTGCTCTGATGAGATCCGTTTTTACCGTTGTGAGTGCGGTTCGGATAGGGTGTATTCCTTCGATCCTGTTCAGGGTCGCTCAGAAGACAGACTTGCCAATTGAACCTACAGCCAGGCGGTGTTGCTTATGATTTCTGTGCTCCCTGAGACTTGTTTTATTCCTTCGTTCACCCTGAATGATTTTCTTGCGTGTCTCTCTCTCTCTCTCTTTTACATGCTTCCAGGAATTGTTCTTCATAGATTGCGGAGAAACTTGCTGTTTCGTCTAGCTACCAGAATCCACCGTCTCAGCTTCATTAGCCTGCCGAAGCAGCCGCGTCAACCGTAAGTGTTTTACTTTATTTAGGATGTTTTTGGTTTTTTGTTGGGCATTTTAAGAACGACCTTGTGTTGAGTCCATCGCTCTATTCGAGTAGTGTAAATGTAGAACACCTCCTTTCTTCGCGACCAGTTCCACCTCTTCTGTATTTTCCAACCAAGCTGCCAGATTGAGGTCCATTCTTACCGATTGAATGTGGTTAGGATTAGGGTGGTTTAACCCTACGACCCTGTTCAGGGTCGCTCAGAAGGCAGTCTTGATGGATTCAGACAGTCAGACGGTCTTGGTCAGCGATGCATTCTTTTGCTGTTGTCTAAATTCCAAATTCAACCCGCTGAGGCTGTCGTCGTAGTATGTAGCGATGGTTCTTTTGTAGACTGACTAATGAGAACCAATCATATTCCTGTTTCACGGACCATAAAACTGTAAAATCTAGATTTCGTTCGCTCGGTGCTTTAAAACTAGGAGAATTAGTTAAACAGGACGTTGAAGATATCAAATACGCAAACAGAGGGCACCACTGGATTCGCCGTGCAATTTTAGCTATGGTTTCTTCTGGAAGTTTCCTCAAATTCCTACAGAAAACCACCTTTTTAAGCCCAGAGACAAGACAGTGCTTGTTAAAATTCAGTTGCTCAAAGTGGCCCTGCTCAGAAAAGTTGAGGAAAGCAGTGGCCCTGCTCAGAAAAGTTAAGGAAAGCAGTGGCCCTGCTCAGAAAAGTTGAGGAAAACCGTGGCCCTGCTCAGAAAAGTTGAGGAAAGCAGTGGCCCTGCTCAGAAAAGTTGAGGAAAACAGTGGCCCTGCTCAGAAAAGTTGAGGAAAGCAGTGGCCCTGCCCAGAAAAGTTGAGGAATGCTCAGAAAAGTTGAGGAAAGCACATACGTCGGCAGGGTATAGTCAGGTTACCCCAGGGTAAGGGGGCTCGAGGCCCCATAAATGCAGGTTATGGGGGAAGTTATGGCCCCTTTTGCGTAAAATTCAGCTCCAAAGGCCAAAGGTAAGGGGGTTACCCCATTTATGGCCCCAAAAGTTATGGGTGGGTCCGTCAACTGTCAGGGTCTCCCGAGGTATGCGAAGGTTGTAAGCATTGTGTAAATGTGTCACGGTTCTGGACTTGTAGTATTACGCAGATCAAACAGAAGCCAAGGTTCCGCATTAACACAGCTATAAATAGTTTTCCGGTGATTTCTCCGGTGAGTGTGCTGATTTAGCACTTTGCCGGATTCGAAGCATAGGAGGACGTGAGGTACTTGTGGTACCTACGGAATTCGGCGTTTGGTTGAAAACGGTAGCAAATAATTAAAGGGGGACATACGCTTCCTCCTAGGCACCATTTGGGGGGCTTACAAATTGAGCCCCCAAACACCACTTGTCCAGCCTTGATTCGAAGCAATAAACATTGCCCATAAACGTCATATTTCACAACAGCAAAGGCCTCAAGAATCAAATTAACTCAGTAAATCAATATAACGAGTCAGATTGCACGATTCTTCATTAAATCGATAGTAGAACCAATTTGTCTTCGAAACCAATTTGTCTTCGATCCTTGTGCATCTACAGCTTCTTCGGCGGCGCCTCCGTGTCCGGCGCTGTAGCGGCAAGGGCGCCGCGGCTATGGAAGAGCCACCCGGACAGGTGCGAACGGCGCGCCGGTAGCTCAGTGGTAGAGCATCCGACTGCAGTTGTTGAGGTCGCGGGTTCGAGTCCCGCCTGGTGTATTGTCTTTTGCGAGTACCTCTGTGACCAATCGCGTTTAGGGCAACGTGATTGCGCTCCGTTCCTCGCGTGGGCGTAAACCACCTCCGTCATCGAAGGCCGCTGCTTGGTGTCGATGTTGAAGATCCTCTGCTTCACGAACTCTTTGAACATCTCCGAGCAGTTGCTGGTCAACTCCAAACTCTCTCCCTTCGTGATCTGAGAAGTTCTTTTTTCCCGAAAATATTCAAACCCGGGGGGGGGACGGCGGAGAACCCTACACCGGAAACACGAACGCCGTTCGTGATTCCAGTGTAGGGTTCTCCGGCGTCGTTGTAGATCTCAAAGCAAAGGACTCCGAAGCTGTAGACGTCGGTTTTAAGGGAGAAGGAGATGGTCTGCATCGTCTCCGGAGACAGCCACTTAACCGGCAGTTTTGTGATGGTCGACCTCTGTTAAAGGCAGAGGCCCACGTAAAGTGAAGAGGGGGACCTGTCCATGCTAATCGTAAAACTCTCTGCATTTCACCATTGAAAATGACACTCTCTCGCCTACGTTACGTCATGGACAGGTCCTTTTTCATTTTCCTGGGCCTCTGCCTTTAAGAAGCCTTTCCAGTGTTTCAAAGGTACTTACCCTCGAAACTTCCTCGGGATTCAGGACAAAAGCCAGTCCAAAGTCCGAGATCTTCACAATCTTGTCAGAAGTGAGCAGACAATTCCTGGCTGCCACATCCGCGTGAACCGTGTTGTGCTGGTGAAGGTACTCCAGGCTGCGAAGTTCAGGGAACCGCCTAACGGAATGGAGATTAGACCTTAAGGTATTTAGGAATGTACCTCCAACCAGCTCCAGGATGATGAAAGGGGCCTGCTTGTCGAGGGCCACTCCGTAGGTTCGGACCACGTTCTTGTGCTTGAAGAAACGGACGACACGGGCTTCGTTTACAAGCTCTTTGATCTTTTTCTTGCTGATGTCGACGTCTCCTTTTGTTACCTAAATCGTCTCTGTTTCTGTCTATCTCTGTCTCTTTTTCTCTCTATTCCCCATCTTAATGGCTACATCGATCGTAAATCCCTTCTTGGTCTTCAGTTTTCCCCTGAACACTTCTCCAAAAGCACCTATCCCAGCTTGGCTCCAACGGTGACGTCACGATGAATGAACTCCCACTTTTGAAGCGGAATGGCGTTCACGAGACGAAAAGAAACCTAAAGAAAACTCCCTCTCCAGCCTTTTTTTTTCTTCTCGCTTTTCCCTGCTGCGCCGAGCTGTTTGTCCACGGGGTGGCTTTGTATTGGATGAGAAGTTCCAGAAGATTCCCGAACTTCTTCTTCATGTTGAGGAGGTACTTGCCTTCCTTCTTGCTAACGACCATGTTCCTAACCTAAATCAACAGTTCTTCGCTTCTTTTGCTCCCAACTAACCATGGTTTTAGTTTCTTTTTCCTTCGTCTGCTCTCCCAAAACGGAGAGGATGATCTCCTTGAGCATAGCTCCCTTTCCGTCCTCTCCGGTCTCACTGATCCTCAGGAGGTAGTCTCCCTGATTCTTCAGAAGAGCATTCCCATCTTCTCTCGGCCGTGGAATCCTTCCACTCTCCTCAGCATCCTCTCTTCTTTCTTGTCCACTGCCACTTCCCCAGTCGACCCAGTCTTCGAAGGAGCCTCCTGGCTGTTCTGCGTCGGCTTCGCTCCTTCATCTTTCGCCTCTTCCTTGTCCGGATGATTGTCCGCAGGCGGGCACACTTTATCCATTTTGGCCTCCCTCTCCACAATGACCGTGGGCTTTTTGTCCTCCGAGGCGCTCCTCCTCACACGAACCTTCACTCTACACGAAACCTAGGAAGGCTAAACATCGGATGAGGGTGACAGTGGTAACATAAGCATCTTCTGAAGACGCAGGAGGTCATTAGCTACACAACCCCGACATTGTAGCTCCCAGTTTGTGAATATCGGTCCCCTTAGGTCGTACAGTAGCTGCGGTGGGGATTTTTAGCTCGTCCGTACGAAATTTGGACTTCCTATTTACCTTGACTCTCCGTGACGCTTTCGCAATAACCATCCCTTAGTATTTCAATAGTAAAATACATTTTTAATACAACTACCTTCATTTTAATTACCAATAGATAATAAACATAAAAATTATGCATTTTACAACCGAGAACGCGTCGTGTGCGTGGGGTGTTCGCGCTTTGACTAGTGCTAATCTGTCTCAAAGTGAATACACAAACAAGTGGGAGAAACGGAGGTACGAGGCCCGTAATGGCAAGCACAGGGATTTCAGAGGCGGTTCCGGCAGGAGAAC
Organism: Oscheius myriophilus; assembly: GCA_964057215.1. Taxonomy (NCBI): domain Eukaryota; kingdom Metazoa; phylum Nematoda; class Chromadorea; order Rhabditida; family Rhabditidae; genus Oscheius; species Oscheius myriophilus. The sequence goes on from OZ059904.1 coordinate 12,722,632, forward strand.
TTCAAACGACCAGCTTGGGTTCCTCGCCTCCGACCGAGTTCTGCGATGGAGAGTTGGCCAGAACGGCCTGTTCGATCACGGCAGTTGGAATGCCCGCGACGGTTTTCTGAAAAGATGGATTTGAGAGAGACAGAGAGAACAAAGAGTACCTCGGGAGTGGTGGGGAGGGGCGTGTAGTTTAGTTTACCCGCACGGTAGTCGGCCACGAATTCGTCCAGAACCTGCAATGCACAACTTCGTTCAATGCCACAAAAGCGAAAAACTTTTTCCATTAATTTTAGTGCGGATTTGCCGTCATGCGGTCTTAGAATTTAGTTTTTCGTTGGATTTCCCAGGAAACAGGAAAATCGTGAGTCCCAGAACCTATTGCAGCGAAAATGCACATAGTTTCGCTAAAAACGTAGAAAGCGAGCACTCATATTGCAAAAATCATGGCGCAATTTCGCGATATTGAGAAAAATCGGTGTTTCCGATCGAGAAATACTTGAAATCTGAGCAGACCTGACCCTGACCGTAACCACTAAAAAAATGGGTTACCCTCATTTCTTTCAGACCATACATGGGCGTCATCGACCGGGATCGAACCCTGGTCATGAGGGTGGCAATTTGACTGGGTGGTCCAGGGTAAAAGGGTATAACCGGGCCCGCCAAAATATTCCTAATGGCCCGGCCCGTGAGAACCCCGGGCTCCTATTTTTTTGGGCGGGGGTCTCGCCACGCTCTAAGCAACATAGCTGTGCCCATGTATGTACCCTTGTATATTTACACCACAAAACCGTTCTGGGGACACATTTAACTAAAAATTTGGGTTCGGGGCATCAGATCTTCATCATTCTTACAATAGTTTCGTCTTAAAACCGCAAACTAACCTGTTCGGAGACGTCTGGCTGTTCACAAATGGCCATCTGCCCTGCCAATCCATCGACGATGCAGATCAGCGGCAGTTCGGCGTCGCCCAGTCCCAGAATCTTCTCCAAAATCTAAATTTCTCTTGATTAATCCAAAAAAGAATAATAGAAACTGACGTGGTCACAGATGGGGTCCTCTCCCGTATAGAATATCTGCAGAGGGTCGGCTTGCGGAGGAACTGAAACGTCCATTGAGCTCATGGAGGCGCACTCCTCGCTGCTCGACGACTTGCTGAGGGCGTTTCCGTTCTCGGCGTTCTCCCTCTCCTCCAGCCGCCTCTCCCTCTCTTCATGCCTCTTCTCCTCCACTCTCTGCCTCTCTTCGAAGAGTTTCTGCGACACTTTCCCCAACACGGACAAAGAGAACTGTACATCTTCTGGGGAACCCTCTGAAAAGCAAAAATGGAAATAAAAGACGGAGAAACACAAACCGGTGAATAGAATGAGGGAGGGTTCGTCTCTCAACCGCGTCACGGAATACTCGTCGAGTTCGTAGATCGGACGACCGCCCCAGGGGAAGGAATGGCCCTCAGGGTCCCCCATCAGGGTGGATCTTCCGTGCCGCGAGATCACGTGGCCAGCCTGGTCGATCAGAATCAGAGAGGGAATTCCTGGAAATGCGAGGTTTTTGGATTTTCACAGAAGATATCACGGTTTAAGACGGACTGAATGATCGCTGGGCATACCTCGGGAGGGTATAGTCAGCTTATTGAGGTTAGGGGTAGAGGCCCCAAAAAGGCAGAAGTTGAAGGGAAGCTATCAAAGTTGGCCAACCTCCGCGAGCTGGGGCGGTGAAGGTGCCACAATTTGACTTTTACCCAATTTTCATAGAGCCCGCCGCAAAATTTGAGAAGTTTTTCAAATAGAGGGGGCTGTCGCAAAAAAAAAAAACACACCCCTGCGGTGCCATACTTGGCCAACCTCCGCGAGCCGCTGCGGTGGGGGTGTCGTAATTTTGACTTTTACTCAATTTTTGTAAAGGGAGGGGACCCGCCGCAAATTTTGAAAACTATTTTTAGTAGAGGGGGCTGTCGCAAAATAGACCCCCAGGTATGTGCGATCAGGTGTAGGGGCTATGCTCTGTTTTCGTAAAACTTAGCTCGGAAGGCCAAGAATTGAGAAGACTATCCTATTTTCACGGAGGGGTCTCAAAAAGTAAGGTCCCGCAAAATTGGAGGGGCATCCAAAAATTGAGAACCCCTCTTTTTACAAGGCCCTCTAAACAAACAAACCCCAAAAACCAAGGTCCCGCAAGAATCACATGTCCAGGTAGGGCCCCGTCAACTGTCAGAGGCTCCCGAGCATAGATGAACAAGCGTCCGCAGATTCGGTTGAGGGGGTCTCGCCGAGTCTAATTTCCTATTTTGGGGGACTCGCGCAGAACGGACACCACGGGTAGCTTGTTCATGATGCTCCCGAGGTATGTCGCTGGGCTTATCATGGCGCTAAATTCTACACTAGCCCCGTAATTTGGTAAAACCTTCAAAAATTCGCGACGAATGGAGGTTTCCATCTATCCAAATCAAGGACATGTGAACTGCGCCATAAAAATATGACCAAATAAACAAAATAAATCACACCATTTACGCTGAAGAGCCTTGTCAAGGCCAGACTCTTCGCCGTGTCGTACTGGAACGCCATCCAGGGCATCTGAAACCCAAATGATTAAAAAAAGATGAATGGAAATGTCAAAAAACAGAGGAAATTTGTCTCACCTGGTCGAGATATTGGTCGAAGGCGTCGGCGGTGCGATCGGAGGAGCAGAAAATGATCTCCATCGAAACACCGCGCTCCTTCAGCGAATCGTAGACAGGGCCCAGCTGTTTCGTCCACTGGCGACACGGAGGGCACTGCAAAGATCTCAGATTAAATTGTATTAAAAGTCATCAGAATAAGGCTCTAAAAAAGGGTAAGCTATCAATAGTCCGAAGGTATAAAACTCACCCAGTAGGCTCCAAAGAGCAGTCCCCTGACTTGAGCCTTAAGTTCGGAAAAATCCGACGACTCAGTTTTTCCATCGACTTTCTTCACCAACGTTCCCTTCAATAGATCGGAGGCAACTGGAGGCCACCTGAATAGACATAATAAGAAAAATTCTCCGAGGCCGGGCTAGCCCGGAACATAAAACTGTACACAGAACGAGGGCTCACCAGGGGAAAGACGCCCCCATGGGGTCGTCGGTGAGGAGGCGCCTGCCCTCGGTGGTCACCACACAACGGGAAGCACAGTCGACCACGATGATCGAAGGAGGGAATTCGAAGCCAAGCGCTCTCAGAAGACGGCCCTAAAACGGAAATAAAGTCAGAAAATAAGAAAGGGCCGAACCTTGGTGATGGGGAGCATCTGACTGGCGACGTACCAATTCGGCTGGGCGACCGAGGGAGAGTTCGGAGGCGAGCTGAAGAAGGGGATTTTATGGAGTTAGAGGGAGACAGAGAAAGGAGAGAAACAAATTGCCCCCTGCCTATACCTGGACACTTCTTTGCGTAGGTATCGAAAACACCTCGCGTCCACGTATGACGAGATATAGCGGGACATTTGAGAGTAGGGAGTCCCCTACATCCCAGAACCCATAACTCAGCGTGAGTAGCCCAAAATTAAAGTACGGATTTACCTGTAGTCAGTGTCGATGAGAACGACGGATACACCGACCGAGTCGGTCACTTCCACCTTCTTCTTTTTCTTCTTCATGCTGAACAGACGGCGAAGACGGGCCGGGGAGCTGAAAATGTTGAATATAACATAAAAAGAGGAACAATTCATCTGTGAGCTCCATAGAAAAACATCGACCGTGACTTTCTGTTAGGGGCTCGCGCAGAACCTCACTTGGGGGGCTTGCGTCATATACCGAATGTGAAATGCGGGGTCGTGACTCGGAAACGACGTAAGTCCCTATTTAATTTTTTGTTACCATTTTAACGTCGAATTACGTAGGTACCCCAGGAACCTCAAGTCCAGTTATGTGTTTGGTACGCTCCCCACGATAATCGGTTGGCGCCATGCCTGATCTCGTGTTCTAGAAAAAACACAGTTTCGTTTTTAATGGTATTGGAAAGGCCGTGCATATAATGTCAAGCACCTCCACAAGCGGCGGGTTGGTCCGTAGCTAATGCAAGTTTTCGGCAAGCTTTGTCAAAGGAAGAGGCCCGTCGCAAACTTTCAATAATAGACGGGGTCGTAAAACTGACCCCCACGGCGGGTTGCCCAAGTATGAGACCGTGACTCGAAGACGGCTGCATCAAAAGTTCGTCACCCTCGATTTGCTCCCAATGCAGCCCTAACGACTCGTGGAATTCCCCAGACGAACGCTCCGTGACGGTGTCCTGGGCGCGTAGTTCTCGCGGTTGGCAACAATTATCAGTTGGCGGCATCTCTTCTCATCTGTCTCTCGGCGGCAAGCCTTTAAGTATGTTGGCCGTTAATCACCAACAACTGCCAAAAGACACTTGCAAATCACTCTGTGATCTTTTCCCTTCCCAAGAACCCAATGAACAGAGAGTTCAGCGAAGCTGGAGAACGGAAGCCCGCCGTTCCACTGGAATGTTTGCGTAAAAGACATTACGACCCATTGCAAAGACCTCCCAACGAGGCCGAGGCGCTTTCAACTAGCCGCCGCCTCTTTTTCGAAAACAAAGTGCGGGTTCCCGCGTTGCACGTGGGATACATACTCACACCAGTACACGGGAACCGGACAAATTGCGTTACAGGCCTAAGCCTAAATTGTTCAGTTTTCGGACCTAGGTCGCGAAAACTGAACATAATCATGGCGAAATCGGCGTTAAGAATAGAAATTTAGAAATGCGCACTAAAGGTGTTTAACATGTATTGTATCGCTTGCTACAAGTTTTAAAATAATATTTTTCATACAGAGCTCATAAAAATCCCTAGGTGATTTCAGAGTTATATCCAAACCAACCTCTGCGGTTTGTCCTTCTCCCTTTCGTTGCGTTTTTTGGCCATAGCGTCCAGCCGTCTGGCCAGATCGGCTCCTCGAGCGCCGGCTGTCAGGATGAAGGCCACGTACTGGCTCCCGCACACCACGTTCTCCAGAGTGGTCTTTCCGTCATCCACGTTCTCTTTGGCCTGAAACACGCCAAATAACTATAGAGAATAGAAATAAAAAGAATTTAGGTTAATAAAATTGACTTTTAGATTAATATGCTTCCAAATTATTAGTAAATCTTCGCGGGTAGAATGTTATAACGGCTTCAATCAACGCGAAAGACCACTTTGTGAATATTAGGTGAATTACGGGCACTTTCGGTGGCACATACGAGGTTAATTTCCTCCCCGATTGATGGTATACGCCTTCTGTTATTGAAAACTCGCATAGTTTACATAAAATAAGAATAAACCACAAACCTGTGCCTGGCCGACCTTCTGAAGCGAGATTTGTCGAAAACAAGAGTCGAATAGCTCATCGAACGACATATGAAACCAAATATGAGTTGATCTCAATATAGAACGAATAAATGATTTCACAACGAGACGAAAGACAGTAAACAAAAGAGGAAAGTAGCGGAA